>CM056053.1:7597574-8197574 GCA_029574335.1 Rana kukunoris
GAAAAAATTTTGCCCTGTAGTCTTCAATGTGAAAGCCGGAAGGCTGCTATACCGCCACTGCACCTCCACTGCCCCATGTGAAAGGGGCCTTAGTGACTTTTGAGGCAGAGGCAAAACGGCGGCAAGGGAGGATTATGACATGGGGCACCTTGCAGATAACATTCATCTGGTGGCACCATTGTGGTCTGCAGTCTACCCCAATTCACAACCAACTGGGTACCAAAGGAATGAGAACACCCAGGACTCTGCACCACAGAGCTTGGAGGGGGGGACAGCTAAAAGAAACATGTCAGCAGCACTCCTACACCTCCTCTAGTGTCTCTCTGATAGCCTGTGAATGGACAGTGAAACAAGAAGTAGCATACCAATGAGCTCCTCTCTCCTCCATCAGTATGCCCAATGTTAACATATGAGCACTGCAGCACAAATGGTTGGCTCCATGAACTGCTTCTCTGTCCTCCAGTCTGAGCCCTGCTGTGCCTGGAGTTCAGCTTTACAGGGCAGTGCCAGGACACCCGAATTTATATGAAGCACTACCCCCGAAGGAGCTTCTGGTTTGTTTTGGGCGGCATGTTACCTCTATTTTCTCGCTGTCTAGGGTATCAGATGAGAGCTGAGAAAAAGTTCAATGTCCACACTTTAGACTTCTTTTCTTTGCTTTATTTGCCCAACTTGGTAAAAGAATAAAAGTAGAAGTTGAAGAGGTGGAAGGGTAATAGATAGTGGGTTCAGGTGTATAACTTTGTTCGGAAACACTCCTGCTTCCAGCAATTCAGCTTTCTTCGCCACTCAAGCCAGAGTGGGTATTGTGCACCCGGATAGGTCTCTCTCACTAGCCTAGCAGCCAGGATGGCGCACAGAATCTTGGTAAAGTCTCTGCCACAGACCTTCCCAAAGATGGAGACACATTCGGTCCAAAATCCTCTCAGCACAGGATTCAGCACCTGGATCTCTCCCGACTAACTTCTTGTGAACTTAGAATTAACAGACGACCATCATTCAGCCTTTCAGTAATGGTGCGTCTTTGATGAAGTTCAAGACCTCTCCCAAGATACCAGCCTCGTGCTCGGTGCTCTGCAAGACAGGTTCTTCATCGAGTGGCTTCCTCCATCAGGACGGGCAGCTCAGGACCACTCTACAAGCATAGACCCAGTCTGACTGCCAGGCCTACTTAGTGGATCACAACCCCGGGCCAACGTGGTCGCGGAGCCAGGAACACTTGAACACGCACTCCCAGGCCAGGAGGGCCAACGCGGGGGGTGGTGGGACGACAGACCAGGATCGACGACGACCCCAGACTAGTGACGTGTGCCCCTTAAGTACTCCTCCCCAGTACGCACAGCCGGACGATCAACTGCCTCTGATTGGCTGCTGAAGGGGAACACCCAAAACACCTTGACCTGACTGCTGCCACTCTTGGCCTGGGGCGGTAACAGCACCCCAGACAACAATAGTGGTCACTCACAGTACAGCCAAGGCTGGAACAGAGGCCCAAATGTAGTGAAAAATAATACAGTCTGAGTCAACTAACTCTCAGGCTACCCTCTAAATTTAAAGCAGCGCCGGCTAGAAAGTAGCAGGACGCTACATATATAAGGAGAGGTCAGCCATTGCATGGTTACAGAACTCTTCCCCTGAATATCCACAGATATCCGGCTGCATGGAGTTTCTCAATAGATAAGTGACAATAAAAAAGTTTTCTTCATAGTCTGGTGACCTTCTGAGCATAAATATGTCATGATAAGCAAAATATAGATAAATATAGGGAACTATCCCGGAGTCACAAGTTTGTACATGCTGGGAAAGTGATTGTGACTGCAGGTCTAGTTCTGATTTATATATATAATAATACAAACATAACCAACAACTATAAAAGGTCAGATCACTACACAGCTTGACTATAACTAGTTTAGACTTGTAGTTGGAGGGCATTAAAAGCACTGTTGAGTCGCAACCACCCACCGCTTCCTTAAACTGCAAAGGTAGTAGATAGGGGTGTTCACATGATTTGCACATGTGTCTAAAATGATCCCCCTGTCGCATTTGGCCGGCACTCACTCAGTTGGTGTGGCATTTACAGGATTTAAACAGCCGCCTGTCAAACACCTCTAAAAAGTTTGTTTGAATGCACACCGCTTATCAAAGGCACGACAATTTACCCGCAAAACATCTGACATCTAAACTTAGCCTTCGAATTAAACCCTCCCATATACCCAGTGAATTGACTGGCTTCAGGTGAGAAACAGAGATGAAAAAATCCTCCTACACAAGTTGTACCTGTTTATCTAAAGCTCTCTCTTCTTTTCCCTACCCTCTCTCTCCTCTCTCCTCTCCCCCCTTTCCCTTCTTCTCCTGCTCCTCCTCCTTCTTCTCCTCCTCATTCTTCTCCTCCTTCTCCTCTTCCTCATTCTGCTCCTTCTCCTCCTTCTTCTCCTCCTTTTCCTTCTTCTCATTTTCCTCCTTCTCCTTCTGCTCCTTCTCCCTCTTCTCCTTCTCCTCCTTGTTCTACTTCTCCTTCTACTCATTCTTATCATTTTCCTCCTCCTTCTACTTCTCTTTCTTCTACTCCTCCTCCTTCTACTTCTCCTTCTCATATCCCTTCTCTTTCTCTTCCTTCTCCTTCTTCTCATTCTTTTCATTCTCCTCCTCCTCCTTCTCCTCCCCATATTCCCTCTCTTTCTCTTCCTTCTCCTTCGTCTCATTCTTTTCATTCTCCTCCTCCTCCTTCTCCTCCCCATATCCCCTCTCTTTCTCTTCCTTCTCCTTCTTCTCATTCTTTTCATTCTCCTCCTCCTCCTTCTCCTCCCCATATCCCCTCTCTTTCTCTTCCTTCTCCTTCTTCTCCTTCTTCTCATTCTTTTCATTCTCCTCCTCCTCCCCATATTCCCTCTCTTTCTCTTGCTTCTCCTCTTTCTCCTTCTTCTCCTCCTTCTCTTTCTTCTACTCCTCCTTCTTTTTCTTCTACTCCTCCTTCTCCTTCTCATATTCCCTCTTTCTCTTTCTTCTGCTCTTTCTCCTTCTACTCCACCTTCTTCTTCTCCTTCTCTTTACATAGAAAACAAAACCAAAAACACAAAAAATAATAATACAATTTCAGTCCAAAAAAAGTGATCAATTGGAGTGGTCAAGCAGACTCTTGCGCCTCACTGAAGTATTCAGATGTAACAACTACAGCAAACTGGTGTCCTCAAATGGAAGTACATGCCACTCACCTGAACAGATGGACCTGTATGTGAATAGCAGGTCAAAAGCGCTATCCCTCACGAAAGGAGGATTAGGGGTTCAGCGATGTCTCCTTGGGAGCTCTTAGTGGTAGATGGTCAACCGGAATACTCTCTCACGTGAAAAGGTGTCATGAAAAGGTAAAAAGATGACACATAGTGCTCTCCGTATAATCACAATGGCATAGAAAATGTATTAAAAAAGAAAAGCACTCACAAATAAAGCACTATGTCCTAGTGCATAAATACGAGTGTACAGCAAATAAAAGAACCAGGTAGGTGGCTGTCCTGACATCCAACGAAAAGCCCCCCGCACGCGTATCGTCCACAGGTACAGGACTTCTTCAGCGGATAAGGGGCTAATGTCTCAGGATTCATTATATAGAACCAAATCCTAATTAGGCCTCTCTTTGTCTCTTGTCTGAGCTGTCAGACAACAGGTGGCGGAGAGCTGATATTACACACTACACAGCTCAATGAGGGGACCAATGAGAGCTGACTGGAGGAAAGGGACCCCCTCTCCCTGCACACAGGGACAGAGCTGAGGCCTTCAATCATAGGCTGTGTGCTGGAGCTCCCTCCCCTGTCAGAAGTGACTCATGCAGATAGAGGAACCAGGCAGTGGACAGAAATTACACTTAAGCCTCGTACACACACACGGTTTTCTCAGCAAGAACCAGCAAGAAACCTGCTGGCAGAGCTTTCTTGCCGAGTATACCGAGCGTGTGTACGAGGCTTTCAGGTTTCTCATCAAGAAAACTGCCCAGAATCTAGACGAGAAAAATAGAGAACCTGCTGTCTACTTTCTCGTCGTAAGATTCTCGGCACTTGTTTAGAATGATGTGTCTGTACACTCGGGCGGCAAGAGATTCTTGCCAAGAATCTCGTCAGGAAAAACAATTTTTTTTTTCTGATGAGATTCTGGCCCGTGTGTACAGGGCTTAAGTGCTCTGGAATGAGACAAGTACACATTATAGAGGGATATTCCTCATGTCTGAGGTTTAAATCACTTTAATTCCAACACGTTAACAAGCGTTTTGCAATACTAGCGTTAAAAAAAAAAAATCTTGACTCGGTTTGCGAGTGTTGACTCACAAAACACACAGGATTCAAGCCACAGCTGTGTACAGTACTGCATTCGGCCAGAGGGGGCACCGGAGCCGAGCAAAGCCGATCGGAGCAATGCGAAAATACTCTGAAAAATGCAGAAATACTCCATTCCCAAGCCTTACCGAGGTTATCCGAGTTCAGCCGAGCTGTTCCCCAGCCTTTCTGAGTATTTACGAGGCTCTCAGGCGCCCCCCCACCTCTGGCCACATGCGGTATTGCATGCTATAGAAGTCAATGCGGAACTAATTATTTTCATTTCCATTGACTTCTATGGGGAAACTTGCTTTGATATGCGAGTGCTTTGGATTGCGAGCATTCTCCTGGAACGGATTATGTTCGTAATCCGAGGTTCGGAGGTTCCACTTTGGTCACTAGATGGCACTGACAATCCAAGGAATGAATCTATTAGAGAAATTACATCTGAAATTCGGGCTGCCTGCACTATTCTGTTTGACATTCATCCAAAACGTTTTTTTTTTTTTTATTATAAATAGACCCCTAAGTGATGTCATCAGCCCTGTGCAGTTCACCTACAGTAGAACTACAAAAGGCCCATCCCACGTGTTATATAATAGTTTCATTTTTTCTGGCACCCTGTCACGTACCTGGTGGTAGAGCCTGATGTGCAGGGAGCAGCTACTCTTGCTCCTCTGACTCCGGAGCCCCTGGTAGAGTGGACAGGGAGCTCGAGAGTGCAAAGTCGCACAAGCGCCTGGCAGGAACGCTGGTGCTGGAGCTGAGGAGGACTCCTGTAAACTCCAGGGAGATGTCAGCGGTGCTGGTGATAGCAGACACAGCAGACAACTGGAAGCTTGGTGCAGGAAGCCGAGATCAGCAGCAGGAGGGAGGTGTGCTGTAGTACAGACACGAGCAGGTTCAGACAGGCCGGGTCATACACTGGCGGGCGGATCAGGTACAGGGTAGAAGCAGGAGCGGAGTCGTAGTTCAGGCCGGATCAGCAACAGGCGGGTAACAGTCAGATCAGAGGGACAGGCAGAGACGAGGTGGGGGTCAAGGCAGGCGGAGGTCAAGGATGATCAGGGGCAAGCCGGGTCGCAGGAACTGGTAGACTATTAGGTAACGGGTATCAGATGGGTTTCAGAAGACGCTGTAGACCGAACAGCAAGATGCCCCAGCATCAGCCCCATTAAGTAGCCTGGTTAGGCGCCAAAATGGCGTCAGCACGTGCCCGCGCACCGCTACCGCTCATGCGTGCTCCCGTGCCCGCCGATGCACTGCTAGCGCTATCTAGTGGACTGACTTGTCCATGACACACCCACACCTGGTGATCCTGCCAGTAACATATTTTCTGCCCTAGGGTGACAATGCTGTTCTTCTATAGATACAACACAGGGTGTGATGTAACTATAATTGCATTACTGGCAGGATGACCAGGTAAAACTAAAGGGGGGAAAAAAGCCTGTAAAAATAAAAGACCGTTTTCATCGGACGAACCGATCGTGTGTGGGCCCTATCGTTTTTTTCCCCCATCAATTTTTCTTATGGTTAAAAAACCAATAGGAGGGGGCGTGGCCTGGCGCGCGAAGGAGATGGCAGCTTAGCTCAAGAGCTCCGTCGGTATCGCGGCCCTAACCCGTCTCTCTGCACAGAGATCACCCGAGGATGAGCAAACAAGGTCGCCACTCTCATCACACCCGTTCCAAGCGACTATCGGCTGCTAACACAGGGCGAAATATCTCGGATTTGTTCCGAAACCAAGCCGCGGTGCTAAAGATTTCAGCGGGGGGCAAGATGGCGCCGGTTCACGCAGCCGAGGATTATAGCGAAGATTCCCAATCGGCTACCGAGGATGTTGGCAGGAAAAGCACTAGAGCTGACCACCCTCTCACATACTTGGATATGTCTGGCTTTGCCGCGGATATTAAGGCTTCCTTCTCGGCCGCCATCACAGACTTAAAGACAAGCCTCATTGTCCTGCAGGAGAAAATGGCCACCACAGAAGCGGAGGGGAGGCACAGGGACGTGGCGATCCAAAGGCTTGACAGAGTCGTTACCACTCATTCACTCCACTTTATCGAGGTAAGCAGACACCTAGAGGACCTCGATAACAGAGGACGGAGGAACAATATTCGGGTACGTGGCATACCAGAATCGGTGGACACGGATCAGATAGTGCCTGTCCTCCAGAGGGTCTTCAACAGCCTCCTCGAACGGCCCGAAGATTCGGCGATAGACTTTGTGAGAGCGCATAGGGCACTTAGAGCTAGAGGCCCAGACACACAGCCACCCCGGGACATTATTTGCTGCATGCAGAACTTTGGCCTCAAGGAAGAGGTGATGCTAAAAGCCCGCAGGAACGAGCACATTGTGTTTAATGGGGAGAACATCAAGCTGTTCCAGGACCTCTCCCAGATAACCCTCAAAAACCGCAGGGCCCTGCGACCTTTATTGGACAGGCTGAGGGAAAGGGAGTTACGCTACACCTGGCGCTTCCCCTTCGCCTTGCTAGTCACACATGGAGGCAGACAGCATACGCTCCGTACCCCCATCGACCTCCCCGAATTTTGCGATGCGCTACAGCTCGGCCGGGTGGATTTGCCGGATTGGTACCAAGAGTATGCTGTACCACCTAGAGAAAGGAGCCCGACAAGATCCCCTCTGAACACGCCGGAGAAACAACTCTCCAAGAAGCAGAGACCAGCCCGCCATGAAGGTCAGCAGATGGGATCCCCGGGCATCCGCGCTCATTCCTCCAGGAACCTGATGGAAGCGTGAACCTTCTGAACCTGCACTAAGTCATTTCATGTAACAGACTGTCTACTTGGGTCGTCAGCGCTTCATTTGCGCACTGCACAGTTGGCATTTTGCCCTTTCCCCATTATTGTGTTGCCGGGCTCCCAGCCCACATTGCTGAGGACAGCGGCTTGGTCACGTGGTTGTTCGGCGCCATGACTGCATTGTCGCTGCGGAGCCGCAAGAGACTGACACGCCAGTCACCGGAGCCTCACCGCCTGCCCTTTGATAACTATTTCTTCCTTTTTGTTCTATGTTTTACCTCCCCTTCCATGCCCTCCCTTCTGCAGCCCTCGCTCCTCTTGGGATCAGGTGAGCCGGGTAGTAGAAACTACCGAGGGTTTATGCTTGCGCAAATGATTAACCCCCCCGCAGTACTGGTATGCCCCACACTGACTCTATCAGCCCACCTGCTTGCTAGCTACGGGCACTCTGGGAAGGGAGAGGACGGCGGACTTCCACCCACGTGAGGCAAGATACCAGTTGCATACGTGAGCACACTCGCCTTGATTTTGATTGTGACTGTCTCTGAACACAGACTATGGGCTGGGGTGTTAGCAGTTTAAGGGGGAGTGTGCAGTCAGATACATGATGAGATAATTACCTATTGACCCACCCATATGCTTGTCTATGATTAGATGCTTTACTTATGGCTTCCTGCCACTATACTGTTGCAGATGTGATTTGTCTCGCATAGGGGGTGATGATTGGGATCGGAGCACCTATTGGTGCGAAGCTTAATCACTCTTCCTAGCGATCACGCCTTCGTATGTTTTAATGCTTGCGAACCACTTGTTTGTTAATTCCACTGATCTTCCCGTTGCAGAGTAGATCCTTTAGCTTACATTTTATCTTTTAACAGGGCCGTTGCCCGACCGTTCTCTATTTAAATATACACCTCTGTGTCCTCTGTCTACGCGTGACACAGATACGTTAGCCATCTGGTGCGCATCCCGCGCTCCCCCACAGGGTGCTGAGGTGGGCCCTAGGGCTCAACTTGGCACGCTGAATTGAGTTTCCCGGGACGTTTTATACGTTCGGGAGAAGTGATTCTCATACTCTCTTTTCTCTCTCTATATCCTACTGCCTCTACCCCACCCCCTCTTTCTACCACTACACTTCGGATTCACTAATCCATACCTCCCTCCCCCTCATTGCCTTCCCTCTTCCCTCCTAAAAAGTACTTGGTGATCTTAGTGCTCAGAACACGGTAGGTTAGCTAGGACCCCCTGCGCAACGTTGGGGCTCCCTTCTCTCTGTGTGTGACCATGGCATACTCTGGCCTAGGCCGCAACCCCTCAGTGTTATCCCACAATGTCAGAGGCCTGAACATTCCTGAGAGACGCTCAACACTGCTGAGGGAACTCAGGAAAAGCAAACCCGACTTAGTTTTCTTGCAGGAAACGCATTTCAGGTCGGGTCAGATCCCGAAACTCACTAATTCATATTTCACGGAGGCTTACCACGCCACTAACGATTCATCTAAAACTAAGGGGACAACCATTTTAGTCAGCAGACACGCCTCTTTTGAGCTTACCGACAAACTAGTTGATCCAGGAGGTAGATTTGTTTTTATTAAGGGAAAATGTGGGGGGATCCCAATTACGTTAGCCAACGCATACTTTCCCAACACGTCTCATCTGTCCTTCTGCCAGAGACTGATCAGGGAGCTGAAAGGATTCAGCTCCGGGCGCTTGATCCTTGGAGGGGATTTCAATGTACCCTTGAATCCCCTCTCAGACACCTCAGTAGGAAAAACCTGCATCACATATAGGATCCTAAAAAGGATCAAAGCTCTCCTACACTCTCTCAACTTAGTAGACACATGGCGCTTCCTGCACCCAGATGACAAAGACTATACTTTCTACTCGAACCCGCATAATCGATATTCCAGGATCGATTACTTGTTCATCTCACAACAAGACCTGCATGCAGTGTCAGAAGCACATATAGGGATTCAAAGTCTCTCTGACCACGCCCCAATCTCCCTCACCTTGAATCCGACAGTACCCCAGGCCAGATCCCCAATGTGGAGACTGAACGCCTCTCTGCTCACCGACCAGACCTTGCTCCCTGAGCTGAAATTGGCCCTTATTGAATATTTCAAGCACAATGTCACACCGGACATAGACCCATTGACTGTATGGGAGGCCCACAAATGTACAATCAGGGGAGAATCGATCAGGATGTGCTCGACAAAAAAAAAGGAGAGAGAGGCGAAGATCTTAAAGCTAATGCATCAGATTCGTCTCCTGGAGACCCAGCACAAACAATCCCTATCTTCCCAATCAGCGACTTTGCTGCTGGAATCAAGAAAAGCCCTGAGACAGATAGTAGACTCTAGGACTAAGAGGTTCCTTTTCTTTCAGAAAAAGCTCTACTATGAACACGGGGACAAGCCTGGTAGTCTGCTGGCCAGGGCCTTAAAAGGCCCGACCTCACAGTGCAACATTAAGGGTATACAGAACAAACAAGGCAGAATCGACAGGGAAACCAGTAAGATAGCGCAACATTTTCAAGAATTCTACACCAACCTCTACAATTTATCGCCACACCAAGCGCCTAATGGTTCCAGGGAGTTTAGAACACAGGCCATTAACGAATATCTGATAGAGTCCTCTTTACCCTCACTGTCTTCTGAGGACGCCTCCCTCTTAGAGAAAGACATAGACACTTCTGAATTACGGGCCGCAATTAAAGATCTGAAGACGGGCAAGAGCCCTGGGCCAGACGGGTTCAGTGCCATTTATTACAAGACATTCATAGACGTTCTAGTCGCCCCTCTCAAGGACGCCCTAAACTCCCTATCCACACACAGGGAGGTGCCACCTGATTTCTTTTCAGCTTATATCACGGTGCTGCCCAAACCGGGTAAAGACCCATTACACTGCGCAAGCTACAGGCCGATATCCCTGCTAAACTTAGATGTCAAGCTGATGGCGAAGATTATCGCCAACAGGTTGAGACCCCTACTACACAAACTGATAGGCCCATGCCAGGCTGGCTTCATGCCAGGCAGAGAGGCCAGGGACAATGTCACTAAGTCCCTCAACCTCATTCATGCGGCCCGGGAGCGAAAGATCGAGGGCTTTCTCCTGTCGACGGACGCGGAGAAGGCCTTTGATCGAGTAGACTGGAGCTTCATGTTAGAGGCATGTCGACATGCGGGCCTAGGCCCACACATGATGGCATGGATTTCAGCGTTATATAGGAACCCCTCAGCTAGACTCAAAATTAACGGCTCGCTCTCTAATAGCGTGAGCATCACCAACGGGACTAGGCAGGGTTGTCCCCTGTCACCTTTACTTTTTATAATCTCACTGGAACCCTTCATCAGGAGGGTCCTGGCAAACACCACTATTAAAGGGTTTAGATTGGAAGGGAAGGAGTTTAAAGTAGCGGCCTACGCCGATGACCTTTTGTTTTTCCTGTCAGACGCGCATACTACCCTACCGTCCCTCCTGAAAGAATTCTCACTGTACGGCCAATTAGCGAATCTTAAAATTAATTATTCCAAATCAGAAGCATTGAACATCACGCTGCCAGAGACAGCTTTGAGGCTGGCACAAAGCAACAATCCCTTCACATGGCAGACCTCTGCCATAAAATACCTTGGAGTCTGGCTAACCCCCAGGCTCCAGTCAATCTATGAGCGGAACTTCCCCCCCTTTTCAAAAACATTGAACATGACCTGAGGGCCTGGCATCCTGGACATTTCTCATGGTTTGGCAGGGCAGCCATCTGCAAGATGACTGTCCTTCCCAGGGTGTTGTATCTGATCAGGGCCTTGCCGGTTAAAATCCCTGCCAGCTTCTTCAAAAACCTTCACTCTATCCAGATGAAATTCATATGGGCGCATAAACCCCCCCGCATAAAATCGAATCTTTTGACTAAACCTAAAGCGCAGGGTGGACTAGGTGTCCCTGACTTCAGGGCTTATTATTATGCCTCCCATATTGGCAGAATCATCGACTGGCATTGTCATTTGGCCAGCAAGGATTGGGTGGAGATTGAGTCCCTACTCATCTCCATCCCCTTGCAGTACTCGCCCTGGATGTCCAGGACCTCCTACCCTTGGTCGGTTAAAATCCACCCACTAGTCAGCACCACACTCAACATCTTTCACCAGCTAACTAAACACGCCAAATTCTCATCCCCCCTGAGCCCTCTCACCCCATTGACAAATAACCCGGAGTTCCCCCCGGGTCTAGAAAACGGATTCTTGAGATCCGACGCCAAAGCTCCCCTACTTGCACGACACTGCTTTAAAGATCGATCAATGAAAGACCTGACACAGTTCAGGGCTGACAATGCTATCCCTCTCCTGCCCTGGTGGTCATACCTTCAAATCCGCAGCTTTGTAACCAATCGCACCCACGAAGCACATCTGACCAGAGATCTTACTGAACTAGAAAGGATTTGTGACAGGGGGGTACAGGTTCCTAAATCAACCTCTTTGGCTTATTCATGGCTACAAGATGTGACAGACCCCGGCCCGAGCAAACTTAGGGAGAAATGGTCGGTGAGCTTAGGTACCCAGATCACGGAGGCCCAGTGGACCAGAGCCTGTGTCCTGTCACACAAATGCTCCATAAGCACTAGATTACAGGAGACGGCTTACAAACTCATAACACAGTGGTATGCCACGCCGGAGAGAGTCCATAGATGGTTCCCCCAATCCTCGGACAGGTGCTGGAGATGCCACAGAGAGAAGGGAACCCTATTGCATATTTGGTGGCAGTGTGACATGATAGCACCTTTCTGGCTGGAGGTCAGTGCAATCATAAGGCGGATCACGGAGACCAGGCTTCCCCTTGACGCAGCATGCTGTTTGCTGCATGTCTCACATCTCTCCCTCGGCTCCTATAAAAAATCCCTGTCCAGACACTTATTAAATGCGGCCAAATCACTGATCCCACTACATTGGAAGTCTACAAGGACCCCCACTGTGTCGGACTGGCTGCGTAAGGTCGCTGACATCTGTGAGATGGAGGACACCACTGCCCAATCCACCCAAAGCGTGGAAAGATATCACGAGACGTGGTCTCCCTGGTTCGCCTTCAGATACTCGAAGGATTACAAATCTTTGTTAAATGAATAGGGCAGGGTTGGTGAGAACGCATATTTGCCCTTGTATATGAATTGTCATCTGCCCTATGCTAAACCTGTGTCTGGACACCCTGGATGTTTTTGTTTTTACTTTCAACCCATTCATTCATCTAGCGCTGTGTTCCATGTGACCTTATAATGTTTTCATTATTTGAATTTTCTTAATCTTGAATGTAAGATCCTCTGCTAGCTACCTCTACATAACTATGACCTTTGATGTACCCCCATAGCCACTATTCAATACGCAATGATATTTTCACGAGCAGAAATTCACCATACCTCCCGCCCTATCCCCTCCTCCCCCCACTGTCTTTCCTCCTTCTGGCTTTAACTCGCTATCTTCCCTTTTTGTCAACATCATATGGAAGATTCTTTAGACCATGTAAGGGCAAACCCCCATAACTCTACAGATATGAGGACATGGTTCTAGACCGGTCTACGCTAGCCTCACTCGCCTCCCTTACAGTTTAATGTGATGTGTAAGTTTATACTTAACCAATGTATTCGTGCTCTGCAAGTTTGTTGTAATTGCGCCTTCCATTTGTACCTGTACAATTGATTCTATATTCTCTTTTTTTTCCTTAATAAACTTTGATGTGAAAAAAAAACAAAAAACAATAGGAAGGATCGTCTGTGGGGAAATCCAATGGTCAAAAATCCACGCATGCTCAGAATCAAGTCGACGCATGCTCGGAAGCATTGAACTTAATTTTTCTCAGCACGTCGTAGTGTTTTACGTCACCGCCTTGGACACGATCGGATTTTTAACAGATGGTGTGTAGGCAAGACTGAATCCATCGGTTTAGATTCCATCAGATATCCGATCGTGTGTACAGGGCTTAACCTCCCTGGCGTTATGATTCTTTCCGATTTTAGGTGCTGAAAGCGGTACCATTATTTGCAAGGAAATTTGGCGTTTTAAATTGTAGGCTTGCAATTCTTAGGAATAACTCACTTAAATCTGACCAAATAAGAGTCTAGTAGGCACCCCGGTATGACATTTTTTTAAAAAACAAAATTATAAATTATAATTTAATAAATAATTATAAATAATTATAAAAAATAATAATATAATTATAATAAAAAATGATTCAATAATGTAATCAACTCAAAATCACTCAGTTGCAGAATTGTCGCTGTCATTACTTCTTTTTTTATGACGAATTTCCCCACAAATCGCTATCGCTCAATTCTGCAAGCGATTATAATTTATTATCTCTGTTTTCTAGCTGCTCTAAAACCATTTTCGACATAAAGGGACACTTTTGGTTGCTATGGACAATCTCCAGTTTGGAGGCAGAAAGAACACTTTTTATTATATAAAAGTGCATGTAGAGCACTGGGCAGACCACTAGGGACATGGGGGGTGTGTATTTTTTACATACAGTACTGTAATCTATAAGATTACAGTATACTGTATGTAATGTGTTTGTTTACTTTTTTGAATTTGGCGCCAATCTCCGCCCCCATGCGTCGTAACATCGCAGGGAACGGAGATCGGCGGCACACAGAGGCACTGTGTGAGTCGAGCGAGGACGCCGCTCGCTCACACAGCGGGGAGGCATCACTGGATCCAGGGACAAGGTAAGTAAACCCTGCCTGTGGATGCTGCGAGGTGAACCCGAGTCTGACTCGGGGTTACCGATTGCAGCACAGAAATATAGCCCCGAGTCAGACTCGGGAATACCACCAGGGGGGTTAAGTGTAGCAATACGTTTCTAAATGCTGTACCTTCAATAAATGTAACCGTATTGCTACACTTAGAGGCTCCTCTCTTCTTTTTTATACCTAGTTGTGACATGACGCTACTCGTATATCAAGACATCAAGTCAAAATGTATTAAAAAATGTTGCTTGTCTTGCAAAACGCTCTCAAACCAAAGAAAGGTTTTACTGTGATATATATATATATATATATATATATATATATATATATATAGATATACTTTTATATATATATATATATAGATATATATACCATTGTGTGTGTATATATATATATATATATATATATATATAGCACTACCCCCGAAGGAGCCGCTGGTTGTTGTTTGGGATCTACTCTCTTGTTTTGGCTCACCCCTATTTAACTAGCTCAAACCCTCCCTTGACACATCAGAAACCTGGTAGGTACGTTATAGCCCCTATTTGTTTAGGAGGTATAAAGACAGGGCATACAATACTCAATAGCGATGTAATAAGAGTATTACCTGAACTCTGGATAATCCCTCCAGACAAGAAGAATACACTTCACACAGTATTATATTTGAATCAATAGGAGTGAGTTTACTTCATAAACACTAAAAGAGAACAAGCATAAACTTAAATCAGTAAATGAATGGTTGCTATGCAAAAACACAATATGATTTCGCAAGGGCCCTTGCAGAAATCAACAGAGGACACTAATGAATGAAACAGACCTATGCTAAAGAATGGTACCATTCATTATTATTAAAGTGAGACAGTCTGTGCTCATGAGCTCCCTCTAGTGAGTGGTCCTCCAAGCAGCTGTTGCGGCCGGATGGTGCACGTTAAATTTGTAATCCACAAAGAACAGGTAACGAAGGGAACTTAATCCGGTAAAGTGTGATGAACGTCAACGTTGGTGAGCTGATCGCTAGCCAGCGTCAGTCACGTCTGCTTAAACACTATGAACAATGAAAGGCCTCTAAGTTTAAGCTGAGGCCCAACAAGGGTGGGCAGCCTTTGAGATAGCACTAAAGTGTCTGTCTAGAGGGGAAGTTAGAAGTTGAGCATGTGCTCTCTCACCCGACAGGCCGATCCGCCTGGATTCCTCTCAGAGAGTGCGTCTGTAAATCACTGTACCACAACACAAGGGTCCCGGACGAGGGCGTTCCACTGTTTCGGTTGTCAGCTGGGTTGCCTCTTCGATCCTCGGACACACCGACTGGATGCTGGAGTCTGGCTTCCCTCCGGATGGCTGGTCTCTCGGCAAATCTAGTCCCAGGCTTTTGGGCCTAGTAACAAGGATGTCTCTGTCTGCATCTCCGCAGAGGAGAGAAGGCTGGTCCCGAGAGAGCGAACAGGCGCCCTCCCTCTCTTTAAGTAACCTCCCCCCACCAGTCTGTGTCGAGGCGTCACATGATCCATCAGGCAAGGCATTGCGGGAAATGTAGTCTGTTTCTCCAAAGAGTCAATGGAGTCCATATCTCCTGCTACTTGTAGTCCCGCAATGCCTAACTTCACAATAGTATCCAACATATCCGCAAGCGTGCACACAGTCCTAGCGGGATGACCTGTCAGTAAACTCAGACAGGAGGACCCCGCTACACATATATTTATATATATCTATATATATTATATATCTATATCTATATATATATATATATATATATATATATATATATATATATTTTTTTTTTTTTTTTATTCATATAATTATGATTTTTTTTACATACAATTTTCATACCTGCAGCCGTGTGATTTTACTGAGCAAAGAATTTATGGTCTCAAGGTTCAGCGACAATCTATATATTAGCACAATGTATCATCTATCTCATTATCCCATGGAAACAAATAATGTATGCAATAATTTAGAAACATGCAATCACTGCTCAGAGTAATTTCATTAGTTCATAAACTATTAATCTCTTATCTAAATAGCAGATCCAAAGTGCGATGAGGTGACTTTAATGACAAAATATTGGTAATTAATTACACAGACGGCACCAAGTGCCCTGGATCTTGGACCTCGGTGTTGGTGTGTTCTGGGGTCCCAGTGTCACCCTTGAGTTACTTTCCATGCACACTAATCTAAAAAGGCATTGATTATGGTGGTGGGGGGCCGTAAGTGGGTGGCCCTTGCTTAATTAGAGGTGGGGTTTGGGAGGGGCACTCTGATAAGTGGATTTCGGTTCGGAAGGGACCAACTAGTCACTGGGTGGGCCAGAAGCAGACCGTAGGAAGGTCCTAGCTATGATGCACTCGGTTGTGGGGTCTCAGTGTCATCTTTGTGTTACTTTGCATGCACACTAACTCAATAAGCCAATCGTTACAGTGATCGGGGGCTGCAAGTGGGTGGTCCTTGCTCATGTATCAATACCCCCAGAGGAGCCGCTATTTGAGGCAAGGGCGGATCCAGAGTCTAGTCTCGGGAGGGGCACTGCCAGAAAATAAGGTGTTGCTTACAGAACTCAATTAGGTGTCCGATGTGTCCGCTGCAATGTTGCAGTACCGCTAAAAAATCAATGATTGCCGCCATTACTAGTAAAAAATATTTAAATATAAATGCCATAAATCTATCCCTTGGTTTCTAGACGATTGTCAGGGACTGCAGACATGGTACAAGAGATGGTCAGAGACTGCAGACATAGTACAAGAGAAGGTCAGAGAATGCAGACATGGTACAAGAGATGGTCAGAGACTGCAGATATAGTACAAGAGATGTTCAGAGAATGCAGACATGGTACAATAGATGGTCAGAGACTGCAGACGTGGTACAACGGATGGTCAGAGACTGTAGACGTGGTACAGGAGATGGTCAGAGACTGCAGACGTGGTACAAGGGATTGTCAGAGACTGCAGGCATGGTACAAGGGATGGTCAGAGACTGCAGGCATGGTACAAGGGATGGTCAGAGACTGCAGGCATGGTACAAGGGATGTTTAGAGACTGAAGACATGGTACAAGAGATCAATGCAGCCTCATCAGTGCCCATCATTGCAGCCTCACGTTTGTATAAAAATTCAGTCCTACTTTTGTATATTAATGCAGTCCCACTTTTGTTTATTAATGCACTACCACTTTTGTATATTAATGCAGTCCCACTTTTGTATATCAATGCATCCCCACCTTTGTATATCAATGCAGTCCCACCTTTGTATATCAATGCAGTCCCACTTTTGTTTATTAATGCACTACCACTTTTGTTTATTAATGCACTACCACTTTTGTTTATCAATGCAGCCCCATCTTTGTATATGAATGCAGTCCCACCTTTGTATATGAATGCAGTCCCACCTTTGTATATGAATCAAATTGAAGGACGAAAACTGGACAGCCGCACTCCGAAATCACTTAAAATAAGTTGTCTTTTATTTTTCAACTGTACACACAGTCACTGCAACCAACAAAATACAGTATTGCCGACGCGTTTCGCACTTACAATCAGTGCTTAGTCATGGCCATGACTAAGCACTGAGGTAAGTGCACTTGTAAGTGCGAAACTCGTCGGCCATACTGTATTTTGTTGGTTGCAGTGACTGTGTGTACAGTTGAAAAATAAAAGACAACTTTTTTTAAGTGATTTCGGAGTGCGGCTGTCCAGTTTTCGTCCTTCAATTTGCTATCATTAGCATTGCCAGCACCTTGGTGGTTCAACAACCCTTGATTGCACACGGGGCTCACCTGGAGCGATGAGAAATTTGTCTGTTTGTATATGAATCGAGTCCCACTTTTGTCTATGAATCCAGTCCCACTTTTGTCTATGAATCCAGTCCCACTTTTGTCTATTAATGCAGTCCCACTTTTATGTATTAATGCAGCCACACTGTGCATGGCACTAACCATGGCATTACCTCAAACACACACAGCAGGTATCTCCTCTCCCAACGTGTGTCATGGAACAAACAGGAGCTGTATGTCTGTGTTCGGCAGGGCAGTGTGCTCTAGCAAGGTGGTTGTGTGATAGACAAAACACTGATTCAATCAGTTCAATCAGATTCAATCAGTGTTACATCTCCATCTACTATCACACGAGCAGGTCTAGCACAGGCAGCACAGCCGAACACAGATCCAGCTCTCACACACAGCCAGAGATGCCCAATGTCATACACGCAGGAGAGAGGGGAGCGCTGCAGTCAGCTACAGCTCAAAGCAGCCTCAGGACAGGCAGCCTACCGGCCCTCGTGATGAGAGAGAGAGAGTGAGAGACTCGGCAGCGGCAGCTGCAGGCAGGCCCGGACTGGGACAAAAAATAGGCCTGGGCATTTTAGACTGAGCAGCCCGGGGGGG
Organism: Rana kukunoris; assembly: GCA_029574335.1. Lineage (NCBI taxonomy): Eukaryota > Metazoa > Chordata > Amphibia > Anura > Ranidae > Rana > Rana kukunoris. Next base: position 7,615,741 of record CM056053.1, read on the forward strand.
GGGGGGGGGGGAGAGAAAGAAAGATAGATAAAGATAAAAAGAAAGAAGGGAAGGAAGGAAGATAGATTGATAGATAGATAGAAAGCAATAAGGGAAGATAGATAGATAGATAGATAGATAGACAGACAGACAAGAAAGATAGATAGCAAGAAGGGAAGGAAGGAAGATAGATAAAGAAAGAAATATAGATAAAGAAAGAAGGGAAGATAGATAGATAGATAGATAGATAGATATAGATAGACAGTGGCGGTGCGTCTATAGAGGGCGCCAGAGCGCCGCCCCCCTCTGGCTCAGCCGTGACAATGGGCACAGTGGGGACGATGGGCACAGTGGCAACAATTAAAGGGCACAGGGGCATCAATTGGCACAGTGGCAACAATTGAAGGGCACAGTGGCTGCGTTTGATGGCATGGCACAGTGGTGACACTTGATGGCACAGTGGCTGTGTTTGATGCCATGGCACAGTGGCTGTGTTTGATGGCATGGCACAGTGGTGACAATTGATGGCACAGTGGCTGCGTTTGATGGCATGGCACAGTGGTGACAATTGATGGCACAGTGGCTGCGTTTGATGGCATGGTACAGTGGTGACAATTGATGGCACAGTGGCTGTGTTTGATGGCATGGCACAGAGGTGACAATTGATGGCACAGTGGTTGTTTTTGATGGCATGGCACAGTGGCTGTGTTTGATGGCATGGCACAGTGGTGACAATTGTTGGCACAGTGGCTGTGTTTGATGGCATGGCACAGAGGTGACAATTGATGGCACAGTGGCTGTGTTTGATGGCATGGCACAGTGGAGACAATTGATGGCACAGTGGCTGCGTTTGATGGCACAGTAGCTGCGTTTGATGGCACAGTGGCTGCGTTTGATGGCATTGCACAGTGGTGACAATTGAAGGGCCCAGTGGCTGCGTTTGATGGAGAGAGAGAGAGAGAGAGAGAAGGGAATGAAGGGCACCCCATACATCAGTGTACAGTACTCTCAGTACTCACTCAGAGGCAGGAGGGACTGACTGGATGGATGGATATCAGACTCCATCTTTCCTTTCTGATTGCTGGGCTTGAATCTTCCCGCCCACATCCCTTAGGCAGCAGAACAGTGTCCGTCGGGAGAGTGGGCGGGGCAGACACGGGAGGAGAAGAAGAGAGGAGGGGGGAGGAGTAGAAGCAGCTCCTCTCCTCTAACTGGCCATGGGGGCAGTAAGGGGAGGGGAGAAGTGTCAGAGCTGGCTATGATACCCCAGCTGATCTCTCTCTATCTGGCGCTGTGTTGATGTCTTAGTAAGATGGGGACCCTATGAGATTTTATATATATATATATATATATATATATATATATATATATATATATATATTGTGAGGGGCTAGCTCGGCAGCGGGTCTGTGCGATTCCCTGGAAGGGTTCAGCACACAGAAAAGAACTAGGCACAGCAGACCGTGGTAGGAGAAAACAAAAAGGTGCGGTTTTATTTTAAATACACCACAAAAAATTATGACAGAAAACAAAAGAAATAACAAAATAAATCCTGGTCAACTTGACCTGCTTGCTACACACGCTGGTGTCCCTAACTACCAACTAGGTACAGCCTTGTGCTGCCCCAGTCCCTGACTCCCTGGAGTTTAAATGTTTTTAGGAATAGCCACACAGGCTTTAGCTCACCGCACACAGCACAAAGCACTGACAGTCCACACAGGTCTGCCTCCAGCTTGGAGTGACACTCTATTCATGCTGGGAGCTTTTACAAGAGGCCCTAACGAGCCCACCTGAAACAGCTGGGGTAATCAAGTCCTCCTAGCAGGACTCCCAGCACTCCCCCTAGAGATACAAAGTGGCATAAAGCCTGAATCTAGGAGAGATATACCTGTCCTCTTGGACGCAACCAGGGGATTTAACCTGCCTACTGTCACATACCCCACCTCTTGTTTCAACCTTGGGGTTGGAACACCAGCATTCAGGCAGGCATGCACCCGAGACAGTGCATCCACATTCCCCCATTTGGACGCCAGGGCGATGTTTTACAGTGAAAGTGAATTCTTGTAGGGACAGGAACCATCTGTTTACTCTTCGGTTTGTTTCTTTGTTTTGGGCCATCCACTTTAAGGGAGCGTGGTCCGTAACTAGGTCAAAATGCCGACCCAGCAGGTAGTATCTAAGAGAATCTAGAGCCCATTTCACCGCTAAACATTCCTTCTCAATAGTGGCATAATTGACCTCATGGGACTTTAATTTCCTACTGAGGTAAATGACTGGATGTTCTTCCCCATTCCAGACCTGGGACAATACTGCTCCCAACCCCACGTCAGAGGCATCCGTTTGTACCACAAAGTCCCTGGAGAAATCTGGGGAGTACAAGACTGGCTGGCTACATAAAGCTTTCTTTAAGGCCTGGAAGGCTGCTTCCGCGTCTGTGGTCCACTTAACCATGACCGAGTCTTTCCCCTTGGTCAGGTTGGTTAATGGCACAGCCTGAGAGGCAAAGTGGGGAATAAATCGCCGATAATAACCAGCGATTCCCAGAAAGGCCCGTACCTGCTTCTTGCTGTTAGGACGTGGCCAATTCTGTATGGCCTCGACTTTATTGACTTGGGGTTTGATCACTCCCCTCCCAATGGTGTACCCAAGATATTTGGCCTCTTCCTGTCCAATGGTACACTTCTTTGGGTTGGCCGTAAACCCAGCTTCCCGGATAGAGTCTAGGACCGCTTGCACCTTAGGCAGATGTAAGGCCCAATCTGGGCTATGGATAACTACATCATCCAGGTAAGCTGCAGCATACTTCTGGTGGGGCCTCAGAATCTGGTCCATTTTCCGCTGAAAGGTTGCCGGGGCATTCTGTAACCCAAACGGCATTCTTTTATACTGGAATGCCCCGTCTGGGGTTACAAACGCGGTTTTCTCTTTGGCCGACTTAGCCAAGGGAATTTGCCAATACCCTTTTGTGAGATCGAGAGTTGTCATGTACCGGGCTGTTCCTAGCCGGTCGATTAACTCATCGATACGAGGCATGGGGTAGGTGTCAAATTTTGTAACTTTGTTCAGCTGTCGAAAATCATTACAAAAACGCCAGCTCCCATCCGGTTTAGGCACTAAGACTATAGGGCTGGACCAATCACTTTGGGATTCCTCTATCACCCCCAACTTAAGCATTTTCTGTACTTCCTCCCGTATTGCCTCCCGTCGGGCCTCTGGGATGCGATAGGGTTTTAACTTCACCCTTTCACCAGGCGGGGTTATAATATCATGCTCTACCCCCAGACGTTTGTCCCGGCAGCTCAGAGAAAACCTCTTTGTTGCGAAGCACAAACTCCTTAACCTCCTGTTGTTGGGGCTTTGACAAGGTGACTGCTATTCCTACCTCAGGAATCACGCAATCAGACTGAGCTGGTGACAACGTTTCTGCGACTAGGGATTCCCTATCCCTCCAGGGTTTCAACAGATTAATGTGATAGATCTGTTCGGGCTTTCGCCTTCCTGGTTGTCTGACTGTAATTCACTTCGCTCACTTTTTCCAATATCTCGTAGGGGCCTTGCCATTTGGCGAGGAACTTACTTTCAACTGTAGGGATAAGTACCAACACCCTATCCCCTGGGGAGAAGGTACGGGTCTTGGCCCCACGGTTATACACTCTCTGTTGTGCCAATTGTGCTTGGGCTAAATGTTCCTTTACGATTGGCATTACCTGTGCAATTCGATCTTGCATCAGGGCGACATGCTCAATCACACTCCTGTGGGGAGAACTCTCACTTTCCCAAGTTTCCCTGGCGATATCCAACAGCCCTCTTGGGTGTCTCCCATAGAGCAACTCGAAGGGTGAGAAACCCGTAGAGGATTGGGGTACCTCCCTAATGGCAAACATTAAATAGGGAATAAGACAGTCCCAATCCTTTCCATCTCTATTCACCACCTTCTTTAACATTTGTTTAAGGGTTTTGTTGAACCTTTCAACCAACCCATCTATTTGGGGGTGATACACAGATGTACGCAATTGTGTCACTTTGAACAACTTGCACAGTTCTTTCATAACCCGGGACATAAAGGGTGTACCTTGGTCCGTGAGCAGTTCCTTACAAATACTCACGCGGCTAAAAACAAGAGATAGCTCTTTGGCTATGGTTTTGGCCGAGGTATTTCGGAGAGGAATCGCCTCTGGATAACGGGTGGCATAGTCCAATATAACCAAAATATACTGATGCCCCCTAGCGGACTTCACTATTGGACCTACCAAATCCATGGCGATCCTCTCAAAGGGAACCTCAATGATGGGAAGGGGTACTAGCGGGTTACGGAAATGTGGCATAGGTGCCGACATCTGACACACAGGGCAGGAGGAACAATAATTTTCTATTTCCTTCACGACCCCAGGTCAATAAAATCTCTGCAACACTCTCTCTCGGGTTTTCTCTGTCCCCAGATGACCCCCAAGAATGTGCCCATGGGCTAACTCTAACACCAACTCCTGTAGGGTTTGGGCACCACAAGTTGCTCAATGGTTTCTTCTGCCCTTTGAGCCACCCGATAGAGTAGGTCCCTTTCTATGATGAAGTACGGGAAAGTGCAGTTCGTATCTGGGTTCACTAACTCGCCATCTATTTTCACTATGTTTTCCCGTGCCTTTATTAGGGTGAGATCTTTTAACTGTTCGGTGGCAAAGTTTTCCCTGTGAACCTCGAGATCAGAAAACTCTACAGATGGCATGTTTTCTTCTGAGGATGTTGGCTCCTCCCCAGTTTCTTGCGTCTCCCCTGTCAATACCGACAAGGGGACTTCTGGAGAGTCCTCACCACTCTCAGAGGCATTCTGGTATGTAGAGGCACCAGTGGGGGGCTCAGGATAATCCCACAGTTCCCAGAACTTTGGAAAATCCCTTCCCACAATGGCATCATGTGGTAAGCTAGACACTAATCCCACCGGATGAGAGAGGGTACCTTTGGAGGTCTCAAAACACACTGTAGTCACCGGATACTCTCGGGTGTCCCCATGCACACAAATAACAGCTACCTTGTTATTCCCAGAGACCTCTGTAGTAATTAATTCAGCCTTTATCAGTGTCACCAGGCTACCTGAATCTAGCAACACAACAACATTTCTACCATTGATAGACATTTTGCATAGATGTTTCTCAGTTCCATGAATCGCAGTGCATGCGACTGTCGCAAACAGCGACTGACGTCTGTCCCTTAGAAAGTCGCATTGCATGGGTTCATCCACAACTGGGCAATTTGCTGCAATGTGTCCCTCGAGCCGGCAGCGGTAGCAAACAATCCTTTTTGCTGCCTCTTGAGGCCTTGACTTCCCAGCCTGTTCTCGCCAGACTCTAGGGAGAACCCCCACCCTCTCACTCTCTCCACCCTCACCCCTTGGAATCATCTTACCCGACACTGGGGATGGTCTGGTCTTAGGGGGGAAAGTCCGTGAGTCTCTGGAAGAAGCAGTCAGGTTCTCTGTAGCCAAGTACCTCTCAACAAGATCGACAAGCTTATCGGGCGTTTCTGGTTCTCCATGGCTTACCCACTTTTGGATGGGAGTAGGAAGAGCTCTCAGGAAGCGATCCATCACAACACGTTCCACAATCTTTAGAGCGGACAAAGTCTCTGGCTGTAGCCACTTCCTGCTCAGGTGAATGAGATCATACATTTGAGTTCGGGGGGGTTTTCCAAGTCGGAAAGTCCAGTTATGCACACGCTGAGCCCGGACAGCCAGGGTGTCGCCCAGCCGTGCCAATATTTCAGTTTTTAGTACAACAAAGTCTTTTGCTTGGTCAGGCTCTAAGTCATAATAAGCTTTCTGCGATTCGCCAGTTAACAGAGGGGCCACCAGTCCAGCCCACTGCTCCTTGGGCCATTTTTCCCTTTCAGCAGTCCTTTCAAATGTGGTCAAAAACACCTCTGGATCATCCTCTCCAGTCATTTTTGTCAGTAAACGACTCACCCCAAATGATGCAGTATTAGTGGAACCACTTGCCTCACTGGTCTGCGGACGTTGCTGTATCAAAGTCTCCATTTGTTGTAGTCTCTGCTCTTGCTTCTGGAACAAGTCTATGAAGCGGGCCTCAGATTGCTGCTGGGCTTGTTGGTGAGCTTGCTGCTGGGCTTCCAAACTCTGTTGCAAAGTCGCATTTGTCTGCTGTTGTACTGCGAGGCTCTGTTGTTGAGCTTGCTGCTGGGCTGCGAGGCTCTGTTGCAAAGTCGCATTTGTCCGCTGCTGATTGGCATTTGCTAGAGCCAGCTGCTTCAGCATCTCCTCCATGCTGGCCATAAAAAAAAACTGCCGCTGGTTCTCCACCAACTGTGAGGGGCTAGCTCGGCAGCGGGTCTGTGCGATTCCCTGGAAGGGTTCAGCACACAGAAAAGAACTAGGCACAGCAGACCGTGGTAGGAGAAAACAAAAAAGGTGCGGTTTTATTTTAAATACACCACAAAAAATTATGACAGAAAACAAAAGAAATAACAAAATAAATCCTGGTCAACTTGACCTGCTTGCTACACACGCTGGTGTCCCTAACTACCAACTAGGTACAGCCTTGTGCTGCCCCAGTCCCTGACTCCCTGGAGTTTAAATGTTTTAGGAATAGCCACACAGGCTTTAGCTCACCGCACACCGCACACCGCACACAGCACACAGCACTGACAGTCCACACAGCACTGACAGTCCACACAGCACTGACAGTCCACACAGCACTGACAGTCCACACAGCACTGACAGTCCACACAGGTCTGCCTCCAGCTTGGAATGACACTCTATTCATGCTGGGAGCTTTTACAAGAGGCCCTAACGAGCCCACCTGAAACAGCTGGGGTAATCAAGTCCTCCTAGCAGGACTCCCAGCACTCCCCCTAGAGATACAAAGTGGCATAAAGCCTGAATCTAGGAGAGATATACCTGTCCTCTTGGACGCAACCAGTGGATTTAACCTGCCTACTGTCACAATATATATATATTGTAAGCTGGGGATAGGTAGCGGGTACAAAAGCTCCCTGGGATGAGCCAGCACAGATACCAAAGTCCATAGGATCAGTGAACAACAGTGGGATTTTTATTGGTGCTATACAAAGTCTATTTACAGGTGCTGTACAGTGTGCAGAAAACAAAACAAAAATAGCCAAACAAACACCTAGCCGTGTCTCGGCTCTAACTACACGATATGCAGGTCCTAACTACTAAGCTAAACAAGCCTACCGCTTGTTAGCTCAAACACACACTTCTCACCAGTTTTTCAGCAGCCTCCTTGCTCTCACAGATTCACACTGTTTCCCAGGACAGAGCAATGGCTGATAGCTCAGGTGAGCTTAAATTGGCCTGGGGGAGAGGGCCAACACCTGACCTGGATCAGGGATCAGAGATCCCTGAACGTGTAAGAGAGGAGCCTGGGAGAGGTATAAACCCCGAACTGGACTTTCCCAGGCTCTCTCTGGGACGCTCTGCTACACACCCTCCCCTCTTGTTTCAACCCCAGGGTTGGAACACCTGTAGCCCAACAGGAGTGAACACGGGACAGGGCATCTACATTCCCCATCTCAACACCTGGCCTGTGTTTTACCGAAAAGGAATAATCCTGGAGGGCCAAAAACCACCGATTCACCCGCCTATTAGTCTCCTTCTTTTGGGCCATCCATTTCAGGGGAGCATGGTCAGTTATTAACTCAAACTGGCGCCCTAACAGGTAGTACCTGAGCGCGTCCACGGCCCACTTTATGGCTAAACATTCCTTTTCAATGACTGCATATTTTTTCTCATGATCATTGAGCTTTCTGCTTAGGTAGACCACAGGGTGTTCTTCCCCATTGTATACCTGTGATAGTACTGCCCCGATACCTACATCAGAGGCATCTGTCTGAACCAAAAAATCTTTGGAGAAATCGGGGGAGTATAGCACTGGCTGTGCACAAAGAGCCTTCTTCAGGACTTGGAAAGATTCTTCTGCTACTGGGGACCATTTTATCATTACTGAGTCTTTCCCTTTCGTCAGGTCTGTCAGTGGGGCAGCTATAGTGGCAAAATTTGGAATAAACCTTCTATAATATCCCGCAATGCCAAGAAAGGCCCTGACCTGCTTCTTGTTTGCAGGACGTGGCCACTCCTGGATGGCTTCTACTTTATTCACTTGGGGTTTAATAACTCCACGGCCAATAGTGTAGCCCAAATACTTGGCTTCCTCCAAACCAATGGCACATTTTTTGGGATTTGCCGTAAAACCTTCCTTGAAGAGGGAATCAAGGACAGCTTGGACACGGGGCAAGTGAGACTCCCAGTCAGTGCTATGCACCACTATGTCATCTAAATAAGCTGCAGCATACTGCTGGTGCGGTCTTAGGGTCCTGTCCATGGCCCTCTGAAAGGTTGCAGGGGCATTTTGCAACCCAAAAGGCATTTTCTTATACTGGAATGACCCCTCCGGGGTCACAAACGCAGTCTTTTCTTTGGCACTATTAGTCAGGGGTATTTGCCAATATCCTTTGGTCAAGTCCAAAGTGGTCAGATAACGGGCCTTGCCCAGTCGGTCTATAAGTTCATCTACCCTGGGCATCGGGTACGTGTCAAACTTTGTTACTGCATTGAGCTTTCTGAAGTCGTTACAAAACCTCCAAGTGCCATCCGGTTTTGGGACCAACACGATGGGGCTAGACCAGTCACTATTGGATTCCTCAATGACATCTAGTTCCAACATCCTTCTAACTTCATCACTGATGTCCTTTCTCCTCGCTTCAGGAATTCGGTATGGTTTGAGCTTGACACGGACCCCAGGTTCAGTAACAATATCATGCTGAACTGCTGAAGTCGTGCCAGGCAACTCCGAAAATTTCTCTCTATTCCTTATTAGGAACTCTCTAGCTTCCTGTTTTTGGGAATATGACAGGGTGTCTGGAATCGTGACCTCAGGGATCAGAGGGGATTCAGTACCCTTAGGCGTTACCGGTAGGGACCTCACAGTTAACGCCAGTCTATCCTTCCAGGGCTTTAACAGGTTCACGTGGTAAATCTGTTCGGGCTTCCTTTTACCTGGTTGATACACCTTGTAATTGACTTCCCCAACTCTTTCAATTACTTCAAAGGGACCCTGCCATTTAGCCAGGAACTTGCTCTCAACAGTGGGAACTAAAACGAGGACCCTGTCACCCGGTGAGAAAACACGGAGTTGGGCCCCCCGATTGTATATTCTCTGTTGGGCTGCTTGAGCCTGTAGTAAATGTTCTTTCACCACTGGTATTACGGCTGCAATCCTGTCCTGCATTTGAGCGATATGCTCAATTACACTTTTGTGGGGTGTCTGTTCCCCCTCCCAAGTTTCCTTGGCTATGTCCAAGAGTCCCCGAGGGTGTCTCCCGTAAAGCAACTCAAATGGAGAGTACCCTGTAGAGGACTGGGGAACCTCCCTGATAGCAAACATCAGGTACGGTATCAGGAAGTCCCAGTCTTTCCCATCTTTGTCAACAACCTTTTTTAACATGCCCTTTAACGTCTTATTAAAACGTTCCACCAAGCCATCTGTTTGCGGATGATACACAGAGGTTCGCAACTGCGTCACCTTAAATAACTTGCACAGCTCCCTAGTTATCCGTGACATAAATGGGGTACCCTGGTCTGTAAGGATTTCTTTAGGGATGCCAACCCGACTGAACACCATAAACAGCTCTTTGGCAATGTTTTTAGCAGACGCGGCGCGTAAGGGAACGGCCTCAGGATAACGGGTAGCGTAATCCATCATCACAAGGATATGCTGATGACCACGGGCGGATTTGGGGAGCGGACCCACAAGGTCCATGGCAATCCTCTCGAAGGGCACTTCAATAATGGGCAAGGGCACTAAAGGACTTCGGAAGTGGGGCTGGGGGGCTGACATCTGACACACCGGACAGGATTGACAATAATTTTCAATATTTTTCTGTATCCCCGGCCAGTAAAACCTGCGCAACACTCTTTCAGTGGTTTTCTCAACCCCTAAATGGCCTCCTAGCAAGTGCCCATGGGCAAGTTCCAACACCACCCTTCTGTAAGGCTTGGGGACCACCAATTGTTCAGTAACTTCATCATTCTTTTTACATACACGATACAGTAAATCATCATTGCTGCTGAAATAAGGAAAACAGGGCCTATCCCCTGGTTCAACAGGTACATCATTAACCACCATTACATTTTCCCAGGCCCTGGCAAGGGTGGGGTCTTTTCTCTGCTCAGTACCAAAATTTTCCTTATGCACATTAAGGTCAGTAAACTCCAACATAGGCTCCGAGTCGACAGACGGCTGTCCGGCTCTACTGGTTGTGGGGACTCCTCAGGCTCCTCCAGCTCTCCTGCCATAACCGAGAAAGGAAAACTCGGAGAGCCCTGAGATGAGTCCCCTGAACCCACAATATCGGAAGTAGCCAGGAGCTCTGGCTCTGCGACTGAGTCAGGTACTGCGACCGGGTCGGGACGATCCCACAGTTCCCAAAACTTAGGGAAGTCCCTACCAATGATGGCCTCGTGCACCAAGTGGGGCACAAGTCCGACCGCATGGGACACCGTACCTAAGCCAGTTTTAAACTGAACTGTGGCTATAGGATACTCCCGGGTATCCCCATGTACACAGATCACAGCAACTTTTTTAGCATGAAAATTCACAGTTTCAACCATCTCAGCTGTAACCAAAGTAACCAGACTTCCAGAGTCCAGTAAGGCCGTAATAGGCTTATCATTAACAGTCATGTGACACATGTGTTTCCCCACATTTGGCGCTGCAGCGCATGAAACAGCAGCAAACATAGACTGCCTTCTATTAGACAGATCACACTGCATTGGTTCATCAGTCAATGGACAGTTTGCTGCAACATGTCCCAGCTCTTGGCAACGAAAACACCTGATGTTTCCCCAAGTTGGTTTGCTGACAGGCAGTGGTTTCCCTTGCTTGGGACGCCAAACTTCAGTCCTGGCACCAAAAATCCTCCCCCCTATTTCCTTGCCATGCTTACCACCCACTTCCCCTGGAACAGTCTTACCGGTTGCCTGGGGAGACCGTGGCTTTGGGTGGAAAGTCCGTGCGGCTGTTGGGGTGGTGACCAGGTTCTCTGCAGCAAAGTACCTTTCGACGAGTTCCACCAAGTTATCTGCCGACTTGGGGTCCCCTTGACTCACCCACCTCTGCAGGGGAATTGGGAGTGACCTCAGGAACTGGTCCATGACCACACGCTCCACTATTTGTGGCGCAGACAGGGACTCCGGCTGTAGCCATTTTCTCACCAGGTGGATTAGGTCGAACATCTGCGATCTTGGGGGCCTCTCAATTTGGAAGAACCAGCTGTGGACCCGTTGGGCTCGAACGGCCAAGGTGACACCGAGTCGCGCCAGAATTTCCTGCTTGACCTTTTCATAGTCTCCCGCTTCTGCCGACTCCAGATCATAGTAGGCCTTCTGCGATTCACCCGAAAGTAAGGGGGCGATCAGTCCTGCCCACTTGGTTTTAGGCCAATCTTCCCTCTCAGCGGTCCGTTCAAATGTTAGCAGGAAGGCCTCTGGATCATCATCCGTAGTCATTTTTGACAGAAAGCGAGCCACATGGATGGCTGAAGGCTTGTCTCTAATATCCTTGATTTCCGCAGGTGCCCACTGTGCTAGCGTTTCTGCAACTTTAGTCAGGGTTTTCCTATCCGCTTCTGCAGCAGTGGCAAGCTGTTCAAACAGCCTCTGCGATTGCTCCTGTACAGCACTAATCAGCCTCTGCGATTGCTCCTGTGCGATAGCGTTGGCTTGCTGCAGCGCAGCATTAGTTTGCTGTTGTGCAGCGTTTGCTTGCTGTTGTGCAGCATTGAATAGCACCATTTGTTTGAGGATTTCCTCCATGTTGTCACTTTAGGTACTGGCTTTTTAAATAGTAACTTACTATTGCTGATCGCAGCCTCCACCATATGTAAGCTGGGGATAGGTAGCGGGTACAAAAGCTCCCTGGGATGAGCCAGCACAGATACCAAAGTCCATAGGATCAGTGAACAACAGTGGGATTTTTATTGGTGCTATACAAAGTCTATTTACAGGTGCTGTACAGTGTGCAGAAAACAAAACAAAAATAGCCAAACAAACACCTAGCCGTGTCTCGGCTCTAACTACACGATATGCAGGTCCTAACTACTAAGCTAAACAAGCCTACCGCTTGTTAGCTCAAACACACACTTCTCACCAGTTTTTCAGCAGCCTCCTTGCTCTCACAGATTCACACTGTTTCCCAGGACAGAGCAATGGCTGATAGCTCAGGTGAGCTTAAATTGGCCTGGGGGAGAGGGCCAACACCTGACCTGGATCAGGGATCAGAGATCCCTGAACGTGTAAGAGAGGAGCCTGGGAGAGGTATAAACCCCGAACTGGACTTTCCCAGGCTCTCTCTGGGACGCTCTGCTACAATATATATAAATCATATCCATTATATCCTATTAATGGGTCATACAATAAATGTCTTCCACATAGAGGCATTATTTATTTGGGATATTATATTATTACAGCTTTTTATTGTTGTTGTTATTAAAAATGATTTTTTTTTTATTGTGTATTTGTATTTTTCATTTATTTATGGCCAGATTTCAATTTTTCTTTGTTTTTGTCTGGGTTTATACATTCTAACTTACTCCCGGTGGCAAAGAATATTCTTGTGATATTTTATTAAAGTGTTTTTCTAAGCTTTCTAAACCTTTTTTCATTCTGAATAGAGTAAGGAAGGCCCTCTGTCAAGTATTTATTGTTTTCTGAGCCTCCATTGGGGAGATTCACCCTTCCTATCTGTATTGATGACCTCTAGTCTTTCAATAATGACATCTGTTCTGGGGATGATGGGCTATTGCCGCGTAGACGCGATCGGAAATTCCGTCGAGAAAACCGTGGATTTTTTTTTCGACGGAATTTCGGCTCAAACTTGTGTCGCATACACTTGGTCAGACAAATGTTGTCTGAAACTGCAACCGTCAAGAACGCGGTGACGTAAACATGTCGTTGTTTATTATGCCGAGTCGGGGTTCCTGTGGAGGGAGGATGAACATGCTTTACCTTTTTAAAGCCTGGGGAGCCGGGAGGCACTGGGGATATGTCTTTGGCACTTGCTCTCAGTTCGGAGGGTTAGCATTGGAGTCGGGAGTGGGCAAAAGGTTTTCATTGGCTTATGTTGGGGGGGGGGGGATTAGATATGCTTTGATTTCACTTAATCTTTTTTCCATCTCATCCGTCCCGTATTGGATTATGTTGTTAATATCTGATGTGTATATTTCTGCCTCCCCCCCCCCTTTCTCTTTTCTTTTTTTTTTTCTTTCTTTCTTTTTCTTTTCTCTTCTCTCTCTCGTAAGTTGTGTTTGTTTTTTTTGTACACCGGTCTGTTTTGGCCGGTAATTGTTGGTCACGGTTTGTGGCCTATTATTGTATATGTGTCTTGAAAACGGAATAAAAATAATTTTACAAAAAAAATTAAATAACGCAGTGACGTACAACACTACAACGAGCCGAGAAAAATGAAGTTCAATGATTCCGAGAATGCGTCAAATTGATTCCGAGCACGCATGTTTTTTGTGCGTTGGAATTGCATACAGACGATCGGAATTTCCGACAAGAACTTTTCTCGTTGGAAAAATTGAGAACCAGCTCTCAATTATGTCCAACAGCAAAAGTCCGATAGAGCATACATACGGACGGAATTTCCGACCAAAAGCTCACATCGAACTTCCGATCGTGTGTACGCGGCATAAGAGTGCTATTCTCCCCACCTTGTGACATTTACTATCACTTCCTGTTGCATCACTGGTACAGAAAATAAAGGGAAATTTCCCCAATGGTACATAGATAGCAGAAAAACCCTGGCAGGAGTTTTATACCTTCCCTTCTTTATCCAAAATTAAAAGGGTAATTTTTTTAGTTTATGTGCTTACAATGTCTTATTTATGATGAAGATTTTAGGTTCGAAACCCAAGCTGCCTGAAGGGGATGACGACACGGATCATGTGGCAGATGCAAGCAACAGGAAAAAAGCCAAGCTGCATATGGTGAGTTAAAAGGGGGTGTCAGGAATCAGAGGTAGGGATGGCCAGATCTGCGTGGCTACACTCAGGAAACTGGGACCAGACTGTGTATTGATTTAAGTACGATTTATTTACAGTGAAACATAATCCATCCAAACAGCCAACAGAAAAATAAGTGAACCAATAACTGAGTGACAGAACTATTAACCAACAAACAGAAAGTCTAACTAACAACTAACTACTGTGTATATACAAAATGGGGGACACAAAAGTGCAGGGAAAATGTAAATTGCAGGGAGCAGATAGGAAGAGAGAACTGGGATCAGGAACATGGGAGAGCAGGTACAAGGCAGCAGGATACAGGGTATAGCAAACAGGGCAGGAGCAGGAACAGGAAAACAGCTATCAGTATCTGGCAGCAAGCAAAACACTTGAGCAAAGGGGGACTAATAGGAGAGGACCTAAATACCATCCCAGCAGCCAGCATCAGGTGGAAACTGATTACTGGGATCAGCTGGCTGCTGGGAGACACCTGCTGGTGGACACTGGAACTACAACCCTCCGCCCAGAGAGCCACAGTGTCTCCAGCAGGTGATTAAGGTCCTCAAAGGGGGATTTGCAGGGTCCTTTCAAATCCCACCCCAAACACACATGTGGGTTCAACCAATTACTTTTTAGTTAATAAATCTTCATGATCCTTGCAATTTTTGGTGTGGCACCCTTGCCTATACTGGATACCGATCACTTTTTCTCATCTCATAGAGTTGGGAGGCATACACAAATATGTATTTTAATATTTACTATGCACAAGTGAGGCTGTGGGAAGGTGCACCATGATGTGGTGGTAGAAAACACACAGAGTCCTGGTGCAGTAACAAGAAGATACTGTAACAGAAGTCCAGCAATGCAAACTGGCCCAGTGGGAAGGCAACCTGACTGGGAGCACTCAGAAGTTGTAACCGCAAAGCTGTAGTAGAGGAGCAGAATGCAGACTGGTTGGTCCGCATCTAAACGGGAAGGCTTCCAGGAAGGATGGTGTATACTTGCACTTTCCCTACTCCTCCAGAACCTTTACCTGATGCTAAATACTGTCCCTGACAGATGAGTGACCTGTCTCTAGTCTGGCTACTCGCAAAATGTACGCCAAACTGGGGAGCCGGGACTTAAATAGACTCTGCCTGACCCAAGATGGACACCAGAGTCACATGGGGTGTCGGCATTCAATCGGATAGCTGACTCCCTGTGACTGAGGAAACAGTAGAGGAACTAGGTTCCGCTCGACTTCCTCCTCCACTTGCATTGCCGCTGCGGACGAGCATTACCTGCAGTGGGGGAAATAGACTGCATCTGCCTAAAGAGGGTGTTCAGGGAGGGGAGAGAGACTGTCGACCAGGGGTGGACTGACAACTCATGGGGCCCCCGGGCAATAGGAGATTATGGGGCCCCCAGGCAATAGATTATGGGGCCACACAGTATACACACCCACACATACAGTCTACATAAACAGTATACAGACACACAATATACACACACACAGTATACATACACACAGAATACACATACACACACTGAAAAGGTACTGGAGAGGCGGGGCAGCTATAATCTTCTTTTTTTTTTTTTTTAAACATAGATCTTTACATACTGTCTGTCCCTGGTTTTACTGAGGCTGGCAACCCTGATGGGGCCCTCTAGTGGCATGGGGCCCTCTGGCAGTGCCCGAGTGCCCTAATGGTCAGTTTGCCTCTGCTGTGAACAGAGGTCAGAGAAAAACTCAAGTTTAGCTTTATGTCTTGTACTCGGTGCCAAGATCTTATTGTAAATCACAGCATATAACCATCTCACTTTCACAGGTTTCCGATGCAAGCGGATCCATGAAGATCACGGTGGCTTCAGAAGAGAGCCCCTTCTCCATGTCCATGCTCCTGACAGAGGAATGCTTCATTCTAGATGCTGGAGACAAGATCTTCGTCTGGAAAGGTCGGTATACCAGAGATGGCCAAACTTGGCATGACTTTTTGGTCTGGTAATCGGCATGCGTCCCAACAGGCCCCCTGCTATAGATAGTTTCCTTGGCTTCCAGTGTAAGAAGCCATTTGGTCATGATCCATCAAGAAGACGTCAGATCCACAGCACTTCGACAAACAAAGACAATAGAGTTACCACCAATGATTCAGGACCTCACTGGGTCTTTTTTTTCGAGGTGCAAGCTTGAAAGGAACACAGTCACCTGGGGTGCTGGTGATCTGAACATATCTTGATGTATGTGATGGTGCCATTGGGGATTTCACTGGCTCATTGGTGTGGTTGTAAGAACGCACAATGGCAGTCCAGACTTGGAGACCCGTTGGAAAGCAATAGGTTTTGGAAATTGGACATGAGGAATGGAGGAGCTTTGGTAATGGAAGATCCTGAGCAGTATTGCTTCTCTTCTAAAGGGTCTGTACCCCTAAAACGAATATTTCTATAGTAACCCTCTGACACCCCCCAAAGGCAGGATGGCACTTCCAGAGGCAGGGGCAAGCTAGCATTTCATCCCATTGCTAAAGTGGGGAACTGAGAAGGAATATTGGGCGCCAGTCACTTTTTTTTCTTTTCAGAGTTTTATTGCAGAACGGGCAGGCCGTGTACACACGACCGAGGTTCTCGCTGGAAACCAGCGAGAACCTCACTGGAAGCTGCATTCCAGCGAGGACCTCGGCCGTGTGTACGCTCTCGGCGAGCTTCCCGTCGGGAAGCCCGTCGAGCAGAAATAGAGAGCACGCTCTCTATTTGCTCGACGGCCCGCCTGGAAGAATGGCTGGTTGCCATTCCCGACGGGCGGGTCGCCGATTTCGACGGCCGGCAGGGAACCTCGACGGGCGGAACGATGTGTTCTGCCCGTCGAGGTTCTCTGCCGTGTGTACACGGCCTCAGGGAGGTGAGGGTTTGGGGTCCCAAATATCCTGCAGATCACTTACAGACTCTCCAGATACAGATCAGTGTCCAGCTTCACAGTGTCAGAACCTTTAGGCTGACCCGGAAACACTGTAAGCACATTTCCAAATTTCAGTGCGTCCTCCAATTGAGTAACCAGAGATTCTGAGAGACCAGCCTTCATCCTGGCTCTCTCCAGCAAAGGGTCTCCCCTGGGTCATCTCCTTGGCACATCTTCCTCCTGAGCAGGACAGCATCAGCACACGTCCATAGCTTCGTTATCACCAGGCAGGCCAGCTCCAGGACACAATTCAGTACAGTTTGGGCACCAAACAGGCGGTTAGGCCAACCAGCAGAGCTCCTTACGGCAGCACCTCCCTAGGCCTCAGCCCAGGGGAAGAGAGAAAGCACATGGCCTGTCCCAAATATTTAATTCTTCCCCCAGCATGCACCTGTGGCCCAAACCTTCTACTGGATTGGCTGAAGGAAATATAAATATTTTTACTTGTTTATGAAATCTCCTACTATGGCCAGTGATATCAGTGACTCCTGTTGGTGACAGTGAGAAATCACAACCCCGCTGAGTTTAGGAAAGACCAAAAAAAGAACTACACAATTAGTCTGGACTAACCAACACTCAAAAACTACAATTGGTCTAGTAGCCCCTGTTTTGGAAAATGCAGCTACCTTTCAGTTTTTGGTAGAGGTTGAAGAGTTAAATGTTAAAGGGGTTAAAGGGGTTGTAAAGGTATTTTTTTTTTTAAATAACAAACATATCATACCTCCACTGTGCAGTTAGTTTTTCACAGAGTGGCCCCAATCCTCCTCTTCTGGGGTCCCTCGACGGCTGTCTCGGCTCCTCCCTTCAACAGCTAACCCCCATTCTGAAAAGCGCTCTCCCAAGGGGTTAGCTTGTGGGCGCGCTCCCGTGTGATACACTGGAGGCCATAGCCGCCGACTGTATCACTCAGCCCCGCCCTCCGGCAGCAGCGTCATTGATTTGATTGACAGCAGGGGAAGCCAATGGCTGCGCTGCTATCAATCTCCTATGAAGAGCCACCTAAAGCTGGGGGGAACCATTTCAGGATCGCGCCCACAGAGTTTCGTGGCTCAGGTAAGTAAAACGGGGGGACTGGGGGGTAAAAAAATGCAAGGTATTTTTTCACCTTAATGCATTAAGGTGAAAAAACACGAAGCTTTACAACCCCTTTAAGATATATGAGAGCTGGCCCATAAAATCCTGGAGAGACAGAAAGGACCGCTTTTATATATACCCCAATGCTTTGTGAATTTAGCCTATATACCCACATTATTTAAGAAAAAAAAAGTCAAAAGATTAAAATAGAAATTAAACATTTTGAAAATATAAAAAATAGTTTTTGCCGCAAATTAATTGCAGGTATATCAGGTAAAAAAAAAATGATTTAATGATTAACTGCTTCCAGACCACCCGCCATTGATTGACGGTGGCAGAATGGCTACCCTGCGCAAATCGCTGCAGCTGTACGGTGGCCGCTTTAAGGGGATTAGGGGGGCGCGCTCGCCCCGCCACGTAAATGACAAGCCCGTGCACGTGCCCGACTGCCGCGATGTCCGCCGGCGCACTCGTGATCACTCCTGTTAGAGCAGGAACAGGGAGGCTGTGTGTGTAAACATCCACTTCCTGTCAGGGGAGAGAAAACAGATCATGTGTTCCTAGTATGTAGGAACACTGATTAGTCTCCTTCCCTAGCCACTCCCACCTCCCCCCCCCACAGTTAGAACACACCTAGGTAACACAGTTAACCCCTTGATTGCCCCCCCTAGTGTTTGTCCCTTCCCTGCCAATGACATTTATACAGTAATCTGTGGCTATTTAAAGCACTGATCACTGTATGAATGTCAATGGTCCCAAAATAGTGTCATTAGTGTCCGATCTGTCTGCTGCAATGTCGCAGTCCTGATAAAAATCGCTGCCATTACTAGTAAAAAAATAATAATAATAAAAATGTCATAAATCCATCTCCTATTTTGTAGATGCTTTTACTTGTGTGCAAACCAATCAATATACGCTTATTGCGATTTTTTTTTTTTTTTTTTACCAAAAATATGTAGAAGAATACGTATCGGCCTAAACCGAGGAAGAAATGTTATTTTATTTTTTTAAATTGGGATATTTTTTTTTAAATTGCCGCTGTTTTTTTTTTTTTTTGTTTATAGCGCAAAAAATAAAAAAACGCAGAGATAATCAAATATCACCAAAAGAAAGCTCTATTTGTTGGAAAAAAAGGACATCAATTTTGTTTGGGTACAATGTCGCACAACCGCACAATTGTCAGTTAAAACGACGCAGTGCCGAATCACAAAAAAGTGCTCTGGTCAGGAAGGGGGTAAATTCTTCCCTGGGCTGAAGTGGTTAAAGCAGATGTATTGTGTATTGCTTTTCAAAAACAAGAAAACAAAAGTAATGCTCCTGCAAGTACAAGCCTCCAGTAAAGTCTTTAGCACCCAGCCAGGAGAGTCATTCCCCTACTTCACTGAGTGGTTTCTCCTGCCAGCTCCTACTTCACCATGAGGTGGAAGAAACCACTTTGAATAGTGGGGGGGGGAGCATTTGACACTCCCAGAGGTGCAGAATACTGAAAACTCAAGCTATATTACAGTGGAGTTCAGATTCACCTCCCCACAGAGAGACATAGGTATTAATACATTTTTTGCAGAAGTAAAAGGTAATTTTTTTTGGAAAGTGAGAGTCACCTTAAAAAATAAACGGTGTCTAATATATGGCTTAAATGTTTTAGGTAAACAGTCCAATAATGAGGAGAAGAAGACGGCACTGAAGACAGCAGAAAGTTTTATTAAGCAGATGAACTATTCCCCCAATACACAGGTAAATACACTAGTCTATGAGGCTGGACATAGACATTGGAGGAAAGTTGGACATGTGACCTTCCCCAATGTTCAGATGGCTCTATAAGTGGAACCTTGGATTATGAGCATAATCCATTCCAGGAGAGTTTCCCAATAGAAGTCAATGGAAACAGAAATCATTTGTTCTGCATTGACTTCTATGGCATGCAATACCGTATGTGGCCAGAGATGGGAGGGGGGCGCCAGAGAGCCTCGGAAATACTTGGGGACAGCTTGGCTGATCTCGGAAACCCTTGGAAAGGGTTTCATTGCTTAACCACTTGTGATCCGTCCACCGTCATATGACGGCGGGCGGATAACTTCATTGTCCTGACTGCACGTCATATGACGTGCAGTCATAGAAAGCTGCTAGGGGCGTGCGTCGCATCACTGGGACCCCCGTGCGTGTGCCCGGCGGCCGCGATGGCCGCCGGGCACACGTGATTGCCGTGTAACTGAGCTGGGACGTGCAGCTCTGTGTGTAAACACAGAGCTGCACGTCCCTGTCAGGGAGAGAGGAGATCGATTGTGTCCCTTGTACATAGGGACACAATCGGTCACCTCCCCAGTCACTAGATATGTGCATTCCTGTTCGTACGAATGTTATTTTCGTACGAAAATGTTCATTTTCGTACCCGCAGGATAATGTGTACATACGAAAAAATTAAAGCACCAAAATGCGAAAACTACGAGATTACGAATGAGCCGCATAACGAACAACCGCAAATACGAACGAACGATCCGACGAAAAAAAACGACAAAACGAAAACGGCAAAAGAACAAAAATGACATCTATAACAAAAGATTTACATTCTGTATTTTGTTTCAATCCTTTTTCTGTTTGTTTTCAGTCCTATGTTCATTGTTCATATGACATCTATAACAAAAGATTTGCATGCTGTATTTTGAATCCAAAATACAAACAGAAAAAAGGAATTTAAAATACAGAATGCAAATCTTTTGTTATAGATGTCATATGAACATACGACTGAAATTAGCAAAAGAAAAGGGTTTCAGGATACTGCAAATCATTGACGAAAATTCACAAAAATTATTGTCTAACAAGTAATGAACATGAATTAAACAGAATAACGAACCATCCCGCATGTACGAAAATAAAACAGTAACGAAAATACGAAACGATCGGAATACGAAAAAATCGCGTCATACGAAAAACAAACAAACAGGAAAACGGGCGTCTTACGAAAAACGAACGAAAACGAAAAAACGGAACGATACGAAACAGAACAAAAAAAAACAAATTTTTTTTTCTGTGCACATGTCTACCAGTCACCCCCCCTCCCCCCACAGTTAGAACACAAACTAGGAGAAACATTTAACCCCTTCCCCGCCCCCTAGTGGTTAACCCCTTCCCTGCCAGTTGCATTTATACAGTTATCAATGCATATTTATAGCACTGTTCGCTGTATAATTGTGAATGGTCCCAAAAATGTGTCAAAAGTGTCCGATGTGTCCGCCATAATGTCCCAGTCCCGAGAAAAAAATCGCAGATCGCCGCCATTCCTAGTAAAAAAATTAATTTAAAAAAATCACAATTATGTCCCCTATTTTGTAGGCAATATAACTTTTGCGCAAACCAGTCACTATACGGTTATTGCGATTTTATTTTTTAATTTTTTTTACCAAAAATATGTAGAAGAATACGTATCGGCCTAAACTGAGATAACATTTTTTTTTTTTTTTTAAATGGGATATTTATTATAGCAAAAAGCAAAAAATATTGTGTCTTTTTTCAAAATTGTCGCTTTTTTTTTTGTTTATAGCGCAAAAAATAAAAACCGCACGGGCGATTAAATACCACCAAAAGAAAGCTCTATTTGTGGGGAAAAAAGGACGGCAATTTTGTTGGGGAGCCACGTCGCACGACCGCGCAATTGTCAGTTAAAGCGACGCAGTGCCGGAAGCTAACATTTTGTCTGGGCAGGAAGGGGGTTTATGTGCCCAGTAGGCAAGTGGTTAAAGTGCTTGTAAACTCTTCCATACCCAGTGCAGTGACTGGCCTCATGTGATACACAGAGATGAAAAAAACATCAGAAGAAAAAAGAGACCAAATTAATTTATTGGTATTGTGCTAAAAGACATCCAATGCATTTCGGGAGTCAAATAACTTCATCGGGGCTATATCAAAATATAATATAATGTACACTCACCGGCCACTTTATTCGAAATGAAAAATTTGGGGATTTTCAATTTTCAGAATTTCCAAATTTCCGAAATTAAGAATTTTCAGATTTTTGGATTTTCCGAATTTCCATAATTAAGAATTTTCAAATTTCCGACTTTTCAAATTTTAAATTTTCTAATTTCTGAAATTTCAAATTTTCTAATTTCTGAATATTCAAAAAAAAAGAAATTAGAAAATTCGGAATTCGAACATTTTTGAATTTCCAATTTCCCAAATTTCAAATTTCCGAAATTAAGAATTTTCAGATTTTTGGATTTTCCGAATTTCCATAATTAAGAATTTTCAAATTTCCGACTTTTCAAATTTTAAATTTTCTAATTTCTGAAATTTCAAATTTTCTAATTTCTGAATATTCAAAAAAAAAGAAATTAGAAAATTCGGAATTCGAACATTTTTGAATTTCCAATTTCCCAAATTTCAAATTTCCGAAATTTCAAATTTCCGAAATTAAGAATTTTCTGATTTTTGGATTGTCCGAATTTCCAAAATTTCTAATTTTCTAATTTCAGAATATTCAGAAAAATTCCAAAATTTGAAAATTCAGAATTCATAAATTTTCGAATTTCCACTTTCCGAATTTAGGAATTTTCAGAAAATCGAACTTGGAACTAAACAAATTGCAAATGTCTAATGGCTGTGGAGCGGTGGGGGGGGGGGGTGGCAGCACAAGTCTGGTCATTTAAGGCGAGCAGGCTGAGTTCTCAGCACAACCAGAAAACTGACCACGCTGTGCTCTCAAGCCTAGTGTGGTCAGTTTTTAATAGGAGAGCAGAGAACTGGCATGAACACCAGGTTTTTCACACAAAGGAAGCAATATAAAGAGAGCACGAGACTTTCTCATACAAGTACATGGTTCAGCAGGCACATATCAGGCATATGGAATGTCGGAGGAACATATTCTCAGAGAAGGATCCTCTTATTTCTGGGATATGTGATGGGATGAGACCTGTGAATACTTTCTATTCTAAGAAGACTTTCCTGATCTACCCATTCATTTTCTTCTTCCATCTATTTGTCCCAGATTATCGTATTGCCGGAGGGAGGGGAGACTCCGATGTTCAAGCAATACTTCAAGGACTGGAAGGACAAGGAACAAAGTCAGGGATTCGGGAAGGTGGCGACCACAGGAAAGATCGCACAAGTAAAGCAGACGCCGTTCGATGCCAAAATTCTGCACCAATCGGCGAAAATGTCAGCACAGTATAACATGATGGACGATGGGTCCGGGAAGACGGAGGTAATATCGGTTGCAGGATCTGAAGATAAAAAAAATGCAATTTAGTTTTTGTTTTTATAGATAGTAAAAAAAGTCAGGTGTCTCCAAGAGTGCCCCCCAACATCAAGTGTCCCCATCAAGAGTTCCCCCTTAAATCAGGTGTCCCCATCAAGAGTTCCCCCTTACATCAGGTGTCTCCAAGAGTGTCCCCCTACATCAAGTGTCCCCATCAAGAGTTCCCCCTTAAATCAGGTGTCCCCATCAAGAGTGCCCCCTTACATCAGGTGTCTCCAAGAGTGCCCCCCTACATCAAGTGTCCCCATCAAGAGTTCCCCCTTACATCAGGTTTTCCCATCAAGAGTTCCCCTTTACATCAGATGTCTCCATCAAGAGTGCCCCCTTACATCAGGTGTCTCCAAGAGTGCCCCTCTACATCAGGTGTCCCCATCAAGAGTGCCCCCTTACATCAGGTGTCCCCATCAAGAGTGCCCCCTTACATCAGGTGTCCCCATCAAGAGTGTCCCCCTACATCAAGTGTCCCCATCAAGAGCTCCCCCTTACATCAGATGTCTCCATCAAGAGTGCCCCCTTACATCAGGTGTCTCCAAGAGTGCCCCCCTACATCAAGTGTCCACATCAAGAGTTCCCCCTTACATCAGGTTTTCCCATCAAGAGTTCCCCCTTACATCAGATGTCTCCATCAAGAGTGCCCCCTTACATCAGGTGTCTCCAAGAGTGCCCCCCTACATAAGTGTCCCCATCAAGAGTGCCCCCTTACATCAGGTGTCCCCATCAAGAGTGCCCCCTTACATCAGGTGTCTCCAAGAGTGCCCCCCTACATCAAGTGTCCCCATCAAGAGTTCCCCCTTACATCAGGTTTTCCCATCAAGAGTTCCCTCTTACATCAGATGTCTCCATCAAGAGTGCCCCCTTACATCAGGTGTCTCCAAGAGTGCCCCTCTACATCAAGTGTCCCCATCAAGAGTTCCCCCTTACAACAGGTTTTCCCATCAAGAGTTCCCCCTTACATCAGATGTCTCCATCAAGAGTGCCACCTTACATCAGGTGTCTCCAAGAGTGCCCCCCTACATCAAGTGTCCCCATCAAGAGTGCCTCCTTACATCAGGTGTCCCCATCAAGAGTGCCCCCTTACATCAGGTGTCTCCAAGAGTGCCCCCCTACATCAAGTGTCCCCATCAAGAGTGCCTCCTTACATCAGGTGTCCCCATCAAGAGTGCCCCCTTACATCAGGTGTCTCCAAGAGTGCCCCCCTACATCAAGTGTCCCCATCAAGAGTGCCCCCTTACATCAGGTGTCTCCAAGAGTGCCCCCCTAAATCAGATGTCTCCATCATGAGTGCCCCCTTACATCAGGTGTCTCCAAGAGTGCCCCCTTACATCAGGTGTCTCCAAGAGTGCCCCCCTACATCAAGTGTCCCCATCAAGAGCTCCCCCTTACATCAGATGTCTCCATCAAGAGTGCCCCCTTACATCAGGTGTCTCCAAGAGTGCCCCCCTACATCAAGTGTCCCCATCAAGAGTTCCCCCTTACATCATGTTTTCCCATCAAGAGTTCCCCCTTACATCAGATGTCTCCATCAAGAGTGCCCCCTTACATCAGGTGTCTATAAGAGTGCCCCCCTACATAAGTGTACCCATCAAGAGTGCCCCCTTACATCAGGTGTCCCCATCAAGAGTTCCCCCTTACATCAGGTGTCTCCAAGAGTTCCCCCTTACATCAGGTGTCCCCATCAAGAGTGCCCCCTTACATCAGGTGTCTCCATCAAGAGTGCCCCCTTACATCAGGTGTCTCCAAGAGTGCCCCCCTACATCAAGTGTCCCCATCAAGAGTGCCCCCTTACATCAGGTTTTCCCATCAAGAGTTCCCCCTTACATCAGATGTCTCCATCAAGAGTGCCCCCTTACATCAGGTGTCTCCAAGAGTGCCCCCCTACATCAAGTGTCCCCATCAAGAGTGCCCCTTAAATCAGGTGTCCCCATCAAGAGTGCCCCCTTACATCAGGTGTCTCCAAGAGTGCCCCCCTACATCAAGTGTCCCCATCAAGAGTGCCCCCTTACATCAGGTGTCTCCAAGAGTGCCCCTCTACATCAAGTGTCCCCATCAAGAGTTCCCCCTTACATCAGGTTTTCCCATCAAGAGTTCCCCCTTACATCAGATGTCTCCATCAAGAGCGCCCCCTTACATCAGGTGTCTCCAAGAGTGCCCCCCTACATCAAGTGTCCCCATCAAGAGTGCCCCCTTACATCAGGTGACCCCATCAAGAGTGCCCCCTTACATCAGGTGTCTCCAAGAGTGCCCCCCTACATCAAGTGTCCCCATCAAGAGTGCCCCCTTACATCAGGTGTCTCCAAGAGTGCCCCCTACATCAAGTGTCCCCATCAAGAGTGCCCCCTTACATCAGGTTTTCCCATCAAGAGTGCCCCCTTACATCAGGTTTTCCCATCAAGAGTGCCCCCTTACATCAGATGTCTCCATCATGAGTGCCCCATTACATCTGGTGTGCCCATCAAGAATGCCTTCATACAGTATATATCCCCATCAAGAGTGCCCGCTTACCTCAGTTGTCCCCATCAGAGTGACCCGTTTCTAGGGATGAGCTTCAAGTTCGACTCGAACATTGCCTGTTTGCTGACCAGCGAATTATTTGGGGTGTTCGTGGCAAGTTCGTGTGAAATTTAGAACCCTGTTAAAGTCTATGGGACTCGAACGTTTTAAATCGAAAGTACTAGTTTTAAAGGCTAATATGCAAGTTATTGTAATAAAAGTGCCCCAGGGGAGTGTTTGGGGACCCGGGTCCTGCTCCAGGGGACATGTATCAATGTAAAAAAAGTTTTAAAAACTGCAGTTTTTTTGGCAGCAGTGATTTTAATAATTCCTTTAAGTGAAACAATAAAAGTGAAATATTCCTTAAATTTCGTACCTGGGGGGGGGGGGGGTGTATAGTATCCCTGTAAAGTAGCACTTGTTTCCCATGCTTAGAACTGTCCCTGCACAAAGTGTCATTTCTGAAGGAAAAAAAGTCATTTAAAATCACTCGCGGCTATAATGAATTGTCGGCTCCCGGCAATACAGAGAAAAGTCATTCATAAAAAAAATAAAAATAAATGTGTGAGGGTCCACTGCATTTTTTTTTAATTTCGGGGTAGAGTTCCCCTTAAAATCCATACCAGACGTGAATGGTCTGGAGTGGATATATGGGGGAACCCCACATAATTTTTTTTTTATTTGACGCAGGGTTCCCCTTAATATCCATACCAGACCCTAAGGTGAGTGATTTCAAATGACTTTTTCCCTTCAGAAATTACATTTTGTGCAGTGACAGTTCTAAGCACAGGAAACAAGTGCTACTTTACAGGCATACTATACACCCCCCTAGGTACGAAATTTAAAGGAATATTTCAATTTTTTTTGTTTTACTTTAAGCATTATTAAAATCATCTCTCCTGAAAAATGCTCCTTTTGCATTGATACATGTCCCCTGGGGCAGGACCCGGGTCCCCAAACACTCCCCTGGGGCAGGACCCGGGTCCCCAAACACTCCCCTGGGGCAGGACCCAGGTCCCAAAACACTCCCCTGGGGCAGGACCCAGGTCCCCAAACACTCCCCTGGGGCAGGACCCAGGTCCCCAAACACTCCCCTGGGGCAGGACCCAGGTCCCCAAAACACTCCCCTGGGGCAGGACCCAGGTCCCCAAACACTCCCCTGGGGCAGGACCCAGGTCCCCAAACACTCCCCTGGGGCAGGACCCAGGTCCCCAAACACTCCCCTGGGGCAGGACCCGGGTCCCCAAACACTCCCCTGGGGCAGGACCCGGGTCCCCAAACACTCCCCTGGGGCAGGACCCGGGTCCCCAAACACTCCCCTGGGGCAGGACCCAGGGTCCCAAAACACTCCCCTGGGGCAGGACCCAGGTCCCCAAACACTCCCCTGGGGCAGGACCCAGGTCCCAAAACACTCCCCTGGGGCAGGACCCAGGTCCCCAAAACACTCCCCTGGGGCAGGACCCAGGTCCCCAAACACTCCCCTGGGGCAGGACCCAGGTCCCCAAACACTCCCCTGGGGCAGGACCCGGGTCCCCAAACACTCCCCTGGGGCAGGACCTGGGTCCCCAAACACTTTTTAGGACAATAACTTGCATATTAGCCTTTAAAATTAGTACTTTAGATTTCAAACGTTCGAGTCCCATAGACTTTAGCAGGGTTCTA
This sequence comes from Rana kukunoris, assembly GCA_029574335.1. Lineage (NCBI taxonomy): Eukaryota > Metazoa > Chordata > Amphibia > Anura > Ranidae > Rana > Rana kukunoris. The sequence goes on from CM056053.1 coordinate 7,643,163, forward strand.
AAGTTCACACAAACTTTTGGTCTGTTCGCAGGTTCTGGTGCGAACCGAACCCAGGGGTGTTCAGCTCATCCCTACCAGTTTCATCAAGTGTCCCACCAAGAGTGCCTTCATACATCAGGTGTCCCCATCCAGAGTGCCCCCTTACATGAGGTGTTTTCATCAAGAGTGCGCCCTAACATCAGGTGTTCCCATCAGAGCCCCCCCCCCTTAAATCAGGTGTTCCCAATAGAGTCCCCCTTACATCAATTGTCCACCATCAGAATGCCCCCTTACATCAAGTGTCCACCATCAAGAGTGCCCTTTACATCAGGTGTTCCCATCAGAGCCCCCCCCCCATTAAATCAGGTGTTCCCAATAGAGCCCCCCTTACATCAATTGTCCCCATCAGAGCGTCTTCTTCATGGATTGTCCTCAGAGTGCCTCCTTATATCAAATGTCCTCATCACATTGGCTCTGTGTGCCCTAACTGGGGAAAGAGAGTCAATTCTCCAGGGGTGCTCCTGAGGGGGATGCGCTACATCAGCATAGGTAATGTTTAAATACAAGCTGTGCCAATGCCTGAATTCCCTCTAGTATCACCCTACTGCAGTCTATGTACAGCAGAACTCAGATTGGGAGAGGGAGAAGCAGACACGGAGCCAATCAGTTCCTGTGCTGACCAGAAGCCTACCAATAGGAGGAGAGAGCAGAGTGACCGAGACATGAGTTAATCACTGTGCTGCTTCTCCTTTCACTGTCCAGTCACAGGCTGGGGATCACAAATTGTATCTGTCTAATTGAGGGATGTGGACTTTATGAAATGTTTTTTTTGTTTTTGTTTACTAAGAGTATTCTTTGTTCTTTTGGAAGATCTGGCGTGTTGAAGCCACCGGAAGAGTGACGGTGGAGCCCGAGGCCTATGGACAGTTCTATGGCAGGGACTGCTACATCATTTTATACTCTGGAGCTAAAGGAACCGTCATTTACACCTGGTGAGAGGAATGAGGAATAATGTACAGTGATTACAGATTCCAAAGTGAGATCAATGGAACACGGCAATACATGATCCAGGGCCGCCATCAGGAATTATGGGGCCCCTAGCACAGCTTCAGGCATGGGCCCCCCTGAAGCAGAGAACAGGGGGGGCGTGCTGCCGCCTCTGAAATTGAGAAGCGGGGGAGGGGGGGCTTCCGGGAATATATATATATATATATATATATATATATATATATATATATATATATATACACACATATAAATAAAAAATAAAATAAATAAAGAAATATATAAAAAAATTATAAAAAAAAAGGGAGGTTGTCATCCAGGGCAATGGGGATCTCCGGGCCCCTGGGCACCTCCAGACCCCTAAAAAAAAATTTTTTTTACCCTTTAATAAAAAATAAAATAAAAATATATTAAAAAATGTATATATTTTTTTATAAAAAATAAAAATAAAAGGGGGGGGGGGGGTTGCCATCCGTGACCCTGGGAACCTCCGGGCCTCTAAGAAAAAAATAAAATTGGCCCTTTAATAAAATATAAAATAAAAATAAATTAAAAAAATATATATTTTTATATGTATATATATAAAAAAAGGGGGGTTGCCATCTGGGGACCCCCAGGCCCCTTAAAGGTGTACTGCCTGTACCCCCTGATGGTTGCCCTGACATGATCTAAAGGAAAATCTCCCAATAATTGCCCATAAAACGCACAAAAACATATAATAGAAAAAAATAACCATATTTACACAATCTGACGAAAAGGGAACGCTTCTAAAAAGTAAAAAATTGCTGTTTCTTAATAAAATTCATCAGTACAGTAAATGTTATAAAGACCCTTTTTGATATCATGACTTCAGTGTTTTCCCTCTACTTACCTATGTCATTGAATTGTTCAAATGCTTATATTGCATTATTAAATTTGACCCCTAGATGTCACTGGTGTATTTCATTTAACCAAAGTAAAAAGCATGGGGGTCTCCAAACTCTTCAGTACAAATAATGAACGAATAACATTGAAATGAATGGATATCAGGTTTGCCAACTGCCAGTAAATTTACTGACAGTTTGCAATAATCAGTGATTTTTTTTTTACAACTGAAAGTAAATATCAGGGGCTGATAATTTCATGCCGTGTTGACTTTTTAAGTGTGAATCAAGCAAATGACTTTGTTAGAGGTATTGTCAGTGTTTCCAGATCATGTTTATACTCTTCAAATATTCACTGTTAGTTGCCAATCGGAGTTCTGTATTTTCCCCGGTTGCCAGTAAAAAAAATTTGCTGCGCCAGTAAATTTGCCATGTTTTGCCAGTAAAAAATACTGCAGGAGGCTGGCAACCCTGATGGATTTGTATTTATTAAAGGAGTCCCACCCAAAATTGGAACTTCTGCCTAATCCACTCCTCACCCCCTTACATGCCGAAAGCTGTCACGGTCGGGTGCCCACACTTAGGATGAAGACGCCTGCCGTGGAGGGGGGGAGAGGAGCGGAGCCCCAGCCGGCGCGTCGCTGGACCGTGGAGCAGGTAAGTGAGTGTTTATTAAAAGCCAGCAGCTACACTTTTTGTAGCTGCTGACTTTTAATAAACATTCAAATTGTCTGGAACACCCCTTTAAGTAGCAAGATATCATTTAGAACAATAGAGAACGAACATCACTAACTCAAAGCAAGGAGGATTTAAATAAACTTACGTCTTTAATAGGTTAAACCAAAATATGTCTGCACTTTCATCAGGGTCTCCATCACCGCCCCCCTTACATCAGGGTCTCCATCAGAGTCCCCCTTACATCAGGGTCCCCATCAGAGTCCCCCTTACATCAGGGTCTCCATCAGAGTCCCCCTTACATCAGGGTCTCCATCAGAGTCCCCCTTACATCAGGGTCTCCATCAGAGTCCCCCTTACATCAGGGTCTCCATCAGAGTCCCCCTTACATCAGGGTCTCCATCAGAGTCCCCCTTACATCAGGGTCTCCATCAGAGTCCCCCTTACATCAGGGTCTCCATCAGAGTCCCCCTTACATCAGGGTCTCCATCAGAGTCCCCCTTACATCAGGGTCTCCATCAGAGTCCCCCTTACATCAGGGTCTCCATCAGAGTCCCCCTTACATCAGGGTCTCCATCAGAGTCCCCCTTACATCAGGGTCTCCATCAGAGTCCCCCTTACATCAGGGTCTCCATCAGAGTCCCCCTTACATCATGGTCTCCATCAGAGTCCCCCTTACATCAGGGTCTCCATCAGAGTCCCCCTTACATCAGGGTCTCCATCAGAGTCTCCCCTTACATCAGGGTCTCCATCAGAGTCTCCCCTTACATCAGGGTCTCCATCAGAACCCCCTTACATCAGGGTCCCCATCAGAGTCCTCCCTTACATCAGGGTCTCCATCAGAGTCCCCCTTACATCAGGGTCTCCATCAGAGTCCCCCTTACATCAGGGTCCCCATCGGAGTCCCCCCTTACATCAGGGTCTCCATCAGAGTCCCCCTTACATTAGGGTCCCCCTTATATCAGGGTTACTAGCAAAGTCCACCACCCTTCCTATAGGGTCCTTATGAGAGTCTCTCTTAAATCAGGGTCCCTAGGGTGGCATACTCCAGCAATGTGACATCTGCGATCCCCCTCGTCACTCTAATGCAGTGTTTCTCAACTCCAGTCCTCAAGCCCCCCCAACAGGTCATGTTTTCAGGATTTCCCTCAGATGAAAAGGCTGTGGTAATTGATATGGCGGTGAAACTGATCAAATCACCTGTGCAAAATAATGGAAATCCTGAAAACCTGACCTGTTGGGGGGCCTTGAGGACTGGAGTTGAAAAACACTGCTCTAATGCCACCGCTGGCGTTTTCTACTGGTCTGCCTGCTTTGCCATTAGGCAGTTACTAATAATGTGTATGCATGCGGAGTTACATCACCCTGGCACCTGGCTCCATTCCCAGCATCTGATAGCACCACAGGCAATGTACACACAATACAACACTGCTGGGAGCAAACTGAAGACTTTTTTCTTCTGGCAGAAGAGACTTCGAATTTCTCTCCTGCCAAAATTCCTCTCCCTTCCAGCAGGGGTTAATCTTTTGACTTCAGTTCTGCAAATAATGTTTAGCAGAAAGTGCAGTATTTCATTTCTCCACTAGAGGTCACAGGTGAGCACCCTTTTTTTTAAATCCCAGCTCTATATGATGAGTTGGATTTAGTTGCTGAAAATGACTTAAAGGGTCACTATTTAGCTTTTTTTTTTTTTTTTTTTTAGCTAAACAGCTTCCTTTACCCTAATGTAGTCCTGGTTTCATGTCCTCATTGTTCGTTTTTGCTGTAATCCTTCTCTGTTCTGCACACTTCCTGGTTGTCTGTTTCCTTATGAAAAAAGTCATGGGAGCTTCTCTCTGTGGTCTCTGATCAAGGAGGTGTGTCTAAAACCCCTCAGAACCAATCAGATTCATTTTAAAAACAAACAATGCCCTGTATCGTCTCTGTACTACACACAAGCATGAAACTAGATGAAAAGGGAAACTGAAACTGCAGGCACATTATACGATTGATTTTTATCTATTTTTAATCATTTTTAAAAGGAATCCGTTAACTATTATGTATTATGTATACCCTGTAAACAGTCATTTCAGCAAAAAAATAAAATAAAAATTCCTTTACAACTACTTTAAAGTTATTCAGGTTTATGTCTTTAAAAATCATCTAAGAAATCTAAAAACAGTAAAATCGTAATACGAATAATGTAAACACATTCATTCAACCCAAAGTACAGCCATAACGTGCAGTTCAGCATTATATCCAATCAGAATTCACCTTTCAATTCATCCAACTAAAGTAAGCATACATGTGATTGGTTGCCTCTACAGCTGGTAGAATGAGAGATTCTGATAATATTCTTAGGCTCCAGTTAATGAAATATCTCCAACTACTGTACACTGTAAACTGTCGGCAGGGCTGGTGCAAGGATTTTTGACACCCTAGACCAGGGGTAGGCAACCTCGGCTCTCCAGAGGTTTTGGAACTACATTTCCCATGATGCTCAACTACACTGCAGAGTGCAAGAGCATCATGGGAAATGTAGTTCCAAAAGATCTGGAGAGCCAAGGTTCCCCATCACTGCCCTAGACGAAACCTAATTTTTCCGTCTTCCCCTTGGCTCCAAACCTGACTCCAACCCCTTTGCCATGCCCATGTATACCCCACCTTTTTAATGAAGTGCCCATCAATGCAGCCTCACTAGCCCCCATCAATGCAGCCTCACCAGTGCCCATCAATGCAGCCTCACCAGCGCCCATCAATGCAGCCTCACCAGCACCCATCAATGCAGCCATACCAGTGCCCATCAATGTAGCCTCACTAGCCCCCATCAATGCATCCTCACCAGCGCCCATCAGTGCAGCCTCACCAGCGCCCATCAATGCAATCTCACTAGCGCCCATCAATGCAGCCTTACTAGCGCCCATCAATGCAGCCTTACTAGCGACCATCAATGCAGCCTCACCAGTGCCCATCAATGCAGCCTCACCAGTGCCCATCAATGCTGCTTCACCAGCGCCCATCAATGCTGCTTCACCAGTGCCCATCAATGCAGCCTCACCAGTGCCCATCAATGCAGCCTCACCAGCGCCCATCAATGCAACCTCACCAGCGCCCATCAATGCAACCTCACTAGCGCCCATTAATGCAGCCTCACCAGTGCCCATCAATGCAGCCTCACCAGTGCCCATCAATGCAGCCTCACCAGTGCCCATCAATGCAGCTTCACCAGCGCCCATCAATGCTGCTTCACCAGCGCCCATCAATGCTGCTTCACCAGCGCCCATCACTGCAGCCTCACCAGCCGCCATCACTGCAGCCTCACCAGCCGCCATCACTGCAGCCTCACCAGCACCCATCACTAAATGTTTGCTTGCTTCCATTCATTTAGGAGTTGGGACACAGATACAGTCCTCCGCCGCCGCTGTGCCTCTGACACTATGTGCGGCTGCCTGCTGATGCTGAGACTTAGTTGCTTGCTGTAGAGAGAAGAGAGTAGGAAGACCAGTGGCCAGGCGCCCTAGGCAGCAGTGAACCCTAGGCGGCTGCCTAGTTTGCCTAGTGGTAGCACCGGCCCTGACTGTCGATTTTCCTACCATGAGAAGAGAATAGAGGCCGCCATTGCTGATCTCTCCTTTCAGAAATGCTGACTGTCATGCTGATCCACTGTTTCTGATTTCACTGACTGCATGCTTGTTCCAGATCTGAGTTTCAAAGTCAGAATTCTGACTTTAAATCTCAGAATTCTGACTTTAAATCTCAGAATTCTGACTTTAAATCTCAGAATTCTGACTTTTAATCTCAGAATTCTGACTTTAAATCTCAGAATTCTGACTTTTAATCTCAGAATTCTGACTTTAAATCTCAGAATTCTGACTTTAAATCTCAGAATTCTGACTTTAAATCTCAGAATTCTGACTTTTAATCTCAGAATTTTGTATTTGTTTTTTTTTATGATGGCCCCAGGGCTCTTCCATAGGAACCCGGAAACAGCCAATCAACTTTTATTTTTTTCCTATACTTTGTTATTGGGTTTTACTAGTAGATTGTTATTTCCTAAAATATAGCAACACATCCCCAGGAATATATGATCGGTGTTCAGGGGTCTTCCTATTTCTTCCCACAGGCAAGGAAACAAGGCCAGCAAAGATGAGGTGACAATGTCCGCCTTCCTCACCGTACAACTGGACCGCTCCATGAAGGCCGGAGCAACACATGTTGGTAACTCAGGGAAATATTCTTTCTGTCTTCCTTCCTTCTACTGATATATACAGTACTTCACAAAAGTTAGTACACCCCTCACATTTGTGTGAATATTTTCTTCTATCTTTTTATGTGACAACACTGAAGAAATGACACTTTGCTACAATGTTGTGTAGTGAGTGTACAGCTTGTATAACAGTGTATATTTGCTGTCCCCTCAAAATAACTCAACACACAGCCATTAATGTCTAAACCGCTGGCAACAAAAGTGAGGACACCCCTAAGTGAAAATGTCCAAATCGGGTCCAATTAGCCATTTTCCCTCCCCAGTGTCATGTGACTCGTTAGTTTTACAAGGTCTCAGGTGTGAATGGGGAGCAGGTGTGTTAAATTTGGTGTTATCGCTCTCACTCTCTCATACTGGTCACTGGAAGTACAACATGGCCCCTCATGGCAAAGAACTCTCTGAGGATCTGAAATAAAGAATAATTGTTGCTCTACATAAAGATGGCCTAGGCCAGTGATGGCGAACCTTGGCACTCCAGATGTTTTGGAACTACATTTCCCATGATGCTCCACTACACTGCAGAGTGCATGAGCATCATGGGAAATGTAGTTCCAAAACATCTGGAGTGCCAAGGTTCGCCATCACTGGCCTAGGCTATAAGAAGATTGCCAAGGCCCTGAAACTGAGCCAAGGTCTCATCAATAGTTGACACCATAGATCCTGTGCGGAAGTTATTGCTGCCACCATTCTTGTGCCTTGTACCGCTGTCTGTCTGGCTGTCCTCTACACCTCTCATCCATTCATAGAAGCTGTACTATCATTGAAAAGTGATATGTGAATGGAGGAGGTGGACCTTTCATTCATCTACCCGTCTTCCATTCATAGAGCGCTTTCCAGCTATAGTACCGATTCTATGAAGGGAGGTGGAAAGGGCGAGCATAGTGGGGACTCTGTCACAGGTCCAGTAGCTCGTGTTAACCCCCACGCACCAGAAGATTACCAGTGTGAGGGTCGGTCATGAGGGGGGCAGAGGACTACAGATCTCAACTAGGACAGCCAGCACCAGCACAAGGGACACTTCTTATTGAATATAAGTATCAGGGACGCCATCAGGAATTATGGGGCCCCTTACACAGCTTCAGGCATGAGCCATCTGGAGCAGAGAATCGGGGGGGATGCTGCCGCCTCAAATTAAGAAGCGGGGGGGTGCCGCGAATGGAGAAGCGGGTGGGTGCCGCCACTAATTGAGAAAATTTGAGAAGCGGGGGGAATGCAAGAATTGAGAAGCTGGGGGGCCACAAATTAAGGTCGGGGGCTTTGGGTGCTGACGCACAAAAAAATAGGGGGGTTGCCCCTTACAAAAATAAAAGAAGTAATGAAAAAATATATATAAAAAATATACCGTATTTGCCGGCGTATAAGATGTCCCCCTATTTTTTCAGGAAAAATGTTGGTTTTGGGATATACTCACCATATAAGACTACCCCCTTCCTACTAGTCTTTCTGGAAGCTGAGGGGTAGTCAGAACAACCGCTGACAGGAACAACCCGCTGACAGGAACAACCGCTGACAGGAACAACCGCTGACAGAAACAGGCTTTTTTTAAATCTCACTGTGCCATTACATTACATGCCTCCACTGTTCCACCACTTGCCCCCACTGTGCCATCACTTGCCCCCACTGTGCCGGCCAGACGATCCTCCTACCTTATTTTTTTAAAGATTCTGGCTTCCAGGCTGCGGGCATCCATGATTCAAAAGCCGCGCCTCCTCCTCAGACTGTTCCGTGATAGGCGGAACACAAATTTTCCCAGCAGGGCCTCTGTTCAGTGTACCGCCTATCACAGATGTCCTCTCGTCCGAGGAACACAGAACAGAGGCCCCGCAGCCTGATAAGACTGTCATCGGCGTATAAGACGACCCCCGACTTTGGATGCATTTTTTTGCATCCAAAAAGTTGTCTTATACGCCGGAAAATACGGTATATATATAAAAAAGGGGGGTAGCCATAAGGGGCCCTAGGCCCTTTATTAAAAAGAAAATATAAAAGAAATAAAAAAATATATAAAAAAAAAGGGGGACCTCTGGGCCCTTTAATACAAAGAAAAAAGTAATAAAAAAAAAAAACTTTTTTTTTTTATAAAAAAAATATATTAAAAAAAGGGGGGTTGCCATCCGGGCCCCTTACAAGTGTACTGCCTGTACCCCCCTGATGGCGGCCCTGATAAGTATCCCTCCTTGTGCCAATTTCTTAAAAAAAAAAAATAACTAGACTTATGCACCGTACACACGTTTGAGATTTCCAATGGACTTTTTCCATCGGATTTTCCGATCGTGTGTAGCCCCTTCTGAGTTTTTTCATCGGAAATTCCGATGAATTCCACCGGACTTTAGATATAGAACATGTTCTATATTTTTCAGATGGAATTCCGTCGGAATTCCGATGTGATTTGGCCAGGCAAAAGTCCGATCCTGTGTACGTGGTATTAGGCTTTATTATTAGAAAATCAAGCTTTTTGAATAAAATTGTGACCGTGTATCGCTAGCTTTACTGATAGAATATAATAGGAGCACCCAGTTCCGGAAACGAACCCTGTGATATATTTGCTGTATGACATAAACTGATGTCACCTCCCTGCTTCACCCTCAGAGAACATTTATTGATCGGCGTGGCTGGTGTCGTCCCTTGATAAGATTGTTTACAATGAAGTAAAATGTCTGGGACAAAAGTAGTGACAGCAGAAAGGGGGAACATTATCGTATTATAATTTGCTGTAACCGGGACAGATGGGTTGGAGGTCAATCGTAAAAAAAAGAGCTGTTATCTCAAACAAAACACCATTCACAAAGCTGCAGGAAGGATTTTTTCATTTCATGATAATTTCCCAACCTAAATATTCCGTGGTTTCCTTTGGGAGACAGGAAATGTCTCCCAAATGTATTATCAACGTTCGGGAGCGGGGCCGCCATCAGGGGGTACAGGCAGTACACCTGTAAGGGGCCTGAGAGTCCCCAGGGGCACAGATGGCAACCCCCTTTTATTTACATTTTTTTGAAAACTTTTTTTTTTTTTTTTTTTAAAGGGCCCGGAGTTCCCCAGGACCCCGTATATATATATATATATATATATATATATATATATATATATATATATATATATATACATTTATTTACTCTTTTTTTTCTTTTATTTAACCACTTCAATACACTTAAACCCCCTTCTTACCCAGACCAATTTTCAGCTTTCGGTGCTCTCACACTTTGAATGACTATTAGTCATGCAACACTGTACCCAAATAAAAATTGCGTTCTTTTTTTCACACAAATAGAGCTTTCTTTTGGTGGTATTTAATCACTCGTGGGTTTTTTCATTTTTTGCGCTATAAATAAAAAAAGACGGTAGATTTTGTGAAAAAATTGCATTTTTCTTTGTTTCTGTCATAAAATTTAGCAAATTAGTATTTTTTCTTCATAAACGGGTGACAGGGCAGGTCACTGGTGGGTGACGGGTGACAGGGCAGGTCACAGATGGGTGACGGATGACAGGGCAGGTTACTGGTGGGTGACGGTGACAGGGCACGGTTACTGGTGGTTGACGGTGACAGGGTACGGTCACTGGTGGGTGACGGTGACAGGGCACGGTCACTGGTGGGTGACAGGTGACAGGGCAGGTCACAGATGGGTGACGCGTGACAGGGCAGGTCACAGATGGGTGACGGGTGACAGGGCAGGTCACAGATGGGTGACGGATGACAGGGCAGGTCACTGGTGGTTGACGGTGACAGGGTACGGTCACTGGTGGGTGACGGTGACAGGGTACGGTCACTGGTGGGTGACAGGTGACAGGGCAGGTCACAGATGGGTGACGGGTGACAGGGCAGGTCACAGATGGGTGACGGGTGACAGGGCAGGTCACTGGTGGGTGACGGTGACAGGGCACGGTCACTGGTGGGTGACGGTGACAGGGTACAGTCACTGGTGGGTGACGGTGACAGGGCAGGTCACTGGTGGGTGACGGTGACAGGGCACGGTCACTGGTGGGTGACGGTTGCACCGCTGATGGCAGTCTCTTTATGTGACAGGTGCACTTTATGGGTGACTGTTGGGTGACTGGTGACAATTGGGGGGGGCAAAGGGACAGATGTGGTGCTTGTGCAGACACTACAGTAACACAGAACTGTAACTCACTGCTTCTAGCTCTTCTCTCCTCACACTGGAAACGATGTGTGAGGGGAGAAGAGCTGATCACGTGGTACACAGCCCTGACCAATGGCTGTGTACCATTGTTGGTGACGAGCAGTGTTCCCGGGAACACGAGGCCACCGACGGGCACGCGCGGCGCAAACACGCGCCGTGCACTATGGGGGTGTTGCCATGCGTGATCAGCCGTGACATTATCACGGCCGATCACGTGGTTTACAGCGCATCCGCGCCACTGTTCACCCCTGTCGGTAAAGAGCAGTGTCTCCATGACACGCCGCTACCGACAGTACAGGGATGCGCGCACGCGATCGCGCACATTCCCTATTCAAATGACTGGACGTCATATGACGTGCAGTCAGGAGATTGGAGTCCTCCGCCCGCCGTCATTTGACAGTGGGCGGTGGACAAGTGGCTAAGGGCCCAGAGGTCCTCAGGGCCCCGGATGGCAACCCCCCCTTTTTTCATTATATATTTTTTTTATAAAAATGTTTTTTTATTTATATATATATATATATATATATATATATATATATGTTTTTTTATTAAAGGGCCCAGAGGTCCCCAGGGCCCCGTATTGTAACCCCCCCTTTTTTTTATTTCTTTAGTTCGTCAGCACCCAAAGCCCCCCGACCACAATTCGCAGCGGCAATTGCTTCTTAATTCTCAATTTGTGGCACCCCCCACTTCTCAATACGCGGCAGCCCCCCCCCCCCCCGCTTCTCAATTTGAGGCGGAAGCTGTGTAAGGGGCCCCATAATTCCTGATGGCGGCCCTGTTCCGGAATGACTGTCAATCCATCCCAACAAAACTGTATGGCAAGAATCCCTGGTTCTTAGCCCCACCTACCCCCTGTAGAGTACATTGAGCAGACATCCCTGGTTTCTGGGGTCAGTCCCCAGAAAAAAAAATGTCCCTAATCACACCCCAGATTAAAAGAACATGTCTCTGAATTCTTTACAGCTTAAACAAATGGTCCAGGGCAGCTGCAGGGTAATCCATGTTGGCAGCAATTCTGTGACAAGCCTGGAGCAGGAGGAGTGAAGGGAGGAGCGTGTCTGCCCCTGACTGTGTCCAGGGTTTTTTGATGATGTCATATGCCGATATTATGGCTTGTGCAGAATGTAATATTGGGATTTTTTGCTGCCTTGCCCTTGCTTGTGCTGGTGACCTGCAGTGCACACCTGGGACTGCGCTCTTGACCCAGAACAAAGTAGGCTCAGGTGTAAATAAACCATACTCATTTAAGTACAATTATTTATTAAAACCTAATGCACTCACATGTTATAGAGACATAAATACAATGTGAGAAAGCACCCACTGATCCTTCTACGGAACTGATTATTAAGCAGGCCCCGCCCGATGCGTTTCGTCAGTAGGTAGGTATCATCAGGGGAAGAGGCCACTCTTGTATGTCAATAAGACAACAGGTAAAGTATAACTTAAAGTGGGGTTCCAACCACAATTAACATTTTTTTTTTAGTATGTCCTTTCATCAATATTTGTTTTGCAATACATACGGTCACTTACTATTTAGAAATCCGCCGCTGCTCGGCAGAATTATTCCCAAGGAACACTTTATAAAATTGTGTGTTGATCGGTGTAATTTTGCTTGTAGGCATTGTGAAGCCCACAAGCAATTACTTCCGGGAATCGGCAGGTGACGACTGCGAAAGGGCCGCCCATCCCTTTCTCTTGCATGCGCAAAACAGCAGAAGCGCCTCGCCGGCAACCACTCGGGTTGCCATCACAACGAGCGGCGATGGCGGAAGTGCACGCTGTTGTGATGGCAACCCATAAACAAAAACAAGCCGGGAGCAAAACTAACAAGCAAAACTAACATGAATCGCGTCACTTCCGGTATTGAAGTAACGCGATTCTTTTTTACTTTTTGCTATAATAAATATCCCCCCAAAATAAATATAATTTTTTTTTTCCTCAGTTTAGGCCGATACGTATTCTTCTACCTATTTTTGGTAAAAAAAATCGCAATAAGCGTTTATCGGTTGGTTTTCGCAAAATTTATAGCGTTTACAAAATAAGGGATAGTTTTATTGCATTTTTTTTTTTCATTTTTTTTTTTTACTACTAATAGCGGCGATCAGCGATTTTTTTTTTTGTGACTGCGACATTATGGCGGACAATTCGGACAATTTTGACACATTTTTGGGACAATTGTCATTTTCACAGCAAAAAATGCATTTAAATTGCATTGTTTACTGTGAAAATGACAGTTGCAGTTTGGGAGTTAACCACAAGGGGGCGCTTTAGGATTTGAGTGTTACCTGTGTGTGTTTACAACTGTAGGGGGGTGTGGCTGTAGGTGTGACGTCATCGATCACGTCCCCCTATAACAGGGATGACGTTACTAATGTTTACACACGGCTCTCCCCGTTCTTCAGCTCTGGGGACCGATCGCCGCACTGCAGCAGCTCCGGGTCCGCGAGTCCAGCGGTCCCGGAGCTTTGGACCGGGTCACGGGAGCGTGCCGCGGGCGTGCGCCTGTGACCCACGGCTGGGTACTAGAACCAACGTATATATGCGTTGATGTGCCCAGCCGTGCCATTCTGCCGATGTAAATGTGCAGTAGGCGGTCCTTAAGTGGTTAAGGAGATTCTCCCTTTCTATTTGTCCTGTTTACCATTATCATTGAAAATGAAAGTAAAAGAAAATCCCACATTTTGGGTTGTCCCCAGAAAAGTAGTAGAGAGGAAATATTCCAATGGGGGCACTAGTTCTGGTAACTTGGGGTACCCAAGAAATTCTCTTAATTATCTTTGGTCTTCCTCTCACTTCCTGTTTGGCTATGGAACAGGAAGTGAAGGGAAATCTTCGCTAGAGGTTGTTGGGAATTCCCAGTGGTCTGGTGGGTTGATATTTCACCTCAAGGTTGGATTCTTAACTTTCTGTAAGTTTTAAGGATTTGAGTATGTATTTTTGTATGGGTTAACAGAGTTTAATTAATATGAAAAACCATGGCAGAGAAGACTAGGGAACAGAATACCCAAAAAGGACCTTATCAAGACTCCAAATCCTACTTACATTCAATACAAAAATTGACCTTTAATGCCAGACCAGAACTCCCCTGATAAGCTACCAGACTTCTTACCATGTCCAACTCTTACCCAGTCTCTCGGAACCAGGGGTGGACTGACCATTCGGGCACTGGGGCAATGCCTTAGGGCCCCATGCCCCATCAGGGTTGCCAGCCTCAGTAAAACCAGGGACAGTATGTAAAAATCTGTGTTTTTTTAAAAATCCCAAGATTATAGCTGCCCCACCTCTCCAGTACCCTTTCAGTGTGTGTATGTGTATTCTGTGTTTATGTATACTGTGTGTATATTGTGTGTCTGTGTGTGTATACTGTGTATTTATACCGTATTTGTGTGTGTATACTGTGTGACCCCATAATCTATTGCCTGCGGGCCCCATATTCTCCCATTGCCCGGGGGTCCCATAATCTCCTATTGCCCGTGGGCCCCATAATCTCCAATTGCCCGGGGGCCCCATGAGTTGTCAGTCCGCCCTTGCTCGGGACTAGGGTGACCACATTTCCAAACTACAGTTAAGGGACAGCCCCCCCCCCCCTGCCCAAAATCAGCTTGTGCTGTAATGAATCACAGCACAGTGATTGGACACAAGTGGCAGGATTTATGATTTCTCCAATCACAAGGAGGGGGCGGGGATTGTGCTCCTCCAGGCATTCCCGGCCAGGACAAGTACTGTCAGTGTGTAAAGCGGTGATGTGGCGGCCTTTTTTTGGTGGCATCAGATTGGCCCGGGGGGGGGGGGGTAGCTGTGTCAGTTTAATTCCCGGGACACTGTATTGTCCTGGAATGAAGGTGCCCAGGACAGACCTGCAATCCAGGACACGTGGTCACCCTACTCGGGACACTCTTCCAGAAGATGAAGTTCTGTCCTGTTGCTCTTTAGCGGCCGCTAGGAGGCACGCGCGTGTCCCCGCTCGCCCCCGAGTCCCGCGTGCGTGGCCGGCGACGCTCGTTCGTTACAGAGCGGGGACTGGGAGCTATGTGTGTAAACACAAAGCTCCCGATCCTGTCAGCGGGGGAAACGCCGATCTTCTGTTCATACAATGTATGAACAGAAGATCAGTGATTTCCCCTATTGAGGCCACCCCCCCATACAGTTAGAACACACCCAGGAACATACTTAACCCCTTCCCTTCCCCCTAGTGTTAACCCCTTCACTGCCAATGGCATTTTTATAGTAATACAATGCATTTTTATAGCATTGATCGCTATAAAAATGCCAATGGCCCCAAAAATGTGTCAAAAGTGTCCGAAGTGCCCGCCATAATATCGCAGTACCGAAAAAAAATGCTGATCGCCGCCATTACTAGTAAAAAAAAAATATTAATAAAAATGCAATAAAACGACCCCCTTTTTTGTAAACGCTATAAATTTTGCGCAAACCAATCAATAAACGCTTATTGCGATTTTTTTAACGAAAAATATGTAGAAGAATACGTATCGGCCTAAACTGAGGAAAAATATATTTTTTATATATATATTTTTGGGGGATATTTATTTTAGCAAAAAGTAAAAAATATTGAATTTTTTTCAAAATTGTCGCTCTATTTTTGTTTATAGCGCAAAAAATAAAAACCGCAGAGATGATCAAATACCACCAAAAGAAAGCTCTATTTGTGGGGAAAAAAGGACGCCAATTTTGTTTGGGAGCCAAGTCGCACGACCGCGCAATTGTCAGTTAAAGCGACGCAGTGCCGAATCACAAAAAGTGCTCTGGTCATCGGACAGCAATATGGTCCGGGGCTAAAGTTGTTAAAGATCCTAAACTCAGGCCATCCTTTTTCAAGCATGCGCGTCCTCCCCCAGGCAACAAGCCTGGGAGGTTAAAGACAATTAAACATACATCCTCCCGGGCCAAAGCCTGAAAGCCTTTTCACATGGTAAAAGAAAAAGACTTGTCTAGCAGATTGCCTGCTGATCTAGGCAAACTGGTCCAATATGGATCAAGCCCAATTCTGAATGGATTGTTTTTTTTCTCAAAGTGAAATGTTGTTATGCTAACATTGTCAGTAGGCTCATTCATTCATTCCACTTGTTTGCGAGAACTGATTGATGTGACCGTGCCCTTTGTGGTATTAACTCCAAAAAACAGATTACAATATTTCATTTTTATCCCTCATTTTTAGACTCGAGTTGTCCAAGGAAAGGAGCCTCCTCATTTGCTGGCTATATTCAAAGACAAACCCCTCATCATATACAAAGATGGAAGCTCAAGGAAAGGCAGCCAAGCTCCAACTCCAGCAGTGCGACTTTTTCAAGTGCGGAAGAATTTGGGATCCATCACAAGGATCAATGAGGTAAAAAAATAAAATTTAATTGGCGTCAGTTTGATATCAATTTTAAGGTTCTGAGATCATTCAGAATTCAATAGCAAGAATATTTAACCTGCAGTTGACCTTCTGGTGTGCATTTGATGTAATTCAAGCAGGTTTTGTATTTCTATAGAGTTAGGAATGCTATAAACATTTATGGAAATGCAAAACCCATTTGAAGCAAACAAAGCACAGTTGGCACAGGACCTACAGAAGATCAGAAAGAGTAGAGGCACATACCCAACATGCAAGAGTGGGCATCACTAGAAGGCCCTTGCTTAGTACTCATCCCTTTGGTAGACTGGGAGCATCTACATCTAGATCAGCCTTTGTTAACTTTTTTACCCTGGGGGAACCCTTGCTAGAAACCCTTTAGGGAACTCCTTCCAAAAATACTTATGCCAACATTTCGGAGATTACATTAGCATGGTTACTAAATTTTGGAATATATTAAATATAGGAATAAAAATATGGCATACCTAGCATTTGACACCAGGGATGGACTGGCCATTGGGACTACAGGGAGTTTCCCGGTGGGCCGATGGCTCAGTGGGCCGACTTCAGTGACAGCGGACCGCCGCCCCCCTCCGCTCCTCTGTCTATCCCTTCCCACAGCACTCACCTGGGGGGAACAAAGAAGCAGGGGTAGGACCAGAGGAGCAGGGGGGACGACAGAGGAGCAAGGGGGAGGGGACAGACAGCTGACTCAACAGCTATGGCCTGGGACTTTCTCACTTCTGCCTAATCTTGTCCCATAAGGGGGGGCACCAAACTGATTCTTTGTCCCGGGTGAAATAATGTCTAGCTTCCCCACTGGTACTGCCTATAAGAGTACAATCCATTATATTCAAATAAAGTAGTATCGCTAGTGGCTAGTGAAGGGGGGAGGGGGTGTGGGTGGCAGGGGGGGGGGGATAGGTGCGGCAGTTGTCCGACCGCCATGAGAGAGACCTGTCAAAGTGGACCAGTCTGAATGAAGTCCAGGACCAAATTTTTGTCCCAGTCCAGCCCTGTTTGACACACCGGGCAGATCATCTTTTACACCAACCTGCTCTATACTATAACATTTTCAGTAAAAGTCTTGAAGTAAAAACAGAAAAGAAAAGCAGACAGTAAATATTGCAGTGCCTCACAATAAAAGTCATTGGTATAGACATGCCACCTTGCATTGGTGGTCAGGGTAGTGTGACAGTACAAGGCTCTGCCACTGTGTAAAAGTAGTCCAGTCCACAGTCTACCAAAGGGACGAGTACCAAGCAAGCATATCTAAGGGCCTTCTAGTGATGCCCACTCTTGCATGTTGGGTATTTGCCTCTCTACTCCTTCTGATCTTCTGTAGGTCCTGTGCCAACTGTCCTTTGTTTGCTTCAAATAAGTTTTGCATTTCCATAAATGTTTATAGCATTCCTAACTCTATAGAAATGCAAAACCTGCTTGAATTAGATCAAATGCACATCAGAAGGTCAACTGCCGGTTAAATATGCTTGTTATACGGTTAAACTGTGCCAGTAAATTGCCTAGAAAAAGTTATGAGTATTATTATACAGTATTTATATTGCACCTTTACAATATAAAGAGAAAGCATACAGTTACAATACAGTTAAATACAGAAGGATTAGGTGGGCCCTGCTCATGGAGTTAACCATATAAGAGGGAGGGGATGGTGGTAGAAAAGGTAAGAACTGTCGGGTTTGAGCTTTTCAACGCTGTATCCTGACATAGTCCAACAAGGCCCAGGCCTAGGGCAGCACTTTGCAGGGGGGCAGCACGGAAAGAGTCCCCGCCGGCTTGTACTACACTGTTAGTGTAACGCAAGCTGCTTCTAATTTTTACTGTCCTAGTCTAGCAGCCACATAAAGCGGCCGCACTGCTTCGGGTATGCGGGTGGCCTTCATTCTGCAACTGGGTGGGGGGAGTGCTGCTTCTAGTTTTGATTGTCATATCATCCTGGACCACAAACCTTCCTCACTGTGCTATGTCTTCTGCTGCACCATTGGCATGGTTATATATTCTCAGTCCTCTCCATAAAATTATCCAAAATTTGTGCTTAAAGTAGAACTATAGACCACACTTTTTTGTTTAATTTTGGATAGAGTAATGGAGGGTTATATCCCCTGTCAGTTTATTTTTTACCATCTCTGCAGAGATTTTCTTTCACTTCCTGCCCCATAGCCAAACAGGAAATGAGAGGAAATCTATGCAAATGAAGGGAATCCTTTGCCCCCCCCCTCCAGGCCCTAAGAACTAGTGTCCCCACTCGAAAAATTTCAGGCCGAACCTTAAAATAAAAGGGGTGTGGCATTGACAGGAAGGGGTGGGTCATATTTAAATTAGGGGGTGCATGAGTTTAGTCAGGCCTAGGACAGCACAAAACCTAAATACACTACAGGAGCTTTTGGAGGTGCAATGTTTAGGTGGGCACAGCTCTTGGAGTTTATCATATAAGAGGGAGGGGATGGTGGTACAAAAGGTAAGAACTGTCGGGTATGTGCTGATGGAGGTGCAATGTTTAGGTGGGCACCACTCTTGGAGTTTATCATATAAGAGGGAGGGGATGGTGGTACAAAAGGTAAGAACTGTCGGGTATGTGCTGATGTTTAGGTGAAGGTGGGATAGGATTCTCTAAATAAATCAGTTTTCAGGGATTGCCTAAAGACCAACAGGGTAGGAGATAACCAGAAAGATTGGAGTAGGGAGTTCCAGAGGATAGCAGAGGTTCTGGAGGCGAGAATGGGAAGAGGATGTTGAGGGAGCTAGAGAGAAGGAGGTCTTAGGAATAAAATCCAGATAAACATTTATTATGGAACAAAAAAATTGTAAACACAAATTTCCTGAATGTGAAATAAGCCAAGGACGCAGCCCATCTAAGAAAAACAGGTTCACGTGTTTTATGTTCTGTGTTGCAGGTTGATGCCATTGCCAGCTCTTTAAATGCCAATGATGCTTTTGTCCTGAAACTACAAAATAACTCTGCCATAATGTGGATCGGAAAGGGTGCAAATGAGGAAGAGATAAAGGGAGCGGAATATCTGGTGAAATTTTTTAAGTGTAACACCACAAAAGTGCCGGAAGGGCAGGAGCCAGGTCAGTACAATGTAATAGCTGCAATCTATATTTTTTATTAGAGTGAATCAAAAAAAGAGTCATTGTTGGGATTCACATATCTTTTATAAGCCAATGGAAAGCTTCATGGCATGTGTGTGGGCAGATTTACATATATTGGATGGTAACAGAGCCTTGGGAACCTTAAAGTGGTTCTAAAGGCTCAAGGTGTTTTACCTTTGTGCATGAAGGTAAAAAACCTTTTCAGTGCAGCAACCCCCCCAGCCCCCCCCTAATACTCACCTGAGCCCAAGAGACCCGGCTCTCCGGGGAGTCTCCCTTCTTACAGCAAATGAGAAAAGGAGGAGAGAGAAGGGCCAGGGCTCTGTGTGTGAATGGATAGGTAGAGCCAGGGATCGGGAGCGAGCCTGCTTGGGTGCTCCCATTGGGCAAAAGGAAGTGGCCAGGAACGTCGGGGGAGGGACCTGAGACACTACACAGAGCAGGTAACTATGACATGTTTGTTATTTAAAAAATAAAAACATAAAGCCTTTGATGTCTTTGGGCCAGATTCTCATAGAATTCCGGCGGCGTAGCGTATGCCAGTTACACTACGCCGCCGCATCGTACTAGAGCAAGTGCTTTAATCTCAAAGCACTTGCTCCGTAGTTTTCGCCTGCGTCGCGTAAATCGGCCAGCGTAAACCCGCGCAATTCAAATGGGGCGGCTTGTATTTAAATTAAGCGCACCCCCGCGTCGAACGAACTGCGAATGCGCCGGCCGGGGAAAAAGCCCAGTGCGCATGCTCCAGCTCACATCGGAAAGCGTTGTTGAAACCGACGTCAAAACGATGTGAGCGTCATTTAAGCAACTCCCTATTCACGAACGAGTTAGTAAAACGACGTAAGCGACGGAAAAAGCCGGCGCTGACCCGACACCATACTTAACATGGCATCCGACGGCACCTGACGGCATCCGACGGTACTTCGTAAGGTTACTCCACATCGAAGCTGGGGTAACCTTACGCGGACGAAAACGACGTACGCGACGGGGCAGCGTAAAAGCGATCGGGAATCGGCGTACTACCTCATTTGCATATGCAAATGAAAAAACAACGTAAGGCCACCTAGTGGCCGGAGTTGTCATTACAACTACGATCCGCAAGTGTAATGGTTTTACACTTGTCGGATGTAGAAGCGTATCTATGCAAAAGTGATGCTAAAAAAAACGGCGATACGACGGGGTATCTGAGATACTCCGTCGTAACGCCGCTGAGAATCTGGCCATATGTCTATTAGACATGTGCACTGCCAAAATTTTTTTTTCTTTTTCCGTTTTCATTTCATTCGTTTTTTTGCTCTTTTCGGAAATTCGAGAAATTCGATTTTTTTTTCCGTTTTATTAATTGTTTTGCTTTTTTCAGGAATTTGTTTTATTTGAATTTTTTTTCGTTTTATTCTTTTTTTTTTCACATTTCCAAATTCAGAATTTTTGGATTTCCGAAAAAAGCAAAAAAAAAAATTAAACAAAAACAATTTTTTTTTTGTTTCGAATTTCCGAAAAAAAACGAAGAAAAACGAATGAAACGAAAATTAAATTTTTTTTTTTTTTTGAATTTTTGAATTTAGAAATTCGAAAATTTGGAAATTCGTAAATTCAACTTTTTTAGATTTCCAAATTTGCAATTTAGAATCTTCGAATTTAGGAAATTTCTGAAATTCCAAATTTCTGAAATTCAGAATTTCTGAAATTCAGAATTTCTGAAATTCAGAATTTCTGAAATTCTTAAATTCGAAAATCTAAAATTCAGACTTTCAGAAATTTGTGAAATTTGAATTTCCGAATTACAAATGTCAGAATTTTGGAAATTCGAAATGTCCGAAATCTGAAAATCCGAAAATTTGGAAATTTAAAAATTTCGGAATTAACAAGCAAAATTAGTTAAAAAAACTAATTTGAAACTAAACGGATTGCACATGTCTATTGTCTATAGCCAAGGGCCCAGATTCACAGAGCAATTACGCCTGTGTAACTGGTGTTAGACAGGAGTAATTTCAAATTTCGCGCCGTATCACTAGTTTGAATCCTCAAACCATGATACGGCGGCTTCGGGCTTCGATCCGAGAGGCTTACGTCTTCGTAAGCCTTCGGATCTACGCTGCGATATGTTTGCGGCCGCTGGGAGGAGTTTGCGTAATTTTCATGCGTCGGGATATGCAAATTAGTTTTTACGGCGATCCACGAAGGTACGAGTGTCCCTCGCAATCGCCTACGTCATTTTTTGGCTACGTAATGTTAGAGGAGCTTTTTGCTGGTCTAACAGTGCGTAACCCATGTAAAGTATGGCCGTCGTTCCCGCGTCGATTTGAAAATATTTTTTTTTTTTTAACGTAACTCGTTCCGGAATAGGAATGTACGTAAACGACGCTACTACGACGTGACGACGTGTTTTCGCGCAATGCACGGCTGGAAATTTGCGAACGGAGCATGCGCAGTTCGATCGACCGCGGGAACGCGCCTATTTTAAATGCTTCACGCCCCCTACTCGCGCAGATGGATTGCGACGGGAGAAATACACTACGCCGCCGTCGTTTACTGGACAAAATCTACCTGAATTCCACGTAGAGCCAGGTAAAAAATGGCGGCGTAGTGTATTTCTGATACTCTACGAGAATCTAATTCTCTGTGAATCTGCCCCACGTAGTTTATTTGAACATACCCTCTGAGTATGTTATATAAACACACTGTATGGTTATTCTTGATCCCTACAGATGCCTTCTGGAAAAGTCTGGGGGGTAAAACGGACTATCAAACTTCTCCTCTCCTGGAAACGCAGTTAGATGATCATCCGCCAAAACTTTTTGGGTGCTCCAATAAAACTGGGCGCTTCGTGGTAAGTCCAATCTTCTTTTCAAACCATACAGTCAGTTCTTACATTGCTGGCTTGTAACAGAGGATACAATTTGTAGAGGCAGATGAAATCACAGGAGACCAAACCTAAAAGTTAGCATGCATTCATCAAACTGATAATAACGTATAACCCTGGAGAATAAAAAGGCGGTCATTGCAAAACTTTTTGTCACGCCGTATGTAAACATCCCTTGTAATAGAAAAAAGCATGACAGGTCCTCTTAAATATGAGACCTGGGGTCAAAAAGACCTCACATCTCATATTTACACTAGAATGCAATAAAAAATAAATAAAATTGTCATTTGGGAAAAAAAATGGCTCTTTAGGAGCCATTTTGGGGACGAGTGGGGGCCATCTTCCCTTTACTTGTCCCCATACCCAGCAACAGAGAGGACCCGATCGCCTCCGCCACTGCCGACGGCTCTGGTAAGCGGCGGAGGGCACGGGAGAGCGGCGGGAGGGTGGGCCTCTCCCGCCGCCAACAACAGTGATCTTGCGGCGAATCTGCCGCAGAGACCACCATTATCAGAAACTGGACTGCCGGCTGAAGACGAGGATATAGTAGAAAGAAATCTTTGGACAGCCGCACTCTGGAAAAACCTTCTTGGTTGCCTTTTATTGATAAAAGTTTTCAAACACCACACATCACAGCAAAGACAGGGGCATACAGCTAACGTTTCGCACTACAATCAGTGCTTACTCATAGCTGCTGCCATAACAGAGATATCCCTCTTCAAACAGCCGATGTATATAGTCGTGCGGCGGTCCAACCCTTTACAGTATTTTATAATATTCCCTTTCAAATTATCTAAATGTTTATGGATCAACGTTTTCCAACCAATTTGTGTTCTGCTTGTGATTGCTTCCTAGTGCTACATAGCAAACCTATCCTTCCTACAAAAAAAAACCTATGCAGTATGTTAAAACATTCATCTTTTAGTTCTCCGGAAGTTGATGGGTCAACATAGTAGAAAATATTCAACTTGCTGAACTTCAAAATATAGATTTTTTTTATTGGCTACATGTAGAAACCCATCAAATACAACAAACGCGTAGTAATGTGCAGTAATTTTTTTTTTTTTTTTTTGCTGTTTTTTCCTTTTTATTTAAAGAAGTTGTAAACCCTCCCCCTTTTTTTTTTTACAATAAGAGTTTTTATTAACCACTTCCATACAGGGCATTTTCACCCCGTTCCTGCCCAGACCAATTTTTAGTTTTCAGCGCTGTCGCACTTTGAATGACAATTGCGCGGTCGTGCGACGTGGCATCCAAACAAAATTGGCGTCCTTTTTTTTCTCACAAATAGAGCTTTCTTTTAGTGGTATTTGATCACCTCTGCGGTTTTTATTTTTTGCGCTATAAACAAAAGAAAGCGTCAATTTTGAAAAAAAACACATTATTTTTTACTTTTTGATTTAATAAATATCATATTTTTTTAAAAAAAAAACATTTTTTTCCCTCCGTTTAGACCGATACGTATTCTTCTACATATTTTTGGTAAAAAAAATCGCAATAAGCGTAATTGATCGGTTTGCGCAAAAGTTCTAGCGTCTACAAAATAGGAAATAGAATTATGTAATATTTTTTTTTTCTTTTACTAGTAATGGCGGCGATCTGCATTTTTTTTTATTGTGACCATGACATTGCGGTGGACACATGGGACACTTTTGGCACATTTTGGGGCCATTACACAGCGATTAGTGCTATAAAACTGCACTGATTACTGTGTATATGTGACTGGCAGGGAAGGGGTTAACACTAGTGTTGCTCACGAATATTCGCATTGCGAATATTCGCTACGAATATTGCATATTCGAGTATTCGCGAATAACACGAATATCGCGGTGAATATTCGATATTGCGAATATTCGTATTTTTTCAAATTTATTTTTAAAACAGATCACATCCTAGTGATCTCCATCGACGTCTAAAAGCATTGCTGGTATGATTAGAGACCTTGGGCCGAGTAGCTGCAGCGCTCATTTTATATTGCCGAAAAATCGCAATGCGATTATTCGGCAATAGCGATATCGCGCGATTATTTTATATTGTAATATATCACGAATATTCTGAGCCAATCAGAGTGCTCCATTCCGCATTTCTCGAAATTTCGCAATTATTTTGTATTGTAATATATCACGAATATTCTGAGCCAATCAGAGTGCTCCATTCCGCATTTCTCGAATATTCGCAATTATTTTATATTGTAATATATCACGAATATTCTGAGCCAATCAGAGTGCTCCATTCCGCATTTCTCGAATATTCGCAATTATTTTATATTGTAATATATCACGAATATTCTGAGCCAATCAGAGTGCTCCATTCCGCATTTCTCGAATATTCACAATTATTTTATATTGTAATATATCACGAATATTCTGAGCCAATCAGAGTGCTCCATTCCGCATTTCTCGAATATTCACAATTATTTTATATTGTAATATATCACGAATATTCTGAGCCAATCAGAGTGCTCCTTCCGCATTTCTCGAATATTCGCAATTATTTTATATTGTAATATATCACGAATATTGTGAGCCAATCAGAGTGCTCCATTCCGCATTTCTCGAAATTTCGCATTCGCATTCGCAATTCGCATTCGCATTCGCAATAGCGAAAATTCGCAATAATTTCATTTCCAAAAAATATCACGAATATTCGTATTTAGCGAATATATCTCGAATATTCGACTATATATTCGAGATATATCGCAAAATCGAATATGGCATATTCTGCTCAACACTAGTTAACACTAGGGGGTGCTGAAGGGATTAAATATGTTACCTAAAGTGTGTTCTAACTGTTAGGGGGAGGGGGACTCACAAGGGGAGGAGATCGATGTGTGTTTCTCTGTACTGGGAACACACATCAGTCTCTTTACCGCTGACAGGACATGGATCTGTGTGTTTATACACACAGATCAATGCTTCTGCCGTGATTGCGGGCAATCGCGGGTGCCCGGCGGTCATCATGACCGCCAGGCAGGCGCACCGTTTCCCGAGGAATGGCCCCCTAGTGGCCGGAAAAAACAAGGACGTCATATGACGTCCAGTCTGAAGGACGAAGGGTCCCCACCGACGTCATTTTACTATGGCTCGGTGGGGAAGGGGTTAAAGAAAAATCAGTGTACAAAATACAAAAAAACGGTACCTGAGTACAGTAAATTAACACACATTGAATACATGTCTTTTTATACTCCGCAAAGGACAATTTTTAAACAATGAAGTAATAAGGAAAAAGAGAACATAACAACCTAAACTGTTACTAAATCATAACAGGAAAAAAAGGGGGGGAGGGTAAGAGGTAGAGTGATCTTCAGTAAGAGGGTCGAATGACTGATTCTTCTAATGAGGCGAATCGAGTAGGCCGTCAGTGTCCAATAGAGAAAAAACATCACTAGGTTACAATGATGAGCATACAGTCTCACGTTTTGTCACCATAATATATTCTATGCATTAAGGTAAAAAAACTTTTGTGCTGCAGCTTTTTCTTACCTGAGCCTGATCGTTCTAGCAAACGGAACGAGCCCAGCAGCTCCAGCCACTCTCTCGGGTCCTCATTGGATAGATTTATAGCCCGCTGCTGTCAAACAAATCCAGTGACACGGGAGCCAGTGGGCGGAGCCGAGTCCTGCTGTCTGTGTCACAGCCGTACGAGTGCCCCCATGGAAAGCATCTCTCCGTGGGGCACTCGAGAAAGAGGAGGAGCCGGGAGCGCCGCAACGGGACCCCAGAAAAGGAGGATTGGGGCCGCTCTGTGCAAAACCCTTGCACAGAGGAGGTACGCATAATATGTTTGTTATTTAAAAAAAAAAAAAGCTTTACAACCACTTTAAATGTTATCCCGCCTCCTTAGTTTGTTTGGAATTGGACCTATTGAAATTGGATCTATAAATGTTGTGACTTTCTATATTTTAGTATTCTATAAGTAAGGCAAAATTGGCGCAATTTTGAGTCCACCCGGCTCCTTCAAATTTTCTCATTACTGTGGTAAAAATGAATGTAAATTTGACCCCACTAATGATTAAAAAAATTCATGAACATTCTTATAACATATTTACAATGAAAAATGTCAAACAAAGTTCTACTAATGTTGAAAAAAGTGGTGAAATATTAGAAATTCAGAGAAAGCTAAATGGTTCGTTTTTAATAATTGTATCTGACTAGGGATGAGCTTCGAGTTCGAGTAGAACAGCAAACTATTTGGGGTGTTCGTGGCAAGTTCGTGTGAACTTTAGAACCCTGTTAAAGTCTATGGGACTCGAACGTTTAAAATCTAAAGTGCTAATTTTAAAGGCTAATATGCAAGTTATTGTAATAAAAAGTGTTTGGGAACCCGGGTCCTGCCCCAGGGGACATGTATCAATGCAAAAAAAAGTTTTAAAAACTGCATTTTTTTTTGCAGCAGCGATTTTAATAATTCCTTTAAGTGAAACAATAACAGTGAAATATTCCTTTACATTTCGTACCTGGGGGGGGGGGGGGGTTGTATAGTATGCCTGTAAAATAGCGCTTGTTTCCCATGCTTAGAACTGTCCCTGCACAAAGTGTCATTTCTGAAGGAAAAAAAGTCATTTAAAATCACTTGGGGCTATAATGAATTGTCGGCTCCCGGCAATACAGAGAATAGTCATTCATAAAAAAAAATGTGTGGGAGTCCACAGCAATTTTTTTTTAAATTTGGGGTGGAGTTCCTCTTAATATCCATACCAGACCCTAAGGTGAGTGATTTTAAATTACTTTTTTCCTTCAGAAATTACATTTTGTGCAGGGACAGTTCTAAGCACAGGAAACAAGCGCTACTTTACAGGCATACTATACACCCCCCTAGGTACGAAATTTAAAGGAATATTTCAATTTTATTGTTTCACTTTAAGCATTATTAAAATCACTGCTCCTGAAAAAAACTGCCCTTTTTTAAAACTTTTTTTTGCATTGGTACGTGTCCACTGGGACAGGACCCAGGTCCCCAAACACTTTTTAGGACAATAACTTGCATATTAGCCTTTAAAATTAGTATTTTGGATTTCAAACGTTCGAGTCCCATAGACTTTAACAGGGTTCTAAAGTTCACACAAACTTTTGGTCTGTTCGCAGGTTCTGGTGCGAACCGAACCCAGGGGTGTTCAGCTCATCCCTATATCTGACATGTCCATATTGTGTGACCTGCTGATACCACATTTGGCTGCTGGTGAATAGTTTTAATAACATTTGTGACATATATATATAATGTAGGTTGAAGAGGTACCTGGAGAATTTACCCAGGAAGATCTGGCAGAAGATGATGCAATGATGCTGGATACCTGGGAACAGGTAAATATTGTCGGATCAGTTGTTGACTTACTGCATACTGGACACGTGCACACTGAAATATATCCTTTCGGAATTTCGTTTTTCGTTCGAAAAATCTAGTTTTTTTGTTACTATTAGGGTTGTCCCGATACCACTTTTTTAGGACCGAGTACAAGTACCGATACTTTTTTTCATGTACTCGCCGATACCGAATACCGATACTTTTTTTAAATGTCATGTGACAGTTTTCAAACCACAATACAGACTAAGGATATTTTCTTTATAATTATGAAGAACTCTAACTCAAGACATTATAAAATAATAAAAATGAATAAAAATGTTTTATTTGCTTGTCATGCAGTAGTAAAAAACTCAAAGAATTTTCACAGAACATGTTGATAAATACAAAAAAAGTATTCTATTTAGGTATCGGGAACATTTGTGCGAGTACAAGTACTCCCGCAAATACTCGGTATCGGTCCCGATACCGATACTAGTATCGGTATCTGGACAACCCTAGTTACTACCGAAATTCGTTTTTTATTTATTTAGTTTTGTTAAAAAATGCATTTGTGCAAAAATCCGAATGAATTAAGGTCGAATCTGTCATTGAAGGCTTTTGGTGTCTAAAAAATGTTCTAAGAAGATTAGATGAAGCAGCTAAACTGTATGATGCCGCAATCGTACATTTCCGGTCGAATGCTCCGCCCACAAGCTATAGTAGAATTATAATGTTGTATGACACTAGTAATAATTATATTTATAAATTATTATTACTAGTCAACCAACATTAGAATTTTTCTATAGCATATGGAATCTTTTCTCTCTATTTTGAATCTTTTCTCTGTATGTCGACTCTTTTCTCTCTATGTCGTATCTTTTCTCTCTATGTCGTATCTTTTCTCTCTATGTCGTATCTTTTCTCTATATGTCGTATCTTTTCTCTCTATGTCGTATCTTTTCTCTCTATGTCGTATCTTTTCTCTCTATGTCGTATCTTTTCTCTATATGTCGTATCTTTTCTCTCTATGTCGACTCTTTTCTCTATATGTCGTATCTTTTCTCTCTATGTCGTATCTTTTCTCTCTATGTCGTATCTTTTCTCTATATGTCGTATCTGTTCTCTCTATGTCGTATCTTTTCTCTCTATGTCGTATCTTTTCTCTCTATGTCGTATCTTTTCTCTATATGTCGTATCTGTTCTCTCTATGTCGTATCTTTTCTCTCTATGTCGTATCTTTTCTCTATATGTCGTATCTTTTCTCTCTATGTCGTATCTTTTCTCTCTATGTCGTATCTTTTCTCTCTATGTCGTATCTTTTCTCTCTATGTCGTATCTTTTCTCTATATGTCGTATCTTTTCTCTCTATGTTGACTCTTTTCTCTATATGTCGTATCTTTTCTCTCTATGTCGTATCTTTTCTCTCTATGTCGTATCTTTTCTCTATATGTCGTATCTTTTCTCTCTATGTCGTATCTTTTCTCTCTATGTCGTATCTTTTCTCTATATGTCGTATCTTTTCTCTCTATGTCGTATCTTTTCTCTATATGTCGTATCTTTTCTCTCTATGTTGACTCTTTTCTCTATATGTCGTATCTTTTCTCTATATGTCGTATCTTTTCTCTCTATGTCGACTCTTTTCTCTCTATGTCGTATCTTTTCTCTCTATGTCGTATCTTTTCTCTCTATGTCGTATCTTTTCTCTATATGTCGTATCTTTTCTCTCTATGTCGTATCTTTTCTCTCTATGTCGTATCTTTTCTCTCTATGTCGTATCTTTTCTCTCTATGTCGTATCTTTTCTCTATATGTCGTATCTTTTCTCTCTATGTCGACTCTTTTCTCTCTATGTCGTATCTTTTCTCTCTATGTCGTATCTTTTCTCTCTATGTCGTATCTTTTCTCTATATGTCGTATCTTTTCTCTCTATGTCGTATCTTTTCTCTATATGTTGTATCTTTTCTCTCTAAGTCGACTCTTTTCTCTATATGTCGTATCTTTTCTCTCTATGTCGTATCTTTTCTCTCTATGTCATATCTTTTCTCTATATGTCGTATCTTTTCTCTCTATGTCGTATCTTTTCTCTCTATGTCATATCTTTTCTCTCTATGTCGTATCTTTTCTCTCTATGTCGACTCTTTTCTCTATATGTCGTATCTTTTCTCTCTATGTCGTATCTTTTCTCTCTATGTCATATCTTTTCTCTATATGTCGTATCTTTTCTCTCTATGTCGTATCTTTTCTCTCTATGTCATATCTTTTCTCTCTATGTCGTATCTTTTCTCTCTATGTCGTATCTTTTCTCTATGTCGTATCTTTTCTCTCTATGTCGACTCTTTTCTCTCTATGTCGACGAATGGTTGGCAACCTTGGTTTCACCCCCCTGATGGTGTCACCCCCCGCAACCCATTAGTGATGCCACTGTTTGGAACCATTGATTTTTCGGCTTGTAGCTCCTGCTAGGACAAACTTGTTCTTGGCTCAAAAACATTTGATCCTTCCACCTTTTATTTCATGAACAGAAGCATTGAGATATGTTAGCTAGAAGAGGTTTACGTTCCCACATGCTTGTTATATAATGGGAAGAATTTAGGAGTATATTTTTAAATACTGATGAGATGTTGCAGGCCCCCTGCTTACGTTTTGTATTGGCCCCCAGACAGCTAAATTGCTGAAATGATCTGCTATTCTGTATTTTTAGGAATCCTTCTGGGACAGATAAGACCAGGATGGAATTTTTCCTTTCAGGATCACTAAGCACGATTTTCCTAAACTCAGTAAAGATACAAGATACTTAAAAGGGTTGTAAAGCTTCATGTTTTTTCACCTTAATGCATCCTATGCATTAAGGTGAAAAAACAACTTGCACTCTCCGACCACCCCGAGCCCCCGTTTTTTTTTTTACCTAAACCCTGAATATCCGTGGGCGCGATCCTGCGTTGTATTTCCCCTGCTCCTGTGGGCTCTTCATTGGATGCTTGATAGCAGCGCAGCTATTGGCTCCCGCTGCTGTCAATCAAATCAATGATACGGTCCACCGGGGGGCGGGGCCGAGTGTATCATACGGTAGCGCGCCCGCAAGCTAACCCCTTGGGAGAGAGCTTCCCAGAGGGGGGTTAGCTCTTGCGGGGAGGAGCCGAGACAGCCCCCTAGGGACCCCAGAAGATGAGGATCGGGGGCACTTTGTGCAAAACGACCTGAACAGTGGAGGTAAGTATAGTATGTTTGTTATTTAAAAAATAAATAAATTAATAAGCCTTTATAACCCCTTCAAATCTCATAATTCATCTTTATTTATTTTTTTCAGATATTTATTTGGATTGGAGATGAGTCAAATGAGGTTGAGAAAAAGGAATCATTGATAGCAGGTATACAGTATGACTATATTGTGTTTAGACTGCTGATCACAGATTGAGGTAAAAAGCCAATTAGCGGCTCTTTACCGTGTGATCAGTTGTGTTGAGCAGAATATGCCATATTCGATTTTGCGATATATCTCGAATATATAGTCGAATATTCGAGATATATTCGCTAAATACGAATATTCGTGATATTTTTTGGAAATGAAATGATTGCGAAATTTCGCTATTGCGAATGCGAATGCGAAATTTCGAGAAATGCGGAATGGAGCACTCTGATTGGCTCAGAATATTCGTGATATTTTACAATACAAAATAATTGCGAATATTCGAGAAATGCGGAAGGAGCACTCTGATTGGCTCAGAATATTCGTGATATATTACAATACAAAATAATTGCGAAATTTCGAGAAATGCGGAATGGAGCACTCTGATTGGCTCAGAATATTCGTGATATATTACAATACAAAATAATCGCGCGATATCGCTATTGCCGAATAATCGCATTGCGATTTTTCGGCAATATAAAATGAGCGCTGCAGCTACTCGGCCCAAGGTCTCTAATCATACCAGCAATGCTTTTAGACGTCGATGGGGATCTCTAGGATGTGATCTGTTCTAAAAAAAAAAAATTTAAAAAATACGAATATTCGAAATAGCGAATATTCGCCGCGATATTCGAGTTATTCGCGAATACTCGAATATGCAATATTCGTAGCGAATATTCGCAATGCGAATATTCGTGAGCAACACTAGTGATCAGTTGTGTACAATCACAGCTGATCACAGATCTAAACAGAAGCCAGTTATTGGCACTCTTTTCCTGACGATGACAGCATGAGGAGAGGAGAAGAGAGCCGATAACCAGCTTCTCTAAAAGGGACGTGTACAAGGGCGGACTAACCACTGGGGCAAGGCACGAAGACCCCATGCCTCTAGGGGGCCCCATCAGGGTTACTAGCCTCAGTAAAACCAGGGACAGTATGTGAAAATCTGTGTTTTAGGTAAAAAAATCCCAAGATTATAGCTGCCCTGCCTCTCCATTACCTTTTGAGTGTGTGTGTGTATACTGTATGTGTGTGTGTGTATACTGTGTGGCCCCATAATCTGTTGCCTGGGGGCCCCATAATCTCCTATTGCCCGAGGACCCCATAATCCCCATAATCTATGATTGCCCGGGGGCCCCATGAGTTGTCAGTCAGCCCTTGGTGTAAACTGATAATCAGGGCACTGATAATCGGTGTCCTCATTATCAGTGCAGTCCCACCAGTGCTGCCAGACTGTGCCCACTAGTGCTGCCATTCTGGGACCATCAGTGCTGCCAATCAGTGCCCATCAGTGCTGCCAATCAGTACCCATCTGTGCCGCCTCCTCATCAAGGTCACCTATTAGTGCCGCCTATTAGTGCCGCCTATCAGTGCCCATCAGTGCCACCTATCAGTGCAGCCTCATTAGTGCCTCCTCATCAGTGCCCACCAGTGACGTCTCATCAGTGCAATTTTTTTATTTTGTTTATAATTTTGGCATCTTAGTTTATTTTTATTGAAAAATAAAAAACCCAGTGATGATTAAATAGCAATTGACTTATTTTCAATTTTTAACATTAACAATCTTTGGCGCTGTGTTGCAATATCTTTTTTCTGTAATTAAATACCACCAAAAGGAATCTCTTTTTGTGTGAAATAAAATGATAAAAATTTAGTTTGGGTACAGTGTAGCATGACCGCGCAATTGTCATTCAAAGTGCAACATCACTAAAAGCTGAGCATTGGTCTGGGCAGGAAGGGGGTATTAGTGCCCAGTAGGAAAGTGGTTAATGGGCCCCTGGACAGGTAAAAAAAAGTAGACTGGGATTTACCCCATGGGTCTGACGCCTTACGGCCCTTTAAGGGGTTTAGGATGCAGCGGGGGCGGGGTTAATTATCATGTGACTGCCGTGATTGGCTGTCACTGCGGCCACATGATTGGAAATCTGATCGGGAGCTTTCCTTTAGCCGCCGGTGACTGTGCCAGGAGCATGCAGGGCACACGCTCTGCACAGCTGGCTCTGCATATATGCGTCCGCTTGGTACCAAGGCCCACCTGCTGAGAGGCCACAAATTTACGTGTGGCCGGCACCAAGAGGTTAAAGGAGGGTATTAAAAATTTGCACAAAGGAAAAATTTGTTTCATTTTCGATTCATTCGTTAGGTTAATAATTTGTATCATAATATTTATAAGATGAGAATGATATGTTTTAAAATTGTATTACATATCTTCAGATTTGGTTTGTTAATTCATTCATTTCAAATCGATTAAAGTTTAGCATTTCGGAAGATGGCTATATTCGTTCTATTATATTTTTTTCATTCTTTTCTATTCTATTCTAGGAGTCTCCAAACGTTCAAAACAAAGGGCCAGTTTACCGCACTTCAAATATTAGGGGGGCAAGAATATTATCAGCGGGAGAAGAAAAAAAAAAAAACATTGGTGTCAGTTGGAGGAATAGTGACTCATATTTGGAGTCAGTGGGGGGAATGGTGCCCCATAATTGGTGTCAGTTGGAGGAATAGTGACTCATATTTGGAGTCAGTGGGGGGAATGGTGCCCCATAATTGGTGTCAGTTGGAGGAATGGTGCCCTATATTTGATGTCAGTCTGAGAAATCCAATAATGGTGTCAGTGTGAGAAATAGTGGTGCATCATTGGTGTCAGTGGGAGGAATAGTGCCCCATCATTGGTATCAGTGGGAGGAATAGTGTCCCATAATTGGTATCCGTGGGAGGACTAGTGCCCCATAATTGGGGCAGCACAGTGGTGTAGTGAGTAGCACTCTCGCCTAGCAGTAAAAAGGGTTGCTGGTGCAAATCCCGACCATGACACTACCTGCCTGGAGTTTGCATGTTCTCCCTGTGCCTGCGTGGGCTTCCTCCGGGTACCCCAACCTCCTCCCACACTGCAAAGACATGCTGGGAGGTTAAGCTCCTTGAGGGTAGGGACTGATGTGAATGTACAATGTATATGTAAATCGCTGCGTAAATTGACGGCGCTATATAAGTACCTAAATAATAATAATTGTTAGTAGTGGGAGGAATAGTGCCGCATCATTGGTGTCAGTGGGAGGAATAGTGACCCTTTTTTGGTGCCAATGGAAGGAAGGTGCCTCATATCAAGGGAAGGAATAGTGGAAGAGAAAGGGAAGCAAAGGGCCACCTCTGGCCCCGGGGGCCGCAGTTTGGAGACCCCTGCTTTATTCTAGATTTTTCGATTCTATTCCACTGTATTGTATTCTACTCTTTTTTATTCTAGTGTATTGCAATCTATTAAAGTCTATTGTACTCTTTTATGCTCTGCTCTAGTCTATTCCTTTATTTTCTGTTCTATTCTATTTGATTTTATTCATATTCTATTTTATTCAATTATGTTCTGTTATTTTCTATTCTACAGTAGTCTATAGCATCCTCAGTAGTAATAACCATCTTATTTCACTTGTATACCTTACTGTATTTATTGCAATATGTTTCCATTTGGAATTCAAATTCACTTTCGAATTCGGATTAATTTTAAAATTCCAATTTTTTTTTAAATTCCAATTTAGATAATGTGCTTCGGTATAACTTATTTCAAATTACCGTATATACTCGAGTATAAGCCAAGATTTTCAGACCTTTTTTTTGGGCTGAAAATGCCCCCCTCGGCTTATACTCGAGTCAGTGTACCTAAAATTATTGAAAGGCTGCGGGCGTTCATCGTTTAAAACTTGCGGTCTCCTCTTGTCCCTTCCGTGATAGGCAGAACTCTGTCTGCTGAGAAACGCCTATCAGGAACGTTCTCTCATCCTCACCCATCCCAGCAGACACTGTGTTCAGTGTTCCACCAATCACGGACGCCTTTTCATCCTCGGACAAGAGGATGTCCGTGATTGGCGGAACACTGAACACAGTGTCTGCTGGGAAACTGAGTCCGACGATGAGAGAACGTCCGTGATAGGCGAAACTGTGTCTGCTGAGAAACGCCTATCACAGAAGGGACCAGGAGGAGACCACAAATTTTAAACGGACGCCCGCAGCCTCTCAATTTCAGGCACAGTGAGGACTGGCACAGTGTGGATGGGCACAGTGAGGTTGCAATGGGCACAGTGAGGCGTGCAAATAGGCATTGTTGACCCTCTTTTCTGCTTACAGTAGCTGCTGAATTCTCACCCTATACTCGAGTCAATACGTTTTCCCAGTTTTTTGTGGTAATATATTCGAGTATATAGGGTAGTTGAAATTCACTACAATAAGTGATTTGGAAATTTGGATACATCTATGTCTAGAGGATATGGAGACACAAAAAAAAAGAAGAAAGGGGGTCAAAGCTAAACTTTAATAAACGCGGACAGTCAACCACTTATTTTCACCTTTTACAATATTCTAATTTTCTGAGATTGTGGATTTGGGGTTTTCTCATGAGCTGTAAGCCATAAATAATCACAATTATGACAAATCACGGCTTGAACTGTCTTGCTTTGCATGTAATGGCCCGGATTCACAAAGCACTTACGCCGACGTTTCTCGAGATGCGCCGCGTAAGTACAAATATGCGCCGTCGTATCTGTGCGCAGTACCCACAGAATTAAGATATAGTGTTGCTCACGAATATTCGCATTGCGAATATTCGCTACGAATATTGCATATTCGAGTATTCGCGAATAACACGAATATCGCGGCGAATATTCGCTATTTCGAATATTCAAATTTTTTCAATTTTTTTTTTAGAACAGATCACATCCTAGAGATCCCCATCGATGTCTAAAAGCATTGCTGGTATGATTAGAGACCTTGGGCAGAGTATCTGCAGCGCTCATTTTATATTGCCGAAAAATCGCAATGCGATTATTCGGCAATAGCGATATCGCGCGAATATTTTATATTGTAATATATCACGAATATTCTGAGCCAATCAGAGTGCTCCATTCCGCATTTCTCGAAATTTCACAATTATTTTGTATTGTAATATATCACGAATATTCAGAGCCAATCAGAGTGCTCCATTCAGCATTTCTCGAATATTCGCAATTATTTTATATTGTAATATATCACGAAAATTCTGAGCCAATCAGAGTGCTCCATTCCGCATTTCTCGAATATTCGCAATTATTTTATATTGTAATATATCACAAATATTCTGAGCCAATCAGAGTGCTCCTTCCGCATTTCTCGAATATTCGCAATTATTGTGTATTGTAATATATCACGAATATTCTGAGCCAATCAGAGTGCTCCTTCCGCATTTCTCGAATATTCGCAATTATTGTGTATTGTAATATATCACGAATATTCTGAGCCAATCAGAGTGCTCCTTCCGCATTTCTCGAATATTCGCAATTATTTTATATTGTAATATATCACGAATATTCTGAGCCAATCAGAGTGCTCCATTCCGCATTTCTCGAAATTTCGCATTCGCATTCGCATTCGCAATAGCGAAAATTCGCAATAATTTCATTTCCAAAAAATATCACGAATATTCGTATTTAGCGAATATATCTCGAATATTCGACTATATATTCGAGATATATCGCGAAATCGAATATGGCATATTCTGCTCAACACTACTAAGATATGCCAAAAAACTGACTTCATCCGACCAACGTAACTTGCCTACGCCGGCGTATAGTGGGCGCATATTTACGCTGGACGCATTTGGAACTCCCATTGATTTTCAATGCAAATATGCACATGAGGGAGATACGCCGTTTCACGAACATACTTGCGCCCGGCGCATGTTTTAAGCGATTTGCGTAAGGTTTACGTCCGGCGTAAAGTTATTCCTCATACAGGAGCAGGGGTGGACTGACAACTCATGGGGCCCCCGGGCAATAGAAGATTATGGGGCCCCTGGGCTTACAGATGGCCATCACAACAGGAGGCAGTGCAGAGGCGGGGCAGCTAAAATCTCTGGATTTTCACATCAAAAGCATGTCAGTTTGGACATATCAGGGACAGATGTAAAAAAAACATAGATTTTTACATACTGTCCCTGGTTTTACTGAGCCTGGCAACCCTGATGGGGCCCCCTAGTGGCATGGGGCCCTCGGGTAGTGCCCGAGTGACTCAATGGTCAGTCCGCCCCTGTACAGGAGGCGCAACTCATGAAAAGCTATGGACCAGGGAAGGAACGCCGTCGAAATTGACGTTGTTTACGTTGTACGTGAATAGGGCTGTGCGTAGGTTACGTTTACGTCGTAGGCAGTGATTCGACGTATCTTAGGCTGTTATTTAGACGTGATTGTAAGCATGTGTACTGGGGTGCGTCCAAGGTACGACGCATGCGCCGTTCTTTTTAGTACTTGTTTGAAGCTCAGCCCATCATTTGCATGTGGTCACGCTTCATTTTAATGTATCACGCCCACTTCCACCTACTTTGACTTACGTCGGCTTACGCCAACGAATATACGCTACGCCGGCGCAATGTTGGGAGCATTTTCGTTGTGAATTCCATGCTTGCCTCTCAACATTGCGCCGGCGTAGCGTAAAGAAGATACGCTACGCCGGCATAAAGATGCGCCGAGGTACGTGAATCCGGGCCAATGAGTCTATCTCATGTATGTATAGTATCACATTTTAAGTTGCATTAGTGAAATAAATGAACTTTTGCACGATATTCAAATTTTTCGAGTTTCACCTGTATTTGCTGTTTATCCCGTTTTATTCACAGCCAAAAGATATCTGGAAAGTGACCCAAGTGGAAGAGACAAGAACATCCCAATCACTGTTGTGAAACAAGGATTTGAACCTCCAACATTTACCGGGTGGTTTCTGGCCTGGGATCCCAAAAAATGGCAGAAGTGAGAGAACAAATGGACTTTTTAGTAACGCACTTCCATACCTCCAAGACGAAACAATGATGTGAAATGCATTATCATTGGTTGGCTGATTTATCGCAGTCATTAAGAATATTTATCAAGGTCAAGACCAGTTGTATTTTGCCAAGCTCTAGAGCCAGAGGTGGCTTCATTCACGTACTGTGGCTCTAAAAGCAACTCATGTACAGGGGCGGACTGACCATTAAGGAACTCGGGCACTGCCCGAGGGCCCCATGCCACTAGGGGGCCCCATCAGGGTTGCCAGGCTCATTAAAACCAGTGACAGTATGTAAAAATCTGTGTTTTTTTTTTTACATCTGTCCCTGATATGTCCAAAACCGACATGCTTTTAATGTGAAAATACCGAGATTTTAGCTGCCCCGCCTCTGTACTGCCACTTGGCTTGGTGGCCATCTGTAAGTCTGGGGGCCCCATAATCTTCTATTGCCCGGGGGCCCCATGAGTTGTCAGTCCGCCCCTGCTCATGTATTATGAATAAGTGTTTTCTACATGGGAGGAAATATTGGTGGAACTCAACACACCAGTTTAACTGTTTCCCAAAAGAAAGTTTAAGTTAGAAATGTTTAAAACATGTTAATAAATCCATAATCAAATACTTTTCTGTCTTGTTTTTATTTATATATGCTACATTCAAGGCATGCCTTAGTTGTCAGTGTGCTTATATCAGCTCTCAACTGAGCATTAAAGCCCAAATGGTTGGTGTTGTAGCTGCACATGTGCGCCACCCCATGGAAAATTCAGATTTAAATAGAGTCTAATGCCCCGTACACACAATTGGATTTTCCTTCGGGATAAACTCCAACGGATTTTTCCGACGGAATTCCGCTTAAGCTGTCTTGCATACCCACTGTCACATTCCGACCGCCAAGAACGCGGTGACGTACAACACTACAACGAGCCGAGAAAAATTAAGTTCAATGCTTCCGAGCATGCGTCGACTTGATTATGAGCATGCATGTTTTTTCTCCATCGGAGTTCCATACAAACAGAATTTCTGATAGAATTTTTTTCCGGCGAAAAAAAAAGAGAACACAATGGCCCGGATTCACAAAACAATTACGCCGACGTATCTCGAGATACGCTGCGTAAGTGTAAATATGCGCCGTCGTATCTGTGCGCCGTTCCCACAGAACTAAGATACGCCTAAAAACAGGCTTCAGTCCACCGACGTAACTTGCCTACGACGGCGTATCGTGGGCGCATAGTTACGCTGGACGCATGTGGCTTTCCCATGGATATTCTATTCAAATATGCAAATGAGGGAGATACGCCGATTCACGAACGTACTTGCGCCCGGCGCATGATTTAAGCAATTTGCGTAAGGTTTACGTTCGGCGTAAAGTTATTCCCCATATTGGAGGCGCAACTCATGCAAAGGTATGGACCAGGGAACGAACGCCATACAATTTTACGTAGTTTACGTTGCATAGGGCTGTGCGTAGGTTACGTTCACATCGTAGGCAGTGATTCAACGTATCTTAGGCAGTTTCAACGTGATTGTGAGCATGCGCACTGGGATGCGTCCAAGGCATGCGCAGTTCGTTTTAACTTTTACTTGTCTGAAGCTCGGCCCATCATTTGCATGGGGTCACGCTTCATTTAAATGTATCACGCCCACTTCCAGCCCACTTTCACCTACTTTGACTTAGGCAGGCTTACGCCACGCCGGCGCAAAGTTGGGAGCATTTGCTTTGTGAATTCCATGCCTCCCTCTCCGCGCTGCGCCGGCGTAGCGTAAAAGATATATGCTACGGCGGCATATATATCCGCCGATGTATGTGAATCCGGGCCGTTCCCTTTCTAAGGCCATCTGACTTAGACATGTGCAAAAGGAAAAAAATTGTTTTGTTTCGTTTCCTTTTAATTAGTTATTTAATTAATTTCGATAAGTTAAATTCGTTAAATTTGTTAGATTCGTTTTCGGAATTAGATCGTTTTCGACCGAATTCGAGAAACGGTCGAATTCTAAAAGATTTCTACCGGATTCGATAATATTTCTACCGGATTCGAATTCGATCATATTTTGATCGGATTCGAGAATATTTCAACAGAATTCAATAATATTTCATCCGCTATCGTTAATATTTCAACCAAATTCGATGATATTTCAACCGGATTGGAAATTATTTCCACCGGATTTGAAATTATTTCTACCGAATTGGAAATTTTTTCAACCGAATTGGAAATTATTTTCCACCGGATTGGAAATTTATTTCAACCGAATTTGAAATTATTTCTACCGGATTGGAAATTATTTCTACCGAATTGGAAATTATTTCAACCGGATTGGAAATTATTTCAACCGAATTGGAAATTATTTCAACCGGATTGGAAATTATTTCAACCGGATTTGATTGTATGTATTTGTATTATTGTATTTGATTACATTCTATTAAATTCTATTCTGTTCTTTACTATTTTTTGATTTTCATTCTATTGTTTTATTATTTTATATTCTATTTTATCGTATTCTTTTTTAGAAATCGATTTATATTTTTTAGATTTTGATTCAAACTTGCTTTCAATTTTCATTCAAATTTCTTTTCGTTTGGAATTGTTTTCGAATTCGATTCGAATAGATTTTTTCCAAATTCGAATTCGATTCGAATTCTTTTCGAATTCTTTTCAAATTCGATTCGAATTCTTTTCAAATTTGTTTCGAATTCGAATTTCGTTCGCGTTTTTTGAATTTGTTTAAATTAGTTAATTTTGTAATTCGGAAATTCGGATGCATCCGAATGTCCGAATAATGAAAAATTTGTCCGAATTCGAATTCGTAACGAAACGAAATGCACATGTCTAATCTGACTTTCCGAAGGAAAAACTCACATGGGGCACACACGTGATTGCAATATCTCCTCATACGGATCTGTCTCCGTCGATCACCGTTAATCACCCATGATTAAGTCACGTGACGAGTGACGTAACGTGTGGGGGGGGAGCCGAGTGACGCGATCGACAGATGAGATCGCTACACTGAGCTGTATCAGAGGCTGCACATGTTTCCTGGCCAGGGATTTGTGAGTGTGAATACATCGATGTAGTCCCCGTTCTCTCTGTTGGCTTTACATATTGCACTATGAGCATTCTCTTGTTCTTGTCTTTTTCTCATGAGTCGTTTTTCTGGACCAGCAAGTGTCAGCAATAGACTGTTGTGGGAAGCGCTGTGAAGGAATGAGCATACCATAGGAGTCTTCTATTACTGATTCAGTCTAGATGCACGGACTGTGAATTGCCTAATGTTGCCTTTATTGTGTATTTGCACTGATTCACATTTAATACGTCTTTGTTTTGGAATACATCTATTTCACTTTTTATATTTTATTATTTGCACTTATCATATTGTAGCGCTTGTTATTGGAGTGTTTACAGTATATGCATGTTGTGCACTGTACAGCATCAAGGGTTGATTTTAGCACATGATTACATCACATCATAATTTATTGGCTTAGTACACTACATATGTATTCAGCTATTATCATTTGGTCATCTTTGTTGTTTTTTCTGTAGCGGTACTCCCGAAGGAGCTGCTGAGATATGATGGGATGGCATGTTACCTCATGGCTCCGGTGAGGTGTCTAGGGTGAACGATGAATGCAGTAAAGGAATGTCCGCAAATAGGATGTCTCTTTATATGTGCTCTTTATTACCCAGCCGGGTAAAAACGGTTAACAGGTGATGGGAAGGATAGACAAAGGTTAGAAGGAGAACAGCAGATTCAGGCCTCGGATATGGAAACAGTCCTGTCTCCGACAACAATTTGTTTTCTTTCGCCACTCCAGCCTGAGTGGGTATAACGTACCTGGACCGGTCTCTCTCACCGACCTGGCAGCCAGAGTATCACTCGGAACTTGAGAAGAGGTCTCTCTCACAGACTCTTCCAGGGTGAACTTCAGAAAAGCGCCTCTGCCACAGGCCTTCCCTGATTGTGGATATTGA
Source organism: Rana kukunoris (assembly GCA_029574335.1). NCBI lineage: Eukaryota > Metazoa > Chordata > Amphibia > Anura > Ranidae > Rana > Rana kukunoris. The sequence goes on from CM056053.1 coordinate 7,684,827, forward strand.
GGAACGCCTCCTGAATAAAGCTTTGCCTGAGTCTTCCTTTTTAACATCGCCCAGGTACCGACTGAAAGAGGAATCAATCCCTCAGTGTCCAGTACCTTGATCCCCGATGGTTCGTCTCAACACTGTTGGACCGCCAGCCTCTCAATGGCGCTCCTCAACTGGACTCCCCACCGAACAGCTAAACTCGCTTGGGATCTTTAGAGATGAGAATCCAGTCGATCACTGGGTTCTCGTACTGCTTGGATGCTGCGGACCAACTTTGCTCCGGAACCAAATACACAGCGTAGCACCCATGCCCCGGCCAGGTAGGCCATAACGCTCGGGGCGCGGTGATGTGGCCACCCTAAAGGTGGGTGCCACACTCCAGGAAGAGCCACCTAAAAATGGCGTCTGCCTCATAAGTACCCTCTCCCAGCATGCCCAGCGAGGCCCAAGCCTCCTGATCGCTTGGAGAGAACCTCAGCTTCCACTGCTGCCACCTGTCGACCCGGGGTGGAACTACACCCCAAGCACAGCAGAATGAGCCAACAGTACTGCCAAGCTGAAACAGAGAGCCCTACAATAATCAGAATTGAGATCAGAGTCACTTACACTCTGATCATCCCCTTAAATTTACTAGCACCCGTACTTGGAAGTACATGGGCGCTACATTTCTTTTTTTAATCATACCACATTAGCACTGTAGTACCTTGTTATTACCTTACATAAACCATATTGTCTGGTGTCTCTGTGCTTGTGATAGCATTAGCTTCCTTTATTATTATTATTATTAAAAAGTGTTTAATATCGCGCCGGTCTTACCCATAGGGCCTCGAAGCGCTAAACGCAAACGTACACATCACCCATAGCAGAGAACAAAAATCGGCACCGCAGCAATTAAAAGGGGTACTAAGAAGGGAGAAACCTAATATAACATGAGAAGGACTCAAAAACACCCCTTACTGGTTCAGCCATAGGCTTGGGTAAACAGGTGGGTTTTAAGTTTGCGACGGAAAGCCAGGAGATTACTAACCTGTCTAATCGACAGGGGGATGCTGTTCCAAAATTTCGCCCCCTGGACGGAAAAAGAGCGACCCCCTCGACTGGCTCCCTGTCTGACCTATTGCTATATTCTTGAACTCCCTTGATGCAGACCTTTGCCCTGTATGCAGATTTTTCTTTGTATTGCTGCCTGAACTGGACCAGAACTTTTTAACTGGACTATGCTTGCTTGGTATTGGTCCTGACCTTGGATCTGTTTTGGGACTACGCTTGCCCGCTATCTGCCCTGACCGTAGACTGTCCCAGGATTCGGCTACCAGCCACTGTCTACTGCCTGGAAAGACCAGGATAAATGACTAACCATGCTCTCGCAACCCTATAATAACAAAACATAGATACAAATAAATAATGTCCATAAAGAACATAGCAAATTTAGTACAAATGAGTCCAACAGTGTAGGATTCAGGAGTGCAGATATATTCTTATATCCTTTATTTGGACTTATAAGCACAACATTTGCTATATTCTTTATGGTAATTATTTATTTATATGTGTGTTTTGTTTAGTTCTATTCGCCTTGGGGCTGCTTTAGCTAATTCCTTGTTAGTAAAAGACGGTTTGCGCTTTTCTGTCTGTTACAGCGTGATGAATGTGCTTACTCCATTACGAACGGTAGTTTTACCAGAACGAGTGCTCCCATCTCATAACTTGCTTCTGAGCATGCACGGGTTTAAAACGTTGTTTTTGCGCACACACGATCATTTTTTACAACCCAAAAAACGTCATTGTTTAAAACGACGTTAAAAAATGCAGCATGTACGAATGTTTTTTTTTTTTCAGAACCTGAAAAATGATGTGTAGCCCACACACAATCATTTTAAAAGAAGTTTTTAAAAACGTTGTTTAAAGGTGTTAGGAGTGGGAGGGAGCATTTTTAGGACTAAAGGTGCTAGGAGTGGGAGGGAGAATTTTTAGGACTAAAGGTGTTAGGAGTGGGGAGGGAGCATTTTTAGGACTAAAGGTGCTAGGAGTGGGAGGGAGAATTTTTAGGACTAAAGGTGTTAGGAGTGGGGAGGGAGAATTTTTAGGACTAAAGGTGTTAGGAGTGGGGAGGGAGAATTTTTAGAACTAAAGGTGTTGGGAGTGGGGAGGGAGAATGTTTAGGACTAAAGGTGTTAGGAGTGGGGAGGGAGCATTTTTAGGACTAAAGGTGTTAGGAGTGGGGAGGGAGAATGTTTGGGACTAAAGGTGTTAGGAGTGGGGAGGGAGATTTTTTAGGACTAAAGGTGTTAGGAGTGGGAGGGAGAATGTTTAGGACTAAAGGTGTTGGGAGTGGGGAGGGAGAATGTTTAGGACTAAAGTTGTTGGGAGTGGGGAGGGAGAATGTTTAGGACTAAAGGTGTTAGGAGTGGGGAGGGAGCATTTTTAGGACTAAAGGTGTTAGGAGTGGGGAGGGAGCATTTTTAGAACTAAGGGTGTTAGGAGTGGGAGGGAGAATTTTGAGGACTAAAGGTGTAAGGAGGCATACACATGATCAGTCCATCCGATGAGAACGGTCCGATGAGAACCGATGACGCTGACTGATAGTCTGATGTGCCTACACACCACCAGTTAAAAAAAACGATCGTGTCAGAACGCGGTGACGTAAAAAAAACACAACGACGTGCTGAAAATAACGAAGTTCAGTGCTTCCAAGCATGCATCGACTTGATTCTGAGCATGCGCGGCTTTTTAACAGATGCTTTTGCATATTAACGATTGGTTTTGACCTATCGGTTAGGCGTCCATCAGTTACATTTTAAAGCAAGTTCTATTTTTTTTTGACCGAAGGATAACTGACTGATGGCGCCCACACACAATCGGTTTGGACCGATGAAACGGACCTTCAGTCCGTTTTCACCGGTTTTGACCGATCGTGTGTATGCAGCCTTAGGAGTGGAAAGGGAGAATTTTTAGGACTAAAGGTGTTAGGAGTGGAAAGGGAGAATTTATAGGACTTTTTAGGACTAAAGGTGTTAGGAGTGGGGAGAGAGAATTTTTAGGACTAGTTAGGTGTAGCCTGAAATTCTACTTTAACCAAACAGGTATTCAACCCACCAAAAGCATTGGATACTTGCAGTGGCCAGAGAGCAGCGTTGTTTCAACACACGGGTTGCCAGTAAAGTATATTGGCCCAGATTCACAGAGAGTTGGGCGCACATTACGCCGCCGTAGCGCAAACGCCGTACGCCACGCCGGCGCAGTGCGGAGAGGCATGCACTGTATTCAGCAAGCTATTGCTCCCAACGCTGCATCGGCGTGGCGTATTTTTCGAAGGCGCAGACCAGCGTAGGTGGAAGTGGGCTTGACCCCATGCAAATGATAGTCCGAGCATGGTGCAGTGTTTTACGCTCGGCATATCACAAACTGCACACGTGGAAGCATGAAACTGCACCCTTATGCGCATGCTCACAACCACGCCGGCACAACTGCCTAAGCTACTCCGGATCACCAGGTACCGTGAACGTAACGTACGCCCAATACGCCGGCCTGTGTTCTCTGGTGCAGACCTTTGCATGTCTGTTGCCGGGTTGCGCCTCCTTTATGGGGAATAACTTTACACCGGACGTACAATTTACGCGCACCTCGCGCAGCATGCGTCGGGCGCACGTACGTTTGTGAATCACCGTATTTCCCTTATTTGCATATTTGAATGCCTAATCAATGGGAGCAGCAACATGCGTCCAGACGAAAAGTGCGCCCACGCTACGCCGGGGTATGTAAGTTACGTCGGCGTAGGGTTGCCAGTTTTTAGGCGTATGTTGGATTTTGGGTCCGGCGCAAATTTGCACTTACGGGCGCACATTTGCACTTACGTCGGCGTAAGTGCTTTGTGAATCTGGGCCATTGTCTCTACTTTTACAGGTATAGTATACACTTGACCCTGGGAGTGAAATGGTCATGTTAAAACATGACAATGATAAACATCTTTTAACTAATACTTTAGACAAGAATCATATTTCTCTAGAATATTGATACATACTTAGAGTAAAACATAACAGAAGGTAGAGAAGAGTCATTGACACAAGTGGTTTGCGGATTACCGGTGAAATGCCGTGTTTGCATTCTACGTTTTAAGTGACACCGCTCAATCCATTTAGTATGTCATTGTACTTCAGTCATGTCTTCCATTTTCCGGCTGCCTTAATAAATTATTAACCTCTCCCTTGGAGTGCTCGCTGTTCTCTAATGAGGGATGACAATGCTTTATGTGCAAAGAAGCGTAAAACAAATTTTCAGAAAAGTCCTGGGGCTAAATGTGTTATTTAATATTCATTGTCTACAAACTTCCTCCATGTATCAACAAACGCCGTCAATTATTAACCAGTGCTGGTTATGGGAAGCTTTAGAGAACTGTCAGCGAGAACAACTTTTGAGTTATTATACAATTTAACAAAGAGTCATTTTTGATGTGACTTTAAAGCTGAACTCCAGCCTTATCGTCAGCCTTGCACAGTTGGACACACTACTTTTCTGTACTAGATTCTTTATTCTGCTATGAAAGGTCCTTGTTCAGGCACTTCCTGTTATGGGGTGACAACACTCTGGTCCTGTCTCCAAATTGCTCTCTTGCCTTGTCACCCTGTCACAAGGGCTTCCGAAGGAGACCACAAGTGCACACATTACACAGACAGGGTCCACTGCCGTCTCCATCAGGAAATGTGTTTCTAAGGCTATTTTAGTGATTTTTATAACATAAATATAGGTAGAAGATGTGCTTCCCCTATTCATATGCTTATTAACTCGTTGGACTGGTTCATGAAGCTTAGGACAGGAAATGATGTTGGCAGGAAATAGGAGGAGGGAAAAGGACTTGATACACAACCTTGTTTTTAAGACAGAGGAGCAATGCTGGTTGTTTTTGGAAGACACCAAGGAGCACTGTGGAGAGATCCTGAATAAAAGGAAAAAGACTGAGGCTGTGTACACACGGCAGAGAACCTCGACGGGCAGAACACATCGTTCCGCCCGTCGAGGTTCTCTGCCGGCCGTCGAAATCGGCGACCCGCCCGTCGGGAATGGCAACCAGCCATTCATCCAGGCGGGCCGTCGAGCAAAAAGAGAGCGTGCTCTCTTTTCGCTCGACGGGATTCCCGACGGGCGGGGCGAGCGCTCTGTGTACACACGGCCAAGGTCCTCGCTGGAATGCAGCTTCCAGCGAGGTTCTCGCTGGTTTCCAGCGAGAACCTCGGTCGTGTGTACGCCGCCTTAGACATCAGGAAGAACCAAGTTAAATAACTGTTAAGTGGCTTTATTGGATATGGAAGGTATTTTTGTTACACGGCCCTGCTTGGCCAACTTAACCACTAGCCGACCAGCCACCGCAGTTATACAGCGGCAGGTCGGCTCGGCTGCGCGAAATCACGTAGCTATAAGTCATTTCGCATTCCAGCCATTGGGGGGGCGTGCGCGTCCCTTGCTCGCCCCTGGTGCTGACACCCGATCACCGCTGGGCACCTGCTCGTTAAACACAGAGCAAAACAGTCACCAATAGGCTCCAGTGTGCCAGCCATTGTTGGTGCTGCCTCCTCTTCCCTGCAGCTGTCTGCTCGCTGACACAGGGGAGCTGGAGGTGTGGATCACTTGACCATTAAGCTGCAATCACACTATAGTGTCTTGAATCGCGGGCAGATTTGAAAGCGCCGATGTGTGAATGAAAAATCACGGGACTCGCATTTGAGACGGCGATTGTTGCCCGATAAATCATGCTGCAATCGCGACAACGGGCGTTGCGGGACACATGTCGCCCCAAAAGTAGCTCCTGAACTTTTTTGGGGCAACGTGCTTCCTGTGATGCGTGACAATCACGGCAGAACTTCACCGCGATTTATGGTGTCATTCAAATGAATCGCATCTCAAATGCGAGTCCCGCGATATGTTATTTACACATCAGTGATTCAAAAAGCTGTAGTTTGAATGAAGTCTTATGGTTCAGCAGGAAATCCACTCCTGCCCGGGTCTAAGGGCCTGAGAAAAGTTACCAATCTATTGAATATTTTGTGAAACTGATTGGGTGAGGTTGGAGCTTTGGCTCATTAGCGTTGAAAAATGTTGCAGTCCTGGGCTCCTACATTCAGGAACTGGCTTAACAACCTGAATACCATGGGCCACCATACAAACATAAATATAAGAGCGAGAATATTATATATATTATATGTTATGGCTTATATTGAGTAAAGAGAAGCAATTCATGGAGAGATCTCCTCTTCTGCAGCAGCTGAGCCATGTTTTCATGCTCTACTATTAGCATTGGCGTATCTAGGGTATGGCAGCCATGGCAAGTGCCATGGGGGGGCGACAAAAAAGTCGCCCCCCGCACACACAAAAAAAAACACCCTTCCCGCGGCCACCTCTCGTCTCTCGCGGTCCCTCTGTCTGTCCCCGGTGTCCCTCTCTGTCCTTGTCACACTGCTTCCCTCTCTTTCCTTGTCACACAGCATCCCTCTTTGTCCCCGGTGTCCCTCTCTGTCCTTGTCACACTGCTTCCCTCTCTATCCTTATCACACTGCATCCCTCTCTGTCCTTGTCACACTGCATCCCTCTCTGTTCTTGTCACACTACATCCCTCTCTGTCCTTGTCACACTGCATCCCTCTCTGTCCTTGTCACACTACATCCCTCTCTGTCCTTGTCACACTGCATCCCTCTCTGTCCTTGTCACACTGCATCCCTCTCTGTTCTTGTCACACTACATCCCTCTCTGTCCTTGTCACACTGCATCCCTCTCTGTCCTTGTCACACTACATCCCTCTCTGTCCTTGTCACACTGCATCCCTCTCTGTCCTTGTCACACTGCATCCCTCTCTGTCCTTGTCACACTGCATCCCTCTCTGTCCTTGTCACACTGCATCCCTCTCTGTCCTTGTCACACTGCATCCCTCTCTGTCCTTGTCACACTGCGTCCCTTTCTGTCCTTGTCACACTGCGTCCCTCTCTGTCTTTGTCACACTGCATCCCTCTCTGTCCTTCTTCACACTGCGTCCCTCTCTGTCTTTGTCACACTGAGTCCCTCTCTGTCCTTGTCACACTGCATCCCTCTCTGTCCTTCTTACACTGCATCCCTCTCTGTCCTTGTCACGCTGCATCCCTCTCTGTCCTTCTCACACTGCGTCCCTCTCTTTCCTTGTCACACTGCGTCCCTCTCTGTCTTTGTCACACTGCGTCCCTCTCTGTCTTTGTCACACTGCGTCCCTCTCTGTCCTTCTTCACACTGCGTCCATCTCTGTCTTTGTCACACTGAGTCCCTCTCTGTCTTTGTCACACTGAGTCCCTCTCTGTCCTTGTCACACTGCATCCCTCTCTGTCCTTGTCACACTGCATCCCTCTCTGTCCTTGTCACACTGCATCCCTCTCTGTCCTTGTCACACTGCGTCCCTTTCTGTCCTTGTCACACTGCGTCCCTCTCTGTCCTTGTCACACTGCGTCCCTCTCTGTCCTTGTCACACTGCGTCCCTCTCTGTCATTGTCACACTGCGTCCCTCTCTGTCCTTGTCACACTGCGTCCCTCTCTGTCCTTGTCACACTGCGTCCCTCTCTGTCCTTGTCACACTGCATCCCTCTCTGTCTTTGTCACACTGAGTCCCTCTCTGTCCTTGTCACACTGCATCCCTCTCTGTCCTTGTCACACTGCGTCCCTCTCTGTCCTTGTCACACTGAGTCCCTCTCTGTCCTTGTCACACTGTCCTCTCTGTCACACTTGTCCTTGTCACACTGCGTCCCTCTCTGTCCTTGTCACACTGCATCCCTCTCTGTCCTTGTCACACTGCATCCCTCTCTTTCCTTGTCACACTGCATCCCTCTCTGTCCTTGTCACACTGCATCCCTCTCTGTCCTTGTCACACTGCATCCCTCTCTGTCCTTGTCACACTGCATCCCTCTCTTTCCTTGTCACACTGCATCCCTCTCTTTCCTTGTCACACTGCATCCCTCTCTTTCCTTGTCACACTGCATCCCTCTCTGTCCTTGTCACACTGCATCCCTCTCTTTCCTTGTCACACTGCATCCCTCTCTGTCCTCATCACACTGGGTCCCTCTTTGTCTGTCCCCAGTGTCCCTCCCTGTCCCTGGTGTAAGTTTCTGTCCCTGAAGTCCCTCCCTGTTCCTTGATTGTGTGTTAGTGTGTCATTGATTTTGTATGAGTTACTGTGTGCACCAATGTATTTTGATGAGTGTGAGGTGTGTGAGGTTTGTGAGGTGTGCCAGTGTGTTGGCATCATCAGTGATTTTCGTATCAGTGTGTGCCCGCGGGCCATTGTTAGCTGTTTTTTTTTTGTTAAGGTAACAGTTATCTGAAAGATGAGTTTTGAAGGTTTTGACAAGGGTGCAGTTTCAGTTCTTGCCATAGCGGCCATTTTGACTAGATACGTCTCTGACTATTAGGTTCTTCCACAATCCTGGAGAGACGAGGTGAAATTTTGTACAAGGAGAGGAAGAGGTTCACCTCTTATAACTCTGCACAGGTAAAATGTTTTGGGTAAGTTCAGTAGACGTTTTGTGGTGGATTTGATTCGGAGGAGATAAGAGCATAAGGTACCATTTCTGAAGCCCTCCATGTTGACCATACATAAACGGAATTGTGGGGGGTGACTTTATGCTCACCTCTTCTGGGCCCAGACCATTACCATACCACCAATAGCTTCTGGGCTTCACAATCAGCTGGTGTATTCTCTGGCCTTCAGCTTTTGGTCTTACTACTCATCTCAGAAAGCCTCATACATTATCGTTCACTCCAGTCTGAGGCCCCGTACACACGACCGAGAACCTCGGCAGAATCCAGCGAGAAGCCCGCTGGGATCCATATTCTGCCGAGATACTCGGTCGTGTGTACGTTTTCGCCGAGCGTCCCGTCGAGAAATCCGTAGAGCCAAAATAGAGAGCAGGTTCTCTATTTGCTCGATGGCCCATCAAGAACCATGGCTCGACGCCTTTCCCGACGGCTTGGTCGACGATTTCGACGGCCGGGCGAGAACCTCGATGGGCGGAATGATGTGTTTGGCCCGTCAAGGTTCTCGTACGTGTGTACGCGGCCTTACTCTTCACCAGATGAGACAAGTGTACTGTATTCTCTCTCCTGGTAGCCTCTTGTGTACGGCTGCTGTCCACCTTGCTATTGACTCAACTTGTATTATCCCACCTGCAGAACCATTGGAGATAATGGAAACATACTTCACTTTCTGTTGAGGAACTGATAACATCTCAACCACAGAACGTTACATCATCTTGACGAGAACAGAAGAGGAATTCACATGAACAGGAACCGTGTGTAAAAAAAAAATCCCCTAAATAGCTTCCTTTACCTTAGTGCAGTCCTCCTTCACTTACCTCATCCTTCTATTTTGCTATTATATGTCCTTATTTCTTCTGAGAAATCCTCACTTCCTGTTCTTCTGTCTGTAACTCACCACCGTAATGCAAGGCTTTCTTTCTATTGTGGAGAAAGCCTCTCGAGGGGGGAGAGGGCAAGCAGGAGTGTCAGGACGCCCACTAACACACAGCTCCTTTCTCTATCTGCAGAGTAGAAGTCAGTGTCCTGACTTGCCTGCTCGCCCCCTCCCCCTCAAGAGGCTTACGCCGACAACTATACGCTACGCCAGCGCAACGTTGAGCGCATATTCTTTGTGAATAGCATGCTTGCCTCTCAACGTTGCGCCGGCGTAGCGTAAAGAAGATACGCTACGCCCGCACAAAGATGCGCGGTTGGCTGTGAATCCGGGGCAATTTATGTGTGTGCACATTTTTTCTGCACCGGGTGGAGTTTTTTGTGTTCACACGCCACAGGCTTTTCATAAAATATATATATATATTTTTTTATGTTAGTGATGTTTTGCGATTATCTTAATCTAATTATAACTCGAATGCTGTACAATGCTGCTCATAGCAGCTTCAATTGAAGTATATTGGGATTTAAATAGTTAAAAAAAAGTACTGAAGGACAATAACGGCTTTTCTCAATATATCCATTGTTGGACATGAATATCTGATGTTCTTAAGTTGTTTAGATGGATTCAAGGTCGGAGTGTTCCTACCATGGAAACCGAACAAGGACGCTTCAACATCTTTTGTGGACTTTGTACTTAATAAAGAGTTTGTTGTTTTTGTTACAGTAACATTTTATTGCTTTTTCTTCAAACATCACGCTTTATTGTGGCCATCTGATTATGGGGGGGGGTTCAATTAAGAGCCGCAAGTCGAAAACTGTTACTGCAATTAGGACTAAAGTTGCTAAAGTTACAGTCTGCTAATTGGGATTGAGGTGAATCTTTATTAGCCACTTAAAGAGGAGTTCCATCCAAAAAAACTACCTTTGCTTAATCCACTCCTCACCCCCATACATGCCACATTTGGCATGTAATTTTTTTGGGGGGGGAGTGGGGGCTTCAGTAGGAGTGGGACTTCCTGTCCCACTTCCTGCTTCCGCCGAGGGGCTGGTTAGGCGATTAAGCCTTAATCGCCTACACCAGCCCCTCCCTGTAGGCGATCACATGGGACACTGACAGGTCCCATGCGATCGCCTCTCCAATCAGCGGCGAGCCGCGCCGCGCGCGCATGCGCAGTACGGCTCGCGCATGCGCAGTGGGTGCCCGGCCGTGAAGCCGAAGGCTGTCACGGCTGGGTGCCCACAGTCAGGATGGAGACGCCGGCCGGGGAGGGGGGGAGAGGAGCGGAGCCCCGGTCGGCGCGTCGCTGGAACGCAGGAGCAGGTAAGTGAGTGTTTATTAAAAGCCAGCAGCTACACTTTTTGTAGCTGCTGACTTTTAATAAACACAATTTAGGGCTGGAACTCCCCTTTAAGTCCCGGACCTATTGGCTGGCCAAAGACCAGAGCACTTTTTGGGATTCGGGACTGCATTGCATTAACTGACAATTGCGCGGTCGTGCGACGTGGCTCCCAAACAAATTTGATGTCCTTTTTTTCCCCATGAATAGAGCTTTCTTTGGTGGTATTTGATCACCTCTGCGTTTTTATTTTTTGCACTATAAACAAAAAAAGAGCGACAATTTTGATAAAAAAAAGCAATATTTTTAACTTTTTGCTATAATAAACATCCCCCCCCCCTTTTTTTTTTTTAAAACAAATTTTTCCTCAGTTTAGGCCGATACATATTCTACATATTTTTTGAAAAAAAATAAAAAATAAATCGCAATAGACGTATATTGATTGGTTTGCGCAAAAGTTATAGGGCCAGATTCACGAAAGTTTTACGCCGGCGTATCTAGACATATGCCGTCGTAAGTACAAATGTGCGCCGTCGTATTGTTACGCCGATTCGCAAAGCTAGATACGCCTGAAAAATAGGCTTCAGTCCACCGACGTAACTTGCATACGCCGGCGGATCGTGGGCACATATTTACACTGGCCGCAAGTGGCGCTTCCATTGATTTACGCGAAAAATATGCAAATGAGTGAGATACGCCAATTCACGAACGTACTTGCGCCCGGCGCATTAATATACGTGGTTTATGTAAGTCGTACGTCTGGCGTAAACTTACCCCACATAAAGCAGGTGTAAGTCATGCAAAGGTATGGACAAGGGAATAGCCGTCGTATTGTACGTCGTTTACGTAGTACTACGTGAATAGGGCTGTGCGTAGGTTACGCTCACGTTGTAGGCAGTGATTCGACGTATCTTAGGCAGTTATTTTGACGTGGTTATACACATGCGCACAGGGATACGTCCAAGATACGACGCATGCGCCGTTCGTTTTAAGTACTTAGATGACGCTCAGCCCATCATTTGCATGGGGTCACGCTTCATTACCATGCATCACGCCCACTTCCAGCTCACTTCTACCTAATTTGACTTACGTCGGCTTACGTCGACGAATATATGCTACGTCGGCGCAACGTTGGGCGCGTTTTTTCTCTGTGAATTTTATACTTGCCTCTCAACGTTGCGCCGGCGTAGTGTAAAGAAGATACGCTACGGCGGCATAAAGATGCGCCGATCTACGTGAATCCGGCCCATAGCGTCTACAAAATAGGGGATAGTTTTATGGCATTTTTAGTATTCATTTTTTTTTACTAGTAATGGCGGCGATCTGCGATTTTGATCTTGACTGCGACATTACTGTATGGCGGACACATCAGACACTTTTGACACATTTTTGGGACCATTGTAATTTTTTCAGTGATCAGTGATATAAAAATGCACTGATTACTGTGAAAATTACACTGGCAGTGAAGGAGTTAAACACTAGGTGGCGCTGCAGTGGTTAAGTGTGTCCTAGGGAGTGATTCTAACTGTTAGGGGGAGGAGCTACCAGTGACACGTCACTAATTACTGTTCCCGATCACAGGGAACAGTAGATGACTGACGTGACTAGGTAGAACAGGAGAAGGCCTTGTTTACAAAGGCATCCCCCTGTTCTGCCTTTGCGACTGCAATTGCGGGCCGCCCAGGGACATCAAAGTTCCCGGGACCCGCGAGCGCACTCACGAGGCAATTCAAAAGGAAACGTACAGGTACGCCCATTTGCCTGCCTGTGCCATTGTGTAGACGTAAATGTGTGTGCGCTGGTCGCTAAGTGGTTAAAGCTGTACTCCAGCTTCCCCTTCAGTCTTGCACAGTTTTACAGTCTCCTCTCCTGTACTGAAATAGCTTACTCTGCTTTTACTGCACACTGTGAGCTTCTCATAATGTGCATTAGAAACTGCAGCAAGTCAGACACAGGCTGCCTCACTTCCTGGCTGGAGGATTTTCCCCGGATCAACTTTGCCTATAAATGTTAGTACCCAGTTATATTATGTACATTTAGGAACGTATGCAGGCCTTTCTTAAAGCAATCTAAAGCAAAACAATGTCCAAGGAACACACCGGACAGGACAGGGATACAATTGTGGAGAAGTTTATCCACTTGCCTACTGTGCACCTACACCCCCTTCCTGCCCAGACAAAATATAAGCTTCCGGCACTGCGTCGCTTTAACTGACAATTGCGCGGTCGTGCGGCGTGGCTCCCAAACAAAATTGGCGTCCTTTTTTTCCCACAAATAGAGCTTTCTTTTGGTGGTATTTGGTCACCTCTGCGGTTTTTATTTTTTGCGCTATAAACAAAAATAATGCGTCAATTTTTAAAAAAATTCAATATTTTTTCCTTTTTGCTATAATAAATAACCCCAAAAATATATAAAAAAAATATTTTTTCCCTCAGTTTAGGCCGATACGTATTCTTCTATATATTTTTGGTAAAAAAAAAATGCAATAAGCGTTTATCGATTGGTTTGCGCAAAATTTATAGCGTTTACAAAATAGGGGATAGTTTATGGCATTTTTTTTTTTTACTATTAATGGCGGCGATCTGCGATTTTTTTATTGGGACTGCAACGTTATGGCGGACATTTCTGGGACCATTTACATTTATACAGTGAAAAATGCTATAAATATGCATTGATTACTGTATAAATGTGACTGGCAGTGAAGGGGTTACCCACTAGGGGGCGGGGAAGGGGTTAAATGTGTGTCCTATGAGTGTTCTAACTGTAGGGGGAGGGGGGGGTGACTGGGGGAGGTGACCGATTGTGTCCCTATGTACAAGGGACACAACCGCTCTCCTCTCTCCCTGACAGGGACGTGCAGCTCTGTGTTTACATACAGAGCTGCACATCCCAGCTCAGTTACTGAGCAATCGCGTGTGCCCGGCGGCGATCGTTGCGGCGCCCGCCCGCCGCGGCTTTAAAGGGACATCACGTCATATGACGTGATGTCAGGATAATGGAGTCGTCTGCCCGCCGTCATTTGACGGTGGGCAGATGACAAGTGGTTAACCACCTCAATACCGGGCCTATTTTGGCACTTCTTTCCTTCATGTAAAAATCTAAATTTTTTTGCTAGAAAATTAATCAGAACCCCCAAACCTCATATATTTTTTTTAGCCGACACCCTAAGGAATAAAATGGCGGTCATTGCAACTTTTTTTCTCGCACGGTATTTGCGCAATCATTTTTCAAACGCCTTTTTCTTGGGAGAAAAAAACGGTTTCATGAATTAAAAAATAACAAAACAGTAAAGTTAGCCCAATTTTTTTTGTATAATGTGAAAGATGAAGTTACGCCGAGTAAATAGATACCTAACATGTCACGCTTTAAAATTGCGTGCACTCATGGAATGGCGCCAAACTTTGGTACTTAAAAATCTCCATAGGCGACGCTTTAACATTTTTTACAGGTTACTATTTTCGAGTTACAGAGGAGGTATAGTGCTAGAATTGTTGCACACGCTCTAACGCACGCGACGATACCTCACATGTGGGGTTTGAACGGCGTTTACATATGTGGGCGGGACTTGTATGCGTGTTCTCTTCTGCGCGCGAGATAACAGGGACAGGGGATTTCGATTTATTTTTTTTATGATTTATTTTTCTTTTACTTAATATTTTTTATTTTTACACTTTTTTTTTCATTATTTTTTTTGGATCACTTTTATTCCTATTACAAGGAATGTAAACATCCCTTGTAATAGGAATCCGTGTGACAGGTCTTCTTTATGGAGAGATGTGCTGTCAATAAGACCCCACATCTCTCCTTCAGGCTTACAAGCATGAGATTGTGAAAAAAAATCACTGATCACATGCCGACAGCCGCGGTTGCAGCTTTGTTTACTTCCGGGTACCGGGCGTGACGTCATAACGTCGCGCCCGGTCCTCTGATGGTCATAGAGATGACTGTGACCGCCTGGACACCAGTCATCTCTATGGATCTGCAGCGAGCGCCAGCCGATTCGCTCTCCGGGCCCCCGATGGCACGGGAGAGCCCGGAGAAGCACCGGCTGAAGACGGCGATATCTGAATGATGCCTGTGGCTGCAGGCATCAGTCAGATATCCCCGCACAAAGTAGAGGACGTCATATGACGGTCCTCGGTAGACAAGTGGTTGAAGCAGGGATAGGTTCGAAAAAATATTCCAAGATTTGAACATCTCACGTAGAACTGGTCAATCCCTCCATTTCTTCAGCAGGGACAAGGAAGCTGGTCAGAGTTGATGGGAAGATGGATGGAGCCAAATACAGGGCAATCTTGGAAGAAAACCTGTTATGATGAGTACACACGATCGGAAATTCTGACAAGAAAACCATGGATCTTTTCTGACGAAATGTTGGCTCAAACTTGTGTTGCATACACACGGTCACACAAATCTTGTCGGAAATTCTGACTGTAAAGAACGTGGTGACGTACAACATGTATGCCGAACCAAGATCAATGAAGTTCAATAGGCAGTTTGGCTCTTCTGCTTGATTCTGAGCATGCGTGTATTTTTTTTGTGCTTCAAAATTGCATACAGACGATTGGAATGTCCGATAGGAACTTTATCCATCGGAAAAATAGAAAACCTGCTCTCAATCTTTTGTTGGCAAAAATTCCAACAGCAAAAGTCCGATTGCGCCTACACACGGTTGGAATTTCCAGCAAAAAGCTCACATCTGACTTTACTTGACGGAATTTCCGATTGTGTGTATGCAGCATAAGGCCGTGTACACGTGATCAGTCCATCCGATGCATCCATCAGTTAAATTTTAAAGCAAGTTCTCTTTTTTTGACCGAAGGATAACTGACTGATGGGGCCCACACACGATCGGTTTGGACTGATGAAAATGGACCTTCAGTCCGTTTTCATCGGTTTTGACCGATCGTGTGTACGTGGCCTTTGAGTCTGAAAGAGACTTGAGACTGGAGCGGAGGTTCACCTTCCAGCAGGACCAACGACCCTAAACATACAGCCAGAGCTACAATGGAATGGGTTCGATCAGGTGCCTCCAAACGTTTCAAGCAAAGGGACAAGAAAACTGTGGATTTTTTCTGACAGAATGTTGGCTCAAACTTGTCTTGCATACACAGGGTCACACAAATCTTGTCGGAAATTCTGACTGTAAAGAACGTGGTGACGTACAACATCTTGTATCATCGCTCCCTCGGGCCACAGTTTGGAGACCCCTGGGTTAGATCAAAAGCATATTCATGTGTTAGAATGGCCCAGTCACAGTCCAGACCTAAATCACATTGAGAATGTGTGGCACGACTTGAATATTGTCCTTCACACTTTAGGAGGGCCGGATTGTGGCCAGCAGGGGCAGAAAATGTCATGGGCCCAGCATCAGTGAGAATAAATATGGCCTTAGGGTTGGTAGTCAATAGGAGGAGGAGTATTCCCCCTACTAGTAGGTGGGATAGTATCCCATCATTGGTATCTGTGAAAGATATAGTGCCCCATTGTTTGTGTCAGTGGGAGGAATAGTGCCTCATATCAGTGGAAAGAATTGTGCCCCAAGGGCCGGATTCAGGCTAGCAAAGGGCCACATCTGGCCCTCGGGCCGCAGTTTGGAGACCCCTGGGTTAGATCAAAGCATATTCATGTGTTAGCATGGCCCAGTCACAGTCCAGACCTAAATCCAATTGAGAATATGTGGCAAGACTTGAAAATTGCTGATCACAGACGCTCTTCATCCAATCTGACAGATCTTGAGATATTGTGCTAAGAAGAATGGGCAGAAATGTCCCTCTCTAGATGTGTAAAGCTGGTAGAGACATCCCTAAAAAGACTTGCAAGTGTAGTTGCAATGAAAGGAGGTTCTACAGAGTATTGACTCCGGGGGGTGCCATACAAATGTACCCCGCACACTTTTCATATATTTATACATAAAAAAAAATTGAAAACCAATTATCATTTTCCTTCCACTTCACAATTATGTGCCACTTTGTGTTGGTCTATTACATAAAATCCCAAGGCTAAGGCTCGATCGTGTGTACACTTTCAACGAGCGTCTCGTCGGGAAGCTCGTCGAGCCAAAAAAGAGAGCACGCTCTCTTTTTCCTTGTTGTTCAATGAGAACTTTGGCTCGACAAGCTTTTCCGACCGCTCATCGGGAACCTCGTCGGGTGGAACGATGGGTTTAGCCCGACGAGGTTCTCGTACGTGTGTACGCGGCCTAAGAAGCCTAATTGCTTTCTATTTCTTCCATGGCAGAGCCCTACAAATCTGGTAAGTGGCCCATCACACTGGCGTAGCGGGGGGGGGGGGGGCAGGGGGGGCTGTCGCACCGGGCGAAAAATGGGGGGGGGGGCGAATCCATCCACCGGCTCCGCGGAGCGCTCCGGAGCCTCGGCCTAGGAAAGTCCCCGGCTTCGGCCTAGCTCCGGAGTGGCGGCCATCTTGGTACACCCGGCGGCGGCCCTCCTCTCTGTTCACACCCACAGAGGAGGAGGAGCCCGCGCTTGAGGGAAACCACACACGCCGCTGTCTGAGGTCTGAGGTCTGCACTACTGGGGGTTACTGTCTGAGGTCTGCACTACTGGGGGTTATTGTCTGAGGTCTGCACTACTGGGGGTTATTGTCTGAGGTCTGCACTACTGGGGGTTATTGTCTGAGGTCTGCACTACTGGGGGTTAATGTCTGAGGTCTGCACTATTGGGGGTTAATGTCTGAGGTCTGCACTATTGGGGGTTAATGTCTGAGGTCTGCACTATTGGGGGTTAATGTCTGAGGTCTGCACTACTGGGGGTTAATGTCTGAGGTCTGCACTACTGGGGGTTACTGTCTGAGGTCTGCACTATTATGGGGGTTACTGTCTGAGGTCTGCACTATTATGGGGGTTACTGTCTGAGGTCTGCACTATTGTGGGGGTTACTGTCTGAGGTCTGCACTACTGGGGGTTAATGTCTGAGGTCTGCACTACTGGGGGTTAATGTCTGAGGTCTGCACTATTATAGGGGTTACTGTCTGAGGTCTGCACTATTGGGGGTTACTGTCTGAGGTCTGCACTACTGGGGGTTACTGTCTGAGGTCTGCACTATTATGGGGGTTACTGTCTGAGGTCTGCACTATTATGGGGGTTACTGTCTGAGGTCTGCACTATTATGGGGGTTACTGTCTGAGGTCTGCACTATTATGGGGGTTACTGTCTGAGGTCTGCACTATTGTGGGGGTTACTGTTTGAGGTCTGTTAAATAGGGGGTCTGTGATTGTGGGGGGTCTATCTGTGATTGGGGGGATCCATCTGTGATGAGAGGTCTGTTATTTAGGGGGTCAGTCTGTGATGGGGAATCTGTGATTGTGGGGGGGTCAGTCTGTGATGGGGGATCTGTGATTGTGGGGGGGGGTTCAGTCTATGATGGGGGATCTGTGGTTGTGGGGGGGGGGGTCAGTCTGTTAATCCCTTACAGTAAGGGGTTAAATTATTAATCCTGCAATAATTTACCCCTTACATGCTGAAAGCCCTGAGAGGGATACATTACAGATCCTTATAACCAGAGTGGATGATTATACAAGGGGGGGGGGGGGGGGCGAAAAAAAAATTCTGCCCCGGGCGCCCATAACTCTGGTTACGCCACTGGCCTATCACCATCAATACATGAAAATTCTACGCATAGAGCTTCAGCATCTAATGCAAAGTGATCACAACCTTTCACTGCATAGAACAAATATGAAAGGCCATGACTATTGTAGTTTCAATGTGCAACCTTGCCCGTACCCATCCCATATTACCCTTCCCCCTTAAACAACACCACCCTTCTTCCCTCCCCCATTACCTTCTTTCCCAGTAACAAGACCGACACACTATATTGGAGTAAAATTGGCCACAACAGCCATTTATTTTATAACCAAATAAATATATATATTACCAAATCTTAGATAATAGGAATTTCCAACAATTCCAAACTTTATTATTAACAAACTTTACCAAAACACTTTTACTATTAACACCAGCCCCTATTGGTCTTTGAAGGTAACCCCCATTAACCCTTTCCTTTTTACCACCGCACTGCGGTACTATTTACCATACCAAGGCCCCCAGCCGACTCCAGCTCGGAGACACCCCTTTTAACCCACGGTGCACCGTCACCGTATTACAGCAGACACCGTTCCACTGCAATAAACCCCATACGGGGCCCATCCCACCGATGAGCCCCCCGAACCATTTCCATTCCATCAGTTAACTGTCACCATCAAAGACCAAGGACACCGCCTCCGCTGTCGTGACGAACCTTTTCCAAACCTGCAAAATAAGAAAACAAACGCACAACACAACATCAAACAACACAAGGGAGGGTGGGTGGGAAAACCTGCCTCCCTGTGTCTAACTTCCTGCCGTGTGCACGCGGCAGGCCCCGCCTCTTGTATATATATAACCACTCCCCTCCCTGGAAATGATCCTACAGCCACTCCCCTGAAGGCACCTCCCTACCTTAACCCTTTTGTTGCTCCTGATTCCACCCAGTCATGGCCAGCCCTCCGTTATTTTCTCTCTGTCATTGTCACTCCGGGCTTCACTGGAAGTAGGCTCTACACGTCATCCAAAAACACGAGAAGAAGAATACGTAGCTGAGATCCTACAACTGTCATGCAGTGTGTGGGAGGATAGCCCTGGTGTTGGGTAATGATAATGAAAATATGAGGAAGGGAAGGAAACGAAATGATACAAATAATGGAATGAAACAAATACAGCACATCACATACATAATAAACTTTGAGCTACACTGTATATCTCAGGAACATGTGACAAATGTAGCTGGCAGGGATTCAAGCCATGATTCGGTTTGGCACTGTGCCCACTGGTTAGCAATGCGACTTTACAGTTCTACGGTTGTGCTTTCAGCTCCCTGCAATGAGCTTTGACCTTTTTAAGAATTCCTGAACAGACCGTAAAAGGTCCCAAGAATAGAAGGGTGATTATACTTACCTCTATAGTGGTCCCTGACTCCTACCTTCCCTCCATGGGACAGCAGGCAGGACCTTGAAAATCTTTCAGTAAATATCTTTAAACTAAAATAACAGACAGACAAATGTGTGGAATAAATAAGGCCGGGGCTGCTTTATTATTGGTTTTAAGCAGAGCTTTTTTTCTCAGAAAATAGGTGCAGGAACTCAACCACGACCCCGTTCAGATTTCACAAACAGTAGAAGAGTCTTAAAGGGGCATTACATCCCAGGATTGCATTACATACAGAGTGCAGAGTTCAGGGGGGGTTACACACAGAGTGCAGAGCTGTGACTTGTAAACAGACAAACCAGACTTCTGTGTTTACAAGTGATTGTGGTGAGCAGGCACCAAAGGGTCTGAGCCAGAGATGGTGGAACTGAGTTCCCCCAAGTTCCCCCTGAAAAAAAGCCCTGGTTTTAAGACAGAATTAAAGTATAACAGAATTATTTATTAACCACTTAACCACTTAAGACCCGGACCAATACGCTGGCAAATGACCCAAGGGGTTTTTGCGATTCGGCACTGCGTCGCTTTAACAGACAATTGCGCGGTCGTGCGACGTGGCTCCCAAACAAAATTCGCGTCCTTTTTTTCCCACAAATAGAGCTTTCTTTTGGTGGTATTTGATCGCCTCTGCGATTTTTATTTTTTGCGCTATATACAAAAATAGAGCGACATTTTTGAAAAAAAATCAATATTTTTTACTTTTTGTTATAATAAAAAACCAATAAACTAAATTTTAGTCAAACATTTAGGCCAAAATTTATTTAGCCACATGTCTTTGGAAAAAAAAAAATCGCATTAAAAAAAAATTAGCTACCTAGCGGGAACAGCGACACTAATACAGCGATCAGAAAAATGATCGCTTAGTGACGCTGGCAATAGGGAGTGAAAGGGTTAACTAGGGCAGTGATCAAGGGGTTAAAACTTTATTGGGGGGGGTGGGGGGGGGCTACCCTGACACTACTGACTGTCTGACTGTCACACTGTCTGTCACACTGACACTAAATACAGTAATCATACATGATTACTGCATTCAGTGACACTGTGACAGGGGGGAGGGGGGGGGGGGCGATCGCGGGGGTTAAATGTGTGTGTCAGTGTGCTGTTTGGTGCAGGACTTACTTGTTCTGTAGTGATCTCTCCTCAGCGGCGCTTGAAACAAACGCCGAGGGAGAGATCACGTCGCTTCCTCCTTCCTGTGTTTACACAGGAGGAGGAAGTGACAGGTCAGGCGGGCGCGCGCATTGGCTGGGAGCGATCCGGAGGGGGCGGATGAAAACGGATAGCCGCCCCCACTTGTCGGATCGCTCCTGCAGCCGCGCGGACCGCCGCATGTACGGGGGGGGGGGTCCGATCGGACCCCCGATCCCCCCCAAGGCACCAACGTATATATACGTTGATGTGCCTGTCGGTGCCATTCTGCCGACGTAAATGTACATGCGGCGGTCCTTAAGTGGTTAAGGACCCGCTCATGTACATTTACGTCAGTACTTTAAAGATGGATATCTGGGTAACGGCAGCAGCTTTAGTTGGAGCGGTCCTGTACACGATAATTACACGGATTCGCCGCAAGATCGCCGTTATCGGTGGCGGGAGAGGGCCCCCCCCTCCCGCCGCTCTCCAGCGCCCTCCGCCACTTACCGTTGCCGTCGGTAGCGGCGGAGGCGATCGGGTCTGTTCGGCGGCTGACTGGGGACGCGAGTGAGGGGAAAAATGTCCCTCACCCATCCCCATAGCTCTGCTGGGCGGAAGTGACGTCAAAACGTCAGTCCCGCCCAGCGTCTTAAAGAAACATTTTTTTTTTTTGTCATTTGAAAAAATTACAGTTTCCAAAAATTATTTTTTTGCATTTTAGTCTAAATATGAGATGTGAGGTCTTTTTGACCCCAGATCTCATATTAAAGAGGACCTGTCATGCTTTTTTCTATTACAAGGGATATTTACATTCCTTGTAATAGGAATAAAAGTGATCACGTTTTTTTTTCAGTGTAAAAAGTAGTAAAATAAATAAAAATAAATAAGAAAACAAAACATTTTTTTTTAAAGCGCCCCGTTCCGACGAGCTCGCGCGCAGAAGCGAACGCATACGCGAGTAGCGCCTGCATATGAAAACGGTGTTCAAATCACACAAGTGAGGTATCGCCGTGAACGTTGGAGCGAGAGCAATAATTCTAGCCCTAGACGAGCTCTGTATCTCAAAAAATGCAACCTATAGAATTTTTTAAACGCCGCCTATCTAGATTTTTAAGGGTAAAATGTTGGGTATCATTTTACTCGGCGTAACATTATCTTTCACAATATATAAAAAAAATTGGGCCAAATTTATTGTTGTCTTATTTTTTAATTAAAAAAAAGTGATTTATTTCCAAAAAAAAAGTGCGCTTGTAAGACCGCTGCGCAAATACGGTGTGACAAAAAGTATTGCAATGACCGCCATTTTATTCTCTAGGGTGTTAGAAAAAAAATATATAATGTTTGGGGGTTTTCTAGCATAAAAAAATGTTTTAGTCTTGCAAACACCAAATCTGAAAAACACCCAAGGTCCTTAAGTGGTTAAACTCAAACAAACCCAGCCAGTACGGCTCAGGCTGTATGTAACAACATGCTTCAAATCACCCATAACTTCAATAAATATATTCATAACAGATTTTTCCACCTTTAACCCCTTCCATACAGGGCATTTTCACCCCCTTCCTGCCCAGACCAATTTTTAGTTTTCAGCGCTGTCGCACTTTGAATGACAATTGCGCGGTCGTGCGACGTGGCTCCCAAACAAAATTTACACCCTTTTTTTCCCACAAAGAGAGATTTCTTTTGGTGGTATTTGATCACCTCTGCGGTTTTTATTTTTTGCTCTATAAAAAAAAAAATAGAGCGACAATTTTGAAAAAAAAAACACAATATTTTTTACTTTTTGATTTAATAAATATCATAATTTTATTTATTTTTTACTTTTTTTTTTTTTTACTCAGTTTAGACCGATACGTATTCTTCTACATATTTTTGGTAAAAAAATCGCAATAAGCGTATTTTATCGGTTTGTGCAACAGTTCTAGTGTCTACAAAGTAGGAAATAGAATTATGGCATTTTTTTATTTTATTTTTTTTACTTGTAATGGCAGCGATCTGCGATTTTTTTTATTGTGACCGTGACATTGCGGCGCACACATCGGACACATTTTTGGGGCCATTCACATTTACACAGCAATTTGTGCTATAAAACTGCACTGATTAATGTGTAAATTTGACTGGCAGGGAAGGGGTTAACACTAGGGGGGTGCTGAAGGGGTTAAATATGTTCCCTAAAGTGTGTTCTAACTGTTAGGGGGAGGGGGACTCACAAGGGGAGGAGATTGATGTGTGTTCCTCTGTACTGGGATCACACATCCGTCTCCTCACTGCTGACAGGCATGGATCTGTGTGTTTACACACACAAATCCATGCTTCTGCCGTGATTGCGGTGAAATCGCGGGTGCCCGGCGGTCATGGCTTGGCTTTCTCTTTGGGGACTAGGTGGCAGCGGCAGCGGCTCTCCTCTCCTCCATACCCGAGGACTGCTCTGCTCCGTTTTCCGCCCCCTCTCCACTCGCTCTCGGGGGGGAGTATCGGGGGAAGTACTCGCGCAAATGCTCAGTATCGGTCCCGATACAACCCTAATAAGGATAGACATGCCTCCTGCATGTATCCTCACTAGGGTTGTCCCAATACCACTTTTTTTAGGACCGAGTACAAGTACCCATACTTTTTATCGAGTACTCGCCGTTACCGAATACCGATACTTTTTTTTTAAATGGCACATGTGTCAATATTTTTTCCAATTTTTTTTTTTTTTTTTGCAATGCTTTTTTTTTTTTTTTTAAGGGGGGTGGAGGGGGGAATGGACAGCGGGAGTGTGATTTTTATTTTATTTTTTACATCAATTTTTTTTTATTATTTATTGCAATTCCTTTTTTTTTCTTTATCAGCCCTGTTGGGGGGCTTTGGTGAGATATCAGGGGTCTTAACAGACCTGTGACATCTCCCCTTTGAGACAGGGAAAAGGACTAGGGACACAGATTCCCAAGTCCCTTTCTCAGCAGCCTCTGCTGCACTGAAAATGAACGTAGAGAAGACAACAGCTTCTCTCCATTCATAAACGGAAACATTGTAAACACAGGTTACGATGTTTCAGTTATGTGAATGGACAGTCAGTGATCACTGACTCTGTACATTTGGAAAAGGTAGGAGCTGGATTTACCGTCTCCTACCTCCACTCTCCATCCTGACAGATCGAAACGGTGGAGGAGGAGAACGGAGGGGGACACGGCAGCACAGAGGGGGACACAGCAGCAGGGAGGTGGACACGGCAGCACGGAGGGGGACATGAAGCAGCATGAAGGGATATGGCACAACGGAGGGAGACACGGTAGCAAAGAAGGGGACATGGCAGCACGGAGGGGGACACGGCAGCATGGAGGAGGACATAAAGCAGCATGGAAGGAGACAAGGCAGCACGGAGGGGGACTCGTATATACTCGAGTATAAGCCAAGATTTTCAGCCCTTTTTTTACGGCTGAAAATAGCCCCCTCTGCTTATACTCGAATCAGTGTACCTGTCGGGTACATTTTTCAAAAGTCGCAGCTTCCCCCTGCTCCATGATAAACGTTTGACACTGTGTCCCGCTACCGCCTATCACGGAGGACCTCTTATCCTCGGACTTTCCCAGCAGACACCGTGTTCAGTGTTCCGCCAATCATGGACGCCCTCTTGTCCGAAGATGAAAGAAGGTCCGCGATTGGGGGAAAACAGAACACAGTGTCTGCTGGGAAACGGAGTCCGAGGATGAGAGGACCTCCATGATAGGCGGTAGCAGAACACAGTGTCAAATGCCTATCACAGACCAGGAGGAAGCCACGACTTTTGAAAAATGGACGCCCGTGAACCGACAGGTATCATGGAACGAATGGGACCAGGAGGAAGCTGCTACTTTTGAAAAATGGATGCCTGCAGCCTGTGAAGAATACAGGTACACTGAGGCTGCAATGAGCACAGTGAGAATGGGCACAGTAAGGCTACAATGGGCACAGTGAGAATGGGCACAGTAAGGCTACAATGGGCACAGTGAGAATGGGCACAGAAAGGCTGCAATGGGCACAGTAAGGCTACAATGGGCACAGTGAGAATGGGCACAGTAAGGCTGCAATGGGCACAGTAAGGCTACAATGGGCACAGTGAGAATGGGCACAGTAAGGCTGCAATGGGCACAGTAAGGCTACAATGGGCACAGTGAGAATGGGCACAGAAAGGCTGCAATGGGCACAGTAAGGCTACAATGGGCACAGTGAGAATGGGCACAGAAAGGCTGCAATGGGCACAGTAAGGCTACAATGGGCACAGTGAGAAAGTGAGAATGGGCACAGAAAGGCTGCAATGGGCACAGTGAAGCTGCAAATGGGCATTGTTGACCATCTTTTTTGCTTACAGTAGCTGCTGCATTCTCACCCTAGGCTTATACTTGAGTCAATACGTTTTCCCATTTTTTTGTGTTAAAATTAGGAGCCTCGGCTTATATTTGGGTCGGCTTATACTCAAGTATATATGGGGTATATATATATATATAATGTTTGGGGGTTCTAAGTAATTTTCAAGTAAAAAAATATATATTATTTTTATATGTATTCAAAATGTGCCGGAAAATGCCCGGTCTGCAATTGGATAAGGTGAATCTAAAGCCACATTTTTAAATAGGGAGTGTTGGGAGGGTTGTGTGCTGCAGTAGTTGCACTCCACTGTTCTGTAGGCATGATGTGTCGGTAGAAACTGTCAATCACAGAGCTACAAAGCCCCGCCCTTTTCCTAAAGCACAACCCCTATATGCCGACACATTGCGGAGGTTTGTTATTATACAGAATAATAGAATAGGAAATTCTACTTCAGAAAACTTCTTGAGAAACTTCTTCGGAAAATGTATTTTATCAAATGAATCTAGGAATGTATGTAATTTATGTAAAGTTATGTTTCATTTCCAAAGAAAAAAAAATAAAAATCTGATGGCGCCTCTTATATTTTCTTGCATTTAATGATTTTCCCTTTCCTGAACTTTGTTGCTTTGTTTTCCCGCAAAGCACAGCAAAGCAGGTCGAGATAAACATAAAGGAGAACAGCAAAATAGCCCCCTCGGCTTATACTCGAGTCAGTGTACCTGTTGGGTCGCGGGCATCCATTTTTCAAAAGTCGCGGCTTCCCCCTGGTCCATGATAGGCGTTTGACACTGTGTTCCGCTACCGCCTATCACAGAGGTCCTCTCATCCTCTGACTTTCCCAGCAGACACTGGGCCAGATTCAGGTAGAGTTAGGCTGGCGGATCAATGGATCCGCCAGCCTAACTGTCACTTTAAGCCGGCGTTTTTGTTTTCTGTAACCAGAAAACAAGAAACGCCGGGTTGGAGTTCCGATGCGATCGGCGTAATTGAATTTCGCCATCGCATCGTTACTTCAACTTAAAAATGGCGCCGGGGGCGTTCCCGCCGATTTACGCTCAAAAAATATGTTAATGAGCGGGAATCGGCAATTCACGATCTTTTTCGGGCGCGACGCAGTGACTTTACGACGTTTCCGGAAGCGATACGCGGCGTATAGATAAAGCAGCCCCCTAGTGGAGTATCCTATGTTAAGTATAGGCGTCGTCATCGCGTCGGAAAAAAAACAAATCGCGTCGCTTGCGTAAAACATTCATGAATGGGGATGTGACGTCATTGACGTTCACTGACAGAACTTGGAGCATGCGCACTGGGATGCATTGACACTCGACGCATGCGCAGTACGTTCGCCGCGGGATCGCGCTTAGTTTGAATACTACACGCCCCGTACCCGCCCAATTTGAATTCCGCCGGCTCATTTGCGATGCGCTGCCGCAACTTTAGGAGCAAGTGCTTCATGAATAACAGCACTTGCTCCTAAAATTTCGGCAGAGTACCGTAAATGAGAAGCGTTACTCCAGAGCAAAGATGCTCCCATCTACCTGAATCTGGCCCATAGTGTTCAGTGTTCCACCTATCATGGACGTCCTCTTGTCCGAGGATGAAAGAAGGTCCGTGATAGGCGGAACACTGAACACCGTGTCTGCTGGGAAAGTCCGAGGATGAGAGGACCTCCGTGATAGGTGGTAGCGGAACACAGTGTAGAACGTCTATCACAGACCAGGAGGAAGCCGTGACTTTGGAAAAATGGAAGCCCGCGACCTGACAGGTAGCACGGAACAAATGGGACCAGGAGGAAGCCGCGACTTTTGAAAAAAGTCGCCTATCACAAAGGTCCTCTCATCCTCAGACTCAGTTTCTCAGCAGACACTGTGTCTATCACGGATCTTCTTTCATCTTTGGACAAGAAGATGTCCATGATAGGTGGAACACTGAACACGGTGTCTGCTGGAAAAGTCTGAGGAAGAGAGGACTCACGTGATAGGCGGTAGCGGAACACAGTGTCAAATGCCTATCACGGACCAGGAGGAAGCCGTGACTTTTGAAAAATGGACGCCCGCGACCCGACAGGTATCACAGAACAAATGGGACCAGAACGAAGCCGCGACTTTTAAAAAATGGATGCCCGCAGCCTGTCAAGAATACAGGTACACTGAGGCTGCAATGGACACAGTGAGAATAGGCACAGTAAGGCTACAGTGGGCACAGTAAGGATACAATAGGCACAGTGAAAATGGGCACAGTAAGGCTACAATGGGCACAGGGAGAATAAGCACAGTAAGGCTGCAATGGGCACAGTAAGGCTACAATTGGCACGGTGAGAATGGGCACAGTACGGCTACAATGGGCACAGTG
Organism: Rana kukunoris; assembly: GCA_029574335.1. Lineage (NCBI taxonomy): Eukaryota > Metazoa > Chordata > Amphibia > Anura > Ranidae > Rana > Rana kukunoris. The sequence goes on from CM056053.1 coordinate 7,712,355, forward strand.
AGAATAGGCACAGTAAGGCTGCAATGGGCACAGTGAGAATGGGCACAGTAAGGCTGCAATGGGCACAGTAAGGCTACAATGGGCACAGTGAGAATGGGCACAGAAAGGCTGCAATGGGCACAGTAAGGCTACAATGGGCGCAATGAGAATGGGCACAGTAAGGTTGCAAATGGGCACAGTGAGGTGTGCAAAAGGGCACAGTGAAGCTGCAAATAGACATTGATATATATATATAATGTTTGGGGGTTCTAAGTGTAGCGCTCACCCAGAGGCGTCGTTTACGAATGTGTCCCCGTAAAGCCCCGAGTCCCGGGCATTAAGGTAGCCATTGTTAGCCCCGAGTCTTGCCGAGTCTTGCCGAGTGCCGCCGAGTCCGTTCGCAGGCTGCTGGTCCCGCCTTCTGGAGCCCAACGCCTATGATGGACGTCCCACTGATCCAATGCCGAGACCGCAGGACCTGTGACGTCCATCATAGGTGCCGCAAGCTTAGAAGGCGGGAGTTACAATGCCGCCTGGCGCGCTATGCCTGCTCCCTGCTTGCTCCATGCTCTCCACAGCACAGCCTTCTATGGCTGACCGCACACCACAGCTGCCTGCCCCATCCCTGCTCGGCGGCTCCTAAGCCTCCCTGGCTGCACTCTGACGTGCACACCACGGCTAAGGTAGGTTCTTCTGTGCTCCTTCCTCCTCGGCTCCTGAACCTACTCGAGTCCTGGCTGCATCGGCTGAGGTAGGTCGCGCAATGTTGGTCAGTGATTGTGTATGTAATCAGGTCACGGGTCAGTGGAGTCTGGGGTCAGTGGAGTCTGGTGTCAGTGGAGTCTGGTGTCAGTGGAGTCTGGTGTCAGTGGAGTCTGGTGTCAGTGGGGTCTGGTGTCAGTGGGGTCTGGTGTCAGTGGGGTCTGGTGTCAGTGGGGTCTGGTGTCAGTGGGGTCTGGTGTCAGTGGGGTCTGGTGTCAGTGGGGTCTGGTGTCAGTGGGGTCTGGTGTCAGTGGGGTCTGGTGTCAGTGGAGTCTGGTGTCAGTGGAGTCTGGTGTCAGTGGAGTCTGGTGTCAGTGGAGTCTGGTGTCAGTGGAGTCTGGTGTCAGTGGAGTCTGGTGTCAGTGGGGTCTGGTGTCAGTGGGGTCTGGTGTCAGTGGGGTCTGGTGTCAGTGGGGTCTGGTGTCAGTGGGGTCTGGTGTCAGTGGGGTCTGGTGTCAGTGGGGTCTGGTGTCAGTGGGGTCTGGTGTCAGTGGAGTCTGGTGTCAGTGGAGTCTGGTGTCAGTGGGGTCTGGTGTCAGTGGGGTCTGGTGTCAGTGGGGTCTGGTGTCAGTGGGGTCTGGTGTCAGTGGGGTCTGGTGTCAGTGGGGTCTGGTGTCAGTGGGGTCTGGTGTCAGTGGAGTCTGGTGTCAGTGGAGTCTGGTGTCAGTGGAGTCTGGTGTCAGTGGGGTCTGGTGTCAGTGGGATCTGGTGTCAGTGGGGTCTGGTGTCAGTGGGGTCTGGTGTCAGTGGGGTCTGGTGTCAGTGGGGTCTGGTGTCAGTGGGGTCTGGTGTCAGTGGGGTCTGGTGTCAGTGGGGTCTGGTGTCAGTGGGGTCTGGTGTCAGTGGAGTCTGGTGTCAGTGGGGTCTGGTGTCAGTGGGGTCTGGTGTCAGTGGGGTCTGGTGTCAGTGGGGTCTGGTGTCAGTGGGGTCTGGTGTCAGTGGGGTCTGGTGTCAGTGGGGTTTGGTGTCAGTGGGGTCTGGTGTCAGTGGGATCTGGTGTCAGTGGGATCTGGTGTCAGTGGGGTCTGGTGTCAGTGGGGTCTGGTGTCAGTGGGGTCTGGTGTCAGTGGGGTCTGGTGTCAGTGGGATCTGGTGTCAGTGGGATCTGGTGTCAGTGGGATCTGGTGTCAGTGGGGTTTGGTGTCAGTGGGGTCTGGTGTCAGTGGAGTCTGGTGTCAATGGGGTCTGGTGTCAGTGGGGTCTGGTGTCAGTGGGGTTTGGTGTCAGTGGGGTCTGGTGTCAGTGGGGTTTGGTGTCAGTGGGGTCTGGTGTCAGTGGGGTTTGGTGTCAGTGGGATCTGGTGTCAGTGGGGTCTGGTGTCAGTGGGGTTTGGTGTCAGTGGGGTCTGGTGTCAGTGGGGTTTGGTGTCAGTGGGGTCTGGTGTCAGTGGGATCTGGTGTCAGTGGGATCTGGTGTCAGTGGGGTCTGGTGTCAGTGGGGTCTGGTGTCAGTGGGATCTGGTGTCAGTGGGGTTTGGTGTCAGTGGGGTCTGGTGTCAGTGGGGTCTGGTGTCAGTGGGGTTTGGTGTCAGTGGGATCTGGTGTCAGTGGGGTCTGGTGTCAGGTCAGTGACTATACATACTGTATACCTGGAATGACGATATTTGTTCCCAAGTTGTGCAGGATCTACTTACATGTCAGTGTGTGTGTGTGTGTGTGTACTGACACACACACACTCATGTAGGTCAGGGTATGTGTGTCAGGTAGGTCACCCTGCGCCGCGGTGCTCCACCGACCCCCGCGCCGCCCCCCCCCCCCCCCCGTTGCCAGCATGGCTTTGGGCTGGAGCCCCTGGTCTTTTAGGCACCTAGCAACGCCCCTGCGCTCACCCCTGAAGGAGCCGCTGGTTGTTTTGGGATCTACTCTCTTTTGGCTCAGCTCACCCCTATTCAACTAGCTCGAACCCTCCCTTGACACATCAGAAAAAAACTGGTGGGTAAGGTTTTGTGACCTCTGCTGGGCTGAAGTCACAATAGCAGGCACAAATATGCAGTAATAAAATAACAGTAGTATTACCTGCCTCACGACTGGTCCCTCCAGAGAAAGGGAAACCAAAAAAAAAAAGAAATATACTCCACGCAGTGAATATGATTAAAAGTAAATAGTACATTTATTATGTAGAAGACTCAAGAAAATTGACAGGCATAGGTGTTTAAAACGCAACACAATCAATTAGTAGTAACCTAGTCAGATTCGCAAGGGCCCTTGCAAGAATCAACGGTCAGTGCCAATTAATAGGATCTTGTAGGCCTAAGAACGGTACCACTCGTCTAAATTTAAAATCAGTCTATGCTCGCGAGTGCCCCTAGTGGGCAGTCCCACAGATCAGTCAATACGCGCGTAGCGGGCGGTTGGTGCACGTTCCAATTGTAATCCACGGGTAACAGTAAGGCTTCATTTCCACTGGCGTTTTTACAACCACTTTTCCGAGCGTTTTTTTTACAGCCTAAAAACGCCTGTCCATGTTTATTTAAAAAAAAAAGGAGCTGGAGCTTAAAAAACGCCGCGGCAGCGTTTTTGAGCGTTTTTGCGCGTTTTTTAATGTCTGGCATTTTTACAGCTCTATTGCTGGAGCTTCAGAACGCACTGGTCCTGCGTTTTTTTTTTTTGCAGCTTAAAAACGTCTCAGCCATCTACAGCTATCTTAACCACTTAAGACCCGGACCAATACGCTGGTAAATGACCCAAGGTGTTTTTGCGATTCGGCACTGCGTCGCTTTAACAGACAATTGCGCGGTCGTGCGACGTGGCTCCCAAACAAAATTTGCGTCCTTTTTTTCCCACAAATAGAGCTTTCTTTTGGTGGTATTTGATCACCTCTGCGATTTTTATTTTTTGCGCTATATACAAAAATAGAGCGACATTTTTGAAAAAAAAAACACTATTTTTTACTTTTTGTTAAAAAAAAATCAAATAAACTAAATTTTAGTCAAACATTTAGGCCAAAATTTATTTAGCCACATGTCTTTAGTAAAAAAAAAAAATCGCAATAAAAAAAAATAGCTACCTAGCGGGAACAGCGACACTAATACAGCGATCAGAAAAATGATCGCTTAGTGACGCTGGCAATAGGGAGTGAAAGGGTTAACTAGGGCGGTGATCAGGGGGTTAAAACTTTATTAGGGGGGGTGGGGGGGCTATCCTGAACCTAACACTGACTGATTTTACACTGCCTGTCACACTGACACTAAATGCAGTGATTAGATCACTGCATTCAGTGACACTGTGACAGGGGGGTGGGGGGGGGGGGGCGATCACAAGGGGTTAATGTGCCTATGTGAGTGTGTGTCAGTGTTGTGTTGGTGCACACTTACTTGTGATGTCTTCTCTTATCAGCAGCGGTGGGAAACAGCGCTGCGATGAGAGGTGACATCATTTCCTCCTTCCTGTGTAAACACAGGAGGAGGAAGTTACACGAAGGGGGAGCGCCCCCATTGGCTGGGAGCGATCGCGGGGGGGGGCGGGTAAACGCCGACATCCGCCCGCTCGTCCCGGATCGCTCCCGGAGCCAGGGGGACCCCCGCACGCCGCGGAGGGGGTCCCGATGGGACCCCCGAACCGCACTTAGGCGGGGACGTAAATTTACCCCCTCGTGCCTGTACGAGCCATTCTGTGGCCGTATATGTGCGTGCGGGGGTCCTTAAGTGGTTAAGTAACCTCCTCCACTGGTGTCAGCGAAAACGTCACATCCTCCTGGATGGCAAAGCATTGCGGGAAATGTAGTCTGTTTCTCCGAGGAGTCCATGGAGTTCATATCTCCTGCTACTAGTAGTCCCCCAATGAATAACTTTCAGAACAATATCCAACATATTTACAATGTTGAGTATAAGTCAAGCGGGGATGACCTGTCATGAAATTCCGACAGGGTGACCCCGCTACATAAGTAATTTCCAAGCAAAAAAAATATTATTTTCATATGTATTCAAAATGTGCCGGAAAATGCCCGGTCTGCAATTGGATAAGGTGAATCTAAAGACACATTTTTAAATAGGGAGTGTTGGGAGGGTTGTGTGCTGCAGTAGTTGCACTCCACTGTTCTGTAGGCATGATGTGTCGACAGAAACTGTCAATCACAGAGCTACAAAGCCCCGCCCCTTTGCCTAAAGCACAACCCCTATATGCCGACACATTGCGGAGCTTTGTTATTATACAGAATAAGAGAATAGGAAGTTCTACTTGAGAAAACTTCTTGAGAAACTTCTTTGGAAAAAAGGGATTTTTAAATACAGCTTACCTGTAAAATCCTTTTCTTGGAGTACATCACGGGACACAGAGCGGCATATTCATTACTATATGGGTTATATGGAGTACCTTCAGGTGTGGACACTGGCAATCTCAAACAGGAAGTCCCCTCCCTATATAACCCCCTCCCCTAGAGGGAGTCCCTCAGTTTTGTAGCAAGCAGTATGCCTCCCAAAATGGTCACCCAAAAGAGGGGTGGGAGCTCTGTGTCCCGTGATGTACTCCAAGAAAAGGATTTTACAGGTAAGCTGTATTTAAAAATCCCTTTTTCTTTCTCGTACATCACGGGACACAGAGCGGCATATTCATTACTATGTGGGATGTCCGAAAGCAATGCTTTAATGAGGGGAGGGAGACATCTTCCAAAGAAGGATTCAATTTAGAGAGAAACTCAAATCATAATAATAATTCCAACTTAGTCAAGAAAAAAACTTTCTTTTTTTTTTTTTATAACCAAGGGTGTTTCTGATCCCGAGGATTTCAAACTGCAGCCTGTAGTACTGCCTGACCAAAGGCAGCATCCGCATTTCTTCTCACGTCTAGTTGATAAAACCTTGTAAACGTGTGGACTGATGACCACGTTGCCGCCTTGCATATCTGAGCCATAGAGATCTGATGGTGTGCTGCCCAAGAGGCGCCCATGGCCCTGGTAGAATGGGCCTTTACCGACAACGGAGGAGGCAACCTCTTCAAACCGTAGGCTTGAATGATTAATTGTCTAATCCATCTCGAGATGGTGGATTTTGCAGCTGCCTGCCCCTTCTTGGGGCCATCTGGTAGAACGAATAATACATCTGTCTTCCGGATCTTTTCTGTAGCTTTAAGATAGGCCTTCATGGCCCGGACAATATCCAAGGTATGCAGCAACCCCTCCTTTCTAGATGTGGGTTTTGGAAAGAAGGATGGAAGTACCAAATCCTGGTTTAAGTGAAATTTGGATATAACCTTTGGTAGAAAGGAAGGATGGGGCCGGAGAACTGCCCTGTCCTTATGCAGAACGAGATATGGTTCCTTACACGATAAGGCTGCTAATTCTGACACTCTCCTGGCCGAAACTATGGCGACCAAGAAAACCAACTTTCTTGTCAGTAAGACTAAAGGAATCTCAGCCAACGGCTCAAAGGGTTGTTTCTGTAAAGTGGACAGGACAAGATTTAAGTCCCATGGACAAATTGGTGACTTGACAGGAGGATTAATACGCAAGACCCCCTGTATGAAGGTCTTTACCAGCGAGTGGGTGGCCAGCGGCCTCTGAAACCACACTGACAGAGCTGAGATCTGTCCCTTGATTGTGCTTAGTGCCAGGCCTTTATCCACTCCTAGCTGGAGAAAACTTAACACCCTATCAATAGTATATTTGCGGGAATTCCATCTTTTGGATTCACACCAGCCTACGTAGTTCCTCCACACCCTGTAATAAATCACCCTGGAGACCGGCTTTCTAGCCCTAATCAGGGTAGGAATTACCTGCCTAGACAGACCTCTACCCCTGAGAATCAGGGATTCAGCCTCCAGGCCGTCAAATTTAGACGCTGTAATGTAGGGTGGAGGATCGGGCCTTGTGAGAGTAGGTCTGGTTGTAGAGGAAGAGTCCAAGGGTCTCCCACTGCCATCTTCAGGACTAGTGAGTACCAAGTCCTCCGGGGCCAAGCCGGAGCTACTAGAATGACTGGCTTGTGCTCCACTCTGATCCTGCACAACAGGCGAGGGAGTAACTGTAGCGGAGGGAATGCATATAGAAGTTTGAATTGATGCCAAGGGCAAACCAACGCATCGGTTCCGCAGGCCATAGGATCCCTCGCTCGAGACACGAACCTGTCTAGTTTCTTGTTGAACCTGGATGCCATTATATCTACGTCCGGCATACCCCACCTCTGGCAGATTGTCTGAAAGACCTGGGGATGCAGAGACCACTCCCCTGGCAACAGACTCTGGCGACTTAAGAAGTCTGCCTGCAGGTTGTCCACTCCGGGAATGAATATCGCCGAAATGCAGGGTACATGAACCTCTGCCCACTGAAAAATCAAGCTCACCTCCCTCTGAGCGGCCTGACTCCTGGTTCCCCCTTGGTGGTTTATGTATGCCACCGCCGTGGCATTGTCTGACTGGATTCTCACCGGGAACCCCTTTAATCTGGAGGTCCATGCCAGAAGGGCTAGGCGAGCAGCTCTGATCTCCAAGATATTGATGGGGAGCTGCCTCTCTGCTTTCACCCAAGTTCCCTGGCGAGAGAACCCCTCGAAGACCGCCCCCCAGCCTGCCAGGCTGGCGTCTGTGGTAACTACCTTCCAGACAACAGGGCTGAAGGATTTTCCCTTTAGAAGATTCTGGGGGTTCAACCACCAGGCCAGGCTTTGTCGGACCCTTGATGATAGCGTCAAAGGGGACTCTAAGGCATGTGCCCTCTTGCCCCAGGCTGCTAGAATGGCTGCCTGTAGGACGCGAGTGTGGATCTGAGCGTATGGTACTGCCTCGAACGTGGCCACTAGCTTGCCTAGTACTCGCATACATAGGCGAATAGTTGGTTTTTTCTTGTTTAGAACCAACTGAACCAACTCCTTGATAGCTTCGATCTTTACCAGGGGCAGGAACACCCTTTGCTGTTCTGTGTCTAACCTCATGCCGAGGTATTCCAACTGCTTTGTAGGCTGGAACGCTGACTTTCCCCGGTTTAGGACCCAGCCGAATCCTTCGAGGTACCGAACCGTGAGGTTTACTGCCTTTTGCAGACCCGGCCGTGAGTGATCTATGATTAAAAGGTCGTCCAAGTATGCTAGGACTGTGACCCCCTGGACCCTTAAATTGGCCAGAACTGGGGCTAGGATCTTCGTGAATACCCGGGGGGCCGTGGCCAGCCCGAAGGTCCAAGATTGGCCTGACATCGCCGTTGGGCTTTGGTATGACAAAGAGATTGGAATAGAAACCTAGCCCTTGCTCTTGGGCTGGCACTTCTATAATTACGTCCTGGCAAAGCAGGTGATCCAAAGCTGCCAGCATTGAGGCCTTCCTTGCTGGATCCCTTGGTAGCCTTGATTCCTGAAAATGAGGCGGAGGATACCTTAGAAACTCCAGTCTGTAACCTGTGGTTACAGATGCCCGGACCCATTTGTCGGGGATCTTGTCTTCCCAAACTTCTGAGAAGAAACAAAGCCTTCCCCCCACCCGCGAGAGTGGGGGCGCCCCTTCATAAGGCAGACTTAGGGGCTGTCTTTGTCGGCTTGCGATACCACGGCCTCTTACCCCCAGGGGCCTGTCCCTGCGATCTACTGTTAACGTTGGATCGTGCAGGCGGCCGTCGATACTGCCTGGAATTTGAGGGCCCCGAGACAGGAAAGAGCTGCCTTTTAAATGTAGGCGCCCGGAATGTCTTTTTGACCGGTAAAAGGGTACTCTTGCCATTTGAAATAGTCTGAATATATTTATCCAGATCCTCTCCGAAGAGTCGTCCTCCATGGAAGGGAAACCCTGCCAGAAGCTTTTTGCATGGGGGCTCCGCCGCCCAGTTCTTCAACCATAAGAGCCTTCTCATGTGTACCAAAAATAGTGATAAACGAGAGGCCTGCTGGATGGAATCTTTTATAGCATCTACAGCAAAACACAGAGCTCTGGGAATGTCAGAAAACTCTTCTGCTTGTTGGGTAGGCATGTCCTTTAACATTTCCTTTGTCTGGTCTTTTAACGCCTGACAAACACCAATCGCAGCCACAGCTGGCTGCACCACTGCTCCTGCCGTAGCAAAGGATGCTTTTAAAAGTGTCTCTAACCTTTTATCAACCGGATCTTTAAACATATGTATGTTTTCCACCGGGCAAGTTAGTGATTTATTCACACATGAGATGGCTGCATCCACTACTGGGAGCCTCCACCTCTTGGAGAATTTTTCCTCCATGGGGTAAATGACCGCAAATCTTTTCGGTGGCAGAAAAATCCTGTCCGGCCGTACCCAATCCCGAAAGATCAATTCCTCCAAAAGAGGATGGACTGGAAAAACTGCGTTGCTTAACGGAGCTTTCAAAGAGCCCAGAGAGGATACCGGAGGAACCTGAGGCTCTGGCAATGGTAAACTAAATGCCGAGCGGACCATGTCCGTCAAAGACTGTACCCACAGTCTTTCTGTCTGGGAGTCTGAAAATGTTTCCTCAGAGGCAGATCCCTCAATCCCTGAACCCTCTTGGTTCAGGTCTAGTTGATCCTCCTGTGATTCCAATTCCTCCGGAGAGAGAATCTCAGCATCTGAGGATACACCTCTTGGTGATGGGGATCTAACCCGTTTCTTACCAGGAATAGCTCTAGCGATCAATGCTGCTATTCTCTCTTCTAGCCCCCCTAGGGATACGGCTAGCATCTCCTCTGTGATAAACACAGGGCTGGGCTGATCTGGGCCAGCCTCCGCACCAGATCCCCCTAATGGCTCATCCAAGGCGCTTTTTATGTTAATAAGTTGCGGGGAAAGTATCGGCATATCAGAATCAGAAAGGGAACCCTTTTGTTTTTTGGTCTTTTTTGTACCCTTTGACCCCGAACCTTTGGAAGCCATAATACAAAATCGAGGGACTCCGCCCACACAACAGACTGTAGTGGCCAGGAGTACAAAACCAGAGTTTAGGGGACAATAGATCACTAATGCCCAAAAACTGATGGGATCCCGTATGTTTTTTTTTTTTTTTTTTTTTTTTAAATATTATATATTTTCTTTTGACAACATACAGTGACCCCAAACTAAGTTTGCCAGCCTCCAACCTGCTGAAAAAAGGGGGATTTCTTGGCTTAACAAAAAAGGCATTGGAACAAAGTCCACATGTACTACCCCTCTTCCGCCACCGGGAGTCACTGTTCTGCCGCTCTGCGTCCTCTCCTCTGAAAATCAGCCTCAGACTGAGCACTGACAATGCCTGCTGTCTATAACAGCACAAAGGCGCGCCCCTGTATGACGCCGCAGGCACGCCCCCCCCCGCCCTCCTGTCTGAACGGCGCGAAAAACGTCAATAAGACGTGCGCGCGCACGCGCGCGCGCGCGTATGCCAGAAACAGGAGGAACATGGAGGAGCCGCGCTGCTGGAGATCCAGGAACGCAGAAACAGGCGGCAGATTCAAACCCCCGGCCAGGTAGGACTCTCCAAAGGCCCCTAGGGATCCTTACTAGCCCTAGGAAGAAACAGCAGGTTTAGCTAGCAACACATATCTAGACAGGGGGACCTAGTGATGGGGGAGAAAAGGGTGTCATCCTGTCTCTCTTAGACATAGTGAGCAAGGTTGCCCATGCAGAGCATACTTAGGCTATCCCCCTTTTTAGGTTACCCCGGAGAGCCTGCTGTCGAACCAAGTCCCGCAGGCTCCCCCTTACCTGCTCCATGCTGCAGGATGTTTGTCCAGCAAACTGATCCAATCTTCTCCCATCTCCGTGGGTAGCGTAGTAGACCTTCAGGCCCTGGGGTCCTATGAAGGTACCCACTGTCCTGGACCTATATAGCACCCTGGCAAACAGGAACTTATGGTTTTTACAAACTCCAAGTCCTGGGCCCAGGGTCCAGCCCTCCAAAGAGGAGCATTATAGGCAAAACCCCACGGCTTGGGGCCCGGGTACTGTCCACTTTGGCACTGAGGCTCCTTGGACAGATCCGGTTAGCCCGCCCTTAATCCCAAGGATGTGGAGCAAAGCTATTCCGTGACCAACACCTAAGACACTGGCGAAAAAAACTGAGGGACTCCCTCTAGGGGAGGGGGTTATATAGGGAGGGGACTTCCTGTTTGAGATTGCCAGTGTCCACACCTGAAGGTACTCCATATAACCCCACATAGTAATGAATATGCCGCTCTGTGTCCCGTGATGTACGAGAAAGAAACGTATTCTATCAAGGAAATCTAAGAATGAATTATGTAAAGTTATATTTAACTTCCAAAGAAAAAAAAATCTGATGGCGCCTCTTATATTTTCTTGCATTTAATGATTTTCCTGAACTTTGTTCCTTTGTTTTCCCGCAAAGCACAGCAAAGCAGGTCGAGATAAACATAAAGGAGAACAGCAGTCTTGATTTATTTATTTTTATTTTTAAAGGACATAAAAGATCAGCTTAACCGCTTGTGGACCGTCCGTATACTGTATATACAGTAAAACCTTGGTTTGAGAGTAACTTGGTTTGAGAGCGTTTTGCAAGACGAGCAAAATGTTTTAATAAATTGTGCCTTGATATACAAGCGATGTGTTGATATAAGAGTAGCGTCATGTCACAACTGAGTATAAAAGAGAAGAGAGGAGCCTCTAAGGCCGCGTACACACGGCAGAGAACCTCGACGGGCAGAACACATCGTTCCGCCCGTCGAGGTTCCCTGCCGGCCGTCGAAATCGGCGACCCGCCCGTCGGGAATGGCAACCAGCCATTTATCCAGGCGGGCCGTCGAGCAAAAAGAGAGCGTGCTCTCTTTTCGCTCGACGGGATTCCCGACGGGCGGGGCGAGCCAAAAGCGTACACACGGCCGAGGTCCTCGCTGGAATGCGGCTTCCAGCGAGGTTCTCGCTGGTTTCCAGCGAGAACCTCGGTCGTGTGTACGCCGCTTAAGTGTAGCAATATGGTTACATTTAATGAAGGTACAACATTTAGCAACTTATTGCTACACTTAGGCTGCATTCACACTATAACGCGGCATACGCGGCGTATTTTGCCGCGATTTGTAAACTTTTTTTTTTTTCACAAAAGATTTTACATTGATGTCTATGCCGAATGCCGAAAGACGCCTGAAAAAAAGGGTCCGGGACTTGTTTTCAGGCGGCAGGCGTACGGCGTTTCGGCGTTCGCGTGAGATGTGAACAATCTCATAGACATCAATGTAAATTCGCCCCTCCAGCGGAACGAGCATCGCGCTTCAGGCGTATATACGCCTAGGTGTGAATGGAGCCTTGGAGGTGCCTCTCTTCTCTTTTATACCATGTAAACAAAAATGTTTTGATATACAAGTGCTTTGGATTACAAACATGTTTCTGGAATGAATTATGCTCGCAAACCAAGGTTTTACTGTATATATATATACATATATATATATATACACACACGGCAAGTCGGTTTCCCTATGCAGAATCACATACCTGTACGTGACTCTGCACTTCTGAGCCTGGTGCGCTCACGTGCTGTGTCCGCCGGGGCCCGTTGATCGTTCCCGAGGGAGACAGAACTGTATATATATATATATATATATATATATATATATATATATATATATATATACACAGCAAGTCGGTTTCCCTATGCAGAATCACATACCTGTACGTGACTCTGCACTTCTGAGCCTGGTGCGCTCACGTGCTGTGTCCGCCGGGGCCCGTTGATCGTTCCCGAGGGAGACAGAACTGTATATATATATATATATATATATATATATATATATATATATATATATATATATATATATATATATATATATATATATATATATATATATATATATATATATATATATACACACGGCAAGTCGGTTTCCCTATGCAGAATCACATACCTGTACGTGACTCTGCACTTCTGAGCCTGGTGCGCTCACGCGCTGTGTCCGCCGGGGCCCGTTGATCGTTCCCGAGGGAGACAGAACGGCAGTCTTCCGATGTAGAGCAGATCGCAATTCTGTGAGAAGGGAAGGTTTTATTTATTTTTTAACGATTGTGTTTATGCAAGGCAGGCTTGACAAGAATCGGGTTGAAAAAAATATCTTTTTTTCTAGACCATTAAAAATGGTTGTGTGTACGCAGCATAAGTGTTGATTTTTAAAATTCGTTTTTTTTTTTTGTTAATATCGCCAAAAAAAAAAAAAAACAAACTTAGAGATGATCAAATAACACCAAAAGAAAGCTCTATTTGTGGGGAAAAAAGGACGTATATTTTATTTGGGTACAGCTCCGCACAACCGCGCAATTGTCAGTTAGGCTATTTTTACGCTGAGGCAGTTTTCAAGCATTTTAGCGCTAAAAATAGCGCCTGAAAATCAGCTCTCATGCCTCCCCAGTGTGAACGCTTAAGTGCTTTCACACTAGGGCGATGCGCTTGCAGGACGGGGAAAAAAAATCTTGCAAGCAGCATCTTTGGGGCGGTGTAGGAGCGCTGTATACAACGCTTCCACACCGCCCCTGCCCATTGGAATGAATGGGCTGCACTTCCGAAGCGCCTGAAAAGCGATTTGGAAGCACCACAACACAGGCGCTATTAACCCTTTCTTCTGCTGCTAGCGGGGGTTAAAAGTGCAGCCAAAACTACGGTAAAGCGGGACAGACGGACAATCCAAATCAGGGACAGTCCCTCGAAATCAGGGACAGTTGGGAGCTATCCTCTTGCCTATATCCTTGACTTTTTTTTCATACTTACCTGTTTTTGTTCTGCTGTTCTGAGTGTCCCCATTCCTGTTCCACCTTTTTAAAAATGTCCGGGATACTTCCGTAGCACCCTCCTAGATTAGGTGTAGGATGCTAGGAAAATTTAGTTTGTCTCCCCTATAGCCAGCATAGTGGTGTTTGATTATTTTGGCCTGATCAGGGCTTTGTAGGCTGCTGGTCTTATTAGTTCCCTTTGCATTTTAGAGGGTTCTGGAATTGGAGGAAACACAGAGAGCCAGTCTAAATATTTATGGTGATCCAGCCAATCGCTTGGGAGGTGTGCCCAGTATGTGGCTGGAGAGCCCATAATAATTCTGGGGTCTGGAGCAGGGTGGTGGGTTCTGGGTCTAATTCTGCTGGAGGGCCCCCTAAGGGCTATTTGCTGGAGCAATGCTGGAAGTTAATCAAGGTCCCATCTGCAGCATAACCCGGAGGGCCTATTTCTTCTTCGTTGATCTGTCTCTGGAGAGGTTGTCTTTTTAAAGTGTAAAGGCTTGTGCTCAATTTTTTTTTTAGGGGGAGGGGGGGGGGCAAAAAAACAAACTGAAAAACTCTGATAAATACAGAAAAAAAAACATCAATTGCAGCCTCACTGTGCCCATCAAATGCAGCCACTGTGCCTGCTCACTGTCTGACTGTGTGACCTCCCCAAAGTTAAGGACTACAGGTCCCAGCGTGACCCCCTCAGAGCTGAAGATGTGACCCCCTCCCCCTCCAACCAGTGAATAACTACAGGTCCCAGGATGAACCAGTGAAATCTATGGGGGGGGGGTCACAAAAAACGTGTACATTTTTTTTTTCCATTAAGCCAGGGGTGTCCAAACATTTTTCAAAGAGGGCCAGATTAGATTTAAGTGAACATGCGTGAGGGCCGACTATTTTGCCTGACATTCTCTGAACCATTAAAATGTGGTCTAAGTGTGTTAGTCTGAGCACTAATACAACGCCCAACAAGAATTCTCTTGCCTTTGTGGCTGTGTGTGGTGAAGAGATATACTGTATGGGCCAGATTCAGGTAGATGGGAGCATCTTTGCTCTGGAGTAACGCTTCTCATTTGCGTTACGCTGCAGAAATTTTAGGAGCAAGTGCTGTTATTCATGAAGCACTTGCCTCTAAAGTTGCGGCAGCGCATCGCAAATGAGCCAGCGGAATTCAAATTGGGCGGGTACGGGGCGGGTAGTATTCTAACTATGCGCGATCCCGCGGCGAACGTACTGCGCATGCGTCGAGTCTCAATGCATCCCAGTTCGCATGCTCCAAGTTCTGTCAGTGAACGTCAATGACGTCACGTCCCCATTCATGATTGTTTTACGCAAACAACGCGATTTGTTTTTTTTCCGACGCGATGACGACGGCTATACCTAACATAGGATACTCCACTAGGGGGCTGCTTTATCTATACGCCGCGTATCGCTTCCGGAAACGTCGTAAAGTCACTGCGTCGCGCCCGAAAAAGATCGTGAATTGCTGATTTCCGCTCATTAACATATTTTTTGAGCGTAAATCGGCGGGAACGCCCTCGGCGCCATTTTTAAGTTGAAGTAACGATGCGATGGCGAAATTCAATTACGCCGATCGCATCGGAACTCCAACCCGGCGTTTCTTGTTTTCTGGTTATAGAAAACAGAAACGCCGGCTTAAAGTGACAGTTAGGCTGGCGGATCACTGGATCCGCCAGCCTAACTCTTCATGAATCTGGCCCTATATATTTCTTTTGTGTCCCCAACAAATCCCAGAGCGCTGCTTAGGACTAATGCCGCGTACACACGGTCGTTTTTTTGCGATGAAAAAAAACGACGTTTTCTGTGAAGTAAAAAACGACGTTTTTGAAACGTCACTTTTCAAAGACAATTTTGCATACACACCATCGTTTTTTCACAAAAAGCGAGGTTACGTTCACCACTCTTTTCCATTGAAGCTCGCTCCATAACTAGCTTCTAGCTTTTAAAAAACGACACAAAAAATTCAAGCATGTTGGAATTTTTTTTTGGTCGTTTTTTTAAGACAAAAAACTACGTTTTGCCCACACACGATCAATTTAAATGACGTTTTAAAAAACGGCGTTTTATTTCATCGCAAAAAACGACCGTGTGTACACGGCATTAGGATGAGCTTGGGCATGTTATTTGGATATACCGTATTTATTGGCGTATAAGGCCTCGTACACACGAGGCAATCTATTTGTTCAAATCGGTCGGACCGATCGATTTGAACAAATCTGTTTGCTAGGATTTTGGTTTGCTCGCGTGTACACACGAGCAAACCAAAATCCCCGCCAGCAGACGGCGCGCTGACGTGTCGGTGACGTTGACGCCGCCACGTCACCGCACCAGTAAGTAAAACACTTCTGCGCATGCGCCGAATCCATTCGGCGCCGGTGCGAGACGACATGTCTGCTGGTAAGTGTACTAACCAGCAGACATGTCGGGCGGACGGATTCCCACCCGATAGATTGCAAAGCATGCTTTGAAATCTGTCGGGTGGCCAAATACGTCGGCTCGCCCGTACACACGATCGAATCTGTCTGCTGGGACGGTCTAGCAGACCGTTTCCAGCAGACAGATTTGATCGTGTGTACGAGGCCTTACACACACAGGCTTACCATTGCCATGAACAGTGGCGGCCCGCCCATATGGGCGCACGGGCGCCGCCCCCCCTCCCGCAGTCACAAAAAAAAAAAAGAATTAAAAAAAAAAAAAAAACGGGCCCTTTAAGAACTTTTATTCGGCTAAAATGTCATTTTGACATTTTAGCCGAAGTTCTGGCGGCCGTCTATAGAGGGCGCTGCAGCGCCACCCCCTCTCGCAAGTAACACACGTTCAATGCTATGCATTGGACGTGTGTTACTGTTGCCAGTGACGTGTCATATTCGGCTCCCCCGTCTCAGAATGCTCCGGAAGTGCTGGGCGGCCAACTGCGCATGCGCGATGCGTTCCAAACACATATGCGATGCGTTCCAAACACATATGCGATGCGTTCCAATGGCTTTACGACACTGCACACCAGCGAAGCCATCATTCAGAGCGACATGGACTTAGGGGAAAGTGGCCAGTCGGCCTCACGTCCTCGCTTCGCTCGGACGGCTCGCTGCGCTCGCTCGGCCTCCTGGCTCTTTTTTTAACATCCTCCAATCCACGGGGATGTTAAGGAAAGAGCCTGGATACCGAACGGCGGCTTCGCTGGTGTGCACTGTCGTAAATGCTTTGGAACGCATCGCAGATGCGTTTGGAACGCATCGCGCATGCGCAGTTGGCCGCCCAGCACTTCCGGAGCATTCTGAGACGGGGAGCAGAAAATGACAACACACCAGCTGCCTGGTCTATTCGTATAACCGGACATGGGACGCCGGTTACCCGAATAGCGACAGCTGGTTGGCTGAGGGGAACTGCCTATCAAAGCCAGTGGCTCTGATAGGCTTTTCCAGTCCCGCCCTCCGGCTCTCGGAAGTCTATGCTCGGAGCGCAGACAATCTGCGGTCCTTGCATTAGACTGACAGCCGTTTCAGCCAATCAGGTTCCCGGATTCTGGTTTTCAGGAACCTGATTGGCTGAAGCTTCTCCAGGGCGGCAGAAGACATCGAGGGAGGACATGGAAGCGTCAGGTAAGTGATTTTTTTACAGGGAAAGGGGCAGCATGGGGCACAGTGGCAGCATGGGGCACAGTGGCAGCATGGGGCACAGTAGAAGCATGGGGCACAGTGGCATCATGGGGCACAGAGGCAACAATGAGCACAGGCCGGGCACAGTGGTGACAATTGATGGCACAGTGGTGGCGTTTGATGGCATGGCACAGTGGTGACAATTGATTGCACAGTGACTGCATTTGATGGCATGGCACAGTGGTGACAATTGATGGGCACAGTAGCTGCTTTTGATGGCATGGCACAGTGGTGACAATTGATGGGCACAGTAGCTGCTTTTGATGGCATGGCACATTGGTGACAATTGATGGCACAGTGGTGGCGTTTGATGGCATGGCACAATTAGTGACACAAGTGGTGACAATTGATGGCACAGTGACTGCAAATGATGGCATAGCACATTGGTGACAATTGATGGGCACAGTAGCTGCATTTGATGGCATGGCACAGTGGTGACAATTGATGGCACAGTGGCTGCATTTGATGGCATGGCACAGTGGTGACAATTGATGGCACAGTGGCTGCATTTGGTGGCATGGCACAGTGGCTACATTTGGTGGCATGGCACAGTGGCTGCATGTGATGGGCACAGTGAGGCTGCAATATTTTTTTTTTCGTTTGCGCCCCCCCAAAAATTTTGAGCACCAGCCGCCACTGGCCATGAATGCAGCCTCACCATTGCCATGAATGCAGCCTCACCATTGCCATGAGTGCAGCCTCACCATTGCCATGAATGCAGCCTTACCATTGCAACCAATGCAGCCTTACCAGTGCAACCTCACCATTGCAACCAATGCAGCTTCACATGTGCCATGAATGCAGCCTCACATGTGCCTTGAATGCAGCCTCACATGCAGGGCCAAACTGGGAATAAAAACCAGCCCTGGAAATGATTTCATACCAGCCCCACAGCATTATACCAGCCCAACATTATGCGCTTTGCCGGCAGTATAGCTGCGGTTCCCATTCATTTCAATGGGCAAGAGAGGCTCTTTCAGGGTGCTTTGTAGGCGCTATCTTTAGTGTTATAGCACCTGCAAAGCGTCTCAGTGTGAAAGGGGTCAAACTCTGATATAAATGGGGGCACTGGTGACCAGAGACCCCACTTATATCAGAGTCCACTGCATTCCCCTTTACATCAGAGTGCCCCCTTGCACTGTAAGGTTGTATCCTGCAGACTATGATGTAAAGGGAAACTCTGGGAATGTGGGCAGAAAGTGAACACTAAGGTAAAGGGGGTTATTGACAAAGGGGGAAACCTTTAGATCAGTGCCCCCTTACAATATTGTATTGACCCCCCCCCCCCCTTCACACTGGCCTAGCGGCGCTGTCACTGACCTCCTCTCTGGTGCACCGTGCGGGGCTCAGTCACTCGGCTCCAGCTTGGTGGCTCTGGTTTTGTCCCATAGT
Source organism: Rana kukunoris (assembly GCA_029574335.1). NCBI lineage: Eukaryota > Metazoa > Chordata > Amphibia > Anura > Ranidae > Rana > Rana kukunoris. The sequence goes on from CM056053.1 coordinate 7,730,741, forward strand.
TTCCTCTCCACAGTCCATACATGTTGGACTTCTCCCGTGAACCCCATCCTGGCAGCACTCCCACTCTCGACTCTTCAGACCTAATATAAGACGATGGTCAGAGGCTGCAGATGATACAGGGGAAATCAAAAGCTGTGGAGGGGGGGACAGGAGGTCAGAGGCTGCGGATGGTAAAGGGGAGGTCAGAGGCTGCGTAGGCGGGGACAGGAGGTCAGAGGCTGCGGAGGGGTGGACAGGAGGTCAGAGGCTGTGGAGGGGGTAAAGGGGAGGTCAGAGGCTGTGGAGGGGGTACAGGGGAGGTCAGAGGCTGTGGAGGGGGTACAGGGGAGGTCAGAGGCTGCGGAGGGGGTACAGGGGAGGTCAGAGGCTGCAGAGGGGGGGACAGGGGAGGTCAGAGGCTGCAGAGGGGGGACAGGGGAGATCAGAGCCTGCAGAGGGGGAACAGGAGGTCAGAGGTTGCAGGGGGGGGACAGGAGGTTAAAGGCTGCGGAGGGGGGACAGGAGGTCAGAGGCTGCAGGGGGGGGACAAGAGGTCAGAGGCTGCGGAGGGGGGACAGGAGGTCAGAGGCTGTGAAGGGGGTACAGGGGAGGTTAGAGGCTGTGGAGGGGGTACAGGGGAGGTCAGAGGCTGTGGAGGGGGTACAGGGGAGGTCAGAGGCTGCAGAGGGGGGGGGGGGGGCAGGGGAGGTCAGAGGCTGCAGAGGGGGGGACAGGGGAGGTCAGAGGTTGCAGGGGTGACATGAGGTCAGAGGCTGCGGATGGTAAAGGGGGGAAAGGGAGGTCAGAGGCTGCAGGGGGGGAGGAGGTCAGAGGCTGCGGAGGGGAGAAAAGGAGGTCAGAGGCTGCGAAGGGGGGGGGGGACAGGCAGTCAGAGGCTGCGGAGGGGGGGGGGGGTGGTCAGAGGCTGCGGAAGGGAGGACAGGGGAGGTCAGAGGCTGCAGAGGGGGGACAGGAGAGGTCAGAGGCTGCAGAGGGGGGACAGGGGAGGTCAGAGGCTGCAGAGGGGGGACAGGGGAGGTCAGAGGCTGCAGAGGGGGGACAGGGGAGATCAGAGCCTGCAGAGGGGGGACAGGAGGTCAGAGGTTGCAGGGGGGGGGGCAGGAGGTCAGAGGCTGCGGATGGTAAAGGGGAGATTAGAGGCTGTGGAGGGGGGGACAGGAGGTCAGAGGCTGCGGAGGGGGGGAGCGGTCAGAGGCTGCGGAGGGGAGGACAGGGGAGGTCAGAGGCTGCAGAGGGGGGACAGGGGAGGTCAGAGGCTGCAGAGGGGGGACAGGGGAGGTCAGAGGCTGCAGAGGGGGGACAGGGGAGGTCAGAGGCTGCAGAGGGGGGACAGGAGGTCAGAGGCTGCGGATGGTACAGGGGAGGTCAGAGGCTGCGGATGGTACAGGGGAGGTCAGAGGCTGCGGATGGTACATGGGAGGCCAGAGGCTGCGGAGGGGCGGACAGGAGGTCAGAGGCTGCAGAGGAGGGGAAAGCGAGGTCAGAGGCTGCAGGGGGGGAGGAGGTCAGAGGCTGCGGAGGGGAGGAAAGGAGGTCAAATGCTGCAGGGGGGGGGCAGGAGGTCAGATGCTGTGGAGGGGGGGGACAGAAGGTCAGAGGCTGTGGAGGGGGAACAGGAGGTCAGAGACTGCATGGGCGGTCGGGAGGGGGGCAGGAGGTCAGATGCTGTGGAGGGGAGGGGGAACAGAAGGTCAGAGGCTGTGGAGGGGGAACGGAACAGGAGATCAGAGACTACATGGGCGGTCGGGAGCTCGGGGGGGGCAGAAGTTCAGACGCCTGCAGAGAGGGGATGTAGGAAGTCTCAGAGGCACAGCACAGTAGCACACGCAAGAGCAGCAAGACCTCAGTGAATGGCGCGCGCATTTTTAAAATGGCACCGCTTGGCGCCGTCGTGTCACTGCGCATGCGCCCGCATTTCCGAAACTTGCCGAGCCTGTACGGGCTTTCCCGAGCACGGGCCGGCTAGCTTCGGAAATGCGCTGGGCCGCTGGCGCATGCGCAGTTGCATGTCGGTCGGCCCGGCCGCAGCCATATTTCTTTCAGGCGCCACTGCCCTCACAGCGGCCTCCAGGAGCAGCCAGGCAGCCGGCCCGCCGGGATTTTTCCTGGTATCCCGGTGGGCCAGTCCGGCCCTGCTCACATGTGCCATGAATGCAGCCTTACCATTGCCATGAGTGCAGCCTGAACGATGCCCATCTGCAGCCTCGGAGGGCAGAGGGAGGGGGGCGGGACGAGTGCCGACTGATTACAAACAGAAGAATCTCTTGTTTACCCTGTGGCCTCTTTAATACAAAGTCCCGCCTCCTATGATAGACAGAACAGTCGTCCAATGGCATCCCAGGAGACGGGACTTCCAATAGAGACGCTGCTGAGTAGACAGGAGATTCTCTTCATGTAATCTGACAGCGCTCGTCATGCCCCCTCCCTGTCCCCTCCAAGGAAGCGCCAATAAATACAGTATATATCTTTTGTGGCCCTGGGGGCCACAAACAATATATATATCCAAATCCCCCGGGGGGGGCAAATTAAATCAACGGGGGCCCCATCTGGCCCCCCGTTCCGGACTTTGGACATGCCTGCATTAAGCATATAGGGGGAGGCCTGAAGAGAGGGAGTGGTGCCCGGGCGCTCCTAATAGATGTGCTGCCGCTGTTGCAGAGTAACTTGGTAGGAGATTAGTGAGGCATTGGGATACTCCAGAACACTGAACAAGAATGTGAGGACACATTTCCCTTTGTAGATACTTCTCAGAACAGTCCCTATACAGTAGGACAACGAGTGGACAGCACTGAGACTTCATAAGCAATGTTTCAGGCCAGGCAAACTTTCATGTAAGTGCACCAGGGGTTACCAGCAGCAACAGGCACTAGGATCCTTCCATGGGCGTCCGCTCATAGGAGTAAGGGGGGGCCAGTGACCCCCCCTAGAATCGGCAAGGGTCTGCCATGCTTGCATCTCTAGCTGTGCTGACTCTCTGTGTTTGTGCGAGTTGGCTCCACAGCTGTTGCAAGATCAGTGTCACTGAGTTACAGAGCTCTTTACTGCCACCTCTGGCTGCTTCCTGTATGTGCACCCTCGTGTTTGCTTTGCTGCCTTTAATGTATTTTCAAAGGGACATGTGGAAACAGGACTTGGGAGAAGGAAGACCACCGTGACCTTACAAGTGGGGACTGTGAGTACAAGTTAAGGGAGAAGGCTTTATGGGATAATGACTAAGCCCCTGCCCTTCATGACATTGTCAAAGCGGAGCATAGGTGACCGTAAAATTATGCCCCCCCCCTGGAAAAAGTTCAGCGGACGCCCATGGATCCTTCTCTTGGGTCTGTACTAATAAGTGTCCCTGGGACCCAGTTGGCTCCCTTCAGACTCAAGCAGACAGTGAATCTTCCAGACCGGATCCCCAGTAAAACCCCCCTTTTTAGCTTCAAAGGAATTTGTGAGTATGAACACTCTGTTATACAGCATATAATGAGCATTTTTCATAGCCTGCGTTTAATGACACACCAGCCAAGGATGAAATAAGTCAGCAGATGTATTACAACCGCGCAATTGTCAGTTGAATTAACACAGTGCCGTATCACAAAAAAATGACCTGGTCATGAAGGGGGGGTAAACCTTCCGGAGTTCAAGAGGCTAATGTGAGGAGGGAGAATTTTTCAATATGAATATGGAATCAAGAACACAGGTCAAGATCTCAACCAACAGGAGCAAAGTTCAAGTATATGTAGACAGATGATGGACTACAGAAACATGGAGAAGGAGACATTTCCTCCTTTACAATTAGTTTACTTTCACTTTCCACTGAGATACTGACGTTATGCTGCACTATTCTCCTCTGTCCAGCAGGGGGAGAGCTAAAGCCAAGCAAACCCAGCAGAGCGCTGAGAATCCTGGGAGTTGTAGTTTGGGACGGCAGTGATTTTATGAGACCCATGGACTCTTTGGACTACAGATCCCAGTGGACACTGTGCAGTAGGAAAAGTGGAGAGAGGATTTTTTTTTTAAACTGCCTGGGGAAAGTTCTTCCTTTTGGCACAGAGGAGAGAGAGAGTGAAAGTATCTCTGTCTGAGTATACACCTGCCTGTAGGGATGCGAACCCAAGACTGGGAGTGAGAACACTTTGGGGGCAGTGCAGCACTGCCCCCATCACTAAGGTGACCAGATTTTTAAAATGAAATCCGGGGACATATTTTTTCTTTACTAGCAATAGCAACAATCAGCGACTCTCTGCCCATCGCCGCCCGCCTCACAGCCTCTCAAGTCTTACTGTTCGGGCCCCGGCTACTACTGGATGGGGAGCGGAGGAAGATTACTCCGCCAGGGAAGGCAAGGAGATAAGGCAGATGGCCAGGATTTAAGGCAAGGTGGAAAAACATGCGAGTGGAGCTGAATGGGCATGCGCCCGAAACTGAAGAAATATTCGCTCTGACCAGCACATAATCATAAAGGGGCACAGATAATGGGAAAAATACAACCCCCCTATACTAGTAGGCACGGCGGAGCGGGGGGTGTAATTCAATTTTTCTTTATTTCAATTCTGCACTGACTGTCTTTGAAATTGCCCCTGCCCCCTATTAAATCCAATCCGGGGACAAAACCAGGGACAGACTTGGTCCGGGGACAGTGTCCTCAATCAGGGGACTGTCCCCTGAAACTGGGGATGTCTGGTCACCCTACCCATCACAGAACCTGCACCATTGCCACAGAGAAACTGAGGGGGCCCCCACTTCCACAGTGTTCATCCGCAGCAGCATTCTGGGAACTGGTGAGAGGGCCATCCGCCAATTACTGACATTGCTAACAGAGGATGAGCCACTGAGAGCAGGACACCAAGTGCACCCAACCCATACTTCATCTATAGCAGCCCTTTACTGCATTTCTTCCAAACCTAGACTGCACCCTTACCAACCCCAAACTGCAGTTTACCAAACTGTCACTGTATATGACCGATGACTACACTGTACCTGTACCACACCTATGCCGCACCTTAAAGGGGTTGTAAAGGTAAAAGTTTTTTTTACCTTAATGCATCCTATGCATTAAGGTAAAAAAACATCTCACAGCACCGCCCCCCCCCCCCCCCCCGAGTCCCCGTTTTACTTACCTTACTGTTCGAATCTCTCGGGCGCGTCCACGTCGTCCTCTTCGGTTCCCAGCCTGGCCGTTGATTGGCTAGGCTGGGCGGATTGATAGCAGCGCAGCCATTGGCTGGCGCGGCTGTCAATCACAGCGGATGACGCGGCGCGCCGGGGGCGGAGCCGAGTGATACAGTCGGCGGCTATGGCCACCGCTGTATCACGGGAGCGCGCTCGCAAAAGCTTTCCACCGTGGGAGCTCCCTTGCATGAAGAGGGAAAGCTTTTGCGAGGAGGAGCCCAGACAGCCGCCGAGGGACCCCAGAAGACAGCTTTCCGGGCCACTCTGTGCAAAACGAACTGCACAGTGGAGGTAAGTATCACATGTTTGTTGTTTTTTAAAAAAAAAAAAATCCTGTGTTTAGTGTCGCTTTAACTGCATCTCTACCGCACCTTTACTGCATGCTGGTTTACTAGAACTTTTGTTAAAGTGGAGTTCTAGTAAAAGTTTTTGCAACAATAAATATCCCCAAAAATATTTAAAAAAAAAAAACATTTTTTTTCCTCAGTTTAGGCCGATACGTATTCTTCAACATATTTTTGGTAAAAAAAATCGCAATAAGCGTTTATTTATTGGTTTGCGCAAAAGTTAGAGCATTTACAAAATAGGGGATAGTTTTATGGCATTTTTTTTTTTTTTTTGCTAGTATGGCGGACACATCGGACACGTTTGACACTATTTTGGGACCATTGTCATTTTTACAGCGAACAGTGCTATAAAAATGCACTGATTACGGTAAAAATGACACTGGCAGTGAAGGGGTTAACCAGGAGGGGGCGCTGTAGGGGTTAAGTGTGCCCTAAGGGAATGTTCTTATTGTGGGGGGGGGGCGTGGCTGTGCACTAACAGAGGGAACAGACGATCACTGACAGCCACACTAGGAAGCACGGGAGAGGTTTGTTTACACTCACCTCTCCCCATTCTTTCTCTCTGTGACCCGATTGCGGGACACCGGCGGCGATCGGGTCCGCTGTTCCCGAGGGGGCGGTCACTGAGAAGAGGACCGGGTCGCGAGCGCACTGCCGGCAATGCGCTGTGCATCCCACGGCTGGCCTCCTAAAGGGGACGTCCATGTACGCCCTTGTGCCCAGCCGTGCCATTCTGTCGACGTATATCATCGTTCGGCGGTCCTCAAGTGGTTAAATACCTTTAAACGAAAGCTCTATGTGTCTTAAAAAAAAAAAAAGTTATTTTTGTCTAATAATATTTGATTGAAAAAAAAAACGAATACGCCTAATGTACACACGATCGGAATTTCCGATGAGATAAAATTAGATGGAATTTTCCGTTAAAATTCTGTTCAAGCTGCCTTGCATACACACTGTCAGACCAAATTCTGAATGTCCACTGAAAATAAATAAAATGTACCTTTAAAAAAAAAAAAAATCCAACCGTCCAGAACGCGGTGATGTAAAACACTACGACGAGCTGAGAAAAATTAAGTTTAATGCTTCCGAGCATGCGTCGACTTGATTCTGAGCATGCGTGGGTTTTTTGCACACAGACGATAGGAATTTCCTATCTTTTTTTTTCCATCACAAAAAAATAAAACATGTTCTATTTCTAAACACCGACGGAAAAAAGTCCAATGGGGCCCACACATGCTTGAAATTTCCAATAAAAAAAAGTCCATCTGACTTTTTTCATCGGAAAATCCGATCGTGTGTACGACACACGATCATTTTTCGGGTTGTAAAAAACAACATTTTTCAGGCTCTAGAAAAAACATTAGGCTGGATTCACGTAGAGCGGCGCATCTTTGTGCGGGCGTAGCGTATATACTTTACGCTACGCCAGCGGAACGTTGAAAGGCAAGCATGCTATTCACAAAGAATATGCGCTCAACGTTGCGCCGGTGTAGCGTATAGTTGTTGGCGTAAGCCGACGTAAGTCAAAGTAGGTGGAAGTGGCCTGGGCGTGATATATTATAATGAAGCGTGACCCCATGCAAATGATGGGCTGAGCTTCAAAAAACGAACTGCGCATGCGTTGTATCTTGGACGCATCCCAGTGCGCATGCTCACAGTTACGTCGAAATAGCTGCCTAAGATACGTCAATACACTGCCTACGACGTGAACGTAACCTACGCCCAGCCCTATTCACGTAGTACTACGTAAACGACGTAAAATACGCCGGCTGTTCCCTCGTCCATACCTTTGCATGGGTTGCGCCACCTTTATGTGGAATAACTTTACGCCGGACGTAAGCCTTATGCAAACCGCGTATCTTTTCCGCCGGCGCATCTAAGTTCGTGAATCGACGTATCTCCCTCATTTGCATATTTTTGATGGGGCGTGCAGCGTAACTATACGCCGGCGTAGGCAAGTTACGTCGGGCGGCAGAAGTCTATTTTTCAGGCGTATCTAGCTTGGGGAATCGGCGCAGGGATACGATGGCGCACATTTGTACTTACGTTGGCGTATCTCTAGCTACGCCGGCGTAAAGCTTACGTAAATCCGGCCTATGTTTTTTTCAACTTGATCCTTAAAACAGCCTTGCCTACACACCATCGAGGAAAAAAAAATGCTCTAGCAAAGCGCGGTGACGTACAACACGTACGATGGCACTATAAAGGGGAAGTTCCATTCGGATGGCGCCACCCTTTGGGCTGCTTTAGCTGATTCCGTGTTAGTAAAAGATGATTTGCGCTTTTCTGTCTGTTACAGCGTGATGAATGTGCTTACTCCATTACGAACGCTAGTTTTAACAGAACGAGCGCTCCCGCCTCATAACTTGCTTCTGAGCATGCGCAGATTTTTCACGTCGTTAAAGCCCGACCATTTTTTACAACCCTAAAAACGACACCGTTAAAAGCGTCGTTAAAAAAAAGAGCATGTTCGGAAAAAAAAATTGCCATTTTTAGGAACCCCAAAAAAATGCTCTGAAGCCCCCACACCATCGTTTTTAATGACGTTAAAAAAAAATTAAATTTTTTAGACCCCGAAAAACGGTCGTGTGTACGCGGCATAAGTCTGTTCAAATTCACTTTGTCTAGGTTCACATGTCTGCATGTCTGCATGTACAGTTGATCCTTTTTTTTTTTATGTGTTTTTTATGCGTTTGCTGATTTTTATTGGCGTTTTTTTTCATAATTTACAACAGAGAAAAACACACCCACTCACATAACATTTCCCACATATTCCCCCACCCAAATAAACAACCCTCAAAAAAAAAAAAAAAAAAAAATGATAAAAAAATAAAAAAATGTCTATTCTTAGACAAAAATGTAAAAAAAAAAAAAAAAATTTTTATTTTTTTTTTAAATAATATAAGACCAGAAACAACTTCCCCCCCAAAGAGCTGACCTGACGGACCTCTTTGTCTATTTTTATGTTCCTATATGTAATATAAACACATAAAATGAAAATAGCTTCTTCCTCGCCGTCATGAATGAAGTCTCTGTCGCTGTTCTTTCTCCAGCAAAGCTGAGACTGATTACTGTACACACCTCCCCGCCCGGCCCTCCCTTTTCCTGCCCTGACTATATAACTCCAGCATTGTACATTAATCCTGCACGCTTGCTGACGGCTCGCAAAGGGACGTAAGCCAATTGCTCCGTATTAAACTTCTTCTGCGCTTCTTCTCCCGCATTGAGCCATGGTTCTCTATCACAAAGAGTTTGAGCACGCCGGCGCCCAATCCGGTCTGCAGATTTGGAGGATAGAAAAAATGGACCTGGCTCCGGTCCCGGCGAATCTGTTCGGCAACTTCTACGTGGGAGATGCTTATATTATTCTGCATACCATCCAAAAGAACACCAGCAAATTCTACAACCTGCACTACTGGCTGGGTAGGTGGCATTGCGGCATTTTAGCGTTTTCTTTATGTGTATTGTCATAAAGCTTTACCCTACTGCACACCATGAATTCTTCACCTGTCACCTGTCACCTGTCATTGTGGAGGTGTGGTGTGTTAATATGCTTGTTGGCGTGTCAGTACTGGCTGTATACAGAGTAACATGACTTATTACAAACGTTCTACTACTGTGCAGAAACCTTGGGGTTGGTTTAGTAATTACCTATTCATACGTTGTGGTGTCCTAACAGGCATGTGTTACCAGGGCTGTCTTAATGAGAGGGCACACCTGGGCACTGCCCAGGGGCCCCTGCACTTTCCCTAAAACAGCTAGTCCTTGAACCTACGCTGCCCCAAAATTGGGGGCCCCGTGATGGCACTGTGAGTGATAGATGCACAACGGAGGCAGGCTGCCTCCTACCTACTTGATGTCTGTTTACCTGCACCGTCATCAATGTGGGGGCCCCAGAACATTACTTTGCCCAGGGGCCCATGATGCTATTAAGATGGCCCTGTGTGTTACATAACATTGTGTCGTGGCAGCCCATTCATTATGAAGGCCACTCACAGCTTAAACCAGACGTTCTCAACTAGGGTTCCGCCAGAGGTTGTTAGGGGTTCCTTGAGATGTGGCCTGATTGACCTCCCATCTGATGGCGTCTGCTTGGTTCCAGGGCCAACACCAGTTGGCAGAGTCAGCAACATCACACTATGTTTTTGCCTTGTCTGAAAGGTGGCATTCTGACCAACACTGTAAGGGTGGCATTCTTCCAATTGACCACCATTGTAAAGGGCAGTCTTCTCATTGCCCCCCAATGTAAAGAGAATTCTTCTCACTGCCCCCCCCCCATATAAGGAGCATTCTCCCCACTGCCCCCCAAAGTAAGGAGAATTCTTCTCACTGCCCCCTAATGTAAGGGGAACTCTTCTCACTGCCCCCCAATGTAAGGAGCATTCTTATCACTGCCCCCAATGTAAGGGGAATTCTTCTCATTGCCCCCAATGTAAGGGGAATTCTTCTCACTGCCCCCCAATGTAAGGAGCATTCTTCTCACTGCTGCACCCCAATGTAAGGAGAATTCTTATCATTGCCCCCCAATGTAAGGAGCATTCTTCTCATTGCCCCCCAATGTAAGGGGAACTCATCTCACTGCCCCCCAATGTAAGGAGCATTCTTCTCACTGCCCCCAATGTAAGGGGAATTCTTCTCATTGCCCCCAATGTAAGGGGAATTCTTCTCACTGCCCCCCAATGTAAGGAGCATTCTTCTCACTGCTGCACCCCAATGTAAGGAGAATTCTTATCATTGCCCCCCAATGTAAGGAGCATTCTTCTCATTGCCCCCCAATGTAAGGGGAATTCTTCTCACTGCACCCCAATGTAAGGCGAATTCTTCTCACTGCCCCTCAATGTAAGGAGCATTCTTCTCATTGCCCCCCCCCTCCCAATGTAAGGAGCATTCTTCTCACTGTCCCCCAATGTAAGAAGCATTCTTCTCACTGCTGCCCCCAATGTAAGGAGAATTCTTATCATTGCCCCCCAATGTAAGGAGCATTCTTCTCACTGCCCCCCAATGTAAGGCAAATTCTTCTCACTGCCCATCAATGTAAGGCGCATTCTTCTCACTGCCCCCCAATGTAAGGCTAATTCTTCTCACTGTTTCCCAATGTAAGGGGAATTCTTCTCACTGCCCCCCAATGTAAGGAGCATTCTTCTCACTGCCCCCCAATATAAGGAGCATTCTTCCCACTGCCCCTCAATGTAAGGAGACTCCTTTTCACTGCCCCCCAATGTAAGGAGAATTCTTCTTACTGCCCCCCCTAATGTAAGGGGAATCCTTCTCACTGCCCCCCAATGTAAGGAGCATTCTTCTCACTGCCCCCCCAATGTAAGGAGCATTATTCTCACTGCCCCCAATGTAAGGAGGGGAATTCTTCTCACTGCCCTTCAATCTGTAAGGAACATTCTTCTCACTACACCCCCCCCCCCCCTAATGTAAGGAGCATTCTTCTCACTGGCTACCAAAGAAAGCAACAATTTCCCACTGACCCCAATGTAAGGAAAGTTCTTCACACTGTACTTCAATATAAGGAGCATACAGCCCACTGCCTCCCAATGTAAGAAGCATTCTCCCCCACTGCCCCCCCCCCCATATAAGGAGCATTCTCCCCACTGACCACCAATGTAAGGAGCATTCTTCCCACTGAATACTGATGAATTGGGTTAAGCAGAAGGTTCCTCAAGACCCAGAACTATTTTAGGGGTTCCTTTTGGGGGATGAGGTTGAGAAAAGCTGGTGTAAATCAACATAAGCACCAGACTAAATTCATATAGGAGTCCAAAACAGCTTTTGTGATTTGCAAAGCATTAAATCTGTCTTGGGCTCCTTTATGAATTTGGTCTGGTTCTCCTTGTGTTGGTTTGAGCTCTTGTGTACCCATTGGAGAGTATCCCTTGTTGCATGTAATCAAAGCCAGTGAGTCCCTCCAATGTCTTTTTTCCTTTTGCTAAGGTTTGAAAGACCCAGCGCCACTTGGATGTGTCCCTTTGAACAACCAATATGAATGAGATTCCAATGCCCCATAAATGAAAATATGTGCATGACCCTTAACAATGCAGCACACCACAAGGCTTCGTATATACACTATATCACCGAAAGTATTGGGACACCTACCTTTACACGCACATGAACTTTAATGGCACTCCAGTCTTAGTCCGTAGGGTTCAATATTGAGTTGGCCTACACTTTGCAACTATAACAGCTTCAACTCTTCTGGGAAGGAGTGTGAGTTGAAGTCAGGACTCTGTGCAGGTCAGTCAAACTCACTCATCCATATCTCTATGGACCTTTCTTTGTGTACTAGTGCACAGTCATGTTGGAACAGGAAGGGGTCATCCCCAAACTGTTCCTACAAAGGTAGGAGTATGAAATTGTCCAAAATGTCTTGGTATGCTGATGCCTTCCCATTCACTGGAACTAAGGGGCGAAGCCCAACCCCTGAAAAACAACCCCACACCATAATTCCCCCTCCAACAAATGATTTGGACCAGTGCACAAAGCAAGGTCCATAAAGACATGGATGAGTGAGTTTGGGGTGCACAGAGTCCCGACCTCAACCTGATAGAACACCTTTGGGATGAATTAGAGTGGAGACTGTGAGCCAGGCCTTCTATTCCCACATCATTACCTGACCTCACAAATGCACTTCTGGAAGAATGGTAAAACATCCCCATAGACACACTCCTAAACCTTGTGGACGGCCTTCCCAGAAGAGTTGAAGCTGTTATAGCTGCAAAGGGGGAGCCAACTCAATATTGAACCCTCCGGACTAAGACTGGGATGCCATTAAATTTCATGTGCGTGTAAAGGCAGGTGTCCCAATACTTTTGGTAATATTGTGTACGTTGTAGTGCTCTGAAGTGTATTGAGTTCTACTGTTCAATGCTTTTGGATACTATTTACTAAGAATGGCAATGCAATGTACCACAGAGCACATAGAGCAGGTGCAATGCCACAACACCGAAGTATGACGGGGCCCTAGAAGAAGAGACATTGTTCAGAGGTTGAAGCTGTGCTCACTTTGAATACTTAACCTCCCTGGCGGTCTTCCCGTGTGTGGCACGGGGTGAGATTTTTAAGCTAAGATCGGTAACCCCGTGCCACACACGGACTTGCCTCGCTGGATGCAGAAAAAAAGTTTACTTACCTTTTCTCTGCGATCCAGCGATGAATCTCCGCAGTACACGGCGGCCGGTTGTCCGCCTGATGCTGTGTGTACCGCCGATTCCCTTCCCTGCGAGCGTCGCGACGTAGGGGGGGGGAACGGCGCCAAATTCAAAAAAGTAAACAAACACTATACATACAGTACACTGTAATCTTATAGATTACAGTACTGTATGTAAAAAATACACACCCCCCATGTCCCTAGTGGTCTGCCCTGTACACTACATGTCCTTTTATATAATAAAAACTGTTCTTTCTCCCTGCAAACTGTAGATTGCCCATAGCAACCAAAAGTGTCCCTTTATGGCAAAAATTGTTTTAGAGCAGCTAAAAAACAGCGATAATAAATTATAATCACTTGCAGAATTTAGCGATAGCGATTTATGGGGAAATACGTCATAAAAAAAAAAAAAATAATGACAGCAAAAATTCTGCAACTGAGCAAATTTCAGTGATTTTGATTTGATTACATTATTGAATAATTTTTACTATAATTATATTATTATTTGTTATAATTTTTTATAAGTATTTATTATATTATAATTTTTAATAAAAAAAAAAAAAATCATACCCGGGATGCCTATTAGACTCTTGTTTGGATAGATTTCAGTGAGTTATTCCTAAGAATTACAAGCCTACGGTATAAAACGCCAAATTCCCTTGCAAATAATGGTACCGCTTTAAGCACCTAAAATCTGAAAGAATCATACCGCCAGGGAGGTTAAAGGGATTGTAAAGGTACAATTGTTTCCCCCCTAAATAGCTTCCTTTACCTTAGTGCAGTCCTCCTACACCACATCCTTCCATTTTGCTTTTAAATGTCCTTATTTCTTCTGAGAAATCCTCACTTCCTGTTCTTCTGTCTGTAACTCCACACAGTAATGCAAGGCTTTCTCCCTGGTGTGGAGAAAGCCTTTTGAGGGGGGAGGGGTGAGCAGGAGTGTCAGGACACCCACTAACACACAGCTCCTTTCTCTATCTGCAAAGTAGAGAATGTCCTGACTCTCCAGCTCGCCCCCTCCCCCCTCAAGAGGCTCCAGGGAGAAAGCCTTGCTCAACCTCATCCAATAAGCTCAGTGAATATTTACTTTGCAAGGCAAACAGTCCCTCTATCGTTAGTAAATCTGCACTACTTCATCCGTTAATTTTCCTTTCTAAATCCTTACCTGGGCAGGAATGGCGTTCCCTCCGAAAATGCGCAGACTTGGTGTGGGGTCTCTAAGGGGGTCCTGCTGATCTAAAGGTTGATTGCCAACCAGTAGATCAGCAGTCAGTACCCCCTCTTAGAGACCCTCATTATCTCACAGTCCCCTCATATCAGTGCCCCCACCCCCTCTTTAGAGATCTCCAGACATTATTGAACCCCCCCCCCCCTTATATGAACAGCAAGAGAAGGAAGCAGCAAGACGTGCAGCAAGACGTGCTCTCTCCTCTCTCTGTGCTGATTTCACGACCAGGTGTCTACTGCTGGTTGTGTCGGCCCCCTCTCTCTCCTAGGGCTTGAACCAGGGAGTAGCAGATACTGGCGCACGGATCCCAGCAGTGGGACGTGTGGCTCATACTCCCTGGATAGGCAGGGTTTTTTGGCCACCCCCGTTCCTGCTCCAGCTCCTTCTCTGCTCCAGCCCCCATCCGCTGAAGGTAAGTCTGCCTGCTCTCCCTGGGACTAAAAGCGGCCGTCCTTGTCAGGACAAGCCGCAGTCTTCTCTGTCCCGAGAGACAGGAATCTTCTTTTTTTCCCCAGCCTAGGTTCCCCTGCACTCCCTCACCTCCCTTACCTCCATCATCCCCAAGGGCCCCAAGGGCCCCCCTTCCTCTATTCCTCCGCCCGTGTAGTTTTCGCCGTTCTGGTGCTCTGTTGAGGGCACCGCGCCAGGCCGCTCCGAATCGCGGGGCCGCGGTCTAGGAAAGACCGCGGCTTCACTTGCGGCCTAACGGCGCGCCGCTCCCCACGCCTCTGTGGTCCTCTCTCAGCCCCAGGAAACCTCCCCTACCCCAGAGGGCCAGCTACCCGGCCTGTCTCTCACCCCCTCAGCCCCCTGTTCAATTAAAGAATCACCCTGTCAGCCCTCTTCCCACTGCCTGAACAGCCATCCCGCCTGACCAGCAACAGGGTCCCCCTCACAGCCCCAGCCCCCCCCCTGTCTTTCCAAAGCACAGAAGCCTGATCCAGGGGTTACCCGATCGCCTCTTACAGGGGTCAGGAAGGAATTTTTTCCCTGCTGGAGCATATTGGCCGAGCACCGCCGGGGTTTTTTGCCTTCCTCTGGACCAAGCCTGGAAAGAGGAGTTAGCCAATTCCTCTCCCCACTGCCCCGAAATCCCCCCCCTCGTGTATTGACGATCATGGCACGTAGGCAATATTCTGCCGAAACCATTTGGAGTTTGAGGCAATGCGCCGCAATACTGCCAGCCATCACCAAAAAGGCCCTAAGAACTGAGCGACTATTGAGAATCGATCATAGATCGACGGTCAGTCATTTCAGCCATTTACCCCAGCTCAAGCACATATCATGTGCTCTGATCAACACAAGATCGGCAGTAAAACACCGACTAGAAATCCGCGACTTCATTCAACAAAAGGATCTAGACTGTCTTTTTATTACAGAGAGCTGGCTCACAGCCGACTGTAACACCATTCTAGGAGAACTGGTGCCAGAAAATTACCGTATCATAACGGAAAACAGAATAGGGCAAAGAGGAGGCGGCCTGGCGGTGATCCTCAAGACTCATCTTACGATCACCAAACCAGTCCGCCAAAACCCTCTTCCATTCATGGAAACCCTTACTCTACAACTTCAAGCAAGTTCAAAGGAGACCGTCCACATTCTGCTCTGCTATAGGCCGCCCGGCCCAAAATCGCAGCTGCTATCATCATGGACGGATTTCTTCTCCACTTATACCCTCAACAGCAAACACCTGTTGCTGCTCGGGGATTTCAATCTCTGGGCCAACTCCTCACAGGACCCCATTGCCGACGCCTGTATTGACCACCTGGAAGGATTAGGATTGCAGCAACTAGTATGTGGGCCCACACATGCTTCAGGTCACACACTTGATCTTATTTTCAGACAAGCTCTGGAAATAAAAATTTGGGAAAATGAAAAATTGCCATGGACAGATCACCATGCAATTATCTTCAATATTTCCACAATCCCCCCCGCAACAAAAACATCAAATCCAGTGACAACACACTGGACTAGATGTCAGAAGAAGCTCCACTCGGAACTCTTCAAAACCACTTTAAGGAAAAAAATAGAAACAACTCCGCCGCATCAAACGGCCGTTGAAACATTGGAAGCCATAAACTCGGCCATGCTACAGTCAGCCGACTTGGTAGCGCCGAAGCGACGAACCCGCATCCGGAAAACCAACCGCAGCTGGTTTAGCAACCAACTGTCGTTACTGAAGCAAGAACGCAGAAGGGCCGAATCTGCCTGGAAAAGATGTTCTTCAGAGCTAAACCTATCCATCTACAAGGCGACTACAAGAAAATACCACAAAGGAATTTTCCAAGCCAAGAAAAATTATTTTTCGGAGGCTATCAACGGCGCCCTAAACCGCCCCCGCGAACTCTTCAAGATGGTCACCCAGACCATGAAGCCAGGATGCATTGAAACCCCCAGCTCGGACACACAAGAATTTTGCAATGAACTATCGGATTACTTCATTAATAAAATCGAGGTGATCCGTGAAAGCATTCAGCAAAACAATTCCCCCCTCAGCCCCCCCTGCAGCCTCTCACACAACACCCATAGTAATTCTTCTATATCAGGTAAGTTCGCCCTGGAACCCATCTCCATCGAGACCACTAAGAATGTCATTTGTACTCTGCGTAATAGCACAGCGCCAAATGACGTTATCCCCACTAAACTGCTGAAGGAATGCGCCGACATTCTGGCTCCTCCCATCACGCAGCTTATCAACCAGTCTTTCTTGGAAGGCATAGTGCCCTCACAGTTGAAAGAGGGTGTAATCCAACCCATCCTGAAGAAACCCTCCCTGGACCCCAAGGATCCACTCCACCGCCGTCCCATAACTAGCCTCAACGTACTCTCAAAGATAATGGAAAAAGTAGTGGTACAACAGCTGCAACAGCATCTAGATACCCACAAGCTACTTGACCCATTGCAATCAGGCTTCCGTCCCGGACACGGGACAGAAACAGCATTACTGAAAGTATGGGACGATGTTCTCAAGGCCGCAGACGAAGGAGAATCTTGTCTTCTAGTTCTGTTGGACCTAAGTGCCGCTTTCGACACTGTAGACCACAATCTGTTACTGACTCGGCTTGCTGAAGTAGCCAGAGTCGCAGAAGGCGATCTATCTTGGTTCTCCTCTTTTCTGGAAAACCGATCGCAAACAGTGAAGTTAGGACCTTTCACGTCTGACAAACGCACAGTAACATGCGGAGTCCCTCAAGGATCGCCTCTGTCACCAGTGCTGTTTAACATATATCTTCGTCCTCTCTTTGAGATTATCAGCAGCCAAAAACTGCTCTACCACTCATATGCAGATGACACACAACTCTATTTCCGCATCTGCAACAGACAGGATCACCACCTCAATCTAGAGACATGTCTCTCTTTGATAGAGGACTGGATGACAAAGAGTTATCTTAAACTCAATGGAGCGAAAACAGAACTTCTCCTGTTTCACGCCAAGCGTATGAATCAACTTTCAACAGCATGGACCCCCCCGCCCATTCTGGGCAAGCTCATCACCCCTAGCGCCAAAGTCAAAAGCCTAGGGGTCATTTTTGACTCCTTTATGACAATGGACGCACAAATAGGGTCAGTAGTCAGCGGATCTCACCATCTGCTGCGCCTACTACGCAGACTCACTCCGTTCATCCCTAAAGAAGATTTAGCGGTCGTGGTGGGAGCAATTGTTAACTCCAGACTGGATTATGCAAATGCCCTTTACCTCGGCCTCCCCAAGTACCAAATCGCTCGTCTGCAAGTCGTTCAGAATACGGCCGCCAGACTGGTGACTGGGAAAAAACCCTGGGAATCCATCTCACCTTCACTGAGAGCACTTCATTGGCTGCCAGTCAAAGACAGAATCGCTTTTAAAGCTCTCTGTCTTACACATAGATGTGTCCATGGGAATGCCCCCCTTTATTTATGCGAAATAATAAAAGCGCATAATCCCAATCGCGTTTTGCGATCCACGAATCAGAACCTGCTCCAGGTTCCGAAAGCCAACTTCAAGTCCAAGGGAGAAAGGAGATTCGCGATCCAAGGTCCCAAACTATGGAACGCTTTACCAACCAGCATTCGGTTGGAGGAGAACCACCTAGCATTTAGGAAAAAGGTCAAGACTTTTCTCTTTTGATATCAAAGGAGACAGGAACAACAAGCGCCCAGAGGCGATTCAGTTCGCATGTGCCGCGCTATACAAGTTTTCATTCATTCATTCATTCATATATCAGCACCCTCTGCCCTCAAAACACTTAGGACCGCGGACCTTTAGGCAGGTAAAGGACCTGGCCAGTTTTTGCGATTCGGCACTGCGTCGCTTTAAGTGACAATTGTGCAGTCGTGCGACGTGGCTCCCAAACAAAATTGGCGTTCTTTTTTTCCACAAATAGAGCTTTCTTTTGGTGGTATTTAGCGGTTTTTATTTTTTGCGATATAAACAAAAATAGAGCTATAATAAATATCCCCCAAAAATATATATAAAAAAATGTTTTTTTCCTTAGTTTAGGCCGATACGTATTCTTCTACATATTTTTGGTAAAAAAAATCATCGCAATAAGCGTTTATCGTTTGGTTTGGGCAAAATGTATAGCGTTTACAAAATAGGGGATAGTTTTATTGCATTTTTATTATATATATATATATATTTTTACTACTAATGGTGGCGATCAGCGATTTTTCCATGACTGCGACAATATGGCGGACACTTCGGACAATTTTGACACATTTTTGGGACCATTGTCATTTTCACAGCAAAAAATGCGTTTGAAATGCTGTGAAAATTACAATTGCAGTTTGGGAGTTAACCACAAGGGGGCGCTGAAGGGGTTATGTGTGACCTCATCTGTGTTTCTAACTGTTGGGGGGTGTGGCTGTAGGTGTGACATCATTGATTGTGTGTCTCTATATTAGGTAACACACGATCGATGACGGCGCCACAGTGAAGAACGGGGAAGCTGTGTTTACACGCGGCTCTCCCCGTTCTTCAGCTCCGGCGACCGATCGCGGGACTCCAGCGGCGATCGGGTCTGCGGGTTCCGGAGCTTCGGACCGGGTCGCGGGAGTGCGCCGCGGACGCGCGCCCACGACCCACGGCTGGGTACTACTACAGGATGTACCTGTACGTGTATGTGCCCAGCCATGCCATTCTGCCGACATAAATGTGCAGGAGGCGGTCCTTAAGTGGTTAACACATCCATTCAGATTGCCTTACCAGCGGGACTCAGGAGCTACTGCAACCAAGGAGGGAAGTGTGAGAGCCGAGCTGGGAGGCTGAGCTGCTCTAGGGCTATTTACCCCCCACTATGCAGTGTGAATGGCAGAAAAAAGCATGTCATTGGTTGTTAGGAACCAATTGTGCAAAGGAGAACTTCAAGGCGACGGCAGTGGCGGCAGGGGGGTGATAGAGGCACCGGGTGGGGGAGGCAGAGAGGCACAGACTGTCCAGAGCAATACTGGACAGGTGGAAACCTTGTCTGGGGACAAAACCGGGGAGAGAGAGACTTGGTTCGGGGACAGTGTCCTCAGTCCAGGGGTTGTCCCCAGAAACCGGGGACAAAAAATATCATACAATCCCATATATCTATCTAATTCTATACACACAGTTGATACAGAGGAAGGCGAAAAATCCAATTTGTTGCATCAGGGAAAAAAAATCCTTCCTGATCCCCTGAGAGGCAATCGGATTTTCTCTGGATCAATTTTACCTATAAATGTTAGTTCCCAGTTATATTATGAACAATTTTGTGCACTGGTCCAAATCATTTGGTGGAGGGGGGATTATTGTGTTGTTTTTTTTTTAGGGGTTGGGCTTGGCCCCTTAGTTCCAGTGAAGGGAACTCTTGGCGGCGTACAGACGATCGGACATATCCGATGAAAACGGTCCGCGGACCATTTCCATCGGATATGTCCGATCGGGAGTTTGATCCGATGGCGTGTACACACCATCGGATCAAATTCCCCGCCGCCGGACGGCGCGGTGACGTAGTGGTGACGCGGCGGTGACGTTGACGCCGCCGCGTCACCGCACCAGGAAGTAAAACACTTCCGCGCATGCGCCGAATCCATTCGGCAGCGGCGCGGCGGCGGTGGGGGCCGACATGTCTGCTGGTAAGTGTACTAACCAGCAGACATGTCGGGTGGACAGATTCCCACCGGATAGATTTCAAAGCATGCTTTGAAATCTGTCGGGTGGAGAAATCTGTCCGCTAGCCCATACACACGAGCGGAGATGTCTGCTGAAACGGTCCATCGGACCGTTTTCAGCGGACATATCCCCTCGTGTGTACGCGGCCTTAAGGCGTCAGCATAACAAGACATTTTGGACCATTTCATGCTCCCAACTTTGTGGGAACAGTTTTGGGATGACCCTTTCCTGTGCCAACATGACTGCGCACCAGTGCACAAAGCAAGGTCCATAAAGACATGGATGAGCAAGTTTGGGGTGGAGGAACTTAACTGACTTGCACAGAGTCCTGACCTCAACCTAATATAACACCTTTGGGGTGAATTAGAGTGGAGACTGTGAGCCAGTCCTTCTAGTCCAACATCAGTGCCTGACCTCACAAATGCGCTTCTGGAAGAATGGTCAAACATTTCCTTAGACACACTCCTAAACCTTGTGGACGGCCTTCCCAGAAGAGTTGAAGCTGTTATAGGTGCAAAGGGCGGGGCCAACTCAATATTGAACCCTATGGGCTAAGACTGGGGTGCCATTAAAGTCTATGGGCCAGAACAGGTAGATGGGAGCATCTTTGCTCTGGAGTAACGCTTCTCATTTACGTTACTCTGCCGAAATTTTAGGAGCAAGTGCTGTTATTCATGAAGCACTTGCTCCTAAAGTTGCGGCAGCGCATCGCAAATGAGCCGGCGGAATTCAAATTGGGCGGGTACGGGGCGTGTATTATTTAAACTATGCGCGATCCCGCGGCAAACGTACTGCGCATGCGTCGAGTGTCAATGCATCCCAGTGCGCATGCTCCAAATTCTGTCAGTGAACGTCAATGACGTCACATCCCCATTCATGAACGTTTTACGCAAACGACGCGATTTTTTTTTTCCGACGCGATGACGACGCCTATACTTAACATAGGATACTCCACTAGGGGGCTGCTTTACCTTTACGTCGCGTATCGCTTCCGGAAACGTCGGAAAGTCACTGCGTTGCGCCCGAAAAAGATCGTGAATTTCCGACTCCCGCTGATTAACATATTTTTTCAGCGTTAATCAGCGGGAACGCCCCCGGCGCCATTTTTAAGTTGAAGTAACGATGCGATGGCGAAATTCAATTGCGCCGATCGCATCGGAACTCCAACCTGGCGTTTCTTGTTTTCTGGTTACAGAAACGCCGGCTTAAAGTGACAGTTAGGCTGGCGGATCAATGGATACTCCAGCCTAACTCTACCTGAATCTGGCCCTATGTGCCTAAAGGCAGGTGTCCCAATACTTTTGGTAATATAGTGTCTCTGGCAATCGAAAAACTAAAATGGGTCAAGCAATTGTTAAGTGTTTGAACAGGCAGACCTATTAGAATTGATAGTTCCTGTGAAACCGTCAGTGGGGGAATTAACAGTTGAGTCAAACAATAACATGGAAACATCAGTACAAATGTAGCACATCTGATTGTTCCCTTTTCTTTGGAAGGACAATCATTTTTGCACGAGTGGGAGAGGAAAGGGAGGGCAAACAGCGCGATCCCGTCATTGTTGCAGCTGCTGCCCTTAGCCCCCGTATAACGCTGTGAGTAGGATTCAGCTTCATTGAGGGGAGAATTTTTAAAGTAAACAGCAGCCAGGGCATAGGGAAAATGTGATTGGTGCAGAACTCCCGAACAGGGAAAAGTTCTGCCCTGGACCGCAAAGTGACTATTTTTCTGACTTATATGCAAGTAAAACAATAGTTGTTAACCACTTAAGACCGGGACCATTATGCAGGTTAAGGACCTTGCCCCTTTTTGCGATTCGGCACTGCGTCGCTTTAACTGACAATTGCGCGGTTGTGCGACGTGGCTCCCAAACAAAATTGGCGTCCTCTTTTTCCCACAAATAGAGCTTTTTTTTGGTGGTATTTGATCAGTTATGCGGTTTTTATTTTTTGCGCTTTAAACAAAATGTTGAAAAAAATGCAAATGTTTTACTTGTTGCTAAAATAAATATCTGCAAAAAAGATATAAAAAAATGTTTTCCCCTCAGTTTAGGACGATATGTATTCTTCTACCTATTTTTTTTTAATCGCAATAATCTTTTAAAGATTGCACAAAATTTACAGCGTTTACAAAATAGGGGATAATTTTAAGGCATTTTTATTAATAATTTTTTTTTTACTACTAATTGTGACGATCAACAATTTTTTTTGTGACTGCGACATTATGGACGGACACATCAGACAATTTTGACCCATTTTTGGGACCATTGTCATTTTCACAGCGAAAAGTTATAGCTATAAAAATGTACTGATTACTGTGAAAATGAAAATTGCAGTTTAGAAGTTAACCACTAGGGGGTTAGGTGTGACCTCATATGTGTTTCTAACTGTAAGGGGGAGGGGCTGGACGTGTGACGTCAGTGATCGTCGTTCCCTATATCATGGAACAGACGATCACTGACATTGCCACAGTTAAAGAAGCAGTAATTTTAATTACACTAATGCCGCGTACACACGATCGAACATTCCGGCAACAAAACAGTGGATTTTTTTCTGACACATGTTGTCTTGTGTTGCATACACACACGGTCACACAAATGTTGTCGGAAATTCAGAACTTCAAGAACGCGGTGACGTACAACACATACGACAAGCCGAGAAAAATTAAGTTCAATAGCCAGTCGGAATTGTGTACACACGATCGGAATTTCCAACAACAAAACTTGTTGTCGGAAAATTTGAGAGCCAGCTCTCAAATTTTTGTTGTCGGAAATGTCCAATGGAGCCTACACACGGTCGGAAATTCCGACAACAAGCTTCCATCGAACATTTGTTGTCGGAAATTCTGATCGTGGGTACGTGGCATTAAAGTGCAACAATAAAAATGAAAAATTCCTTTAAATATAGTGCCTGGGCGGGGGGTCCCCTTAGTCTGCCTGTAAAGTGGCGCATATGTAGCATGTATAGAACCTGCTGCAGCAAAAATGATATTTCTAAAAAAAAAAAATCACATTTAAATTGACTTGGAGTTGCAATTGCTGGCACCTGGCACCGTTCAGGTCTGGTATGGATTTTAATGGGAACCCCACGCCCAAAAAATAAATAAAAATAAACTGCATGCCCCCCCCCCCCCATATCCATACCAGGCACCTATCCAAGCACTCAGACTGGCAAGTCAGGAAAGGGGGGAGAGCGAGCACCCCTCCTGAACCATGCCAGGCCACATGCCCTCAACATGGGGTGCACCGCAAAGCACCTTGCCCCCATGTTGATAGGAACAGGGGTATCTTCCCCACAACCCTGGGCTGTGGTTTTGTGGGTCTGCAGGCAGAAGGCTTATAAGAATCTGAAAGCCCCTTTCAACAAGGGGGCCTGCAGATCCCACCCCCCCCCCCCATGTAAATGAGTATGGTGTCCACAGTACCCCTACCCATTCACCCAAAAAAATTCAAAAAGTAATAAGAACACAAAGACAGTTTAAAAAAAAAAAAGTCTCCCCCGATGAAGATCCATCGTCAATCATGACGGCCGCCACATTGCCTCAATCCGAATGCCTCCTCCGGGCTCATGACATTTCTTATATAGGTAAGGGCGGGGCCACCTGGTGACAACACCTGGTGGCACCGCCCCCCCCCCCCCTTATGACGCCACGGACCGGTTCATGCTGGACCGGGCACCCAACTTTAGATTTCATCTTTAACGCAATGCATGTTAAAGTAGAAATAAACTCTCTCAAACAAAGTAGAACTATTTACAAAACTTTTTCCCTATTTTGGATAGAGCAAGGGAGGGTTATAACCCCTGTCTAAACATTTTTTTTTTGCCATCTGTGTTACATTGGGGAGATTTCCCTTCACTTCCTGTCCCAAAGCCAAACAGGAAGTGAGAGGAGATCCTTGCAAATTAAGGAAATTCATTGAGGTGACCAGAACTAGTGTCCCCATTGGAAGATTTCCTTACTTATATACTTTTCTGGGGACAACTCAAAATGTGAGATTTTCTTTGCTTTCACTTTAAATGATAAATAGAGAGGGCGAATCTCCTTAAAAGGGGCCACAGACAGCAATAAAAACCAACAGGTGTCCCTCTCCACTCTATACAAAAAAAAAGGTTTTGCCTTTAGTTATACTTTTACTATTTGTAATCCTTATGCTGCTAGCATTAGTAAATAGATAGGAATGTATATTATATTTACAGTGGAACCTTGGATTACGAGCATTATCCGCTCCAGGAGAATTCTCGTAATCCAAAGCACTCGTTTTTCAAAGCGAGTTTCCCCATAGAAGTCAATGGAAACTAAAATAATTTGTTCCGCATTGACTTCAGTGGCATGCAATACTGCATGTGGTCAGAGGTGGGGGGCGCCAGAGAGCCTCGGAAATGGGGTAAAGGCCCGAGGACACCTCGGCTGACCTCGGAATTGCTCGGAAACTGAGTATTTCTGTGTCTTTCTGAGCATTTCCGAACGGCGCTGTTCGGCTCCGCCCCCCCACCTCAGGCCAAACGCGGTACTGCACACCGCTTTGGCCTGAATCCTGCTCGTTTTGCAAGACAACACTTGCAAACCGAGTTGGGATTTTTTCAAATCCAGTGCTCGTATTGCGAAGCACTCGTTACCCGTGTTATTCGCAATCCGAGGTTCCACTGTACTTGTTTTAAACTTTTTTTTTTTTTTACATTTCTTCCTTGGCCTAGGCCAAAATGATGTCATACATCCCAGGAGTTTTCATTTACTTTTTAGTGTGGGGGGGGGGGGTGGGCTTTCTCAGCTAAGCACACCCTCTTGTCTGCATGCCTGAGCTAAGGGCAGGCTGGTGCATACCAGGAAGTAAATGCTGCATGAAGCATCTGCCCTTACGTGAGATGACTGTAGCTTGAAAAGCAGTGGCGGCTGGTGTTTTTTTTTTGGGGGGGGGGGGGGGGTCAGCAAACAACCCCCCCCCCCCCCCCCCCCCCCCGGGTGGCAGTATGCGATCAGTCTGAGAACTGCAGATGAGCTTTGGTATAAATGATATCTTATTTTTATAGTAAATATTTTTATTATAGGGATGGATTTTATAAATATCTCTCGGCCGAAGCGTTCTCGCCAACTATTACGCAGGTTGTGAGATCCGCCCCGGGACTTTGGCCAGGACAATTATTTTTTTGGGAAGAAATATATTTGTCAGTTCTTCCTTGTCAGCGATCATCAGATGGCTTTACATTAGAGCAGGGGTCTCAAACTCCCGGCCCGCGGGCCAGTTGCGGCCCGCAGACCAAGATTTTGCGGCCCACTGTCAAGCCCTTCCCCCGGACAGTGTCATACTTTGCAGCGCATGCAGCAGGGCCGGTACAAGGCAGGGGCGGGAGGGGCGAGTGACCCTGGCGCTACCAAGTCTAACAGGGGGGGGAGCGCAATCAGCCGCGGCCGCCAGATCAGTTGGATTGTCTGTCACTCACTTTCACTGAGTGACAGACAGCGCAGGCAGCGGCTGTGGCACACTGTGTGCCGACTGCGCTCCTCTGTCCTGGTCCTGGCTCCCTTTCATTCTTTGCGTTGCCTCTCGCCCCCCCCCCCCCATGAAAGCTGGTATATTCCCGACGTGCGCCATCACCGCGTGACGTCACGCCGGGGGTGAGAGGTGACTGAGGCAGAGAGGAAGGGAGGACTCGCGCGGAGCTGTGTCTGGAAAAAAAAAAAAGGAGGACAAGACACGAGGAGCCTGCTGCCTGCCTCAGCCTGCTACTGTCTGGAGTGGAGTGCGTGGAGTGGACTGTCTGCAACAGAAGAAGAAGTGAACTATAAAAAAAGTAAGAGACAACTTAAATTAGTCTGTATTGGGGAGGGGGGGGAGGGGGGATTGGACTGAGGTGACCATCATATTTTTAATTAAAAAAAAATGTCAGAATTATTTTTTTTTTGTGTTATTTTAAGCTTGCCTTCCTTGGCTGCATAAAAAAAAACCTTAATTGCAGCCTCACTGTGCCGTCACACGCAGCCACTGTGCGCATCACACGCAGCCACTGTGCCTATCACACGCAGCCACTGTGCCCATCACACGCAGCCACTGTGCCCATCACACGCAGCCACTGTGCCCATCACACGCAGCCACTGTGCCCATCAAACGCAGCCACTGTGCCCATCAAACGCAGCCACTGTGCCCATCACACGCAGCCACTGTGCCCATCACACGCAGCCACTGTGCCCATCAAACGCAGCCACTGTGCCCATCAAACGCAGCCACTGTGCCCATCAAACGCAGCCACTGTGACCATCACACGCAGCCACTGTGCCCATCAAACGCAGCCACTGTGCCCATCAAACGCAGCCACTGTGCCCATCACACGCAGCCACTGTGCCCATCACACGCAGCCACTGTGCCCATCACACGCAGCCACTGTGCCCATCACACGCAGCCACTGTGCCCATCAAACGCAGCCACTGTGCCCATCAAACGCAGCCACTGTGCCCATCAAACGCAGTCACTGTGCACATCAAACGCAGTCACTGTGCCCATCACACGCAGCCACTGTGCCCATCAAACGCAGTCACTGTGCCCATCAAACGCAGTCACTGTGCCCATCAAACGCAGCCACTGTGCACATCACACGCAGCCACTGTGCCCATCAAATGTTTAGAACTATTATTAAGATTGCATCAGTTGTACATTTTAAAATTTTGGTCCAATACTTGATGCGGCCCAGCCTCACCCAGCTTATACCTCCAGTGGCCCCCAGATAATTTGAGTTTGAGACCCCTGCATTAGAGGGACGCTGTAAAATTAGTGCTTAGTAAGCACTTTGTGCAACAGCTTGATCAATAGATGATGAGCCATTATGGAGGGGGATTGATGGTCCATTTTTAAAAAAAAGACATTATGGCCGGGTTCACACTGGTACGAAAAACTCTCTGACTTTGGGAGCTCATGAGGTGTAAAAATCAATGTTTCCCTATGAGAGCCGTCTTAATTGGTCCGATACAAGTCGGTCCGACTTTAAAAATGGTCCCTGTACTACTTTGGTCCGACTTTGATCCTACTTTATTTAGCCCTGGGTTTGACAATTTTGCTTGGAATCTAGGAGCCAGCTAAAAAAGTTAGGAGCCAGAAAACACGCCCGTCCCAACGAGCTTGCGCGCAGAATCGAACACATACGTGAGTAGCGTCCGCATGTGTAAACGGTATTTAAACCACTCATGTGAGGTATCGCCGCGATTGGTAGAGCGAGAGCAATAATTCTAGCCCTAGACCTCCTCTGTAACTTTAAAACGTGCAACCTGTAGAATTTTTTAAACGTCGCCTATGGAGATTTTAAAGGGTAAAAGTTTGGCGCCATTCCACAAAAGGACGCAATTTTGAAGTGTGACATGTTGGGTATCAATTTACTCGGCGTAACATTATCTTTCACAATATAAAACAAAATTGGGCTAACTTTACTGTTGTCTTTTTTTTTTAGTAAAAAAAGTGTATTTTCCCCCCCAAAAAGTGCGCTTGTAAGACCGCTGCACAAATACAGCGTGACAGAAAGTATTGCAACGATCGCCATTTTATTCTCTAGGGTGTTAGAATAAAAAATATATATAATCTTTGGGGGTTCTAATTAGACGGAAGATGATATCACATTAGAACTGCTGTTTTACTTGTAATGCCAACGGGCACCACGAGATGGCACCAGATCACAGAAGTAAGCTTAGGCCTGCAGAAGCCGCGGCCTCAATTACCGGCCTGAACATGGGGACAAGGTGCTTTGGGGTGGGGGGCCCCCACATCCCCATATTGAGGGCATGTGGCCTGGCATTGTTCGGGGGGGGGGGGGGGCGCTCGCTTGTCCCCTCCCTTTCCCTGACCTGCCGCCTGCGTGCTCGGATAAGGGTCTGATAAGGATTTGGGGGGGGGGGGGGGGGGGGCATCGTTTTTTCAGCGTGGGGGTTTCCCTGTAAAATTCATACTAGACGGAAGGGCCTAGTATGCTCTTGGAGGGGAGGCCCATGCCGTTTTTTTTATTTGCCATGGAGTTTCCCTTCAAGAACCTCAGAGCACAAGTCGCATGCCAAAGTCGGATCAGTTAAGACAGCGACCTGACTTTGATCCAACTTCAGTGATATTCAATGGGTTGAATGAAGCAGGGCTTGACAAAATCCGCAATTGCGAGCACGCAGCCCAGCAGGTCAGGAAAAGGGAGGGGACAATCGAGCGCTTCCCTCCCTCCGGAATCATACCAGGCCACCTGCCCTCAACATGGGGATGTGGGGGGCTCTGCACCCCCCCACCCCAAAGCACCTTGTCCCCATGTTGATGGGGACAAGAACCTCTTCCCAACAGCCCCGACCGTTGGTTGTCGGAATCTAGAAACCCTCTTTAACAAGGGGGCCCCCAGATCCCGGCTCCCCACCCTATGTGAATGGGTATGGGGTACCATTCACCAAAATAGTGTAAAAAAAAAGTTTTTAAAGTAATTTATTAAGGCAGCTTCGGCATCTCTTCCGATTTCTTCTTCCCTCTCCGGCTCTTCTGCCTCCTTCACTGGCTTCTTCTGCCTTTGTCGGTTCTTCTCCCCTCTCCGTTTCTTCTTCCTCTGTCCGCTGTCTTCTGCCTCCTTTTTCTCTCTGCGCTGTCTTCTGCCTCATTTCCTCTCTGCGCTGTCTTCTCGCTCTGTTCTTCCTCCGATACTGACTTGACGCTCTCTCCCGCTCTAATGCTAGGTGCGCAGTGTGCCACTACTTATATTGGCATGGGGCAGGGCAATCTGGTGACATCACATGGAGGCCCTGTCCCTTATGACGTCACCACCCGGGGCATGATGGGGCACTGGCGTCACAAGGGGGCGGGGCCTTCGCATGAATGGGAGCAAAAAAGAAAGTAGGTACTTTAAAATGCACTTTTTTAATTATTTATTTGTTTTTTGATTTTGAAACTGTCCTTTTATTCATTTATTTATCTCTTTAAGGATGCTTCCACACTAAAAAACACCGGCCGTTAGCAGTAAAGTGCTCCTAGATTTAGCGACGCTTTACTGCTGTTTAAGCAGCCCTTTTGCGATGCTTTTTGGCCGCTTCCAAGGCACTTATAACCTCAAAGAAGGGGTTAAAAACTCCTGTGCTTCGGCGCTTCCAAAGTGCTTTTCATTGCAATGGGCAGGGGTGTTTGGGAACGCTGTGTACCCGGTACCCAAACTGTCCCAAAGATGCTACTTGCAGGACTTTTTCTAACGTCCCGCAAGTGCACCGCCCCAAAGTGAAAGCACCCACTCCAAGGAATGGGAGGCAGTTTTCAGGCTTCTTACATGCGCTATTTCTAGTGCTAAAATGCCTAAAAACTGCCTCAGTGTGAAAGGGGTCTTATTGTTATCACAGAGAATATAAGGCTGCATTCACATCTAATCGCGGCGTTTTGTCCCACGAATTGCGGCGACAAATTGCAGCGTTTTGTACCGCGATTTGCGGCGACAAAACACCACAATATTACCCCCTATTTAACCCCCAGGTCCACATCTCCTATGCCGAACACCAAAGCCACCTGAAAAAAAGGGTCCGGGACTTGTTTTGAGCTTCAGGTGTACGGCGTTTCGGTGTTTGGCGTGGAGATGTGAACCATATCCATAGAGGGCAATGTAAAAATCACCCCTCCAGCGTATTAGGGGCTGCTGCGGCGTCGGGCTTTAGGCGTAAAAACACCTTGGTGTGAATGGAGCCTAAATATCCCCTGTAATAGGCAGTGACAGGTTCTCTTTACTGAGAGATCTGGGGTCTATTAGACCCCAGATCTCTCCCCTGCCTTTAAAAACCGGAAGTGATGAAATGTTTATCACTTCCAGTTTCTCAGACCATAGAGATTATCAAAGCCGTTCCAGTACTTGATTAGCTCTATGGTCGAACCCGCTGGATACACACTCGGGTCTTCTGGTCTAGTAGACCCCAGATCTCTCTTCTACCTTTAAAAGCTTTGGATTATACCAAGATCGGTATTATCTGATGCTTTTTTGAAACCACTAATGGTTTGTTTACTACAGGGAGAAACGGATGGGATGAAATGCTCATCGCTTCCGGTTTCTCAGACCAAAAAGATGATCAAAGCGGTTCCAGTACTTCATTAGCTCTATGGCCAGCCGGTGGAACCTGACGGATGCACACTCGGGTCTTACGGTCTAGTAGACCCCAGATCTCTCCTCTGCCTTTAATAGCGTTGGATCATACCAAGATCGGCATTGTCTGAAACCACTAATGGTTTGTTTAGAACAGGGA
Organism: Rana kukunoris; assembly: GCA_029574335.1. Lineage (NCBI taxonomy): Eukaryota > Metazoa > Chordata > Amphibia > Anura > Ranidae > Rana > Rana kukunoris. Next base: position 7,760,959 of record CM056053.1, read on the forward strand.
GAACCGGAAGGGATGAAATGCTCATCGCTTCCGATTTCTAAGACCAAAGAGATGATCAAAGCGGTTCCAGTACTTGATTAGCTCTATGGTCAGCTGGTGGAACCCGCCGGCTGCACTCTCGGGTCTTCCGGTGGGACGGGAGCGCCCAGATGAGACGACCGCCTGCTGAAAAAAAAAGTTACAGCTGCGGGTATCCTTCCACTTTTTTTAACGTCCCGACAGGGCCATCCACATAATGAATTTTAGCCGGTTTATCAGGATTCGGCCAAGATATACAAAGCAAATGGCCATCATTAGTGAGATCTGTACCAGTTTGGTCAGTGGAGCTGATCTGGTCCATGCATTTTTTATTTCCAGTGTGATCATCAAAAGCCCAGCAAGCAGCTTTATTATGAAAAAGGCTGCAAAAATAAATAGAAGGTATTGCCACACCAATGGTTGAGAGTCCAGATATTTTATTTCAACATACTATATTCAAGAGAAACAAGCCAATGCATTTCGCAGTTATATGGGTTAGGGTTCCTCAGAAAAAAAACGTGTTTCATTATTGGCCCTTAATACGTACATTCACCGGCTACTTTATTAGGTACAGGGAAGGAGAATACCCCGCGCTGCCAATGATGGTTGGATGGTAGCTGCTAACACGGCTCGTATGAGAAAAGCAAAATATTGGAAGTGTAGAAGGATGTGTAGCGCTTGGAATGACTATCTATTGATGATAGTCTGAAACACTCAAAAAATAAAATAAAATTGTGAGACCAAATGTAGGATCCTGAAATCTTCAGGGACAAGCACTAAATAAGTGACTAGTGCGTGATAAACAAAATAGTCTAATAATGTGTTACATAATATGTTCAAATGCTATTAAAATGCGATTTCACACATATAAATAAAACACATATGCCAACAAACAGTGATAGTTCATTTCTTGGATAAAAAAATCAATTAATAGTCAATAAATGCCAGGTATAATGATCTCCTGTGAAAGGAAAAAATTAAATATAAATGAATAAAAATAGTAAATCTAGATGTGAATATAACAGTCAATCTGGTGATTGGTGAATGTTAGATAGCTTCTCCACTAGTTTGTTCCCACCACCGAGAGTAATGCAGGCTTACCGGAACTGATTGACTTCAGCTGGCTTACACCACTGAAAGTCAAAGTAGGCTTGTAAATATAGGCTCCTTAGCAGGGCAGTATGCTGGCTGGTCATCAGATATACTCTGTGGGATGGATGGACGAAGCCCAAACTGGGAGTACGATCCCCAAATGGATGTTTCTCACAATGAATGGATATTAGAAGAGACAAGAGAAAGAAGTGGCCACATAGCGTAATCCCGTTATGTAGAAAAATAAAGTATTTATTTGCAGCGGTCAAACTTACATTTCAGCTGAGTAAAAAAGGCTTGTATACAAGTAGGGCGACAGTGGAGTCCTCCCGACGCGTTTCGTGAATAGAGCACTTCGTCTGGGGTATCTCTCCACTGTAGCCCACTCCAATTTATATAAAATAGTAAATTACAGTCCAATCAAGTGAAGATCTGACTCACCATACGCCTGCAGCAATGAAAAAACGGCACTTCCGTCTATCAAAGATGGCGCCGTGGCTTGCTATCCAAGCCTCAATGTGAGTTGGTTTCATTAGCATAAACAGGAAGTTTGGCAAAGTGTTATAAACAAAATTAAAAAATATTGTTAGATCTACATGTTGGAGGGCATAATCCCTGAGTATAGGACTGTGGTAACATTTGTAAAAACAATGTTAAAAAGACGCAAAAAAATGATGAAGAATAAACAATAAACTAAAAAGAACCGGAAGTTCACAGTATCTGGTTCTTATGATTGATGGGTGTTTAAACCAATGGCAATTAGGGCTCATAGGTATCAGCCGGCTGGGGCGCGTGTGTAGTCGTCACGCCTCTAGGTGGGTATATCCAACAATACCTAAAGGTGGTTAGGAGGTCCGCGCTTGGCATAACAGCGCTGTGGAGCGCATATGCGCTCCGGACGAGGGATTAATGCGTCACGCAACGCGACCGGAAGTGCGGGTAGAACGGCATCAATCGCGCGTGCATATGACGACTATAGTGTGGAACGCACGTGCGTTCCAACTGTCGTGCGCTCCAATCAGCGTGCGTTGCGAATGGAATCGGAATGGATAACTAGTTGTCCGTGATCCTAGTGGAATTGTATTGGTGAACATGCACTCCAACTAGGCCGGGCAAATCCCCTCAAAAAAATCACTGACTGTAACTGATTGTGATAATAGAAGGACATACCCTAATACCAAACCGGAAATGAATTTGGACCAAAAGAAAAGGGACACAAAATTTATAGTGACTGCCAAAACTATGCACTATTACGTAGTACAAGTAAGGAATTGTATCTTGATTGTAAGCAGGAAGTGAGACCACTTCACAGCATACCAGTATGCCGAAAAATGGCATCATGTATACTGTGATTGAATCCTGCAGGTTATTCTCAATTATGGAGTAGTTTTAAAAAATTATATTATAATAAAATAAGAAAAAAATAAAACCATCGCTTCATGTGTCTTGTGAATCTGATCTCCACGTACATATGAAAAATACATAGTTAAGAAAACTGAGATTACAAGATATGTACATTATGTGTTCCAATAAAAAAAGGAGAGAAAAGAAAGAAAAAAGGGGTACAATAAGAGTACTCAAAAAATTACCAAAGACCCAGAATAATTTGTATGTGTATTTATGACATGTTGATAAAAGAATTGATATCCCATTCAACGTTCATTCCTAATGGGGTGTTACTTTATTAGGTACACCAATGCTGTATCCTGGCCTAGGCCAACAAGGCCCAGGCCTAGGGCAGCACTTTGCAGGGGGGTAGCACGGACAGTGTCTCCGCCGGCTTGCGCTACACTGTTAGGCAAATTAGTTTAGCGTCCCCATAAATCGCCCGCACTGCTTCCAGTATATGAGCAGTTCTGCAGCTGTAAGGGGGGGGGGGGGGGTGGTCGTCGTCGCTTCAAATTTTTTACCATCCCTGTCCTATTGCAGAGATTTCCCATAGCCAAACAGGAAGTGAGAGGAAATGTATGCAAATTAAGGGAATCCATTGCCCCCCCCCCCCCGGCCACCAGAACTAGTGTCCCCACTTGAAAATATCAGGGTGGGTCTTAAACCACAAGGGGTGTGGCCTTGACAGGAAGGGGTGGGTTATATTTAAATTAGGGGGTGCACGAGTTAATCAGGCCTAGGGCAGCACAAAACCTAAATACACCCCTGAGGTACACATCGCTAGTACTGGGTTGGATCCCCCTTTTGCCGTCAGAACTGCCTTCATTCTTGGTGACATAGATTCTACAAGGTGTTGGAAACGTTCCTCTGAGATTTTGCTTCATAGTGACATAATGACATCACACAGTTGCTGCAGATTTTTCATCTGCACATCTATGATGCCAATCTTCCATTTCACCACATCCCAAAGGGTCTCTATTGGATGAGATGTGGTGGGTGTGGAGGCCATTGGAGTCCAGGGACCTCACTGTCCAGTGGTGAGATGATTGGATCTTTGTGACATGGAGACATTATCCTGCTGGAAGGATCAATCAGAAGATGGGGACACTGTAGTCATAAAGGGATGGACATGGTCGGCAACAATAGTCAGGTAGGCCGTGGCGTTCAAACGATGCTTAATTGGTACCAAGGGGCCCAAAGTGTGCCAAGAAAATCTTCCCCCCACACCATTACACCCCCACCACCAGCCTGAACCGGTGATACAAGGCAGGATGGATCCATGCTTTCATGTTTACACCAAATTCTGACCCTCTATCTGAATGTCGCAGCTGAAATCGAGACTCATCAGACAAGGAAACATTTTTCCAATCTTCTATTGTGCATTTTTGGAAGAGAGGAATTTTGCAGAAGACGGGGCTATTCAATGGCATCTTGTGGTGCTGCTTTCACAAGGTTCTGTGGGTTCTGTAATGTGATCAAATAACCGTTTCCCTTTGCAGTTGCACAGAAGAAGTAAGACCTCTTACATCTTCAACTTCCTGAAAAACCGGCAGTGATGCAACTCTCAGTCTAGGGTTCTTTTTCAGAAGATTGACAACACAAACAGAAATGTATTTATTACAGACATTTGTATTGCACAGCATGTGTAAGGTGAACATACACTGGACCCCAACAACCCCCCCCCCCCCCCCGGTCTCGTTGACCTGGAGTCCTGATATCACCCGCTGTGAGACATTATGGTGTGAGGTTGTTCTTCAAGGGTTGGGCTTGGCCCCTTTAGTTCCAGTGAGGGGAACTCTTAAGGCGTTTCCTTCACTAGGGCCATCTCCAAAATGTTTCCATAAAGTTGGGAGGATGAAATTGTCCAAAATGTCTTGGTATGCTGACGCCTTAAGAGATCCCTTCACTGGAACTAAGAGGCCAAGCCCAACCCCTGAAAAACACCCCACACCATATTTTGCCAAAAAGCTAGGTCCATAAAGACATGGATGAGCGAGTTTGGGGTGGAGGAACTTAACCTCAACCCGATCTCAACCGATCTCAACCCGACAATCCCATAGACACACCCCTAAACCTTGTGGACGGCCTTCCCAGAAGAGCTGAAGCGGTTATAGCTGCAAAGGGTGGGCCAACTCAATATTAACCACTTCGGGTCCGCGCTATTGACGAAATACGTCAACAGCGCGGACCTGAGGCGCCGGGGTCACGTCTTTGGACGTGATATATTTGTAATTCCCCAGTGGCGCGCGGCGGGGAAAAACAGTCCTGCCGCATCACCGAGGATTCGATGCGTGTACCCGGCGGCCGCGATGGCCATCAGGTACACGCGATCGGCGGTGACAGAGCAGGGACGTGGAGCACTGTGTGTAAACACAGAGCTCCACGTCCTGTCAGGGAAAGAGGAGACCGATCTGTGTCTCTTGTACATAGAGACACAGCATCGGTCACCTCCCCTAGTCACCCCCCTTCCCCCACACAGTTAGAACACACCCAGGCAATACATTTAACCCCTTCCTCACCCCCTAGTGTGAACCCCTTCAATGCCAGTCAAATTTATACAGTAATTAGTGCATATTTATAGCACTGGTCGCTGTATAAATGTGAATGGCGCCAAAAATGTGTCAAAAGTGTCTGATGTGTCCGCCGTAATGTCGCAGTCCCAATAAAAATCGCAGATCGCCGCCATTACTATTAAAAAAAAAAAAAAAAAAAAAAAAAAAAAAATCATAATTCTGTCCCCTATTTTGTAGGCGCTATAACTTTTGCGCAAAGCAGTCACTTATTGTGATTTTTTTTTTTTTTTTTTACAAAAAAATACGTAGAAGAATACGTATCGGCCTTAACTGAGAAGAAAAAAATAGTTTTTTTTTTTTTTTAATTGGGATATTTATTATAGCAACAAGTAAAAAATATATATATATTTTTAAATTGTCGCTATTTTTTTGTTTATAACGCAAAAAATAAAAACCGCACGGGTGATCAAATACCACCAAAAGAAAGCTCTATTTGTGGGGAAAAAAAGGACACCAATTTTGTTTAGGAGCCACGTCGCACGACCGCGCAATTGTCAGTTAAAGCGACGCAGTGCCGGAAGCTGAAATTTCGCCTGGGCACGAAGGGGGTTTATGTGCCCAGTAAGCAAGTGGTTAAACCCTACGGACTAAGACTGGGATGCCATTAAAGTTCATGTGTGTGTAAAGGCAGACGTCCCAATACTTTTGACAATGTAATGTATAAAATGGCGTGATTAAAAAAACACTACAGTGGAAAGCACACAAAAAGGCAGGTGGTGACACCCATAATTGCCATGTGGACAGGAACAGAGTTGATCATTTTGTCAATGGGATCTTGCTGTTGGGGTATCCAAGACATTAAGAAAGCCAGGGGACGACTCAGCCTGTCATCCTCCACCTATAACTAATATACAGTACACACAGGGCCATGACAAGGGGTGGGCAGAAGGGTAGGCTGCCCTGGATGCAAAGTTCCATTGGAGCGTCCTGACCCTAACCTCAAGGGGAGGGAAAGCGCAGTTTGGCATCTTTGCACTGGGCGCTGGGTGACCTTGTCCCAGCACACAAACAGCGTTTCAACGTTAGAGTCTTTGTTGTGATCCTCCAGAATTAATTTCTTGAGAAAGCAGCTCCAGAGGTCAGAGAGGGCTTGTTTTATTTCCAATCAGATTTTACTGATTGTAAAGAATATGTAATTACGTAGATTCCCATTTGATTGGCCATTACAGATGAATATTTTACAGAACTTGCTGGGAACACAAAGCTCCTTCTTCCTCACTCTTCCTCTGATATGCAAAGTATAGCTTATCTTGACTTTAAGACTTTTCTTTGAAAACAGTAATATTTAACTGAGATTTCTTAATGGTTTAGTAACAGCTGAATATGAAGTAATAAACTCCGGAGTTCAGCAATCTCTTGTGTTTGTAGGTGATATGAGGGAGGAATTTAGTGTACAACATAGTCATGATTAGATACAGAGAGATTTGTGGTTTAGGAAAGAAAATGGACTTTATAGGCACCAATCATAAACATAATATAAATGTTTTATTGATACAATACCAAAGAGATTCTGGTGTTGCAATCAAAATTACAATATAAAGTTATAAAAATACATTTAAAAAGTCATATATGATTGATCACACAATAAAAATAGTGAACAAAAAGAAATAGTCGTTGTAGCCAAGAATGGTCCGGCGTAGAAATCAATGTGGGTTGATAACTACTGTAAATATAGGTACATATAAACATAAACTCCACATGTTTCGCATTTGTTGCTTCCTCAGGAGTTATGATTTTTCGTTCCCACTAGTAGCAGCTAAATCTATAATAAAGAGGGAATGATCCCCTAGCGTTGAAGCCTGGATTCCAATTAATAGGCTGCGGTGTGTTCAGGAGTGTGTCAACCGGGCCGTTTGGTTAGATTCCCTGCTAAGAATGGCATTCTTAGCAGGGAATCTAACCAAACGGCCCGGTTGACACACTCCTGAACACACCGCAGCCTTCTACCATTGTTGGTCTACCTATTAATTGGAATCCAGGCTTCAACGCTAGGGGATCATTCCCTCTTTATTATAGATTTAGCTGCTTAAGCATACTAATCAAAGTAGTTGTTCAGCCCTTTCTACCAACATTCTGCGGTGCACACATTTGGAGTAAGCCACACCGCTCTAGCTTTATTCGGATCGCTTTTCAATCATCTGGAATCTTCTAAGTTCCAGACAATATTCATCTATACTGTCAACAATCCTTTCTATGATACCCACTAGTGGGAACGAAAAATCATAACTCCTGAGGAAGCAACAAATGCGAAACATGTAGAGTTTGTTTATATGTACCTATATTTACAGTAGTTATCAACCCACATTGATTTCTACGCCGGACCATTCTTGGCTACAACGACTATTTCTTTTTGTTCACTATTTTTATTGTGTGATCAATCATATATGACTTTTTAAATGTATTTTTATAACTTTATATTGTAATTTTGATTGCAATACCAGAATCTCTTTGGTATTGGATCAATAAAACATTTATATTATGTTTATGATTGGTGCCTATAAAGTCCATTTTCTTTCCTAAACCACAAATCTCTCTAGCTACTTTAGGACGCGGCACCGTAATACTCCAGGTCACCCATAGTCCATCCTATGGTTTGTGTACCTTGAACCCCGTTTTCAATGATTAGATACATGTCCATTAATAATCGAAGAGTTTTTCTTTCATCCAGAGACTTATTTAGCACCTTTTAAACAGCCACAGACTGTAATTTATTAGTACAATATATTACCAAAAGTATTGGGACACCTGCTTTTACACGCACATGAACTTTAATGGCATCCCAGTCTTAGTCCGTAGGGTTCAATCTTGAGTTGGCCCCACCCTTTGCAGCTATAACGGCTTCAACTCTTCTGGGAAGGCTGTCCAATAAGGTTTAGGACGGTGTCTATGGTAATGTTTGACCATTCTTCCAGAAGTGCATTTGTGAAACACGAAAATGCCTGACTCAGGCCTCGTACACACGACCGTTTTCCTCGACAAAATCCATCAAGAAACTTGGTGGCAGGAAAACTGTCGTGTGTATGTTTTGCGTCGAGAAAACTGGATCTCAACAAGAAAGAAAACAAGTTCTTTCTTTTACGACAAGTTTCTCGGTCGTGTGTTTGAGGCCTCACTGTCTCTGCTCTAATTCATCCCAAAGGTGTTCTATTGGGTTGAGGTGCAGGCCAGTCAAGTTCCTACACCCCAATCTTGCGTATCCATGTCTTTATGGACCTTGCTTTGTGCACTGGTCCAAATCATTTGGTGGAAGGGCGATTATGGTGTGGGGTTGTTTTTCAGCGGTTGGGCTTGGCCCCTTAGTTCTAGTGAAGGAAACTCTTAGGATATCAGCATACCAATACATTTTGGGCAATTTCATGATCCCAACTTTGTGGGAACAGTTTGGGGACGGCCCCTTCCTGTTCCAACATGAAGTTTCTCTACCCCAAACCCGCTCATCCATGTCTTTATGGACTTTGCTTTGTGCACTGGTGCGCAGTCATGTTGGAACAGGAAGAAGCCTTCCCCAAACTGTTCCTACAAAGTTGGGAGCATGAAATTGTCCAAAATGTATTAGTATGATGACGCTTTAAGACAGGGGTCTTCAAACTACGGCCCTCCAGTTGTTCAGGAACTACAATTCCCATCATGCCTAGTCATGTCTGTGAATGTCAGTGTTTTACAATGCCTCATGGGATGTGTAGTTCTGCAACAGGTGGAGGGTCGTAGTTTGAGGATCCCTGCTTTAAGAGTTCTGGAAATAAGGAGCCAAGCCCAACCCCAGAAAAACAAGCCCACACCATATTTCCCCCTCCACCAATTGATTTGGACCAGTGCACAAAGCAAGGTCCATAAAGATATTAATGAGCGAGTTTGTTGTAGGAGGAACTTGACTGGCCTGCAAAGACAGGCGTCCCAATACTTTTAGTAATATAGTATATGTGGCCAAATAAGCAGCTTCCACCATCCCTGCTGGGTCTGTCTTTTATATTTTGTTAGAGCTAGAACATATAAAGTTTGAGAATATCTTGCTGTTTGATTATCCACAACAACAGTAGTTGATTTTACCATCCACCAGGATCCATCTACTTTTAAATTATCACTTTTGGGTGCACTGCTCTTTAATGGTGTAGGGTTTTAGGTAGGTGTAGGTTGACCTCCATACTCACGACACTGGCAACGACCACCATGCAGGGAGAAAGGGAGTAGCCGCTCCAGGTGGGAACCCAAATGAAGATCCACCATAGCAGACAACTCAGGTGCAGGTAATGCACTCAGCAAGGCAGGAACAAAAAGTGTTTCTGGACAGCCGCACTCTGAACAAATTGTAGCCTTTATTGAAAGAAGGACAGCACTACAAGTCACAGCAAAAATGAAAATAAAACCTGGCCGCTGACGCATTTCGCACTGGAACTAGTGCTTAGTCAGTTCCATTGGTAGCCATACATGCCCACGCCATGACACTACCACCACCATGCTTCACAGATGAGGTGGTATGCTTTGGATCATGAGCAGTTCCTTTCCTTCTCCATACTCTTCTCTTCCCATCACTCTGGTATAAGTTGATCTTTTGGTCTCATCTGTCCATAGGATGTTGTTCCAGAACTGTGAAGACTTTTTTAGATGTTGTTTGGCAAACTCTAATCTGGCCTTCATGTTTTTGAGGCTCACCAATGGTTTACATCTTGTGGTGAACCCTCTGTATTCACTCTGGTGAAGTCTTTTCTTGATTGTTGACTTTGACACACATACACCGTCCTCCTGGAGCGTGTTATTGATCTGGCAAACTGTTGTAAAGGGTTTTTTCTTCACCAGGGAAAGAATTCTTTGTCATCCACCACAGTTGTTTTCCGTGGTCTTCCAGGTCTTTTGGTGTTGCTGAGCTCACCGGTGAGTTCTTTCTTTTAAAGGATGTTCCAAACAGTTGATTTGGCTACACCTAATGTTTTTGCTATCTCTCTGATGTTTTTTTTTCTCAGCCTAATGATGGCTTGCTTCACTGATAGTGACAGCTCTTTGTATCTCATATTGAGAGTTGACAGCAACAGATTCCATATGCAAATAGCACACGTGAAATGAACTCCGGACCTTTTATCTGCTCCTTGTAAAGGGGATAATAAAGGAATAACACACACCTGGCCATGGAACAGCTGAGCAGCCAATTGTCCCATTTCTTTCGGTCCTTTAAAAAGTGGGAGGCACATATACAAACTGTTGTAACTCCTACACCGTTCACTTGATTTGAATGTAAATACCCTCAAATTAAAGCTGCAATTAAAAGCCTCCTGCACATATACGTTGGCAGAATGGCACGGCTGAGCACATATACGTACAGGTACGTCCTGTAGTAGTACCCAGCCGTGGGTCGTGGGCGCGCGTCCGCGGCGCACTCCCGCGACCCGGTCCGAAGCTCCGGAACCCACCGACCCGATCGCCGCTGGAGTCCCGCAATCGGTCCCCGGAGCTGAAGAATGGGGAGAGCCGTGTGTAAACACGGCTTTCCCGTTCTTCACTGTGGTAGCAGCATCGATCGCGTGATCCCTTTTATAGGGGGACACAATCGATGATGTCACACCTACAGCCACACCCTCCTACAGTTGTAAACACACTTCAGGTCACACATAACCCTATCAGCGCCCCCTTGTGGTTAACTCCCAAATTGCAACTGTCATTTCCACAGTAAACAATGTATTTTAAATGCATTTTGTGCTGTGAAAATGACAATGGTCCCAAAAATGTGTCAAAATTGTCCGAAGTGTCTGCCATAATGTCGCAGTCACAAAAAAAATTGCTGATCGCTGCCATTAGTAGTAAAAAAAAATATAAAAAATGCAATAAAACTATCCCCTATTTTGTAAACGCTATAAATTTTGCGCAATATTTATGGACCGGACTGTACATGGGTCAGTTTAGTTAGGAGCCAATAAATCTATCTGCATGTCTTTGGACCCCCAATAAACATAGTGAAAACAGTCAAGCTCCACGCAGATAGTGTCCTGGCTGAGATTTGACTTAAAGGGTCACTAAAGGAAAAAAATGTTTTAGCTAAATGGCTTCCTTTACCTTAATGCAGTGCTGTTTTTATGTTCTCATTGTTTGTTTTTGCTTTGAAGTAGCTGTAATACTTCTTTGATCTCCACACTTCCTGCTTGTCTGGCTCCTTATGAAAAATGTCATGGCAGCTTTTCACTGTGGTCTAAGCTGTGTCTCTAAAACTCCTCAGACCCAATCAGATTCATTTTAAAAACAAAACACTGCCCTGGATTTGTTTGTTTTTGTTCTCTCTCTCTCTCTACTAAACATAAACACAAAACCTTTTTAAAAACGAAAGTGAAACTAGAGGCACATTATATGATTGATTTTTATCTATTTTTAATCATTTTTAAAAGGAATCAGTTAACTTTTATGTCTCTATACCCTGTAAACAGTCATTTCAGCAAAAAAAAAATGTTTTCCTTTAGTGATCCTTTAAGGACCCCATTAGCATCAAGAACAGCAAGTATAATACCATTTCCTACTCCTAATGTGATTTGGAAGAAAACATTTTCCATGACTGCCCAACCTGCCAGAGGTGATGACTTTTTTGCTAAGTTTGTTTACTTTTATTTAGTCTCTGACCCAATCCAAATTGGTCCTCAGTGGCGGCATCAAACAATTCCTGGAACCACAAGAGTAGAGAAAACGCTAATTTCCTATATACTTCTTGCGGCCAACTGAAAGATCCTGGAAACTGACGAAAGTAAACTTATTATTGTAGAATAAATTATGTTCAACGGAAAGTTTTCAAGTATTCTGAATGACAGAAAGATAGAATTTTGATGATCAGTGGTCACCCTGGTCGAATTATGTACAATCAGTAACACAGAGTGTGCAACAGGTCTGCATGATAGACTTATCCTTCTGCTTCTTCTCCTTCTCTCCTTCGCCACTCCTTTTTCTTCTGTCTTTTCTCTTCTTCTTTTGTCCCACTTCTGTCATAGTTAGTCAGGTTGAAAAAAGTCCATCCAGTCCAGCCACAAAAAAATAAACAAACAAATTAAAATACACAGTACAATCCCATACACCCAACTCCAGGCATGGACTGGCCATAGGGACTACAGGGAGTTTCCCGGTGGGCCGATGGCTCAGTGGGCCAGTTTCAGAGACAACCTGTCAAAGTAATGACTGCGCAGCTCGCCCTCCACTTCATGCAGTGATGTGAAAAGGATGAGAAAAATACAGAGGAGAATAAGTGAAATAATAAAAGAGGTTATGTTATGCTACTTATGTTTTTTTGCACAATTGCGTATAGTTTATATACTGTTTTTGTTCTTGTTTGCAAACATATAGTGGGCCGGTCTGGATAAAGTCCAGGGCCAAATTTTGGTCTCAGTCCATCCCTGCCCAACTCCATACCCACAGTTGATCCAGAGGAAGGCAAAAAAAAAAAAACAGCAGAGCGATGATCCAATTTGCTACAGCAGGGGAAAAAATTCTTCCTGATCCCCCGAGAGGCAATCGGATTTACCCCGGATCAACTTTACCTACAAATCTTAGTACTCAGTTATATTATGTGCATTTAGGAAAGAATCCAGGCCTTGCTTAAAGCAATCTACTGAGCCGGCCAGAACCACCTCTGGAGGGAGTCTGTTCCACATTTTCACAGCTCTTACTGTGAAGAAACCTTTCCGTATTTGGAGGTGAAATCTCTTTTCCTCCAGACGTAAAGAGTGTCCCCTTGTCCTCAGTGTTGACCTTAAAGTGAATAACTCAACACCAAGTTCACTATATGGACCTCTTATGTATTTGTACATGTTGATCATATCCCCCCTTATTCTCCTCTTCTCAAGAGGGAATAAATTCAGTTTTTCTAATCTTTCCTCATAGCTGAGCTCCTCCATGCCTCTTATCAGTTTGGTTTCCCTTCTCTGCACTTTCTCCAGTTCTCTGATATCCTTTTTGAGAACTGGTGCCCAAAACTGGACTGCATATTCCAGATGAGGTCTTACTAATGATTTGTACAGGGGGGGGGGGGGCAAAATGATATCTCTATCTCTGGAGTCCATACCTCTCTTATACAAGAAAGGACTTTGCTCGCTTTGGAAACCGCAGCTTGGCATTGCATGTTATTATTGAGCTTATGATCAACTAAAACCCCCAGATCCTTCTCCACTACAGATCCCCCCAGTTGTACTCCCCCTAGCATGTATGATCCATTCATATTCTTAGCCCCCAAGTGCATAACTTTACATTTATCAACATTAAACCTCATCTGCCACATAGTCGCCACTTTTGTCCCTCTTTTTCTGTCCTTCTTTTGTCCCTCTTCTTTTGTCCCTCTTCTTCTGTCCTTCTTTTGTCCCTCTTCTTTTGTCCCTCTTCTTTTGTCCCTCTTCTTCTGTCCCTCTTCTTTTGTCCCTCTTCTTTTGTCCCTCTTCTTTTGTCCCTCTTCTTTTGTCCCTCTTCTTCTGTCCCTCTTCTTCTGTCCTTCTTCTTTTGTCCCTCTTCTTCTGTCCTTTTTTTTTTTTGTCCTTCTGCCTTTCTTCTCCATTTGTCCTTCTTTTGTCCTTCGTCTGCCCTTGTTCTTCTTTTGAAATATGTATAGCAATACCAGCAGAGATGATTAAATTGGGAGAAATAGGAAGTGGGACAGAAGTCCTGAAGAGAGTTAAAGCAGAGGTTCACACAAAAAGTGAACCTCTGCTTTTTGGATCCCCCCCCCCCCCCCTCAGGGGGGAAGGGGTACAGGTATTTGCGCCACTTCCAGATTCTGACTCCAGCGGGAGTCCAGCCTCGTGACATCACCCCCTGAACACTGAATGAATGAATGAAAAAACTTATATAGCGCGGCACATGCGAACTAAATCGCCTCTGGGCGCTTGTTGTTCCTGTCTCCTTTGATATCAAAAGAGATGAGTCTTGATCTTTCTCCTGAATGCTAAGTGGTTCTCCTCTAACCGAATACTAGCTGGCAGAGCGTTCCATAGTCTGGGACCCCATCACTGTTCTCAGGAGAGAGCGGGGACCAATGACGGCGCGCCACGATCCTCACGCATGCGCAATAGGGAATCGGGCAGTGAAGCCGCAAAGGCTTCACTTCCTGATTCCCTCACCGAGGATGGCGGCGGAAGCAGCCGAGGACCGAACGATTGCTCAGCCTCGTCTTCTGACATTGCGGGTGCACTGGACAGGTAAGTGTCCATTTTTTTAAAAGTCAGCAGCTGCAGTATTACAAATACTGCAGCTGCTGGCTTTTAAAAAAATAAAATAAAACGGGTGGACCTCCGCTTTAATAAGGCAGCTGCCGCTACTGTACATATTAGTCCACCTAAGTGAAGTAAATGAGTAAATAGGGTTGGATAGTAGGATTGGCGCTATTTTATTAGAATCCCTAATTTTTAATAAACAATTTCCTGTTTGTTTGTTTTTTAAATCCCTTGCCTAAAGTGCAGTAGTGAAAATGATATAAAATAAAATGAATTAAATAAATAGATATGACACTAATTGCCTTTCTAAAGTGCATGCGTGCCTGTGCATCAATTGGTGATTATCTTATGTGCAAAACCTGAAGCATAAAAGTATCAATACGTGCAAACTAGCAAAAGGTGCTACAAATATACTATAGTCCAGAAATAAATAATATAAAATGAATGTGAGACGTGAAAATTCTCAAAAAGTGCTGCAAAAAATTCAAAATCCACAATAAATAAATATAGAAACAAATGAATAAATTTGTGCAGTAAAAATATAAATAAGTCACAGAGCCGAATAACGGGGAGAGGTAAAAGTAAACAAAAAACTTTACCTTTCCTCCTAGTGAGAGTGTCACTCATCGTCTGTTCCCTGTCATAGGGAACGACGATCAGTGACGTGTCACGCCAAGCCATGCCCCCACACAGTAAGAATTACTCATTAGGTCACACTTAACCCCTTCAGCGCCCCCTACAGGTTAACCCCATTCAATGCCAGTGTCATTTTCACAGTTATCAGTGCATTTTTATAGCACTGAGCGCTGTAAAAATGACAATGGTCCCAAAATACTGTCAAAAGTGTCCGATGTGTCTGCCATAAAGGTGCAGTCACGATAAAAATCGCTGATCGCCGCTTTTACTAATACAAAAAATTATGAATAAAAATGCCATAAATCGATCCCCTATTTTGTAGACGCTATAACCTTTGCGAAAAACCAATCAATAAACGCTTATTGCATTTTTTTTTTTTTACCAAAAATATGTAGAAGAATATGTAAACTGAGGGAATTTTTTATATATATATATATATATATATATATATTGTAACGTTCAGGGGTTAACGCCGTTTACGATATTCCATTCCACTAACCCACGACAGCTTATCGACACTCCACAATCCAGCAGACGAACCCCAATAACGAGACACAGCTCTGTTTGAGGTTCAAACGAATAGACTTTAATGGGAAAATCAGGCTTCTTATATACACCAAAAAGCATGCTACAGTATTCAAAGGGACAATGACACACTCCACCCACAACATCATACAATTGGTACTAACGAGCCTCCAATACACATCCTTTAGTCAGACTTTTTGGCACCAGGTCTGACACAATCCACATGAGCTAATTAGCTACAGCTGACAAGTCAGACATCATGACTTTTAGACTGTGCTTACTCACAATACAGTATCAATTAGCATAACTCAATGAAAGGTCTTTAGAAGCCAGACTAAGGTTAGTTGTCATGACAGTAGCAGACTTAATTACCCCTTTAACAGTCTGTGTTCCCACATGAATGAGTCACTCTTCTATTGGCCTGTTGGGTTCAGAATCAACAGCCTGTAATTAGTTCTTCCAGACATTCTTGAATGTATTGTGGATTACATTACTGCCCCATCTCATGTAGTCCAAGATATCATTTCTCAGTCATCCTATGCCCCTGGTGGACATAGGATGACTTTAGACACAAGAGTTATTGGTGAAGCTGAAACAGGAGTACCCCACACCCTGCAAGAGCCTCTGGGTCCCACGGGCCCTCTCGTTACAATATTTTTTGGGTGATATTTTTTATAGGAAAAAGTAATAAATATTGTTTTTTTTTTTTTTAGAATTGTCGCTCTATTTTTGTTTATAGCGCATGAAATAAAAACTGCTGAGGTGATCAAATACCACCAAAAGAAAGCTCTATTTGTGGGAAGAAAAGGACGTGAATTTTGTTTGGGATCCACGTCGCACGACCGCGCAATTGTCAGTTAAAGCGACGCAGTGCCGAATCGCAAAAAGGGGCCAGGTCATTTACCTGCATTTTGGTCCGGGTCTTAAGTGGTTAAGAAACACAGCCAAGAATGGCACAGGCACTAGGATTTCCATGATTGCCATCTCCGTGCCATCATATCGGTTCGGGAAAAAGATGGTGACCCTGGATGCGTCCTGAACAAAAGTATGACTGAATTCTGATTGGTTCTTATGGATTTTCACCCTTATGAATTAGCAATCTTTATTGAACAAGGCGCAGTTTACAAAGCTGAAACACCAGCATAAAGATCATTGACTTTTTTTTTTTTTAACGGGCCAGGTATTTTATTAAAGTGACAGATATTTTTATTTATAAACAATGAGGTTAAAAAAAAAAAATACAACCACATGGCTAAAATAAAGATTATTATCTGGGTGTGTTAGCTTTGTAAATTCATACTACAGTCCTGTGTGCTTGCCAAGTGACTCAGTCTCCAGGAATTCGTACGAGTCATGTGACCAGAGCTTTATATGTTCGGCGTACAGTATATGTCGTCTGTTTATAATCCGATGGCACTAATGGAGGTCAGAGGACAGGCAGGCAGCTTTTACTTTAAATCACAATGTTCCTCTAATACTTCATAAGACAGGCAACAGTAAGCAAATCCTCCAGAAACAGAAGTGCAGGGTAGAAAAAGCAGACATTGCCTTGTTTGCAAAGGCATTTCCCTGCTCTGCCCTTGCCGACCGCAATCGCGGGACTCCCGGGAACATCGAGTTCCCGCGGCCGCACTCGCGAGGCACGCCCGCTGGGCGGCAGAATTAAAGGGACGTACCTGTACGCCAATCTGCCTTCCCGTGCCATGTTGACGACATAAATAGTTGTTCGGCGGTCAGCAAGTGGTTTAGATTAAAACGCTTTTCTTCTAATTTTAGTGAATGGCCGCGTGTCTTAAATTTCCTTTTGCGAGTTGCATGCAGTGTTGCCAACCTACCAGATTGAAATTTACTGGCACCACACCCAAAATTTACTGGCGCAGCCACGTTTTTACTGCCATTTCACAAAAGTTACTAAATTACATTTTTAGGTGCAAATTTCAGTATTTAGGCTACAAACAAGTACACTAGGCAAATAAAAATAGATATTAAGGGAAAAAAAATATTTTAGATATAATAAGGGCAACTTATTTAGTCACATCACCCCCTGCCTCCATCCCCCTCTGCCACCAACACCCCCTGCCTCCACCCCCCTCTGCGGTACCACAATCTCCCCCTGCCTCCAATGTCCCCCTGCCTCCATCCTCCTCTGCGGTGCCACCAACAACCCGTCTCCATCCCCCACCCTCTGCAGTGCCACCATCCCCCTCTGCGGTGCCACCAACATCCCCTGCCTCCAATCTCCCCCTGCCTCCAATAACCCCCTGCCTCCAATGTCCCCCTGCCTCCAATGTCCTCTGCGGTGCCACCAACAACCCCTGTCTCCATGAATGAATGAATGAATGAATGAAAACTTATATAGCGCGGCACATGCGAACTGAATCGCCTCTGGGCGCTTGTTGTTCCTGTCTCCTTTGATATCAAAAGAGAAAAGTCTTGACCTTTTTCCTAAATGCTAGGTGGTTCTCCTCCAACCGAATGCTGGTTGGTAAAGCGTTCCATAGTCTGGAACCTTGGATCGCGAATCTTCTTTCTCCTTTGGACTTGAAGTTGGCTTTCGGAACCTGGAGCAGGTTCTGATTCGTGGATCGCAAAACGCGATTGGGATTATGCGCTTTTATTATTTCGCATAAATAAAGGGGGGCATTCCCATGGACACATCTATGCGTAAGACAGAGAGCTTTAAAAGCAATTCTGTCTTTAACTGGCAGCCAATGAAGGGCTCTCAGTGAAGGTGAGATGGATTCCCAGGGTTTTTTCCCAGTCACAAGTCTGGCGGCCGTATTCTGAACGACTTGCAGACGAGCGATTTGGTACTTGGGGAGGCCGAGGTAAAGGGCATTTGCATAATCCAGCCTGGAGTTAACAATTGCTCCCACCACGACCGCTAAATCTTCTTTAGGGATGAACGGAGTGAGTCTGCGTAGTAGGCGCAGCAGATGGTGAGATCCGCTGACTACTGACCCTATTTGTGCGTCCATTGTCATAAAGGAGTCAAAAATGACCCCTAGACTTTTGACTTTGGCGCTAGGGGTGATGAGCTTGCCCAAAATAGGCGGGGGGGTCCATACTGTTGAAAGTTGATTCCTGCGCTTGGCGTGAAACAGAAGAAGTTCTGTTTTCGCTCCATTGAGTTTAAGATAACTCTTTGTCATCCAATCCTCTATCAAAGAGAGACATGTCTCTAGATTGAGGTGGTGATCCTGTCTGTTGCAGATGCGGAAATACAGTTGCGTATCATCTGCATATGAGTGGTAGAGCAGTTTTTGGCTGCTGATAATCTCAAAAAGAGGACGAAGATAAATGTTAAACAGCACTGGTGACAGAGGCGATTCTTGAGGGACTCCGCATGTTACTGTGCGTTTTTCAGACGTAAAAGGTCCTAACTTTACTGTTTGCGATCGGTTTTCCAGAAAAGAGGAGAACCAAGATAAATCGCCTTCTGCGACTCTGGCTACTTCAACAAGCCGAGTCAGTAACAGATTGTGGTCTAAAGTGTCGAAAGCTGCACTTAGGTCCAACAGAACTAGAAGACAAGATTCTCCTTCGTCTGCTGACTGGAGAACATCGTCCCATACTTTCAGCAATGCTGTTTCCGTCCCGTGCCTGGGACGGAAGCCTGATTGCAATGGGTCAAGTAGCTTGTAGGTATCTAGATGCTGTTGCAGCTGTTGTACCACTACTTTCTCCATTATCTTAGAAAGTACGTTGAGGCTTGTTATGGGACGCCTGTGGAGTGGGTCCTTGGGGTCCAGGGAGGGTTTCTTCAGGATGGGTTGGATTATACCCTCTTTCAACTGTGAGGGCACTATGCCCTCCAAGAAAGACTGGTTGATAAGCTGCGTGATGGGAGGAGCCAGGATGTCGGCGCATTCCTTCAGCAGTTTTGTGGGGATAATGTCATTTGGCGCTGTGCCATTACGCAGAGCGGCAATGACATTTTTAGTGGTCTCGATGGAGATGGGTCCCAGGGTAAACTTACCTGATAAAGGAGAATTACTATGGGTGTTGTGTGAGAGGCTGTAGGGGGGGCTGAGGGGGGAATTATTTTGCTGAATGCTTTCACGGACTGCTTCGATTTTATTAATGAAGTAATCCGATAGTTCATTGCAAAATTCTTGTGTATCCGAACTGGGGGCTTTGATGCATTCTGGTTCCATGGTCTGGGTGACCATCTTGAAGAGTTCGCGGGGGCGGTTAATGGCACCGTTGATAGCCTCCGAAAAATAATTTTTCTTGGCTTGGAAAATTCCTTTGTGGTATTTTCTTGTAGTCGCCTTGTAGATGGATAGGTTTAGCTCTGAAGAACATCTTTTCCAGGCAGATTCTGCCCTTCTGCGTTCTTGCTTCAGTAACGACAGTTGGTTGTTAAACCAGCTGCGGTTGTTTTTCCGGATGCGGGTTCTTCGTTTCGGCGCTACCAAGTCAGCTGACTGTAGCATGGCCGAGTTAATGGCTTCCAGTGTTTCAACGGCCGTTTGATGCGGCTGAGTTGTTTCTATTTTTTTCCTTAAAGTAGTTTTGAAGAGTTCCGAGTGGAGCTTCTTCTGGCATCTAGTCCAGTGTGTTGTCACTGGATTTGATGTTTTTGTTGCAGGGGGAATGGTGGAAATACTGAATATAATTGCATGGTGGTCTGTCCATGGCAATTTTTCATTTTCCCAAATTTTTATTTCCAGAGCTTTTCTGAAAATAAGATCAAGTGTGTGACCTGAAGCATGTGTGGGCCCACATACTAATTGCTGCAATCCTAATCCTTCCAGGTGGTCAATACAGGCGTCGGCAATGGGGTCTTGTGAGGAGTTGGCCCAGAGATTGAAATCCCCGAGCAGCAAAAGATGTTTGCTGATGAGGGTATAAGTGGAGAAAAAATCCGTCCATGATGATAGCAGCTGCGATTTTGGGCCGGGCGGCCTATAGCAGAGCAGAATGTGGATGGTCTCCTTTGCATTTGCTTGCAGTTGCAGAGTAAGGGTTTCCATGAATGGAAGAGGGTTTTGGCGGACTGGTTTGGTGATCGTAAGATGAGTCTTGTGGATCACCGCCAGGCCGCCTCCTCTTTGCCCTATTTTGTTTTCCGTGATAATACGGTAGTTTTCTGGCACCAATTCTCCTAGAATGGTGTTAGGCGCCGTACACACGGCCGAGGTTCTCGCTGAAAACCAGCGAGAACCTCGCTGGAATGCACATTCCAGCGAGGACCTCGGCCGTGTGTACGGTCTCAGCGAGCTTCCCGTCGGGAAGCCCGTCGAGCCGAAATAGAGAGCACGCTCTCTATTTCCTCGACGGCCCGCCTGGAAGAATGGCTGGTTGCCATTCCCGACGGGCGGGTCGCCGAATTCGACGGCCGGGAGAGAACCTCGACGGGCGGAACGATGTGTTCTGCCCGTCGAGGTTCTCTGCCGTGTGTACGGCGCCTTACAGTCGGCTGTGAGCCAGCTCTCTGTAATAAAGAGGCAGTCTAGATCCTTTTGTTGAATGAAGTCGCGGATTTCTAGTCGGTGTTTTACTGCCGATCTTGTGTTGATCAGAGCACACGATATGTGCTTGAGCTGGGGTAAATGGCTGAGATGTCTGACCGTCGATCTATGATTGATTCTCAATAGTCGCTCAGTTCTTAGGGCTTTTTTGGTGATGGCTGGCAGTATTGCGGCGCATTGCCTCAAACTCCAAATGGTATCGGCAGAATATTGCCGACATGCCATGATCGCCAATACACCGGGGGGGGGGGGGGTTGGGGCAGTGGGGAGAGGAATTGGCTGGCTCCTCTCTCCTAGCTTGGTCCAGAGGAAGGCAAAAAACCCTGTCAGAGCTCGGCCAATATGCTCCGGTAGGGGAAAAATTCCTTCCTGACCCCTGTAAGAGGCGATCGGTTAACCCCTGGATCAAGCTTCTGTGTGTTGGGACGACGGGGGGGGGGGGGGGTGGGGCTAGGGCTGAGAGGGAGAGCTTGTTGCTAGTCTGGTGGCTGCCTGCTCAGGGATGAGGGCTGACAGGGGGTTTCTCTGACTAATCTGGGGCTGAAAGGGAGAAGGGTGAGTAACAGGGCCAGGTGACTGTCCTTCAGGGATGGGGGGGAGGTTTCCTGGGAGCTGGGTGAGGACACTGAGACGTGGGGAGCGGCGTGCCAGTAGGCCGCAGGTGAAGCCGCGGTCTTTCCTAGACCGCGGCCCCGCGATTCAGGCCGGCCTGGCGCGGTGCACCCGAAAGAGCACCAGAACGGCGGAAATTTCCGCAAGGTGGTGGCGGGAGGTGGCGGGAGGGGGCCCTTGAGGAGGATGGAGGTGGGGGGGACAAGGAAAGGAGCAAAAGAAGATCTGTGTTGCTGCGGTTTTGTCCTGAAAAGGACAGCCGTCAGCAGCTTTGGTGGAGGGCTCTTACCTGTGGAGAGCCAGGGAGAGCGGAGGAGCAGAGAGATCAGGGGCGTAGGACTTTCCAGGGCTGGGCTGGAAACCGGAGAGTGAACTGACCTGGTCGGGCTGGGAGGGACTCTGCCTCTCTGCCTCCTAAGCCTGCCTGGAGCTATAGCACACACGCTCCTGCTCCTAGGAGACGTGCGCCGTGGGAGCTCCTGTGCTAATCCACCTGCCTCACTACCTCACACTCCATCCCCCACCCTCTGCAGTGCCACCATCCCCCTCTGCGGTGTCACCAACATCCCCTGCCTCCAATCTCCCCCTGCCTTCAATCTCCCCCTGCCTCTAATCTCCCCCTGCCTCTAATCTCCCCCTGCCTCCAATCTCCCCCTGCCTCCAATCTCCCCCTGCCTCCAATCTCCCCCTGCCTCCATCCTCCTCTGCGGTGCCACCAACATCCCCTGCCTCCAATCACCCCCTGCCTCCAATCACCCACTGCCTCCAATCTCCCCTGCCTTCAATCTCCCCCTGCCTTCAATCTCCCCCTGCCTTCAATCTCCCCCTGCCTCCATCCTCCTCTGCGGTGCCACCAACATCCCCTGCCTCCAATCACCCCCTGCCTCCAATCACCCCCTGCCTCCAATCACCCCCTGCCTCCAATCTCCCCCTGTCTCTAATCTCCCCCTGCCTCCAATGCCCCCTGCATCCATCCCCCTCTACGGTGCCACCGCAGCCACCATCACCCCCTGCCTCCAATCACCCCCCGGCTCCAATCTACATGTGCAGTTCCAAGCCGAACCGATCTCGGCAATTTTTACTGGCATATTCCCACGACCACAGACATTTACGAACGGGGGAAAAAAGTGCCTGTTTTTAGTGCCCGTTTTTACGAACTGCCCGTAAAAATACAGACAGAGTTGGCAACACTGGTTGCATGTATGGCCGGCGGAATTTGGGTTTTGGGACATGATTACCACAGGGAGTAACAAAGCTGCACATTTAGATTTTCTACAGATATGAGCTCCTTTAGTTGCCTATTGGGCTGCCAACTAGACCTATTGCAGTAGATGTTCAGTCCAATGGCCAACTGAAGGAGTTTGTGAGTGTGTAAGAAAATGACAATACATGGAGGAAAGCCAGGCAAGCACAGGGAGAACATGCAAACTCCATGCAGGTAGTGTCCTGGGTGGGATTCGAAGCAAGGACCCCAGTGCTGCAAGGTAGAAGTAAATTAGCACTAAGCTTGTTTTTGGTAAAACCTGAAATGCTGAACCTGAATTGATTTGATTGCATACAGTATATTCATAGCTCCTGTTTTCCCCCTAGGAAAGGAATGCAGCCAGGATGAGAGCACCTCGGCCGCCATTTTCACCGTACAGATGGACGATTATCTGGGAGGAAAGCCAATTCAGTACAGAGAGCTTCAGGGCTATGAATCCAGCGCCTTTGTTGGCTATTTCAAGGGTGGAATCAAATACAAGGTAAACTACAGGATCAGTTTAAAACACGAACAACATCTTCTGTGTCTGCTAATTACGACAAAAACTTTAAAACCTAACCCCAACCAAATGTATGTTCCTATTTCTGTTCATGGGTTTCCCTTATTTCCTGTCCCTGTGATACCAAGGCAAGAAATGCCAGAAAATGTTAACCCTTCACCACTCTACTAGAAAATTGTCTTTTGGAGAGACTCCCCACCACTTCCTGTCCTGACAGGAAGTGAAGTAAAATCTCCCCAATAGGGAAGCACACGAGGAAAAAAAAACTAAGATAAGTTCTAGCTCTGTTCGAAACGAAATGTAGCATTGAATGAAGTTGGGGGGGGGGGGGGGGGTCATATTCTCGTGACAGTTTTTTTTTTTTTACTTTTTTGGTGAGACCTCTTAGTTTAAGGTGACCAGATTTTTAAAATGAAATCCGGGGACAATTTTTTTTTTTTACTAGTAATGGCGGCAATCAGCGACTCTCTGCCCGTCGCCGCCCACCTCACAGCCTCTCAAAAGTCTTACTCTTCGGGCCCCGGCTACTACTGGGTGGGGAGCTGAGGAAGATCACTCCGCCAGGGAAGGCAAGGAGATAGGCAGGTGGCTGGCCGGGATTTGAGCCAAGGCAGAAGAACATGCGAGCGGAGCTGGATGGGCACCCGAAACTGAAGAAATATTCCCTCCACTCCGACCAGCACATGATGATCAGAAAGGGGCACAGATAATGGGAAAAATACACCCCCCCTATGGTAGTAGGCACGGAGGAGCGGGGAGTGTAATTCTAACTGTCTTTAAAATTGCCCCTGCCCCCCATTATATCCAATCTGGGGACAAAACCAGGGACAGACTTGGTCCGGGGACAGTGTCCTCAATCAGGGGACTGTCCCCTGAAACCGGGGATGTCTGGTCACCCTATCTTAGTTCCTCGGTCTGGAGACTTGCTCTTGCTACTATGGGGCTACCTCAGCTGATTTATTTATTTATTTTATATTCTGGAAAGTGTAACAGGAGAAGGTAGGGTGCACAGAGATAGACAGTAACTCCTAAGGCCCCTTTCACATTGGGGCGTTTTTCGAGAGTTATTTGAGCGTTATTTTGAGCGTTTTTCGAGCGTTTTTAGAGCGTTTTTCAAGCGTTATTAGAGCGTTTTTCGAGCGTTATTTGAGTGTTTTTCGAGCATTATTAGAGCGTTATTTGAGCGTTTTTCAAGCGTTATATTAGAGCGTTATTTGAGCATTTTTCGAGCATTATTAGAGCGTTTTTCAAGCGTTATATTAGAGCGTTATTTGAGCATTTTTCGAGCGTTATTAGAGCGTTATTTGAGCGTTTTTCGAGCGTTATTAGAGCTTTTATTTTTTGTGTTTTTCAAGTGTTATTAGAGCGTTATTTAATCTTTTTTTTTGAGCATTATTAGAGCATTTTTCAAGCGTTTTTCGAATGTTATTTGAGCGTTATTCGAGCATTATCGGAGTGAAGACTCATCTGCAATCCCAATGTGCTGGTAAAGCACCGCTAAGACCCTAACGTTTTAGGGATTTTTGCAGTGCCTCGGTGTGAAAGGGTAAGGCGTTTTTACAGCGCTTTCAATTCATTTCAATGGAGAGGGGCGTTTTTTCAGCGCCCAAAATCTGCTCCAAAGATGCTGCTTGCAGGACTCCATTGAGATGCACGGAGAGCATTTTTATGAGCGTTTAAATAGCGCTATTTTTAACACTAAAATGCTGTAAAAACGCTTCAGTGTGAAAGGGGTCTAAATCTTCCAATTGGACAGGAACAAAGTTGGAAGCTATGGCAGGAGAGAGGGCTGTCTTTAGTGTTGATTGGACCATGGGCAAAAAATTTCTTCCATGCAATTTTGCTCTCCACCTGCTCTGAGACATTCAATAAATATCAGCTAGACTTAAAATCAGTTTGCTGTATCAGATCAGGCTGGTTGGTTGCCAGAGGTTACAGCATATCATTACCACTTACTGACTGGCTGCTAGAGGTTACAGCACACATTACAGCTCACTGATTAGTTGCTGGTTAGTTGCTAGAGGTTACAGCACATGATTTCTTCTTGTTGATTGGTTGCTAGAGATTACTGTACAGTAATACTGCTCACTGATTGGTTGCTAGAGGTTACAGCACACATTACGGCTCACTGGTTAGTTGCTGGAGGTTACAACACATGATTTCTTCTTGTTGATTGGTTGCTAGAGATTACTGTACAGTAATACTGCTCACTGATTGGTTGCTAGAGGTTACAGCACATCTCTTCACTGCAGAGGGGCATGATATACATATGAATGCTGCCACATTTTACATATGAATGCTGCCACATTTTACATATGAATGCTCCCGTTATTTACATACGAATGACAGTTATTTACATGTAAACACGGGGTCTGCAGGTGAGTCATCTGTACACAACAATAGGGCAGAGCTGGACAGCATTAGTAGCAGCACTTCACACTGAGATATCAGGACACAGCACAGGACTAAAACTCCAAGGGACAAGGGAATTTAAATTGGGATAGTTGACAAGTATGAGGCAGCTGCTTTGGGCCCCACAACAATGACAGGGCCCAGGGCAGCTTCCCCTTTTGCCCTTCCTTAAAGATGGCCCTGGTAGGAAATCTCGCTCTTGGAGTATACAAGGCATATGAGAAACCAGGGGCTGACTGAACCCACAAGGGACCACCTACAAAGAAAACCTTTTTTTTTTTATGGACTATCCCTTTATGTTCCAATATAGCAGGATCTATTCTCTTACCTGGAGGCACACTGGTCTCTAGGTAAGAGTGACTAGAACATTAAAGCCCGGTAATCCCCAGGTGAATAGGGTTTATTGTTGCATCACACAAATAGCTTTTCTGTCAGTCATTAAAGCCTCTTTGAACTGTCGAGTAATAACTCATACCAACAGCTCTTCCTCTTCTCACATAAAAGGCTCAGCATACTAAACAAGCTTTCCAATTAGCAAATGTTTTACCATAAATAATGATCAGAGACCTACGCCAGCACAAGCTGGTCCTACTGGGAAAAAACTCAAGATAGCTGGTGAGGACTGGTGAGAGTAAGGCTAAAGGATGGCTGCATTGGTCATTTTTAAAGTACAACTAAAGCAAAACTTTTATATTTTTGAAAGGAGTCAGTGGCGGCTGGTGCTCAAAATTTTTGGGGGGGCGCAAACGAAAAAAAAAATATTGCAGCCTCACTGTGCCCATCACATGCAGCCACTGTGCCATGCCACCAAATGTAGCCACTGTGCCATGCCATCAAACGCCACCACTGTGCCATCAATTGTCACCACTGTGCCATGCCATCAAATGCAGTCACTGTGCCATCAATTGTCACCACTGTGCCATGCCATCAAATGCAGTCACTGTGCCATCAAACGCCACCACTGTGCCATCAATTGTCACCTCTCTGCCATGCCATCAAATGCAGTCACTGTGCCATCAATTGTCACCTCTCTGTCATGCCATCATATTCAGTCACTGTGCCATCAATTGTCACCACTGTGCCCCATGCCACTGTGCTCATTGTCGCCTCTGTGCCCCATGATGCCACTGTGCCCCATGCTTCTACTGTGCCCCATGCTGCCACTGTGCCCCATGCTGCCACTGTGCCCCATGCTGCCCCTTTCCCTGTAAAAAAATCACTTACCTGACGCTTCCATGTCCTCCCTCGATGTCTTCTGCCGCCCTGGAGAAGCTTCAGCCAATCAGGTTCCTGAAAACCAGAATCCGGGAACCTGATTGGCTGAAACGGCTGTCAGTCTAATGCAAGGACCGCAGATTGCCTGCGCTCCGAGCATAGACTTCCGAGAGCCAGAGGGCGGGACTGGAAAAGCCTATCAGAGCCACTGGCTTTGATAGGCAGTTCCCCTCAGCCAACCAGCTGTCGCTATTCGGGTAACCGGCGTCCCATATCCGGTTATACGAATAGACCAGGCAGCTGGCAACAGTAACACACGTCCAATGCATAGCATTGAACGTGTGTTACTTGCGAGAGGGGGTGGCGCTGCAGCGCCCTCTATAGACGGCCGCCAGAACTTCGGCTAAAATGTCAAAATGACATTTTAGCCGAATAAAAGTTCTTAAAGGGCCCGTTTTTTTTTTTTTTTAATTCTTTTTTTTTTTTTGTGACTGCGGGAGGGGGGGCGGCGCCCGTGCGCCCATATGGGCGGGCCGCCACTGAAAGGAGTGGAGAGGGATTAGAACACCTGTCAGTTTTTATTGCTGTCTGTGGCCCGTTGTTTGTCCTGTTAACCATTATCAATAAGAGCATAGCTCCCAACTGTCCCTGATTTGGAGCAATGTCCCTCTGTCCCTCTTTCCTCCCTCATTTGGGTCTGATCTATAGAGTTGTATATAAAATTCACTTTTTATCCATCAAAAAGTGTTTTACAGCTCTAAACTTTTCATCCAATTTCTAAATTGCTGCATTTGTAAATTCCAAAAGCCAATATAGTAGTGGTAAAAAAAAAGAACTTGTTTGTTTAACCAATCTTGTGTTTTTTTAGTACAATTTTCCTTTAACCACTTAAGCCCCGAGCCTGTTTTTCAGATTTGGTGTTTACGAGACTAAAACTGATTTTTTTGCTAGAAAATTACTTAAAACCCCCAAACATTATATATTTTTTTCTAACGAATGAATGAATGAATGAATGAAGAACTTGTATAGCGCAGCACATGCGAAGTAAATCGCCTCGCCTCGCCTCTAACACCCTAGAGAATAAAATGTCAGTCATTGCAATAGTTTTTGTCACACCGTATTTGCTCAGCAGTCTTACAAGCGCACTTTTTTTGGAAAAAAATCACTTTTTTTTTATAAAAAAATAAGACAACAATAAAATTGGCCAATTTTTTTTATATATTGTGAAAGATAATGTTACGCCGAGTAAAATGATACCCAACATGCCACGCTTAAAAATTGCGCCCGCTCGTGGCATGGCGTCAAACTTTTACCCTTAAAAGTCTCGATAGGCGACGTTTAAAAAATTCTATAGGTTGCATTTTTTGAGTTACAGAGGAGGTCTAGGGCTATAATTATTGCTCTCGCTCTAACGATCGCGGCGATATCTCGCTTGTGTGGTTTGAACACCGTTTTCATATGCGGGCGCTACTTCACTTCTGCGTGCGAGCTCGTCGGGACGGGGCGCTTTAAAAAAAACTTTTTTTTGTTTTCGGATTTAATTTTATTTATTTTATAATTTTTTACACTGTAATTAAAAAATATATATATATATATATATATATATATATCACTTTTATTCCTATTACAAGGAATGTGAAAATCCCTTGTAATAGAAAGAAGCATGACAGGTCCTCTTAAATATGAGATCTGGGTTCAAAAAGACCTCACATCTCATATTTAGACTTAAAAGCAAAAAAAATAATAATAATTTGTCTTTTGAAAAAAGGTAAACAAAAAAAATATCTCTTTAACCACTTGACCACTGGGCACTTAAACCCCCTTAATAACCAGACCAATTTTCAGCTTTCGGTGCTCTCACAGTTTGAATGACAATAACTCAGTCATACAACACTCTAACCAAATGAAATTTTTGTCCTTTTTTTCCCACAAATAGAGCTTTCTTTTGGTGGTATTTGATCACCTCTGCGGTTTTTATTTTTTTCGCTATAAATGAAAAAAGAACGTAAATTTTGTAAAAAAATGAATTTTTCTTCATTTCTATTATAAAATTTTGCAAAAAAGTAATTTTTCTTCATAAATTTGGCCTAAAATGTATACTGCTACATATCTTTGGTAACAAAAAAAAAAAAATTGGATAATATTTAGTCTGGGTGAAAGTTATGGGGTCTACAAGCTATGGTACCAATTACTGAAAATTGATCAATTTGATCACATCTGATGTACTGACAGCCTCTCTCATTTCTTGAGACCCTAACATGCCAGAAAAGTACAAATACCCCCCAAATGACCCCTTTTTGGAAAGAAGACATTCCAAGGTATTCAGAAAGAGGCATCGTGAGTTTTTTGAAGTTGTCATTTTTTTCCCCACAATTCTTTGCAAAATCAAGATTTTTTTATTTTAATTTTTTTTTCCACAAAATGTTCATATTATTAGGTTATTTCTCACACACAGCATATGCATACCACAAATTACACCCCAAAACACATTCTGCTATTCCTCCCGAGTATGGCGATACCCCATGTGTGAGACTTTTACACAGCGTGGCCACATACAGAGGCCCAACATGCAGGGAACGCCATCAGGCGTTCTGGAACACCCAGACCAATTCTGACATTTCTCTCCTACATGGAAAAATCATCATTTATTTGCTAGAAAATTACATAGAACCCCAAAACATTATATATGCTTTTTTAGCAAAGACCCTAGAGAATACAATGGCGGCCGTTACAACTTTTTATCTCGCATTGTATTTGCACAGCAATTTTTTGAACGCGTTTTTTTTTGGAAACAAAACAGTTTTGTGCTTAAAAAAAAAAAAAACAGTAAAGTTAGCCCAATGTTTTTGCATAATATGAAAGATGAAGTTACGCCGAGTAAATAGATACCCAACATGTCACCCTTCAATATTGCACACGCTTGTGGAATGGCGCCAAACTACGCGACTTAAAAATCCCCATAGGCGACGCTTTAAATGTTTTTCCTGGTTACATCTTTTTAGTTGGAGAGGAGGTCTAGGGCCAAAATTATTGCTCTCGCTCTAACGTTCGCAGCGATACCTCACATGTGTGGTTTGAACACCGTTTTCATATGTGGGCGGGACTTACGTGTGCGGTCGCGTCTGTATACGAGCACACGGGTACAGGGGCGCTGTAATTTATTTTTTATTTTTTTATTGTTCATTTTACTTTATTTATTTTAGTTTGACACCTTTTTCCCCAAAAATAAATGTTTTGGTTACTTTTATTCCTATTACAAGGAATGTAAACATCCCTTGTAATAGGAATATAGCATGACAGGTCCTCTTTACAGTGAGATATGGGGTCAATAAGACCCCACATCTCCCTCTAGGCTGGGAAGCCTAAAAAAAAAAACGATTGCAGAGTATTGCGCGGGGGAGTATTGCGCGGGGGAGTATTGCGCGGGGAGTATTGCGCGGGGGAGTATTGCGCGGGGGTACTGCAGAGTATTGTGCGGGAGTATTGTGCGGGTAGTATTGTGCGGGAGTATTGTGCGGGAGTATTGTGCGGGAGTATTGTGCGGGGGTACTGCGGCGGGCGGGTACTGCGGGGAGTATTGCGGAGTATTGCGGGAGTAATGCGGACGGGGTACTGCGGGAGTATGCGGAGTATTGCGGGGTACTGCAGGAGATACTGCGGAGTATATGCGGGGGTACTGCGGAAGAGTATTGGGGGGTATTGCAGAGTATTGCGGGGTGCGGGGGGGTATTGCGGAGTATGCGGGGTATTGGGTATTGCGGTAGTATTGCGGGGTATTGCGGAGAGTATTGCGGGGTATTGCAGAGTATTGCGGGTATTGCGGAGTTTTGCGGGGTACTGACTGCGGAGTATTGCGGGGTACTGCGGAGGGTATTGCGGGGTACTGCGGAGTATGCGGGGTAGCGGGGGTATTGCGGAGTAATTGCGGGGTATTGCAGAGTATTGCGGAGTAGAGTATTGGGGGTATTGCAAGAGTATTGAGGAGTATTGGGGGTATGCAGAGTATTGAGAGTATTGGGGTATGCAGAGTATGGGGGGGGGTATGCAGAGTATTGGGGGGGGGGGTATGCAGAGTATTGGGGGGGGTTATGCAGAGTATGGGGGGGGTATGCAGAGTATTGGGGGGGGTATGCAGAGAGGGGTATATTGGGGGGGTATGCAGAGTATTGGGGGGGGTATGCAGAGTATTGGGGGGGGGTATGCAGAGTTTTGCGCAGGGAGGAAGGAGTTAATGCAGGGATGGCTGAGCAGGGATGGATGGATCTGTGACTGCAATAGTCACAGATCCATCCCACACTGCTGCAGCCATCCGCGCTTCCTCTCACGCTGTACCGATCGGTACAGCGAGGAGAGGAGAAGAACCGGCGTCAGCAGTGAGTGACGCGGTTTGTTTACATGTGATCACGCCGTCATTGGACGGCTGCGATCACGTGGTAAGGAGCCGCCACCATTGGCTCCTTACCGAGATCACTGACGCTGCGGGTCCCGTGGACCCGCCGAGCGCCGTGAACCGCGTCGTGTGCGCGCCCGCTCAGGGCGCGCGGATCTGACGCACGTCAGATTTGTTTACACACGTGGTCGCGCCGTCATTGGACGGCGCGATCACGTGGTAAGGAGCGCCGCCATTGGCTCCTTACCGCGATCATCGGTGCTGCGGGTCCGTGGACCGGTGAGCACGGTGATGATCGCGTGTGCGCGCCCGGTTGGGCGCGCACACCTGACTCTAACGGAGGACGTCCATGGACGTCCTGTTAGAGTACAGGAACCGCCCTATAGCCGTATTTCGGCTATAGGGCGGTGATTAAGTGGTTAAGATGCTGGGCGGGACTGGCGTTTTGACGTCACTTCCGCCCAACAGAGCTATGTGGACGGGTGGGGGCCATATTGCCCTCACTCGCACCCGATCGCCTCCGCCGCTACCGACGGCTACGGTAAGCAGCGGAGGGCGCGGGAGAGAGGTGGGAGGGGGGGCCCTCTCCCGCCACCGATAACGGCGATCTTGCGGCGAATCCGCCGCGGAGACCGCCGTAATCGTAGACAGGCCCGCCCACTGAAGAGATGGATATCTCGGTTGTGGCAGCAGCTGGGACGTATATATACAGTGGGCGGGCGTTAACCGGTTAAGGGGCGTATCCAGGGGTGTGTGTCCTATGCCTGCATACTTTTGCTGATAGGTGTCCCTCATTCCCATCTCAAAAAGTGGGGAGGTATGATAAAAGTGCAAGTAATAGAAAATCACATATTTTGTGTTGTCTCCAAAAAAGTAATAGAAGGGAAATCTTCCAATGGGGACACTAGTTTTTGTGACCTGGGGGTCCCCAAGGAAATCCCTGAATTTTCTGGGATTTCCTCTCACTTCCTGTTTGGCTATGGGACAGGAAGTAAAGTGAAATTTACGCAATGGGACATAGATGGCGGAAAAAAAACCTGACAGGGGTTATAACCCTCACTTACTCCAAATTTAACTGCTTCAGATCCGCGCTATAGCCGAATGACGGCTACGGCACGGATCTACTTTGCCGGGAGGGCATCAATAGACGCCCTCCCATGCTCGAGCATCCTGCGCACGGCGATCAGTGATTTTTTTCATGACTGCGACATTATGGAGGACACATCGGACAACTTTGACACATTTTTGGGACCATTGTCATTTTCACAGCGAAAAGTGCTATAAAAATGCACTGATTACTGTGAAAATGGCAATTGCTGTTTAGGAGTTAGCCACTAGGAGGCGTTGATGGGGTTAAGTGTGCCCTCATATGTGTTTCTAACTGTAGGGGCTGTACGTGTGACGTCAGTGATCGTCTTTCTCTATATCAGGGAACAGCCGATCAGTTCAAGCCACAATGAAGAACGGGGTAGTTTGTTTACACTCACCTCTCCCCGTTCTTCATCTCCTGTGACTGATCGCGGGACACTGGCTGTGTACCGGGTCGTGAGCGCGCCGGCGGTGGTGCACTCGCGACCCACGGCTGGGCTCTTAAAGGGACACATACAGGTACGTGCCTGTGCCCAGCCGTGCCATTCTGCAGATGTATATTTGGCATAAAGCGGTCCTTAAGTGGTATCACAGGGTCCCACCACCACATTATATAAAAAAATGTGCCGTGCCTACCAATACAATACAATCTTAAATACATATATATATATATATATATATATATATATATATGTGTGTGTTGTGTTAAGGTTGTGTTTAGTTATTATTGACACAAGATACAAAGTTTTTCAAGCTCATCAGTTTATTATATTATATTGAATTGACTTGATAAGCTCGGCACACTTTTCTATATATAATAGGGTGTGTTTTTACTTTATGGCGCTTGTGGTTACCTGATGTTTTGAAAGATAATAAAAGATGGCAAAAAATAAAGCACAATTTTTTTTTTTTTAATGTTTCTTTAGATTTTTTAAGTTGCTACCAGCACACCGTTTTTTCCTGTTTCAGCTAAAAAAATAAAAAAAAATATAAAAATAAAATAAAAAAATTAATAACAAAATTACAACACAGAAGTGAAAGACAAAGAAAAAAAACCTTTTGGACACTTTTCTTACACATTTTTAGGGTATTTCTTTTTTCCTTTTTAGCATACATGATCATGATGACACATGATATGAAAAAATATTTTGTCCTTTTTGCCCTTTTCCAGTTGATACCTGCTTTTTCTTTTTTTCTTTTTTCCTGTTTGCGTACATTTTTTTTTTTTTAAACAACAAAATTCAAACCAAAACACAAGTAGAAATTTTTTTTAAAACAGGTTCTATTTTTTTTTTCACCGATGGGAAAAAAAACTGATGGGGCCCACACACGATCAGTTCCTCCGATAAAAACAGCCCATCGGTCTGTTTTCATCAGACGAACCGATCGTGTGTACAGGGCTTAGAAATAGGTAAAAACATTTTAACATTTTTGTCCCTTTTCTTGCTTCCGTTTTTTTTTGTGTGTGTTGTATTGTCATGTGAGAATTTTTTAAATGAAAACAATTCTGAATTTTTTAACCACTTAAGGACCCCCGCACGCACATATACGGCCACAGAATGGCACGTACAGGCACAAGGGAGTAAATTTACGTCCCCGCCTAAGTGCGGTTCGGGTCCCATCGGGACCCCCTCCGCGGCGTGTGCGGGGGTCCCCCTGGCTCCGGGAGCGATCGGGGGATCAGCGGGGGATGTCGGCGCTTACCCCCCCCTGCGATCGCTCCCAGCCAATGGGAGCGCGCTCCCATCCTGTCAGTTCCTCCTCCTGTGTTTACACAGGAAGGAGGAAAATGTCACCTCTTATCGCAGCTCTGTTTCCCAGCGCTGCTGATGAGAGAAGACATGACATGATCACATGACAAGTGTGCACCAACACAACACTGACACACACTCACATAGGCATATTAACCCCTTGTGATCGCCCCCCCCCCCCCCACCCCCCCCTGTCACAGTGTCACTGAATGCAGTGATCTAATCACTGCATTTAGTGTCAGTGTGACAGGCAGAGTTAGTGTTAGGTTCAGGATAGCCCCCCCACCCCCCCTAATAAAGTTTTAACCCCCCTGATCACCGCCCTAGTTAACCCTTTCACTCCCTATTGCCAGCGTCACTAAGCGATCATTTTTCTGATCGCTGTATTAGTGTCGCTGTTCCCGCTAGGTAGCTATTTTTTTTTATTGCGATTTTTTTTTTTTACTAAAGACATGTGGCTAAATAAATTTTGGCCTAAATGTTTGACTAAAATTTAGTTTATTTGATTTTTTTTTTAACAAAAAGTAAAAAATAGTGTTTTTTTTTTCAAAAATGTCGCTCTATTTTTGTATATAGTGCAAAAAATAAAAATCGCAGAGGTGATCAAATACCACAAAAGAAAGCTCTATTTGTGGGAAGGAAAAGGACGCAAATTTTGTTTGGGAGCCACGTCGCACGAACCCGCGCAATTGTCTGTTTTAAAGCGACGCAGTGCCGAAACACAAAAAACACCTTGGGTCATTTACCAGCGTATTGGTCCGGGTCTTAAGAGTGGTTAAATGTAAAAAAGCAAACCCCCCCCCCCCAAATAGAATTTTGCACTGTGGTCGTCTTCCGTTACTCTATCTTTACATTTTCACATATCTCTACAGGAAATGTGTGACATGCCTTGTGGTATCTAAATGTTGCCTGTTTACTCTGATGCCGCGTACACACGATCACTTTTCGGCATTAAAAAAAAACGTTTTTAAAAACGTCATTTAAAATGATGGTGTGTGGGCTTCACATCGTTTTTCATCTTCTGAAAAACGACAAAAAAATAAAAATTCAAGCATGCTGCATTTTTTAACGTCGTTTTAAAAAATGTTGTTTTTTGGGTTGTAAAAAATGATCGTGTGTGGGCTAAAACGACGTTAAAAACAACAGGCCAGATTCACAGAGCCCTTACTCTGGTGTATCTCGCGTTAGACCGGAGTAATTTCAAATTACGCGCGTCGTTTCATTAGTCTGAATCCTCAAACCATGAATAGACGGCTTTGGGCTTCAATCCGACTGGCTTACGTGTTCCTACGCCTTCAGATCTACGCTGCAATAATTTATAAGCCGCTGGGTGGAGTTGCCGTCGTTTTCCGCGTCGGGGTATGCAAATGAGCATTTTCCGACGATCCACGAAGTTACGAGCGTCGTTCGCAATCTCTTACGGCATCTGTAGTCATCTTTTTGCTGCGTAAAGTTATTCCAGCTATTAGCTGGTCTATAGTTAGACGGTCCATGTTAAGTATGGCCGTCGTTCCCGCGTCAAATTTCATTTTTTTTTTTTACGTAGGTCGTCCGGTAATAGGAATGTACGTAAACGACGCAACTCAAACAAAAAAATGACGTAACAACGTTATTTCGCGCAATGCACGGCGGGAAATTTCGGAACGGAGCATGCGCAGTTCGATCGCCGCGGGGCCGCGCCTAATTTAAACGCTTCACGCCCCCTAATCGTGTATTTCGATTCCGCCTTACGGGCCGTAATCTACCTGAATTCGTCGTAGAGCCAGGTAAAATACGGCGGCGTAGTGTATCTCTGATACTCTGCGCTAATGTAATTGTACCTGAATCTGCCCCAACGTTTTAAACCCGCGCATGCTCAGAAGCAAGTCATGAAACGGGAGCGTGAATGGAACTTCCCCTTTAGAGTGCCGTCGTCCGTGTTGTATGTCACCGCGATTTGCTCATCATTTTTTAAAAACTATGGTGTGTGGGCAAACGTTGTTTTTAATGATGAAGTTGGAAAAACATCGGCCCAGATTCACAGAGCGATTACGCCTGCGCAACAGGAGATGCGCGTGCGTAAGTCGAAATGTGCGCGTCCCCAGAATGAGATACGCAAAAAATCTACTTTTTTTTTGTCCAGCGTAATTTCGTTAGACAGGCGCATCCGTCTGCGCAAAAGTGCGCTAGACAGACCATTGATTTGTTAGTCAAATATGCTAATGAGGGACTTACGGGGATCCACAAAAGAACGTTGGGGCAGCGCAGGCGACGCAGTGTGCGCAACAGTAAAATGTCCTGTCTATAATTAGAGCATATAAAAGCTGGTATAAAAAGAGAAAAAAAGTCTACTTGTTAGATAAAGCAACACTGTTAGTGAGGAGCTCAGCAGTCACACGTGTTGCACAACAATCTGTATGCCAACATGCCATGGGCATCGTCGCACATAGCTATACGACTGACTTTAGATGAACAAAGAAGGAGGAGGGCACGGAGGATGGCACGGGAGAGGATATACCGCACCCGCATAGACCTGTTTGGCATGAGTGATTCTGAGGTGTATCGCATCTTCAGATTCACCCCTCATGCCATCCTGGAAATAACCATAACCCTGCAGGATGACATCACCAGCCCAACACACCGCTCACATGCAGTGCAGCCACTGGTCAAGGTCAAGGCAACACTCCATGTCCTTGCCAGTGGCTCTTTTCAGCGTACAAGTGGAGTGGTGGCTGGGATGTCACAATCCTCCATGAGCAGATGTGTGCACCAGGTTATCCCTGCAATCCTCAGACGCATGGCCAACCAAATCATCAAACCCACCACTGAGGAGCTGCGGCTGAAGGCAATGACAGATTTCTACAGAATTGCCAGATTCCCACGCACTGTGGGGGCCATTGATTGCACACATGTAGCACTCCAGCCCCCCCAGGAGACAGAGCACATATACCGCAATCGGAAGCATTGGCATTCCATCAACGTACAGGTGATAGTCGATGCCCAAGGCCTCATATGGCACGTCCGTGCCAAACACCCAGGGTCCAGCCATGACAGCTACATATACAATCAATGCCACATCCAAATGGAATTCGATCAGAACGTGTATGGGGACACCTGGCTGGTTGACATGGGAGTCAGGCATGACTATCCCCTCCCATGATGCACATCACAAGGGGCACATGCATGACTAACATCCTCCTGTCTTTTCCCTTACAGGTGACTCTGCATATCCACTGGGACCCCATCTCATGACTCCTATCCGGAACCCCCAAACCCCAGGAGAGGAAAGATACAATCAAGCACATGCCCAAACACGAGCAGTGGTGGAGCGCACCTTTGGCCTCCTAAAGTCACGTTTCCGATGCCTGGATAAGTCTGGGGGTACCCTCTTGTATTCCCCAAACTTTGTGTGCCATATCATCGGTGCATGTTGCATGCTGCACATCTTCGCAGAAAGAAAGGGCCTGCAGATTGACCTACGTGATGACCTGACCACTGAACCAGACAATCCCCCCCCTAACCGAGGCTACCCCGTCTTCTGAGGGAAGAGCAGCCAGGAGACAGCTCACATTGGTCATCTTTGCACGTTAAACACACACATTAATCATGGCACAATGAGAATGCATGCATGCACACCACTGTGGTCCCTAGCACAGACACATCACATCCACATCAAATTGGATTGGCACCAGTCCACCATGCAGGACTTGTGAGCAGCAACGCCACGCCACGGCTCCAATTATGTCACTGTACATTCATACACCATTCACACAGACCTGGGGATCACTTCTTCCTGGTCCTGGGGAACCCTTCTCCACCAAAATTGAGGGTGACACCCCTTTTCCGGCAGGAATGTCACCCCCACATTCAAACAGCATTTACAACCGGAAAAAAAAAATGACCAGCAAAATCAAAAATTTTCCAGCAAAAAAAAAAAAGGGGAAAAAAAATTATTGCCCTTTACGTGAGCCACGCCTGGGGGGCCCCCGGCCACGGCCCCGGCTCCTCAGGGGAGACTCATGGGGGAGGGGCAAAACCGGGGAAGGAGGAGCAGCCCCTGATCTCTGCCCACCTGGCAATTCGGCAAAACCTGGCAAGGCCACGGCTATTCTGTCCAGGGCAGCACCAAGTGTTGCCGTGTTGGCCTGGATAGCCTGGGTAAGGGCCCTCACATCCTGCCCAACGCCTGCTGATGTAGTCTGCAGGTCGTTTAGGCAGGTTGTGAAAGCCCGGGAGTGTGAGTCCAGGTTCCCCAGCGTATCCTTGAGGACAGGCTCTCCTCCATCCGCACCAATGTCTGGCTGACCTGTCCCAGATGGCGGGTCTGAAGGGCCTGGTCCCTTCTCAGAGTGGCGGGCAGGAGATCGGCCAACCCCCTGGTGTTCTGGGCCAAAATCTTGCCTCCAGCTGATGCTTGTGGCCGGGGAGAAGGGGAGGCCCTTGGGAGGGGAGCCATGTTGGGGGAGGAGGGGGGGGCTCCCCCTTAGGAGGGTTGCCTGCTGCCAGCCAGAGGGGAAGAGTCCTCAAAAACCAAACGTCCAGTGCCTGACATGGACTCCTCCTCCTCATGATTCTCCTCCTCCTCTTGAACCTCCTCCGCGGACTCCGGCCTTGTTGGGGGGGCCTCATTAGGCTGCTGTCCTGGCGATGGTGCGGTCAGGCCAGATAGCCCTGCACCCTCCTGCACATCTGTGGATGACACAAAACATTCACAGGTTGGAGGATCCACACACTTGCCACATATTCCCTTTCACCCCCTCCCCCACACATGCTACACACCTGATATTAAAAAAAATACTTACCTGGCACCACGGGCTCCGGACTTGAGTCAAAGCCAGGCAGGCCCTCCACTTCATGCCGATGAAAGGTCAGGGCCACCGCACGCTCCTCCGCTGTCAGCCTAACACGGCATGGTGGGCCCCCTCCTGTGCCCCTGGCATGGGCATGCATTTTGGATAGCTTCTGTTTGACCAGACGCCGGAGGTCATTAATTTTTTTGTCAATCCCAGACCGGGTCCGTGTCTCCCCCTCCCCCGCTGAATTGACCTGCTCAGTGATGAGGTCCAAAATCTCCCTCCTCCTGGCCGGGGTGGTGTTGGCACTGTCTGGGCCGTGGAGGAAACGCCCATAATCGCTAATGGCCCGGGCAAGAATTCTTTTTTCCCCCACAGTAAAATTGAGCTTTCTCTTTCTCTCTGTCATACTTCCAAAAAAACTCACTCCCAGTCAACAAAAATCAGTCACAAAAACAAGCACAACCAATCAAGCAAGAACACACACAAAGAGAAAACTACTCAGCAAAAAACAGTCACAAAAACAAACAGCAAAAAATCAGCAAGAAAACAAACGAACAGAAATATATCAAACAAACAAACAGTCTCTCAAACACTTATCAAAAAACACTTTCAAAGATCTACTAACAAACACTTGATCACACAGAACACTAATCTGACAACTACAAAACACACCGCAACGAACAACAGGACAAAAGCACTTGGTTAAATGGGAAGGGACACAAAGGGATGTACTTTTGCAAAGCAAGTGCGTTTGTGTGTGTCTATTTATGCTGTCTGCGTAGTTCACAACATTGCCCTAGTCCATTTCCAATTTCACTGATTGCGCCGCTCCCGAGTTGTGAGCATGCGCACAGCGGAGCTGACCATGGTCTCCTTCACGCGCGCATGCGCGAGCTGGCCGGCCCTTCATTTGCATGGGGTCACGGCTCATTTCAATGTAACACGCCCACGTCCTTCCCAATTTGTATTACTCCTCCTTACGCCTCTAAAATAACGTTACGCATGCGCAATTTTCTGCGCAAAAGCTACGAGAATAGGGTGATTACGCGGCAAAATTGCGCAAGTCTAACGTAAAGGCGGTGCGCTACGCCGGTCCAATAATGCGCAGATGTACCTGAATCTGGGCCATAGTTTTTTCTACATGCCGAAAAACAACGTTTTTTTTTCATGCCGAAAAGTGATCGTGTGTACTCATCATGAGAAATCTTTTTTCTTTTTCTGTGTTTTAATTTCTCTGCATTTTCAATTATTATTATTATTTTTCTGTATTTTAACCACTCGAGACCCACCCTCTCTCAAGTGCCGGGTGGACGTCCCTGGACGTCCTTCTATTTGCATTCCCCGCGCGTGCCGCTCGGGGAAAAACTGTGCCCGGCGCATCGCTTAGCAGCCGATGCGCATGCCTGGCGGCTGCGATGTCCGCCAGGTGCCCGCGGTCGTCGGTGACAGCAGAGACGTGGAGCTCTGTGTGTAAACACAGAGCTCCACGTCCTGTCAGGGAGAGAGGAGACCGATGCTGCCT
Source organism: Rana kukunoris (assembly GCA_029574335.1). Classification (NCBI taxonomy): domain Eukaryota; kingdom Metazoa; phylum Chordata; class Amphibia; order Anura; family Ranidae; genus Rana; species Rana kukunoris. The sequence continues at coordinate 7,801,362 of CM056053.1, forward strand.
GTGTCCCTTGTACATAGGGACACAGCATCGGTCACCTCCCCCAGTCACACCCCTCCCCCCACACAGTTACAAACACTCCCAGTTTACACATTTAACCCCTTCCTCGCCCCCTAGAGTTAGCCGCTTCACTGCCAGTCACATTTATACAGTAATCAATGCATTTGTATAGCACTAATCGCTGTGTAAATGTCCCAAAATAGTGTCAAAAGTGTTCGATATGTTCGCCGTAATATCACAGGCCTGACAAAAAAAAAATGCAGATCGCCGCCATTACTAGTAAAAAAATAAAAATATTTTTTTTTTTTATAAATCTATCCCCTATTTTTTTTTTTGTTTACAAAAAATATGTAGAAGAATACGTATCGGCCTAAACAAAAAATATTTTTTTTAAAATGGGATATTATAAAAAAAAGTTCAATTGGGATATTATTATAACAAAAAGTAAAAAATTGTGTTTTTTTTTCCAAGTCTTTTTTTGTATATAGCGCAAAAAATAAAAACCGCAGAGGTAATCAAATAACACCAAAAGAAAGCTCTATTTGTGGGGGAAAAATTTTAAAAATATAATTTGGGTACAGTGTTGTATGACCACGCAATTGTCATTCAAAATGCGTCAGCGCTGAAAGCTGAGAATTGGTTTGGGCAGGAAGGGGGTTTAAGTGCCCGGTAATGAAGTGGTTAATACTTTGATGAATTTGGAAAACCAATCATAACACCACATTTGTCTTCATTCCATCTGTTATCTGTATTTCTTGTAATAACGAAGTATGCATCGGGAAAAAGGAACTGAAAATGAAGCTTTGCTAAAGAGGAACCAATTATAATATATGACTAGATATGTTTAGAACTTTAGACCTTCTATCTAAACAATTGTGTTCCTCATTAGATAACATCTAATGAGTGCAGATTTAGAATTTGTATTACCTTTAAAGTGGTTGTAAACCACACCTCCCAACATTTTGAGATGGGAATGAGGGACACCTACTAGCAAATGTATGTAGGCATAGGACACACCCCCCTCCTCCCCTGCCACACCCACTTAAAGGTGAATTAACAAAACAAAAAAAAGTTATTTAAATCCACAAGGTTTTTTGTTTTTTTGTTTTTTTTAACCACTACTATTCCTTTATATTGGCTTTTAAAATGTACAAATGCAGCTATTTAGAATTTGGATGAAAGGTTTAGGCCCTTTTCACACTGGGGTATTTTTCGATTTGAGCGTTATTACAGCGTTATTAGACCCCTTTCACACTGAAGCGTTTTTACAGCGTTTTAGCATTAAAAATAGAGCTCTTAAAACGCTCATAAAACACTCTCCATGCATCTCAATGGACCCTTTCACACTGAGTCCTGCAAGCAGCATCTTTGGAGCAGCTTTTGGGCGCTGAAAAAAACGCTCCAAAAACGCCCCTCTCCATTGAAATAAATTGAAAGCGCTGTAAAAACGCCTTACCCTTTCACACCGAGGCACTGCAAAAACGCCCTAAAACGTGAGGGTATTAGCAGTGCTTTACCAGCACATTGGGATTGCAGATGAGGCTTTACTCGAATAACGCTGTAATAACGCTCAAAAAACGCTCAAATAACGCTGTAATAACGCTCGAAAAACGCCCCAGTGTGAAAGGGGCCTTACAGCGTTATTTGAGCAAAGCCTTATCTGCAACCCCAATGTGTTGGTAAAGCACCGATAAGACACTAAAGTTTTAGGTTTTTTTTTGCAGTGCCTCGGTGTGAAAGGGTAAGGCGTTTTTACAGCGCTTTCAATTCATTTCAATGGAGAGGGGCGTTTTTGGAGCTCAAAAGCTGCTCCAAAGATGCTGTTCGCAGGACTCAGTGTGAAAGGGTCCATTGAGATGCATGGAGAGCGTTTTATGAGCGTTTTAAGAGCGCTATTTCTTAACGCTAAACAGCTGTAAAAAAGCTTCAGTGTGAAAGGGGTCTTAGTGCTGGGAAACACTTTTTGAAAGATAAAAAGTGCATTTTATATACAACTATATAGATCAGAACAATGAGGGACAAATGAGGAGGAATGAGGGACGGAGGGACATTTCTCCAAATCAGGGACAGGGTAAATCCTAACATATATCCAGTGAAGAGACACAGGGAACAAATCCTTCTATATAAATTGTATCTGTTTATCTGCAGCACTCTCTCGTCTACAGACATTTTAAAAGGGGTTGGAAAGGTAAAAAAATGTTCCCTAAATAGCTTCCTTTACCTTAGTGCAGTCCTCCTTCACTTACCTCATCCTTCTATTTTGCTTTTAAATGTCCTTATTTCTTCTGAGAAATCCTCACTTCCTGTTCTTCTGTCTGTAACTCCACACAGTAATGCAAGGCTTTCTCCCTGGTGTGAAGAAAGCCTCTTGAGGGGGGAGGGGGCTAGCAGGAGTGTCAGGACGCCCACTAACACACAGCTCCTTTCTCTATCTGCAAAGTAGAGAGTGTCCTGACTTCCTGCTTGCCTCCTCCCCCCTCAAGAGGCTTTCTCCACACCAAGGAGAAAGCCTCGCATTACTGTGTGGAGTTACAGACAGAAGAACAGGAAGTGAGGATTTCTCAGAAGAAATAAGGACATTTAAAAACAAAATGGAAGGATGAGGTAAGTAAAGGAGGACTGCACTAAGGTAAAGGAAGCTATTCAGGGGAAAAAATTAATTACCTTTACAACCCCTTTAAATTACAAGGATCAAAGGCTATTTCTCAGCTCCAGAAAGCAGGGGCGGAGATTTGATATCACACACTGCACAGCATACAACAGGGAGCTGAGTGTAATCTAAGACCTGAGTGGAGGGAAAAGACACAAGGTCTCAATGGGAAGCTGAGGCTGTAAGTCCCCCTGCTGTGTGTCGGCATGGATAGTCAGAAGTGATTCATGCAGATATTAAAGGAAAGAGAAGGCAGAAATTACACTGGGTGCTTTTGGATAGAGAAAAGTTTCCTCTTTAGAAGGATACACTTCCTTTATTATTAATTTTAGGGGTTTTCTACCACTTTAACCTATTCCTGCCCTGCTATAGCCAAAAAAAAAATGCTATAGCCTGGGCTTCCAGTTATGGGAGGGTGTCCATGGATGTCTCCCCAGAACTCTGCCTCCCGTGTGCCCCTTGGGGCATGCATCAGGCACGCTCTGTCCTTTGGACACAGCTGACCACAGATCACAGTAAAGGGTCAATTATAGCAGCCCTTTACCATGTGATCAGCTGTGTCCAATCACAGCTGATCACATGCAAACAGACTTGACGGTTATCAGCAGTCCTTTCCTCGCATGCTGTCTCTGTGTGAGGAAAGGAGAGCCAATAACCGACAAGCCTGACAGTATATTGTTTACACTGATAATCAGTGCCCTGATTATCAGTGCAGCCCCATCAGTGCAGTCTCATTAGTGCCCATCAGTGCAGCCCCATCAGTGCAGTCTCATTAGTGCCCATCAGTGCAGTCTCATTAGTGCCCATCAGTGCAGTCTCATTAGTGCCCATCAGTGCAGCCTCATCAGTGTCCATCAGTGCAGCCTATTGCCCAGTACACACGATCGGTTCGCCCTGATGAAAAATGGTCAAACCGATCGTGTGTGGGCCCCATCGTTTTTTTCCCATCAGTGAAAAAAAATAAGAGGGAGAGAGTCACCGCTCCAGGTGAGCCCTGTAGATGATTGAAGAACGGTTGGATTACCAAGGTGCTGGCGATGCACAATAGCAATAGTGGTGAAGAAAAAAGGGGATGGACTGCTGCACTCCAGGAGAACTTCAATAAAATAAAGTAGTCTTTATTGTAAAAGCAGGAACATGCACAATCACAGCAAACCACAAAAGACAGGATAGCCGACGCGTTTCAAACTCAACTAGTGCTTAGTCATGGCTTGAAAAAAAATAGAACCTGTTTTAAAATTTTCTGATGGTTAAAAAAAACGATAGGAAAAAACGATCGTCTGTGGGGAAATCCATCGGTCAAAAAACTACGCATGCTCAGAATCAAGTCGACGCATGCTCGGAAGCATTGAACTTATTTTTTCTCAGCACATCGTTGTGTTTAACGTCACCGCGTTGGACACGATCGGATTTTTAACTGGAGGTGTGTAGGCGCGACTGATGAAAGTCAGCTTCATCGGATATCCGGCGAAAAAATCCATTGGTTTCGTTTTCATCGGATGGACCGATCGTGTGTACGTGGCATATCAGTGCCCATTAGTGCAGCCTCATCAGTGCCTGTCAGTGCAGCCTCATCAGTGCCTATCAGTGCAGCTTCATCAGCACACATCATTAAAGAAAAAATAAATTATTTGCAAAATGTTATAACAGGAAATTTTTTTTTTCCAAAATTTTCTTGTTTGTTTAGCTAAAAAAAAAAAAAAAAAAACGACGGTGATCAAATACCACCAAAAAAGATCTCTATCTGTCTCAAAAAATGTCATATGAGTACAGTGTGGCACGACCGCGCAATTGTCATTCAAAGTGCGATGGCGGCAGCGCTGAAAGCTGAAAATTGGCCTGGGCAGGAAGGGGATAAAAAGCCCAGCAATGAAGTGGTGAAGCGGTATTGAGGGAAAATCTTTATTTATTCATTTTTAGAAATGACAGACAGTAAACGTCTGTCATTTCCAAAAATGTATAAATAAAGATTTTCCCTCAATTTCTTTTCTGGTGACAACCCCAAATTTTGGATCTTTCTTTCACTTTCATTCTCTTGATAGGACAAATAGGGTGGATCTCATTAACAGGGGCATAGGTGGCAATAATCCCTCAATCCCTCTCCACTCTATCCAAAAAAAGAAATTAAAAAGTTTTTGTCTTTGGTTATACTTTTAAAGTTTAACTAAATAAATGTTTTTTCTTTTATAGTTGTAGAGTAGGGAAGGGTTTGATCCTCTGTTAGGTTTTTATTGCTGCCTGGGCCATCACTGAGGTGCTTCGCCCACTCCTGTTTTTCCTGCTGAACATTGTCCCTGGGATAGAAAGAAAAGGTCAATCTAGCATTTCATAGTGGTCACTGTTATGGGAAATCTTCCAATAGGGGGTAGGTGTTCTGATGAAGCCTCCCGAATGTGACATGTAAAAAAAAAATAAAAGTATATACTATATATGAGATACTTGGAAACCTAACATACGTCCATTATTTCTCAGGCTGGTGGTGTGGCTTCTGGTTTCCAGCATGTGGTCACTAACGATCTCTCTGCAAAAAGACTTCTACACATCAAAGGCCGGAGGGTGGTCCGGGCCACGGAGGTTCCCCTCGAATGGTCCAGCTTCAACAGTGGCGACTGTTTCATCATCGATCTCGGATCTGTAAGTCAAGATATCGACAGCTATTCCATGTGGGGTTTACTATTACTAATGTAGCACCCCCGTCCTAAAAATATGGCTACAGGAAAATCATAGTTGCCAACATTGTAAAAAAAAAAAAAAAATTGGGGACTATTTTTTGTCTGAGGGCGGAATCTTATTATAATTAGGGGGTGGAGCATCCATTTGGAGGTGTGACATAGTAAGAAAAAAAAAAGTGGCGCGCAATTGGGAAGAATGTCCCTTACATTGGTGATCAGTGAGAAGAATGTTCCTTACATTGGTGATCAGTGAGAAGAATGCTCCTTACATTGGTGATCAGTGAGAAGAATGTCCCTTACATTGGTGATCAGTGGGAAGAATGCTCCTTACATTGGTGATCAGTGGGAAGAATGTCCCTTACATTGGTGATCAGTGAGAAGAATGCCCCTTACATTGGTGATCAGTGGGAAGAATGCCCCTTACATTGGTGATCAGTGAGAAGAATGTTCCTTACATTGGTGATCAGTGGGAAGAATGCCCCTTACATTGGTGATCAGTGAGAAGAATGTTCCTTACATTGGTGATCAGTGGGAAGAATGCCCCTTACATTGGTGATCAGTGAGAAGAATGTCCCTTACATTGGTGATCAGTGAGAAGAATGTCCCTTACATTGGTGATCAGTGAGAAGAATGTCCCTTACATTGGTGATCAGTGAGAAGAATGTCCCTTACATTGGTGATCAGTGGGAAGAATGTCCCTTACATTGGTGATCAGTGAGAAGAATGTCCCTTACATTGGTGATCAGTGAGAAGAATGTTCCTTACATTGGTGATCAGTGGGAAGAATGTCCCTTACATTGGTGATCAGTGAGAAGAATGTTCCTTACATTGGTGATCGGTGGGAAGAATGTCCCTTACATTGGTGATCAGTGGGAAGAATGTTCCTTACATTGGTGATCAGTGGGAAGAATGTTCCTTACATTGGTGATCAGTGAGAAGAATGTCCCTTACATTGGTGATCAGTGAGAAGATTGTCCCTTACATTGGTGATCAGTGGGAAGAATGTCCCTTACATTGGTGATCAGTGGGAAGAATGTTCCTTACATTGGTGATCAGGGAGAAGAATGTTCCTTACATTGGTGATCAGTGAGAAGAATGTTCCTTACATTGGTGATCAGTGAGAAGAATGTTCCTTACATTGGTGATCAGTGAGAAGAATGTCCCTTACATTGGTGATCAGTGGGAAGAATGTCCCTTACATTGGTGATCAGTGAGAAGAATGTCCCTTACATTGGTGATCAGTGGGAAGAATGTTCCTTACATTGGTGATCAGTGGGAAGAATGTTCCTTACATTGGTGATCAGTGGGAAGAATATCCCTTACATTGGTGATCAGTGGGAAGAATGCCCCTTACATTGGTGATCAGTGGGAAGAATGTTCCTTACATTGGTGATCAGTGAGAAGAATGTCCCTTACATTGGTGATCAGTGAGAAGAATGTTCCTTACATTGGTGATCAGTGAGAAGAATGTCCCTTACATTGGTGATCAGTGGGAAGAATGCCCCTTACATTGGTGATCAGTGGGAAGAATGTCCCTTACATTGGTGATCAGTGAGAAGAATGTTCCTTACATTGGTGATCGGTGGGAAGAATGTCCCTTACATTGGTGATCAGTGGGAAGAATGTTCCTTACATTGGTGATCAGTGAGAAGATTGTCCCTTACATTGGTGATCAGTGGGAAGAATGTCCCTTACATTGGTGATCAGTGGGAAGAATGTTCCTTACATTGGTGATCAGTGGGAAGAATGTTCCTTACATTGGTGATCAGTGAGAAGAATGTCCCTTACATTGGTGATCAGTGAGAAGAATGTTCCTTACATTGGTGATTAGTGGGAAGAATGTCCCTTACATTGGTGATCAGTGGGAAGAAGGAGGAGGACACACCCAAGGAGCTCTCTGAGAGAACCAGCCTTTTTCAAGCCTGGGCCTTGCCTGCTAGCTTGGCCCAGGAATAATGCCTGATCCTGGGGGAGGCCCTGGGACAGATCCCCCTGATGATACGGGGCCTAGTGAGGAGGAGGAGGTGGTGCAGGATCTGACTGTGGGTCCAGTCCCTGGTGAGAGTACAGATGTATGCAGACATTTTCGGGCAGTCGGAAGAGCAGAGGAGAAACTAAAATGTTTGAAAGCTGAACATAAAAACCTCAAAACCAAGTACTTCCAGGCTTGGAGTAAAAACCGTTCGGCCATGAAGCCTGAGCTACAAGAGATGGAGGAGAAAGTAAAGAAACAGTCTTTATTGTTGGAGAAATTAAAAGATAAAAGTGGAGCGTTTGCAGAAAAATTTAAAAAAGAGATGAGATTTGCCAGCCAGACCTCTGTGGATCAGCAGCAGTCGCATGTTACAGACAACCCGGATCCATCTGCCTCTGCACCCCTCCCCCCATGTCAGGCTGGGGAATCGCCAGCGGCAACCAGTCAGGGGGTTGAGGGTGAACATGGCACCTTACAGTTTACCCAACAGATGGAGTCACCCCTAAGGGCAGACAGGTCTGCTGGTGAAGCATCAGAAGTCGCTGTGGAGTCGCAGAAGGGTCGCAGACCGGCACTGGTGGAGAAATCCCACTGTACGGTGCAGCCGCCTTCCAACATGGGTGTCCCGGCTGCAGTGAGTGGTGTCCCGGCTAAAGTGGACGGTGTCCCGGCTGTAGTAAGTGGTGTTTCTGCTGTGGAGAAATCCTCTGCAGATATGAAGAGAAATCCCTAGCAGAGGTGTCATCAGCCCACCAGAGCAGTATGGATGGATCTACATCATGCCCCCCGCAAATGGATTCTGCTATGACTGCTGGGACCTGTGGTTCTACAACCAAGATGGCTGCCAGCTCCAAAGAGCCTGTTTCAGCCTCACCTGGGCTGATTGATGCAGGTGGGGGAGGGGAGCAGCACAGTGCAGCAAGTGGAGTGGAAGCAGCAATGGAAGTTTCCTGCACTGATCTACCTGTTGCTGTATCACAGCAATCTTGCTTATCTGACAACCCTGTCCCGATGGAGAAGAGTCTGCCTGGAGGTGAAGTATGTGAGGGCACCTCTGTGAATATGGACACAGCAGGAACTGAGAACGTGCCAGGAAATAATGACAGTAATAGTATTGATGAAGCAATGGATGTGGTGGGTGGTGGTGAAGGGGTTAACAATGACATTTCTCCTCCTGCTCAGCAGAGGAAAGACTCATCTGCAAAACGCATAACTGGACCCTCTGCGGGGAGGTCTGTGAACACCAGCAGCTATGCAGCAGTTTTGGGGAGTCGCACCAAAGGGGGTGGGGGGAATGGTGCAAATGTTGGTGGTCACAATTTGGGGGGGTTTAGTGGGGGGATGGTTGGTGGGTACAAAAGAAGAAACGTGGTCCAGTTGAAGTGGGAGGGGGAGGGGACCCCACCAGTAAGGGGAAGGGTTGCAGAGTTGATCCTGGAAATGGGATTTAAAGTCGCAGACATTTTTGCTTTGATTTGTCCTGTTGGAAGTTCAGAATTTGATTTATCCTTTGTAAAACCTGAGGGTTTGGATTTGTTTTGGGAACGTTTTAGGGGGCGCAGGGACCTTCCGCAGTGGAATGGTTGGATGCCAAAGGTGGTTTCCAGGCAGCCTCTCATAAAATCGGTGACGATCCTCGTGCGTAATGAATCCATCCCAGAGGCTGATTTGGTAGTATGGTTACGCCGATATGGTGAGGTCCTCGCTCCGCTGCGGAAGGTCCTTGATCAGCATGGGATATGGACAGGGGCCTGGACAGTGTCGTTAAAATTGGGGGTGCAGGGAAATGTTGTTCAACATTTGCCCTGTTCAGCCTTTCTGGGGAGGGACAGGCTGACCATTTTTTACCAGGGTCAGCCTAAGGTGTGCAATAAATGTGGGGACAAGGGCCACTTTGCGTCCACCTGCACCCGAAAGAAATGTTCTTTGTGCCAGGCGCTGGACCATTTGGCTAAAGACTGTACAGATATTCGGTGCAACTTGTGCCAAAAACTTGGTCACCCCTACAGTCTTTGCCCAGAGGCATTACATAACCTGCCAGGGTTGGAGGCTGAGCTGCAGAGGCTGGATAAGGAGGATGAGGCCACCAAAACTGTTGTTGTCCCTCCTGTGTCTGTGGCACCCGTTTCTGTTCCCTCTAGTGATGTGGTCCCTGAGTCTGTCCCTTCTGTGTCTGTGACATCTGTTTCTATTCCCCCCAGTGGTGTGGTCCCTGAGTCTGTCCCTTCTGTGTCTGTGACATCTGTTTCTGTTCCCCCTACAGATGTGGTCACTAAATCTGTCCCTCCTGTCCCTAATCCATCAATTCGTAGATCCTCCAGACTGGCAGAGGCTGCTGGGGGGGCAGGTTTAACGGACCTTCCCACTCAGCCTCCAGTCCTTGCCCCTCGGCAGTGCAAGCGTGGTCAGGGGAATGTGGGGGTGCTGGATGGGGGTGGGGCTGATGGAGGGGTGTCCATACCCCATGTCTCACATTCGGTTGATGGGGATTCGGATGAGGAGGGGTGGGAGAAGATCAGGAGGAAGGAAAAAAAGAAGAGAAAGGCTAGAAAACCGGTCGTCTCTTCCTCAGAGTCGGATCCAAGAGGGGTTCCCCTTGGTAACACCTTTAATGTGTTGTCGGGCGATGAGATGTCTTTGTCTTCTCCCTTATCATCTATGGATGAGGGGGAGTCACGTAGTTTGAAGAGAGCTGTTTCTGGTGATGAGAGGGTGGTGAAGGTCAAGAAACGACTACCCCAATCATCCTGATGGCAGTTCCCACTCTGATAAAGGTGGCGACCATTAATGTCGCCAGCACTAAATCTGCAAGAGCTCGTGATATGGCCTTATTTTTGCTCAGCGAGTTTGATGCCGAGATTTTATTTTTGCAAGAGACCTGGCTCCATACCTTGGCCGACGTCCATCTGGCAAAAAGGGAGTGGAGATGCGGTCCCTCCTTTTGGTCTCTTGCGGCTGAGCCCTGCAGCGGAGTTGCGGTTCTTTTTAAAACCGATATGGTAACGTGCCGGCGGGTAATTGGGGTAGTAATGGGTAGACGCATGGTGTTGGACGTTTCCTGCCTATCTCTGGGTGAGGGTTTCCTTTTCTGTCTCTTTCACTCCCTTAGCTTTTGTTGGTTAGTGTCTTTTTGAAGAAGGGCTGCATGCATAATGGGTGCGGGTTTGTTTCTTGACCTTGCAGGTTTGTCTGGTGTAGTGGTGTGAGTTGTATTAAGATTTATTTTCCCCGGTGTATATATGATTTTTGCTTTTTCTGTAAAGTCTTTTTGTTTGAGAGCGGATTTGCTATATTTATTTTCATTTTATGTAAATATGTATATATTTATGTATTTTGTGTGTATATAGTGATTTTATGCTTAATGATTGCAAGACTTTCAATAAACAAAATTGGGAAGAATGTTCCTTACATTGGTGATCAGTGGGAAGAATGTCCCTTACATTGGTGATCAGTGGGAAGAATGTTCCTTACATTGGTGATCAGTGAGAAGAATGTCCCTTACATTGGTGATCAGTGGGAAGAATGTTCCTTACATTGGTGATCAGTGAGAAGAATGTCCCTTACATTGGTGATCAGTGGGAAGAATGTCCCTTACATTGGTGATCAGGGAGAAGAATGTTCCTTACATTGGTGATCAGTGAGAAGAATGTCCCTTACATTGGTGATCAGTGAGAAGAATGTTCCTTACATTGGTGATCAGTGAGAAGAATGTTCCTTACATTGGTGATCAGTGGGAAGAATGCCCCTTACATTGGTGATCAGTGAGAAGAATGTCCCTTACATTGGTGATCAGTGAGAAGAATGTCCCTTACATTGGTGATCAGTGGGAAGAATGCCCCTTACATTGGTGATCAGTGAGAAGAATGTCCCTTACATTGGTGATCAGTGGGTAGAATGTCCCTTACATTGGTGATCAGTGGGAAGAATGTCCCTTACATTGGTGATCAGTGGGAAGAATGTCCCTTACATTGGTGATCAGTGGGAAGAATGTCCCTTACATTGGTGATCAGTGGGAAGAATGTCCCTTACATTGGTGATCAGTGGGAAGAATGTCCCTTACATTGGTGATCAGTGGGAAGAATGCTCCTTACATTGGTGATCAGTGGGAAGAATGTCCCTTACATTGGTGATCAGTGGGAAGAATGTCCCTTACATTGGTGATCAGTGGGAAGAATGCTCCTTACATTGGTGATCAGTGGGAAGAATGCCCCCCTTACATGGCAATCAGAATGTCACCCCCCATAGACAGCTAAAAATATCATTGATATCATGAAGGAACCATTAATTGGGTGGTTAGTCAACCACGGCTCAAGGAACCCCTTGCAACTTCTGGAGGAACCCTGTTAGAGAAAGGCTGCTTTAGATGTCAGGATTCACGTCATGCACCACAGCGGGAACTATAGCAAATTTATTGTGAAAATGAATCTACTCTATATCTTCTAGCAGAACATTAAAAGGTCAACCAGAATGCGGTGAAATGTCCTGAAAGTGCTGGAGGAAGTTCTAGACCCAATACCGTGTAAATGAGACCTTATCTTAGTAGACTATCCACCTCAATATTCAGTTTTTTAGCCTTTTTGGGTCAGTATCAACAAGCCTGACCTTGCATAGCCCTGACATTCTACTTGAATGTGATTGCAATATAATATTTGAATAGGAATTAAACACAATCAACAATGACTAGAAATGAATAGTGCCGTTTGAGCCTCTATGTAAACTGTGTAACAATAGAATGGGATTGGTGTAGTCTTCCCCTGTTTGGGTTCCAGGTGTGGAGAGTCTAGAATATCCAAGTTTTTTTTTTCCCGGTGGTGATAATATACATACAGTATATACTGATGAGATCCAAAAACATTTCATAATCCCTTCATCAACATGATTGGATATCACATTACGTGATTTTCTGTCTGTATGGACTTTAGGCTAGTAAAGAGGCTCAGAGTACAATCCTATGCATAGGTGTGTGCAGCCTATTGGATTAGAGTGTGCACCCAAAAGCTCAAACACACATGAGTTTGTATATACACTATACTACCAAAAGTATTGGGACACCTGCCTTTACATGCACACAGGGCTGGACTGGGACAAAAATGTGGCCCTGGACTTCATCCAGACCGGCCCAGGGCACAACACATCAGGGTACAGTTCACATCAGGCCACGGTACAGGGCCCAGCACATCGGGGTACAGTGCTCATTGGGGCTCGGTACAGGGCACAACACATCAGGGTGCAGTGCACATCAGGGCACAGTACAGGGCACAACACATCAGGGTACAGTGTACATTGGGGCTCGGTACAGGGCACAACACATCAGGGTGCAGTGCACATCAGGGCACGGTACAGGGCACAACACATCAGGGTACAGTGCACATCAGGGCACGGTACAGGGCACAACACATCAGGGTACAGTGCACATCAGGGCACGGTACAGGGCACAACACATCAGGGTACAGTGCACGTCAGGGCTCGGTACAGGGCACAACACATCAGGGTACAGTGCACATCAGGGCACGGTACAGGGCACAACACATCAGGGTACAGTTCACATCAGGGCACGGTACAGGGCACAACACATCAGGGTGCAGTGCACATCAGGGCACAGTACAGGGCACAACACATCAGGGTACAGTGTACATTGGGGCTCGGTACAGGGCACAACACATCAGGGTGCAGTGCACATCAGGGCACGGTACAGGGCACAACACATCAGGGTACAGTGCACATCAGGGCACGGTACAGGGCACAACACATCCGGGTGCAGTACACATCAGGGCACGGTACAGGGCACAACACATCAGGGTACAGTGCACATCAGGGCACGGTACAGGGCACAACACATCAGGGTACAGTGCACATCAGGGCACGGTACAGGGCACAACACATCAGGGTACAGTGCACATCAGGGCACGGTACAGGGCACAACACATCAGGGTACAGTGCACGTCAGGGCTCGGTACAGGGCACAACACATCAGGGTACAGTGCACATCAGGGCACGGTACAGGGCACAACACATCAGGGTACAGTTCACATCAGGGCACGGTACAGGGCACAACACATCAGGGTACAGTGCACATCAGGGCACGGTACAGGGCACAACACATCAGGGTGCAGTGCACATCAGGGCACAGTACAGGGCACAACACATCAGGGTGCAGTACACATCAGGGCACGGTACAGGGCACAACACATTAGGGTACAGTGCACATCAGGGCACGGTACAGGGCACAACACATCAGGGTACAGTGCACGTCAGGGCATGGTACAGGGCCCAACACATCAGGGTACAGTGCACATCAGGGCACGGTACAGGGCACAACACATCAGGGTACAGTACACATCAGGGCACGGTACAGGGCACAACACATCAGGGTACAGTACACATCAGGGAACGGTACATTGCACAACACATTAGGGTACAGTGCACATCAGGGCACGGTACAGGGCACAACACATCAGGGTACAGTGCACGTCAGGGCACGGTACAGGGCACAACACATCAGGGTACAGTACACATCAGGGCACGGTACAGGGCACGGTACAGGGCACAACACATCAGGGTGCAGTGCACATCAGGGCACGGTACAGGGCACAACACATCAGGGTACAGTGCACATCAGGGCACGGTACAGGGCACAACACATCAGGGTACAGTGCACATCAGGGCACGGTACAGGGCACAACACATCAGGGTACAGTGCACGTCAGGGCACGGTACAGGGCACAACACATCAGGGTACAGTGCACATCAGGGCACGGTACAGGGCACAACACATCAGGGTACAGTGCACATCAGGGCACGGTACAGGGCACAACACATCAGGGTACAGTGCACGTCAGGGCACGGTACAGGGCACAACACATCAGGGTACAGTGCACGTCAGGGCACGGTACAGGGCACAACACATCAGGGTACAGTGCACGTCAGGGCACGGTACAGGGCACAACACATCAGGGTGCAGTGCACGTCAGGGCACGGTACAGGGCACAACACATCAGGGTACAGTACACATCAGGGCACGGTACAGGGCACAACACATCAGGGTGCAGTGCACATCAGGGCACGGTACAGGGCACAACACATCAGGGTACAGTACACATCAGGGCACGGTACAGGGCACAACACATCAGGGTACAGTGCACGTCAGGGCACGGTACAGGGCACAACACATCAGGGTGCAGTGCACATCAGGGCACGGTACAGGGCACAACACATCAGGGTACAGTATACATCAGGGCACGGTACAGGGCACAACACATCAGGGTACAGTACACATCAGGGCACGGTACAGGGCACAACACATCAGGGTGCAGGGCACGGTACAGGGCACAACACATCAGGGTACAGTACACATCAGGGCACGGTACAGGGCACAACACATCAGGGTACAGTGCACATCAGGGCACGGTACAGGGCACAACACATCAGGGTGCAGTGCACATCAGGGCACGGTACAGGGCACAACACATCAGGGTACAGTGCACATCAGGGCACGGTACAGGGCACAACACATCAGGGTGCAGTGCACATCAGGGCTCGGTACAGGGCACAACACATCAGGGTACAGTACACATCAGGGCACGGTACAGGGCACAACACATCAGGGTACAGTACACATCAGGGCACGGTACAGGGCACAACACATCAGGGTGCAGTGCACATCAGGGCACGGTACAGGGCACAACACATCAGGGTACAGTACACATCAGGGCACGGTACAGGGCACAACACATCAGGGTACAGTACACATCAGGGCACGGTACAGGGCACAACACATCAGGGTGCAGTGCACATCAGGGCACGGTACAGGGCACAACACATCAGGGTACAGTGCACATCAGGGCACGGTACAGGGCACAACACATCAGGGTACAGTACACATCAGGGCACGGTACAGGGCACAACACATCAGGGTGCAGTGCACATCAGGGCACGGTACAGGGCCCAACACATCAGGGTGCAGTGCACATCAGGGCTCGGTACAGGGCACAACTCATCAGGGTACAGTGCACATCAGGGCACGGTACAGGGCACAACACATCAGGGTACAGTGCACATCAGGGCACGGTACAGGGCACAACACATCAGGGTGCAGTGCACATCAGGGCTCGGTACAGAGCTCAGCACATTGTGGTGCAGTGCACATCAGGGCACGGTACAGGGCACAACACATCAGGGTGCAGTGCACATCAGGGCTCGGTACAGAGCTCAGCACATTGTGGTGCAGTGCACATCAGGGCTCGGTACAGGGCACAACACATCAGGGTACAGTACACATCAGGGCACGGTACAGGGCACAACACATCAGGGTGCAGTGCACATCAGGGCTCGGTACAGAGCTCAGCACATTGTGGTGCAGTGCACATCAGGGCTCGGTACAGGGCACAACACATCAGGGTACAGTACACATCAGGGCACGATACAGGGCCCAACACATCAGGATACGGAGCAGGGTTGCCAACTTTCAGTAAATTTACAAACAGTTTGTAAAATCCGTAATTTTTGCATCTGTTCATAAATGTCCATTTTGGACATGTAGTCTGTATGTCCGTAATGGACATTTATGGACAGATGCAAAAATGACGGATTTTACAAACTGTTTGTAAATTTAATGACGGTTGGCAACCCTGGTACGGAGCCCAGCACATCAGGGGTGGGGGAACCTGACTGGCCTGCACCTCAACCCTAGAGCAGAGATTGTGAGCCAAGCCAAGGTTAGGTAGACCAAGAACAGAGACACAGGTACCGATCACTCACTGCATTAATTCAGAAATCCCCCAACCCTAACCTGAAACATCCCCTGCAGCATCTGGCAGGAGAGGAGAGGATGGGAGCTGGAAGCGCGGGGGTGGTGGGGGGTGATGAAGACACAGGGAGGGCCTGGGCAGCAGGGGGAATCAAGAAAAATCGTTTGAATAGATCTGGGACAATATTTTAAAATGACTCTTACGCCGCGTACACACAATCGTTTTTCGTGATGAAATAAAACAACGTTTTATAAAAATAAAAAACGACGTTGCCTACACACCATCGATGTGAAGCCCACACAAGATCATTTTAAATGACGTTTTTATTTCATCACAAAAAAACGACCGTGTGTACGCGGCATTTCGATTTTTCTTCAAACATCTAGGGCCGGATTCCACAAACAGCGGCGTAACTTTGTGCCGGCGTAGCGTATCTTGTTTACGCTACGCCGCCGTAAGTTAGGCAGGCAAGTTCCGTATCCACAAAGGACTTGCGTCCTAAGTTACGGCGGCGTAGCGTAAATGGGCCGGCGTAAGCCCGCACAATTCAATTGTGGATTAGGTGGGCGTGTTTTATGTAAAAGAATTGCGACCCCACGTTTTTTGAAGTTTTTTTTTTTTAACTGCGCATGCGCCGGCCGTGGACGTATCCCAGTGCGCATGCTCCAAATCACGTCGCAAAACGTCAATGAAATCGACGTGAACGTAAATAACGCAAATCCCTATTCGCGAACGGTTTACGCAAACGACGTGGACGACGGAAAATTCGAAGCTGGTCCATACTTAACATTACGTACGACTCTATACAGCAGGGGTAACTTTACGGCGGACATACGCTTACGCAAACGACGTAAAAACACTGCGCCGGGCGTACGTACGTTCGTGGATCAGCGTATCTAGCTCATTTGCATATTTTACGTGGAAAAACAACGGAAGTGCCCCTAGCGTCCAGCGTAAATATGCAACTAAGATACGACGGCGTAAGAGACTTTTATTTTAGTGTAATTCCGGCGTATCTTGTTTTGTGGATACGTAATTTTTTGTGGCTCTGGCCCCATATTTTTAGATCAGCCAGTTATATTACATGACATCTGTCTTTGCGTTACCGCTGGAAGTTGAAATTAGACTTGCAGGTGGAATGGCCTGTTAAGGGTTAATTTACCCAAAAGTGGTAGATGGAGCCCAGTAGGTTGAGTCAGCCCTTGGCTCGGATATAACAGTAACACCTCCCCATGGTAAATCCTGTTTGTGACGTCTTATGCCGCGTACACACGGTCGTTTTTTGCGATGAAAAAAAAACGTCGTTTTTTTAAAACGTCCTTTAAATTGATGGTGTGTGGGCCAAACGTTGTTTTTTGTCTTAAAAAAAACGACCCAAAAAAAATTCCAACATGCTTGAATTTTTTGTGTCGTTTTTCAAAACGTCGTTTTTTGTTTCACAAAAAGTCACCGTGTGTAGCAAACACGTCGTTCAAAACGACGTTTTTCAACCCGCGCATGCCCAGAAGCTAGTTATGAAGCGAGCTTCAATGGAAAAGAGTGGTGAAAGTGGTGAAAAAAACGATGGCGTGTATGCAACATCGTCTTTAAAAAGTGACGTTTCAAAAACGTCGTTTTTACTTCACAGAAAACATCGTTTTTTTTTCATCACAAAAAATTATCGTGTGTACGCGGCATTAGAGTGCCATCACTTTGTTCATCATTTTCAAAAAATGATGGTGTGTACGCAACGTCATTTTTGAAAATGAAGTTTAAAAAATTTCTTTTTTTTTCATGAAAAAAAATGACATTTTTTTTCATCACAAAAAGTGATTGTGTGTATGCGGCATTACTCCTGGCCACCTGGGAGTTTTAGGTGTCACCATCCACTGTTGTGTATCCAAGCTCCTCCTCTTACATTCTTCATTCTATGAAATTAAAGCGGAACTAAACTCATCCATTTAACGGTTTCAAAAAAGAGTTACATTTCCGCAATGCCAGGAATGTAACTAAAGTGAAAAGTGGGCAAAAATGGCCCATGGGTCGGACTTTAGAGGCACATTGGGCAGTATTTGATATAAAATGTGGCCATTGGAGCGCTCACTTCTTTATTTACCAGGAATGTAACTGTCACATTGGTTGTGCTCTCAACCTAACTGTCAAACCATCCAATGGCTGGTGTCATGACCACATGTGCAGCACCGTGGCAGTTGTAGATCAAACAGAAACGAATGGACGCAAAATCGTAAAAAAAAAACAGTCATTTGGACCACTTGCTTGTTTTTCGTCCAGTAAGGCCCCTAAGGCTATTTTTACCGGCGATTTACCGTCAATTTTGTGGCGCTATTCGGCCACTAGCGGGGCGCTTTTACCCCCTGCTAACGGGCGAGAAAAGGTTAAAACCACCGCAAAGCGCCTCTGCAGCGGCGCTTTGCCGGCGGTATAGCCGTGGTGCCCATTGATTTCAATGGGCAGGAGCGGTAGAGGAGCGGCATACACGTCGCTCCTTCACGGCCCCAAAGATGCGGGTAGCAGGACTTTTTTTACCGTCCTGCTAGCGCACCGCCCCAGTGTTTCTGGGCGCTTTGCAGGCGCTATTTTTAGCGTTATAGCGCCTGCAAATCGCCCCAGTGTGAAAGGGGTCTTAATGGCCCCTATTTTTTTTTTTTACACATAAAAAAATGTTTTTCACTTTAACTGGTTGAAAAAATTCTGCTGAAGGAAGGATAAATTTAACCACTTCCATACCAGGCACTTACGCACCTTCCCGCCCAGGCCTATTTTTAGCTTTCAGCGCTGTCGCATTTTGAATGCCAATTGCGCGGTCATGCTACACTGTACCCAAACAAAATTGGCGTCCTTTTTTCCCCACAAATAGAGCTTTCTTTTGGTGGTATTTGATCACCTCTGCGTTTTTTTTTTTTTGCGCAACAGCTAAAAAAAGACTGTCAATTTTGAAAAAAATTAAGTTTTTTTTTTCTGTTAATTTTTTTGTAACAAAGTACGTTTTCTCTTTCGATTACAGGCACTGATATGGCGGCACTGATGGTCACTGATGAGGTGGCACTAATGGACACTGATGAGGTGGCACTGATGGGCACTCATTGGTGGCACTGATGGGCACTCATTGGTGGCACTGATGGGCACTCATTGGTGGCACTCATGGGTGGCACTGATGGGTACTTATGGGTGGCACAGATGGGCACTGATAGGTGGGCACTGGGCATGGATGGGAACTGATTAGACACGGCTGATCACGTAGTAAAGAGTCTCCGCCTGAGGCTCTTTATCGAGATCGGAGATGCAGGGTGTCAGATTGACACCCCGCATCACCGATCGCCACGCTGCGCGCCCCCACGGGCGCGCACCGGCATGAAATCCTGCAGGACGTTAATAGACGTCCAGTCAGGATTTCAGAACCACTTCCCGGACGTCAATCTGCTATTGACTGGGCGGGAAGTGGTTAAAGTTTAATGCGTTTCCTCGCCTGTTAAAAATGTAACTCTTTGCATTGCGCAAAACAAATGCTAAAACTGATTTGTTGTGACAATAGACACAGGCAGGGTGGCTCGGGAGCGAGCCCGCATGGGTGCCCTCGTGGAAGAGGAGGGGCTGGAGCAAAACTACTGCACAGAGAAGGTAAGTATAGCATGTTTATGATTTTAATTTAAAAAAAGAAGAAGGTTTAACAACTTAACCCCCGGACCATATTGCTGCCCAATGACCAGAGCACTTTTTGCGATTTGGCACTGCGTCGCTTTAACTGACAATTGCGCGGCCGTGCGACGTGGCACCCAAACAAAATTGGCTTCCTTTTTTTCCCACAAATAGAGCTTTCTTTTGGTGGTATTTGATCATCTCTGCGGTTTTTATTTTTTGCGCTATAAACAAAAATAGAGCAACAATTTTGAAAAAAATTCAATATTTTTTACATTTTACTGTATTAAATATCCACCAAAAATATATAAAAAAACATATTTTTTCCTCAGTTTATGCCGATACGTATTCTTCTACATATTTTTCGTAAAAAAAATCGCAATAAGCGTTTATTGATTGGTTTGCGCAAAAGTTATAGCGTTTACAAAATAGGGGGTTATTTTTTTGGCATTTTTATTAATATTTTTTTTTTACTAGTAATGGCGGCGATCAGTGTTTTTTTTCAGTACTGCGACATTATGGCGGGCACTTCGGACACTTTTGACACATTTTTGGGACCATTGGCATTTTTATAGCGATCAGTGCTCTAAAAATGCATTGGATTTCTATAAAAATGCCATTGGCAGTGAAGGGGTTAACACTAGGGGGCGGGGAAGGGGTTAAGTGTGTTCCTGGGTGTGTTCTAACTGTATGGGGGGGTGGCCTCACTAGGGGAAATCACTGATCTAGGAGATCAGCGTTTCCCCCGCTGACAGGACTGGGAGCTGTGTGTTTACACACATACAGGGGCGGACTGACCATTGAGGAGCTCGGGCACTGCCCGAGGGCCCCATGCCACTAGGGGACCCCATCAGGGTTGCCAGTTTCATTAAAACCAGGGACAGTATGTAAAAATCTGTGTTTTTTTTACATCTGTCCCTGATATGTCCAAAACCGACATGCTTTTGATGTGAAAATCCAGAGATTTTAGCTGCCCCGCCTCTGCACTGCCACCTGGCTTGGTGTCCATCTGTAAGCCCGGGGGCCCCATAATCTTCTATTGCCCGGGGGCCCCATGGGTTGTCAGTCCGCCCCTGCACACATACCTCCCGTTCCCCACTCTGTAACGAGCGATCGCGTGTGCCCGGCGGCGATCGTGCCCACCGGGCACGTGCGCGGGACTCGGGGGCGACACCGTGCACGCGCCCCCTAGTGGCCGCTTTAGAGCGGACGTATAGCTACGGGCTCTCGCCCAGCAGAGCCGACTTCCCGCAGTAATATGACGGCGGGCACTCGGCAAGCAGTTAATGTTACTTTAAGGACAAGAAGACTTCAATGATGTTATCTCTGCAAGATGTAACACGTAGTATTATGGGATGTCGGTGATCCAACATGAATGTGTTAAAGCGGAGGTTCACCCTAAATATAAGCCCTCCCATGTGATCCAGCATACTGGCGTCAGCGCCAGTATGCTGTTTTTTTGTTTTTTTAAATCCATGTACTTACTGTATTATGCAGAATTTTATTCTTTTTACCCCGCGGTGGACGGCGCCAGTATAGCGCGTCACATCTTCCTAAAATACCCGATATGGACTTGGGTAATCTCGGCGAAAATGCGGCGCCTGCGCACAGACCTAGGAGCTGACTGCGCAGGCGCCGTATTTCTCCGAGTCCTACGGCAATGGGGCGTCACGCCCTCCGAAAAACGCCGAAATAGGACTCGGAGAAATACGGCGCCTGCGCAGTCAGCTCCTAGGTCTGTGCGCAGGCGCCGCATTTTCGCCGAGATTACCCGAGTCCTTTTCGGGTACTTTCGTAAGATGTGACGCGCTATACTGGCGCCGTCCACCGCGGGGTAAAAAAAATAAAATTCTGCATAAGACAGTAAGTGATGGATTTAAAAAAAAAAAAACAGCATACTGGCGCTGACGCCAGTATGCTGGATCACATGGGAGGGCTTATATTTAGGGTGAACCTCCGCTTTAAGTTAGATGTTATAATGACACCACCCTGTACATAATCACTAGTCTACCGCCAGACATGTTATTACACAGTAATAATATCTCACTTACTATATTCATCTTGTAGAATCCGTATTATAGACACATACAGGTACTTATGTATGAAAATTGTAAATTATTATTATTATTATTATTGTTATACGGGATTTATATAGTGCCAACAGTTTGCACAGCACTTTACAACAGGAGGGCAGACAGTACTGTTACAATACAAATCAATACAGGAGGAATCAGAGGGCCCTGCTCCTAAGAGCTTACAATCTAAAAGGGAAATATGCTTTTATCATAATAAAAAATACAAATCTAAATTTTACCTCTGCATTTGTCAACTATCTCCTAAAGGTACAGGTTGTGCAGGGTGCAGGTTTTTAGGAAATCACAAACTGTAAACTCAGTCTCAAAAGTGAGAAATAATAAAACAATTATATTGTAAAAAATTATTAAAAAACAAAATACATTAAAACCTTGGTTTGAGAGCGTCATGTCACAGCTGAGTATAAAAGAGAAGAGAGGAGCCGCTAAGTGTAGCAATATGGTTACATTTAATGAAGGTACAACATTTAGCAACTTATTGCTACACTTAGAGGCTCCTCTCTTCTCTTTTATGCCCTGTAAAAAAAAATGCTTTGATATACAAGTGCTTTGGATTACAAGCATGTTTCTGGAACTAATTATGCTCACGAACCAAGTTTTTACTGTGATAAAAATATAAAAATTACTGACACAGTCCACTGCCCTAATGACACTCATATGGACCCCATTGACACCGTCTACTGCTCTACTGACACCGTATACTGCCCTATTGACACTGCTCTCTGCCCTATTGACACCGCCCTCTGCCCTATTAACACCGCCCTCTGCCCTAATGACACCGTCCTCTGCCCTAATGACACCGCCCTCTGCCCTAATGACACCGTCCTCTGCCCTAATGACACCGCCCTCTGCCCTAATGACACCGCCCTCTGCCCTAATGACACCGTCCTCTGCCCTAATGACACCGCCCTCTGCCCTAATGACACCGTCCTCTGCCCTATTAACACCGCCCTCTGCCCTAATGACACCGTCCTCTGCCCTAATGACACCGCCCTCTGCCCTAATGACACCGTCCTCTGTCCTATTGACACCGCCCTCTGCCCTATTAACACCGCCCTCTGCCCTAATGACACCGTCCTCTGCCCTAATGACACCGCCCTCTGCCCTAATGACACCGTCCTCTGCCCTAATGACACCGCCCTCTGCCCTAATGACACCGTCCTCTGTCCTAATGACACCGTCCTCTGTCCTAATGACACCGTCCTCTGCCCTAATGACACCGTCCTCTGCCCTATTAACACCGCCCTCTGCCCTATTGACACCATCCTCTGCCCTATTGACACCGCCCTCTGCCCTAATGACACCGTCCTCTGCCCTAATGACACCGTCCTCTGCCCTATTGACACCGCCCTCTGCCCTATTGACACCGTCCTCTGCCCTAATGACACCGTCCTCTGCCCTAATGACACCGTCCTCTGCCCTAATGACACCGTCCTCTGCCCTAATGACACCGTCCTCTGTCCTAATGACACCGCCCTCTGCCCTATTGACACCATCCTCTGCCCTATTGACACCATCCTCTGCCCTATTGACACCGTCCTCTGCCCTAATGACACCGTCCTCTGCCCTAATGACACCGTCCTCTGCCCTATTGACACCGTCCTCTGCCCTATTAACACCGCCCTCTGCCCTATTGACACCGTCCTCTGCCCTAATGACACCGCCTTCTGTCCTAATGACACCGTCCTCTGCCCTATTGACACCGTCTTCTGCCCTAATGACACTGCCCTCTGTCCTTATGACACCATTCTCTGTCCTAATGACACTGTCCTCTGCCCTAATGACACCGCCCTCTGCCCTAATGACACCGCCCTCTGCCCTAATGACACCGCCCTCTGCCCTAATGACACCGCCCTCTGTCCTAATGACACCGTCCTCTGCCCTAATGACCCCGTCCTCTGCCCTATTGACACCGTCCTCTGCCCTATTGACACCATCCTCTGCCCTATTGACACCCCCCTCTGCCCTATTGACACCGTCCTCTGCCCTAATGACACCGCCTTCTGTCCTAATGACACCGTCCTCTGCCCTATTGACACTGTCTTCTGCCCTAATGACACCGCCCTCTGCCCTAATGACACAGTCCTCTGCCCTATTGACACCGTCCTCTGCCCTAATGACACCCTCCTCTGCCCTATTGACACCCCCCTCTGTCCTATTGACACCCCCCTCTGCCCTATTGACACCGTCCTCTGTCCTAATGACACCGTCCTCTGTCCTAATGACACCGTCCTCTGCCCTATTGACACCGCCCTCTGTCCTAATGACACCGCCCTCTGTCCTAATGACACCGTCCTCTGCCCTATTGACACCGTCCTCTGCCCTATTGACACCGTCCTCTGCCCTATTGACACCGTCCTCTGCCCTATTGACACCGTTCTCTGCCCTATTGACACCGCCCTCTACCCTATTGACACCGTCCTCTGCCTTAATGACACCGTCCTCTGCCCTAATGACACCGTCCTCTGCCCTATTGACACCGCCCTCTGTCCTAATGACACCGTCCTCTGCCCTAATGACACCCCCCTCTGCCCTAATGACACCGCCCTCTGCCCTACTGACACTGTCCTCTGCTCTACTGACATTGTCCTCTGCTCTATTGACCAAAACCATCCACTATACCACTGACACCAATCTTTGTTCTACTAACTGACACCATCAACTGTCCTTCTGACACCAACCTCTGCCTTACTGACATGTCCACTGCCCTACTGACACAGCATATGTGTTTGAGCTTTGAGGTGCACACCCTAATGCAATAGACTGTGCACACCTATGTATATCAGAAAGTCATTAAAGAGGAGGAGGGAGGGGTGTTGTAGGCTGTTTAGGTATAGGGGCATTGGATGTAAAGTGGAGAGGGTGCACTTCCAGTAGACATGGGGGGGGGGTGACATTGAGTGAGGGGGAGGGGAGCATGCGCAGACTTGGTGGGAGACGGGGGTACGGGTGCATTTGACTTATATTATTAGTGTTGCCTTTGTTTCATCTTTAATAACGCCACCAAAATAAAGGATGAATTCCTCTCTGGCGAAAGAATGAGGTCGCATCTTCCTTTGTTGTGCGTTGGTTGGTTGTGACACAATCACTCTCTGTTCATGGTCATGCCTCTAAGATCCTCGCAGGTAAACATTGCAGCAAACAATCCCCGCTGTGTTGTGATGCGTAGGCGCCGTAGGCGTCGTCTGTGCGCGCTGTGCTGCCGACATGTGAAGCTGCAGGTCATCTTTACTCTTCTTCTTCCAAAACCACAAAGTAAACGCGGAGCAGTAACGACCTCATCCACTCAGCGAAGTCGTCTCTGAAAACAGGTCCTCGCTTGGCATCTGCAGTACGGCAGCTGAGAATGTTCAAAAGTGCGTTTCTGGCAGGTGGCCGAAAAAACGGGGTCTATTTTTAAAGCTAAACTTTCTGAAAACTGTTGAATACGCAGATAAATTACATATAAGGGACATGTTTTACCTGGAAAAGGGTTTGTCATTTTGTCCGTCCAGTTCTGAGATTTACACAGCTCTGCCACACAGCACAGCCCTCTCAGTCTGAGTTCAGTAACATTTACAGGTATTGTCCCCCCCCCCCCTCAGCCTATGACTGGAGAGTGAAAGGAGAAGGAGCAAACAGATGAGCTCATCTCTATGTCCAGAGGCGGCTCTCTAATTAGGCAAATTAGGCGGTCGCCTTAGGCCTTGCACTACCAGGGGCCTCGTGGCCACCTAATTTGATTGACTTGTGTGAGAGAGAGAGGGAATGTCCCCCAGTCGGTGTCCCCAGGGCGTGTTTCTTTGCCTGCAACTAGTTTTCCCCTGCCTGTGGACTGAGCACTGCCTGAGGTTCCAGGGTCAGTGGGTGGCTCCATGTACTCCCCTCCCCCACCTCCTTGAGGTATTACAACCCCTTTAACCACTTAAGACCCGGACCTTTAGGCAGTTAAAGGACCCGGGAGGTTTTTGCGATTCGGCACTGCGTCAACCTTAACTGACAATTGCGCGTGACCTGCCTCCTGATTGGCGGGGAGTAACTGTAGTGTGGTAAAAATGTATTTGCTATATCTTCATAAAACAGGGTGGGATTGGGACGCAGTGCTCTGCGCCCCGAGCCCATCCTACTTTGAAGCCTATTAGAGTCTCTAGTTTCAAAATACACACCCCCTGCCTATCCCCTCCATAGTAATTCATGTGTCCGGCGTCCTGAAAGGGGCCGGGCACATGGATAGGGAGGGTGGCGGAGGTGTTAGGGGAGGCGGCACCCGTGTGCCCACAATGCACGGGCCGCCACCAGTCAGAATGTACCTCAAACATTAAAAAAAGACCTTCGTGGCAGGATCACCAGGGATTATTTCAACGGAAGATGCAGATTTAAAAATACTGAAAATGCCATTAACATGTTAAAATGGATCTTCAGTAATTTTTTTTTTATTTCCATCCATTAAATCTTCTGCCCTTGTTGTTGTTTTAACTTTGGATAGTAAAACATTTTATTTATTTTTTTGCCAGTAAATCACTTATACAGCCCAATTCCTGTTTCTTGTCTGGTCATTAGCCTAGGCTTATGACATCATGCACAGCTCTCTCCCTCACTCTCGTGCCAGGAAGGGAGGGGGGATGAGTCATAAGAGGGCCAATGAGAGCTGCAGAGCTAGAGGTGTAAATCCAGGAAGTAAAAAGGCAGCAGCTTCAGCTGCCCACAGTTAAAATGGCTGCAGCCAGACTCCGTGGAGGGAGATTTCTGCAGCATGTTTGGCAAGTACAGAATCACAGTATATCTAAAATAATATGCAAAGTGGTTGGAGAGAAGCTTCAGAATGGCAATTTTTTTTTTATTACAAATGATGTGAACAGAGTGCAGCTTCTCTTTAAACTTTCTATGAGATTTTAGTGATTGTTATTCAATCTATGAAGTTCGGTGAGATCAAACTTGGCAACAATTGGTTTTCTCCGATGTCACTGTCCCCCGGCATCCCGATCTACAGCGAAGGAGTGATGCCAAAACACACAGTGCTGGTTAAATATTGTTTGCCTTCTGGGTAAGCTGTTATTAGGGTGGCACCCGGGTGATTAGGTAAGTCGGGGCTCCAGAATAAACAGGAATTTTCTGTGGCCGGTCTGACATGTTCTTCCAATAATAGAGGCAGCACAGTAATTACTGTAGGTGTGTCCATAGACATTGCCTGTAGTCATGTTATTTATATATATATACAGTATATACAATCACCGGACACTTTACTAGGTCCCCCTTGCTAGTACCGGGTTGGACCCCCCCTTTGCCTTTGTGGCATAGATTCAACAAGGGGTTGCAAACATTCCTCAGAGATTTTTCTCCATAGCAGGCCTGGACTGGCCATAGGGCATACCTGGCATATTTTGCAGCCTCCCCCTTGGCTCAACCCCTGACTCCACATCTTTGTCCTGCCCATGTATACCCCACCTTTTTAATGAAGTGCCCATCAATGCAGCCTCACCAGGGCCCATCAAATGCAGCCTCACCAGGGCCCATCAAATGCAGCCTCACCAGGGCCCATCAAATGCAGCCTCACCAGGGCCCATCAATGCAGCCTCACCAGGGCCCATCAAATGCAGCCTCACCAGCGCCCATCAATGCAGCCTCACCAGCAGCTATCAATGTTGCCTACCAGGGCCCATCAAATGCAGCCTCACCAGGGCCCATCAATGCAGCCTCACCAGTGCCCATCAATGCTGCCTCACTAGCGCCCATCAATGCAGCCTACCAGTGCCCATTAAATGCGCCCTCACCAGCACCCATCAAATGCAGCCTCACCAGCGCTCATCAATGCAGCCACACCAGTGCCCATCAAACGCAACCGACCAGTGCCCATCAATCTAGCCTACCAGCACCCATCAATGCAGCCTACCAGTGCCCATCAAATGCACCCTCACCAGTACCCATCAATTAGGGTTGCCACCTTATCTTCAAGCCAAACCCGAACATTTAAGTGGCCTGGGACACCTTTGTGTACCCTCAAGGAGAGCAGTAACGCGTTGCGAAAAGCGTGCCGCAGCGAGCAGTGGGTGTGGCCAAATTGTTCTTGCTGACATCATTGGCCTGCCCCAAAGTGATGCCGAACCTGCCCCCAGATAGCCACCTACAGCTCCCAGATGGCAACAGATTTGTGTGTGACTATCTTGGTTACATGGGGAGCCACAGCCTGGTCTGAGTAATGTGTCCGGGTTTCAGTCCGCCTGAAAACTGGACACATGGTTCAAAACCTGGACTGTCCGGGTCAATGGCAACCCTAGGAACTTCCCTTTTTGGGTGGAGCTCTGCTCTAAGCAGCTACAGCAACAGGTTTATTTTCCTTTTGTGTTTGAACCATAGAAAAAGGCGGCTATGGACAGCTTGGTCTGCATGTAAATGTGGAGAAAATTATTAGTAAAAGCATGTAAAATAAATAAAAGAAGAATAAGGCCTCATTCATACATAGTCTGGTCTGAATAAAGTGTCCGGGTTTCAGGCAGTCTAAAACCAGAACGCATGATTCCAAACCCGAACTGTCCGGGTGAATCCTGGACAGGTGGCAACCCTACCATCAATGCAGCCTACTAGCGCCCATCAAATGCAGCCTCACCAGCGCCCATTAATGCAGCCTCACCAGCGCCCATCAATACATCCTACCAGCGCCCATCAATGAATGTTTGCTTACTTCCTAGGCAGCAGTGCGCCCTAGGTGGCTGCCTAGTTTGGCTAGTGGTAGCACCGGCCCTGCCTATCCATGTGCCTGGCCCCTTTCTGCACACCGACGCATGGATTCCAATGCGGAGGGACGTTTTTTTTTTTGAAGCACCGATTAGAGCCACAGCTTCAATATGGGGCGGGCTAGGGTCGCAGAGAGTGCCCTCCGAGCCCACCCAGGTGTGTTACAACAGCGAATCAATTTTCACTGTTGTAACACTGATCCTCCTCCCGGCCAGGAAGCGGGTTTTGACACCGGTTACCAGATTGGCTGAAAGGACAGGCGATCCTATTGGATGCCTAGGAGGAGAAGGGGAGGAGCTGGAAGCCGCCATGCAGGAGAGGACTCAGAGCCTAGCTGCTGCACCACGGTGCCTGCCATCCGCCACGTCTGGTGTATGTGCTGGACCCACCGGCAAACAGTGGGGGGAGGGGGCTGTGGTTGTGCCGCTTGGGGGGGATTAGTGGTCGTTTGCCCCCCCAAAAAACACCAGCCGCCACTGGTGGGTACCCCACTTTACTGAAATAGCATAAGGATACTTATATCGGGCCAACAATGTGCACCACGCTTTACATTGTGGGGGCAAACAGTACAGTTACAATATAATTCTATACAAGAGGAATCAGAGATAAATCTTACATTGAAATCTCAACAGAAAAAAAGTTCATGAAATTTTCACTTACGTAAAGCAGTGCTGATTGGGGAATGGAGTGACATTTCACAGGCAGATTGTTACATAAGATTTGTGTTTTACGAAAGAGAGAACAGCCAGAAAAATAAGAACATGTTTTTTTCTATGTTCTCTCTGATGTAATTCAGTTTAATGTCCATGGAGAGAGACACTGAACCCCGCCATCAGGGCCGCCATCAGGAATTATGGGGCCCCCTACACAGCTTCAGGCATAGGCCCCCTGGAGCAGAGAACGGGGTGAGAGGGGTTGCTGCCTCAAATTGAGAAGCCGGTGGTCTGCCGCGAATTTTTAGAAGCGGGGGGTGCCCAAAATATATATAAAAAAAAGGGGGGGGTTGCCATCTGGGGCCTTGAGGACCTCTGGGCCCTTTAATTTAAAAAAAATTAAAAAATGTCTGTAAAAAAAAGGGAGGGTTGACATCCAGGGCCCTGGGGACCTCTGGGCCCTTTAATAAAAAGAAAGAAAAAAAATATTAAGACCCGGACCAAAATGCAGGTAAAGGACCTTGCCCCTTTTTGCGATTCGGCACTGCGTCGTTTTAACTGACAATTGCGCGGTCGTGCGACGTGGCTCCCAAACAAAATTGGCATCCTTTTTTCCCCACAAATAGAGCTTTCTTTTGGTGGTATTTGATCACCTCTGCGGTTTTTATTTTTTGCGCTATAAACAAAAATAGAGAGACAATTTTGAAAAAAATTCAATATTTTTTACTTTTTGCTATATAAAAAATATCCCCCAAAATATATATAACATTTTTTTTTTCCTCAGTTTAGGCCGATACGTATTCTTCTACCTATTTTTGGTAAAAAAAAATCACAATAAGCGTTTATCGGTTGGTTTTCGCAAAATTTATAGCGTTTACAAAATAAGGGATAGTTTTATTGCATTTTTATTAATTTTTTTTTTTTACTACTAATGGCGGCGTGATTTGCGACATTATGGCGGACACTTCAGACAATGTTGACACATTTTTGGGACCATTGTCATTTTCACAGCAAAAAATGCATTTAAATTGCATTGTTTACTGTGAAAATGACAGTTGCAGTTTGGGAGTTAACCACAAGGGGGCGCTGTAGGGGTTATGTGTTCCCTGTGTGTGTTTACAACTGTAGGGGGGGTGTGGCTGTAGGTGTGACGTCATCGATCGCGTCCCCCTATAACAGGGATGACGCGATCGATGCTGCCGCCACAGTGAAGCACGGGGAAGCCGTGTTTACACACGGCTCTCCCCGTTCTTCAGCTCCGGGGACCGATCGCCAGCGGCGATCGGGTCCGCGAGTCCCGCGGTCACGGAGCTTCGGACCGGGTCACGGGAGCGCGCCGCGGGCGCGCGCCCGTGACCCACGGCTGGGTACTAGAACCAACGTAAATATACGTAGATGTGCCCAGCCGTGCCATTCTGCCGACGTATATGTGTAGGAGGCGGTCCTTAAGAAGTAAAAAAAAAAAGGGGGGTTGCCATCCGGGGCCCTGGGGACCTCTGGACCCCTTACAAAAAATATATAAATAAATAAAAAAGGGGGGTTGCCATCCGGGCCCCTTGCATGTGTACTGCCTGTACCCCCCTGATGGCGGCCCTGCCCACCATAGCTTCCTAAAAAGCTTAATTATGCCCAGGCTGTACCCAAAAAATGCACCTTCTGTCTTCAATTCCTCCTAAAAATAAAAGTGCATTCTCTAGTGCCCTAGGCACGCCTGTTCTGTGGCCCCATAGATATGTATCTTCAGTGTGAGATCTAAGGCACTGCTGCCCCAGACTGCTAGGCTTAGGATTTGGAGTGAGATTTTACTGGTAGAGAGTGATAGGTGTCCCTGGAGCCACACATCAAGTCGAAGCCTGCTGTGTGATAGTGAATGGCAAGCTCAGCCTGGACCCCCACCAGGCCACACGCTCAACGCGTTTCACTCTGCCCACCGGAGCTTACTTATGTGGTTCTTGGTGATGTCACTACTGTGCTGCTCTCTGTTCTCCTTGCTGGAGGTTCTGAGGAAGGAAAGCCTTGATGACCTCCACACCATTACCAGAGACAGCAGTAATATGGAGGTCATCAGGAGAAACCACTGAGAGCGGTTGGGGGACCCAGGAACTGGACACGGCTGGAAGTGTTGGTTTCCCAGCAGACCATTTCTTTTGGATGGAGCAGAGTTCAGCGAGTAACAGTAAAGGTGAGTATTTCCTCTGTTCTTTACACCAACCTTTCTCAATCTTTTTTTCAGTTTTAACACCAAAGGCAAAATCCCAAAAACCTAAATGTTACTTATCAATGGGAAACCTGAGCCTGGGACAATGTACACAGCCGACTTGATGAAACTTCACATATGAGTTCTCCTTCAAGTCAGAGGACCCCCTTCATGTCAGAGTACCCCCTTCATGTCAGAGGACCTACTTCACGTCAGACGCCCCCCCTTCATACCAGAGGCCCCCCTTCACGTTAGAGTTCTTCCTTCACATCAGAGTTCCCCCTTCACGTCAGAAGACCCCCTTCAAGTCAGAGGCCCCCTTCATGTCAGAGGATCCCCTTCATGTCAGAGGACCCCCTTCATGTCAGAGGACCTACTTCACGTCAGACGCCCCCCCCTTCATACCAGAGGCCCCCCTTCACGTCAGAGTTCCCCCTTCACGTCAGAGGACCCCCTTCAAGTCAGAGGACCCCCTTTATGTCAGAGGACCTCCCTTCATACCAGAGGCCTCCCTTCACGTTCGAGGTCCCCCTTCACATCAGAGTTCCCCCTTCACGTCAGAGTTCCCCCTTCACGTCAGAGTTCCCCCTTCACGTCAGAGTTCCCCCTTCACGTCAGAGTTCCCCCTTCACGTCAGAGTTCCCCCTTCAAGTCAGAGGCCCCCTTCATGTCAGAGGACCCCCTTCATGTCAGAGGACCCCCTTCATGTCAGAGGACCCCCTTCATGTCAGAGGCCCCCTTCATGTCAGAGGTCCCCTTTCATGTCAGAGGCCCCCTCTTTAGGTCAGATTTCCTCCGTCATATTTATGCCATTCCGTCATTTTTATGCCAGAGTACCTACTTCACTTCAGGGGTCCCTCTTCACATCGGAGTTCCCTTTTATGTCAGAGGCCCCCTATCACATCCGCATTCCTCCTTTATGTTAGAGGCCCCCCATCACATCAGAGTACCTCCTTAATTTCAGAGGCCCCTCTTCACTTCAGAGTACCCCCCTAGGCCCCTAACATAAGGTGACCAGATTTTTAAAATGAAATCCGGGGACATATTTTTTCTTTACTAGTAATGGCTCTCTGCCCGTCGCTGTCCGCCTCACAGCCTCTCAAGTCTTAGGGTCCTTTCACACAGAGGGGACCGTTTTTTACTGGGATTTTGTACAGGTCATTGTCACCAATGTAAAACGCCAAAGGCGCCCGATTTGCGCGATAAAAAAGGGTCCGGAACTTGTTTGAGCTTCAGGCGTAAGGCGTCAGGCGTTTTGGAGTGGAGATGTGAACAATCTCCATAGGAAATAATGTATTTCTTCCCCTCTAGCGTTTTTGAGCGTCGCGCTTCAGGCGACAAAACACTCAGGTGTGAATGCAGCCTTACTCTTCGGGCCCCTGACTACTACTGGATGGGGAGTGGAGGAAGATCACTCCGCCAGGGAAGGCAAGGAAATAGGCAGGTGGCTGGCTAGGATTTGAGCCAAGGCAAAATAACATGCGAGCGGAGCTGAATGGGCCTGCCCCCGATACTGAAGAAATATTCCCTCCACTCCGACCAATACATAATCATCAGAAAGGGGCACAGATAACGGGAAAAATACAACCCCCTATACTAGTAGGCACGGCGCAGCGGGGGGGTGTAATTCAATTTTTTTTATTCTGCACTGACTTTCTTTGAAATTGCCCCTGCCCCCTATTAAATCCAATCTGGGGACAAAACCAGGGACAGACTTGGTCCGGGGACAGTGTACTCAATCAGGGGACTGTCCCCTGAAACTGGGGATGTCTGGTCACCCTACCCTAACATTTAAAGTCCCCTATCATGTCAGAGGCCCCCTTTCATATCAGAGTAAGCCCTTGATGTCAGAGACCCCCCCTTCACATCAGAGTAATTCCTTCACGTCAGAGTTCCTCCTTCATGTCAGAAGCCCCCCTATCACATCAGAGGCCCCATTGCATGTCAGAGGTCCCCTTTCATGTCAGAGGCCCCCTCTTTAGGTCAGATTTCCTCCGTCATGTCAGAGGCCCCCCCTCCTATCAGAGTAAGCCCTTCATGTCAGAGAACCCCCTTCACGTCAGAGTTCCTCCTTCATGTCAGAGGCCCCCTCTTTAGGTCAGCTTTCCTCCGTCATGTCAGAGGTCCCCTGTCCTATCAGAGTAAGCCCTTCATGTCAGAGACCCCCCTTCACGTCAGAGTTCCTCCTTCATGTCAGAGGCCCCCTCTTTAGGTCAGAGTTCCTCCTTCATGTCAGAGGCCCCCCTCCTATCAGAGTAAGCCCTTCATGTCAGAGGCCCCCCTCCTATCAGAGTAAGCCCTTCATGTCAGAGACCCCCCCTTCACGTCAGAGTTCCTTCTTCATGTTAGAGCCCCCCATCACATCAGAGGCCCTCCTTCACGTTAGAGGCCCCTTTCACATCAGAGTCTCCCTTATACATGAGAGTTCCCCCAACACATCAGAGTACCCCCATGACAGAGTCTACCCATTACCACTTGGGATGCTGCCTTCAAAACAATACTGATTTAATCAAACACAATAAAGATAAACCAGGATAAATAAATACGGTCCAATCATCATGTGTATTCTTCCTTGAATCTCGGTGTGCTTTATTTATTTCTTCCAGATCTGTGCAGTAATCCAGTGTGAGACTTTCCCTCTGTGCAAAAAAGACCGCGCACTGTTGCTCTCTCTCCTTGTGCAGGGTGACTGGTCTTGTCTCCACCCCCTACTGTAGTTTTCTACAAGCAGCCTGTAGTGGGTGGGGCCTGCTGGGTCCCTCCCACTGCTGCTCTCTCTCCTTGTGCAGGGTGACTGGTCTTGTCTCCGCCCCCTCCTGTAGTTTTCTACAAGCAGCCTGTAGTGGGTGGGGCCTGCTGGGTCCCTCCCACTGCTCACTGCTGCTCTCTCCTTGTGCAGGGTGACTGGTCTTGTCTCCACCCCCTACTGTAGTTTTCTACAAGCAGCCTGTAGTGGGTGGGGCCTGCTGGGTCCCTCCCACTGCTGCTCTCTCTCCTTGTGCAGGGTGACTGGTCTTGTCTCCGCCCCCTCCTGTAGTTTTCTACAAGCAGCCTGTAGTGGGTGGGGCCTGCTGGGTCCCTCCCACTGCTCACTGCTGCTCTCTCCTTGTGCAGGGTGACTGGTCTTGTCTCCACCCCCTACTGTAGTTTTCTACAAGCAGCCTGTAGTGGGTGGGGCCTGCTGGGTCCCTCCCACTGCTCACTGCTGCTCTCTCTCCTTGTGCAGGGTGACTGGTCTTGTCTCCGCCCCCTCCTGTAGTTTTCTACAAGCAGCCTGTAGTGGGTGGGGCCTGCTGTGTCCCTCCCACTGCTCACTGCTGCTCTCTCTCCTTGTGCAGGGTGACTGGTCTTGTCTCCGCCCCCTCCTGTAGTTTTCTACAAGCAGCCTGTAGTGGGTGGGGCCTGCTGGGTCCCTCCCACTGCTCACTGCTGCTCTCTCTCCTTGTGCAGGGTGGCTGGTCTTGTCTCCGCCCCCTCCTGTAGTTTTCTACAAGCAGCCTGTAGTGGGTGGGGCCTGCTGGGTCCCTCCCACTGCTCACTGCTGCTCTCTCTCCTTGTGCAGGGTGGCTGGTCTTGTCTCCGCCCCCCTCCTGTAGTTTTCTACAAGCAGCCTGTAGTGGGTGGGGCCTGCTGGGTCCCTCCCACTGCTCACTGCTGCTCTCTCTCCTTGTGCAGGGTGGCTGGTCTTGTCTCCGCCCCCCTCCTGTCGTTTTCTACAGGCAGCCCTCTAGTGGGTGGGGCTCTGCTCCCTGAACGGATTATGTACAGCACAGTGATAATGTCACGGCTTCTTTTACAAGGCGATATCTGGGTTTTACAAAAGCATTTTCTCACAATAAGTGGATTTTTAATCCTTGGTGACTACTAAGGATTATATTTCAATTAACTTTTTTTTTGGAGTTGAATTTTAACGTGTTCTATTTTCTGCTTGTGTGTTGCAGGAGATTTTCCAGTGGTGCGGATCAACAGCCAACAAATACGAACGTTTTAAGGCTGCGCAAGTGGCCAACGGAATCCGCGACAATGAGAGAAACGGGAGAGCCCAGCTGATCGTTGTGGAGGAAGGAAGCGAGCCGAGCCATCTCACCAAGGTAAAGGCTACTGTTGTGCTGAATTTTATATACAGTACATGTATTTGGCAGGGGGGTGGGCGGGCTTAACCACTTCAGCCCCGGAGGATTTGGCTGCCATATGACCGTGCCACCTTTTTGCGATTCGGCACTGCGTCGCTTTAACTGACAATTGCGCGGTCGTGCGACGTGGCTCCCAAACAAAATTGGCGTCCTTTTTTTCCCACAAATAGAGCTTTCTTTTGGTGGTATTTGATCACCTCTGCGATTTTCATTTTTTGCTCTATGAACCAAAAAAAAAATGTGTTTTTGAAAAAAAGCTATATTTTAAACTTTTTGCTATATCCCCAAAAATATATAAAAAAAAATGTTTTTTCCCCAGTTTAGATACGTATTCTTCTACATATTTTTGATAAAAAAAGATAGTAATGGCGGCGATCAGCGATTTTTATCGTGACTGCGACTTTATGGCGGACACATCGGACACTTTTGACGCTGTTTTGGGACCATTCACATTTATACAGCAATCAGTGCTATAAAAATGCATTGATTTCTGTATAAATGTGACTGGCAGTGAAGGGGTTAACCACTTGGGGGCGGGGAAGTGGTTAAGTGTGTCCTAGGGAGTGATTCTAACTGTGTGGGGATGGGCTACCTGTGACACAGCACTGATCGCTGCTCCCGATCACAGGGAACGGTTGATCACTGTCCTGTCACAAGGCAGAACGGGGAGATGCCTTGTTTACACAGGCATCCCCCTGTTCTGTAGCTCTATGACACATTTGTGTGTCCTAGGTAGTGATTCTAACTGTTAGGGGGCGTAGTTTCGAGTGACACGTCACTGATCGCTGTTCCTGATGAGAGGCGGCAGACAATCAGTGTCAGAGTCACTAGGCAGAATGGGGAGATGCATGTTTACACTTGCCTCTCCCCGTTTTGCAGCTCTGTGACCCGATCCCGGGACACGGGCAGACATTGAGTCCGCGGGTCCCGCAGGCACGGTCAGGGAGCTTGCGGCAGGGGCGCGTGTGGTAAAAGTGGTTGTACCACTTTAAGTGGTTATTTGAGTTGCTGTTGCCTTTCTATCATCTGGAACCATTCTGCCCATTCTCCTCTGACCTCTGACATCAACAAGGCATTTTCCTCCACACAACTTCCACTCACTGGATATTTTCTCTTTTTTTTCGGACCATTCTCTGTATTTTTTTATTTTTTTTTAAGTGTATTTTTGTGCGTGAACTCGAGAGAGAGGAGCCGGACTGCAGGAGTTGGGAGTAGGCAGACCCTCCCCCCGGAGGCAATCGCCTTCCTTCTCCATGCCCCTGGTGGCAATGGCGGGTGTGAGGGGGGCCTCCCTCTCACCCCGCCCTACCTGCTCCTCTTGGGAGCCCAACTGGGGCCCAACGGGACCCCAATGGGGCAGAGGGACTCCCCCTATGAGGGAGTGAGGGGGCCTAGCCCACCCAGCCAGCCCCGTAGGTCCTTCGCCTCTCTTTAGGAGACCGCATGGCCAAAGTGCGTGTGTGTTAAACCAATTTCGTGTGCGTGCAAGTGTGGTGGTTTTTGTGGGGGGGGGGGCATACTAAGCACTAAGCACAGGCGTACCTTGCATAGCACACCCACCGGGAGCCGGGCTGAGACCACCAAACTCAATTCACATGTAGCCGAGACCGGGATCCGAACCCTTGGCTGCAAAGGTGAACGGCTTGTCAGCGCAGTGCCAATCACGTTGAGCCACCACAGCTCCTTTGGACCATTCTCTGTAAACCCGAGAGATGGTTGTGTGTGAAAATCCCAGTAGATCAGCAGTTTTTGAAACACTCAGAAAAGCCAGTCTGACACCAACAACCCTGCCACGTTCAAAGTCACCTAAATCCCCTTTCTTCCCCCATTCTGATGCTCGGTGTGAACTTCAGCAAGTCTTCTTCACCACGTCTAGATGCCCAAATGCATTTAGTTGCTGCCATTTGATTGGCTGATTAGCAGTTTGTGTTACCAAACAATTGAACAAGCGTACCTAATAAACAGTGGCTGTGAGTGTAAATTCTTGTTCTGTTCATGAGTTTCATACACTGGTGAAGTTTCGTGGTGAGCGGGAGGCAGTGATTTCTGGAAATAAGGGGGGCACAGATCACCCCGTGCTGTGTGCGGATGTAGTAGGCAGCAGCTGGGTGAGTCACTAGTTTTAGGTTTTGTCTACATGCCGTCTCTATCTCTCCGCTTTTGTATTGGGAAGTTCTGTTCTCTGATACATTTTTATGCATGAAAAGTGCTTACTGTATATACTCGAGTATAAGCCAAGTTTTTAGCACATTTTTTGTGTGCTGAAAATGCCCCCCTCGGCTTATACTCGAGTCACCTTTTTGTGCCTGATCTCCCGGAATTTGGGGACCTGGTACCGGCCAACCGTAGGATCCCTAGACCCCAAATATAGCACACATGTAGCCCCACTCTTCCTCTACAAGTGTGCAAAGTTTGTTGTCCGGGGGAAATACAGCCGATTTTTTCAAAGCCGGGCACCCCTTCCATAGACTCCCATGTTAAACGTCAGTCTAGTCATGGACACAGTGAGGCATGGGCACAGTGAGGCATGGGCACAGTGAGGCATGGGCACAGTGAGGCATGGGCACAGTGACTTCCATGTTAAAATGGTAATTTCTCCGGTAACTTTGGGGACCCGGTACCGGCCGTTGTAGGTCCCCTGGACACAAAGCCTCAGTTCTCCTCTACACGTGTGCAAAGTTTGCTGTCTGGGGGACCTATCTGGGGAGCACCGATTTTTCAAAGCCGGGCACCCCTTCAATGCGCCGTAGACATGTGTGCAGTCTTTGCTGAAAATATCTTCTAAACCGTGTAGGCTTACCTGTAGGTTAAAGTGGTCTGTAGGGGTTTACAATCACTTTAAGCCACTCTAACCTGTATACACAACCAGCACTGCCTCCTATTGCAGCGTCCCCCTCTGTGTGAGATTTATAAAAATAAATGCTGCAAATACTTAAAGAGGAGTTCCACCCTAATAATTAAGTTTCCCTTAATCCACTACTCACCCCCTTACATGCCACATTTGGCATGTAATTTTTTTGGGGGGGGGAGTGGGGGCTTCAGTAGGAGTGGGACTTCCTGTCCCACTTCCTGCTTCCGCCGAGGGGCTGGTTAGGCGATTAAGCCTTAATCGCCTACACCAGCCCCTCCCTGTAGGCAATGGCCTAGGACACTGACAGGTCCTAGGCAATCGCCTGTCCAATCAGCGGCGAGCCGCGCGCGCATGCGCAGTGCGGCTCGCGCATGCGCAGTGGGTGCCCGGCCGTGAAGCCGAAGGCTGTCACGGCTGGGTGCCCATAGTCGGAATGGAGACGCCGGCCGGGGAGGGGGGGAGAGGAGCGGAGCCCCGGTCGGCGCGTCGCTGGAACACAGGAGCAGGTAAGTGAGTGTTTATTAAAAGCCAGCAGCTACACTTTTTGTAGCTGACTTTTAATAAACACCATTTTTGGCTGGAACACCCCTTTAATCTTTAATTTCACAGCTAAGATTGCGATCACATGACCAGCCAGCTCTCTCCTTTCCTCCTCTGAGAGATGCAGTGGGCGGGGCTGAAATTACTCTGCTGATGTCAGTCTGGAGGAGAGGAGGAGAGAGCTGGCTGGTCATGTGATCGCAATCTCGGCTCTTAAATGAGCTATTTACAGGATTTTTATTTATAAATCGTTCACAGAGGGGGACACTGCAATAGGAGGCAATACTGATGGTGTATACAGGTTATGCCGCGTACACACGGTCGTTTTTTGTGCTGAAATAAAATGAGTCCACCCGGCTCCTTCAAATTTTCTCAATTTCTGTGGTAAAAAAATGAATTAAAAAAATTCATGAACATTCTTATGCCGCGTACACACAGTCGTTTATTGTGATGAAAAAAACATGTTTTAAAAATTGTCATTTAAAATGATCGTGTGTGGGCAAAATGTCGTTTCATGTCTTCTGAAAAACGACAAAAAAAAAAAATGCGAACATGCCTCAATTTTTTTTGTCGTTTTTCAGAATGTCGTTTTTTGTGTCATAAAAAATGATCATGTGTACGCTAAAACGACGTTTAAAACAACGTTATTAAACCCGCGCATGCTCAGAAGCAAGTTATGACGCGAGCTTGAATGGAACAGAGTGCCGTCGTACGCGTTGTACGTAACCGCGCTTTGCAAGAGCATTTTCAGAAAACGATGGTGTGTAGGCAACGTCGTTTTTTAAAATGAAGTTTGAAAAACTTTGTTTTTTTTCCATGAGAAAAAACAATGGTTTTTACAAGACAAAAAACGACCGTGTGTACGCGGCATTAATCTAGGTTTACCTGTAGGTTAAAGTGGTCTGTAGGGGTTTACAGCCACTTTAAGCCACTCTAGCCTGTATACACCACCAGCACTGCCTCCTATTGCAGCGTCCCCCTCTGTGTGAGATTTATAAAAATAAATACTTAATTTCACAGCTGAGATTGCGATCACATGACTGGCCAGCTCTCTCCTTTCCTCCTCTGAGAGATGCAGTGGGCGGGGCTGAGATTACTCTGCTGATGTCAGTCTGGAGGGGAGGAGGAGAGAGCTGGCTGGTCATGTGATCGCAATCTCGGCTCTTA
This sequence comes from Rana kukunoris, assembly GCA_029574335.1. NCBI lineage: Eukaryota > Metazoa > Chordata > Amphibia > Anura > Ranidae > Rana > Rana kukunoris. The sequence continues at coordinate 7,841,384 of CM056053.1, forward strand.
TAAAATAGCTATTTACAGGATTTATATTTATAAATCATTCACAGAGGGGGACACTGCAATAGGAGGCAATACTCATGGTGTATACAGGTTAGTGTTATGAGAGCAGCAGGAGGGGAGAGGGGCAGCTCACACACAGACAGAGAGGAGAGCAGATAGCAGGCTGCTGATGGCAGAGACACGTAAACTGACCACAGTGTCAGGGCCAGATTAAGAACATCATGGGCCTGGTGCTGAGGATTTTGGTGGGGCCTTTTATAAATAATAAATAAATGCGTGAGAATCACAGCGCAGCAATGGAGGGCCCAGTCTGACAATAAGTGTACCCTAATGTGCTAATATGCTGTGCATACTTGTAAATTGTGGCATAACCTACCCCAGGGCCTCTAAAAAGTAGTAATGTCAGGAAAGTTTACTACCGCTTTAATATCACAGGATCCCAGAAACCTCTCATGGGGCCCACTACTGACCCAGTGGCCCTTGGGCAGTGCATAAGTGCATTGTTGCCAACATTTAAAAAATATTTTCAGGGACACTTTTTTACAAGTGCTATATTTAGAGTAGCTGAGATCCCCGATGTTCCTCTGTACATCACAGAAGTAATCACAAAATTAAATAAGTTCTAATAATGGAACAGAACAAATATGAGAACTGAAATTTCCTTTAGTTGAACTAACAAAAGTGTGTCCATTCTAGAGCTGGTAACATTGAGGGTATTCAGTATCATTTTAAAGAACTGTTTTTGTGGGTAAGCGACATAGGGGAGGAGTACGGACGGTATATAAGTGGGAAGTATGTGCAGGTGAGTGAGAGGAATGTGGAGGGTCTAACATTGGGCACTATGTACAGGAGAAGAGTGCAAAGGGTACGGCAAAAGGCACAATGTACAGGAGAGAAGTGTGGAGGGTATGACAGTGGGCAGTATGTACAGGAGAGAAGTGTATGACAGCAGGCACCATGTACAGGAGAGGAGTGTGGAGGGTATGACAGTGGGCACTATGTATAGGAGAGGAGTGTGGAGGGTATAACAGTGGGCAGTATGTACAGGAGAGGAATGTGGAGGGTATGACGGTGGGCAGTATGTACAGGAGAGAAGTGTATGACAGCAGGTACTATGTACAGGAGAGGAGTGTGAAGGGTATGACAGTGGGCAGTTTGTACAGGAGAGGAGTGTGAAGAGTATGACAGTGGGCAGTATGTACAGGAGGAGTGTGGGGGTATGACAGAGGGTAGTATGTACCAGTGAGAAGTGTGGAGGGTATAATGGGGCAGTATGTACAGGAGAGAAGTGTGGAGGGTATGACAGTGGGCAGTATGTACAAGAGAGGAATGGGGATGGTATGATAGTGGGCACTATGTATAGGAGAGGAGTATGGAGGGTGCGACAGTGGGAAGTATGTACAGAAGAGGAGTCTATGACAGCAGGCACTATGTACAGGAGAGGAGTGTGGAGGGTATAATAGTGGGCACTATGTACAGGAGAGGAGTGTGGAGAGTATGACAGTGGGCACTATGTACAGGAGAGGAGTGTGGAGGGTATGACAGTGGGCACAATGTATAGGAGTGGAAGGATGTTTAGGGACTGCGTAGTGGTTAAGCGGGTCATACATGAATTGAAATTACACCAATTATGCAGAGACCAGCCATAGTCGATCTATGTATGGGCTAGCTGGTTTTACACAAGTCAATCTATTAATCTACCAAAAAAAATAAAAAAAATCGTGCTAACTTTAGTGTTTTTTTTAATGTATGAAACAGTTTATTTCCAAAAAAACATGTTTGAAAAATTGCTGCGCAAATACAGTACCGTGCTAGAGCTGCACAATTAATCATTAAAATTGTGATCTTGATTCAACCCCCCTGACATCTCCAATGCAGAGTTTGCTGATTCTTTCATATAACAAATGGAGAGACTTTCAGCTGTCAAAAGAAAATATCTGGACAGTCTGCCAAGTTCTTAGCAGGAAACATTGTAACTAACGCTTTCTTCTTATATCAAAATGATAAACTTCTGTGTGTAAAGAAAATATCCGACTGTCTGCCAAGTTTGTAAACAACATGAAACATTGTAACCAACTTCCTTTTTAGATCAAACTTCTGTGTGTAAATGCAAGAAATGTAACCACTTAAAGTCCAACACTTGTTTAAGTTAAAAAACAATATTTTTTGCTAGAAAATTACTTGGAACCGCCAAACATTATAATTGCAGTTGTCGTTTTAGCCAGAATCATGCAGCTCTATACCGTGCAACATAAAAAGTTGCAAAGACCACCATAGAGTAATTTTTTAGCAAAAAACAAATGATGATTTTTTTTCTCAGTGTGCTGCAGTGTGTCAGCTTGTATTTATAATGGCCGCTCTGTATGTAGCTTCTGACAGGCTGTGCAAGCAGGCCCGTATCTCCGGAACCATAAATGATAGCCATCTCATATTTTGACCGGTTGTGGGGTAGGTCTTCAACTGACTACCCCCTAAATGTGGGGTTTCTGTGACCTCTGGTCATCGAGCTACAACCCCCGAAGTCGATCTAAAAAAAAAAAAAAAAAAAAAAACTTTTTTTTTTTTGGGGCAAATGGGCCTATCTTGAGAAAGGGGCCTGGAGCTGCAGCTCCATCAGCCCCTCTGTTAATCCGGCCCTGCACAGTGTCTGCTCTCAGCAGCCATAATACACTGTGGTCAGTTTACAGATGGGTGGGGAGAAACTGGCAGGATCAGCCAGGTTTTTTAGATGCTACAGTCGGCCAAATGACACAGGACAAGCTTTAACTTGCTTTAAAGGAGAAGGATCCTTTTTTTGGGTTTACAAACGCTTTAAGTGGATTGTCTCATCTTTGTAAACTGATACATTTTGCTGGAGAGCATGTGCTTTTAAAAAAACAGTCTTGCTGGCCAGATCACCCGATGAAAATAGAAGAAAGAAAGTCATTGGATCAATATAAGCGTCGGGCATCTGGAATTTCCAAAAGACCGATGTAGCCACGGCGGTCTACAAATAATAGCATTGTACATAGTCATCTTATTTCATTCGTGGATTGCATGCGAGGGTTGCTGAAATGAGGATGTGTTTGTACATTGAATGTTATCACCACATAACCACTTCCTCTGTCTGCGCGAAGGCGTGTGATGTTCTCTTTTGCGGCCAACAGTCAGCAGATAACTCGGCGAGTTTTACTCTTTTCTCAGTTGCGTTCAGGAAACGTCCGTGACTGATATACAATATATGAGAACCAAAATCAAAAGCTGGCCGGTGAATGTTCTAGGAAATCTACGGTCCCCGAAACTGTCAGCAGACCATTCACTTCAATACAAATCTTCCCATAAGATGATCTGTACATTGATTTTATCTTAGTCTAGGCTCACACATGTGCGGCTCGTGTGTGCCGTGTGTATGTGCACGCAGCAGCCCGCTTATTAGAATTTTCTGTACCTGTGGGAAACGCTGGGAAAAAACACAGCCGTAGAGAACTGGTATGGTACCAAACAAATGGTATGCACAGGTTCCTGACCTGCACAGATGTGAACCTAGACGTAGGCACAGGGTTGTAGGGTGATGACGTGTCCCGGATTGCCCGGGACAGTCCCACATTTCCTGCGACAGTCCCGCATTTCCCGGGACAGTCCCACATTTTGCAGGTCTGTCCCGGGTCCCTTCATTCCGGGACAATACAGTGTCCCCAAATACGGGTGGGGATCCGAGCTGTCACAGGAGATGAGGGACCGCCTGCTGCGTGACAGCCCACGGTGAAACTTTGATTTCCCTACAAAATACATGTAACTGACACCGAGCAGCCCCGCCCAGGACACGCCCTTCCGCTCACACCCCCTCTCCGGCCGTAGCAGAGCCGCCGTCCCGCTGTATGACACCGAGCAGCCCGTCGCTCTCATTGTTAGGGTGGCCACATTTCCAAACTACCATTCAGGGACACCGTCCCTTCCCAAAAATAAGCTTGTGCTGTAACAAATCACAGCACAGTGATTGAACACAAGAGGCAGGATTTATGATTTCTCCAATCACAAGCAGGGGGCGGGACTGTGCTCCTCCAGGCATTACCGGGCCAGGACAAGTACTGTCAGTGAGTAAAGCGGTGATGTGACGGCCTTTTTAGGGGGCATCAGATTGGCCTGGGGGGGGGGGGGGCTGTGACAGTTTCATTCCGGGACACTGTATTGTCCTGGAATGAATGCGCCAGGGATAGACCTGCAAAATGGGACACGTGGTCACCCTACCCAGTGTGTGTGTGCAGCACAGCGGGGCTTCCTGAAATGGGCGCAGACTCTGGGGGAGTGGCCACCGATTCGCTACTGGAAATAGAGAGGCACGGCCAGACGTCATTCCAGATGACAGCAGAATTTAGGCAGGAATAGGGAATTCTTCCAAATTTCAAAACCTCCATTTCAGTGAAAATAGTGACACTGGGTAGTCCGTCACTTTGGGGGGGGTTACATCCCTGTATGATAACAACATAACCTGGGGAATGCCCAGGAAAAAAAACAGGCCTCCTTACCGACCAGCCTGCAGAACAACCAAATTAACCCGTCTAACAGTATGCGTTAAAAACAGGGGTTTTGTTCGCACGCATTTGCAAACGCATGCGTGTGCCTCAGAGCCGCGCCAAGGCACCCTGTAATCTGTGGTCCTAACACTAACAGTGAGTGTCCCCATAGTAGAGGCACATGCATTTTAATGTATAGATGAGGGCAGGTGAACTGAAGGGGAGCCACCCATCCTAAAAGGTACAGGAGCACACCAAACACCCAGCATATAGCCCTGTATGCCTGTATGAACCCCTCAGAGCCAGTGGCGGCCCGCCCATATGGGCGCACGGGCGCCGCCCCCCCTCCCGCAGTCACAAAAAAAAAAGAATTAAAAAAAAAAAAAAAACGGGCCCTTTAAGAACTTTTATTCGGCTAAAATGTCATTTTGACATTTTAGCCGAAGTTCTGGCGGCCGTCTATAGAGGGCGCTGCAGCGCCACCCCCTCTCGCAAGTAACACACGTTCAATGCTATGCATTGGACGTGTGTTACTGTTGCCAGCTGCCTGGTCTATTCGTATAACCGGACATGGGACGCCGGTTACCCGAATAGCGACAGCTGGTTGGCTGAGGGGAACTGCCTATCAAAGCCAGTGGCTCTGATAGGCTTTTCCAGTCCCGCCCTCCGGCTCTCGGAAGTCTATGCTCGGAGCGCAGACAATCTGCGGTCCTTGCATTAGACTGACAGCCGTTTCAGCCAATCAGGTTCCCGGATTCTGGTTTTCAGGAACCTGATTGGCTGAAGCTTCTCCAGGGCGGCAGAAGACATCGAGGGAGGACATGGAAGCGTCAGGTAAGTGATTTTTTTACAGGGAAAGGGGCAGCATGGGGCACAGTGGCAGCATGGGGCACAGTGGCAGCATGGGGCACAGTGGCAGCATGGGGCACAGTGGCATCATGGGGCACAGAGGCAACAATGAGCACAGGCCGGGCACAGTGGTGACAATTGATGGCACAGTGACTGAATATGATGGCATGGCAGAGAGGTGACAATTGATGGCACAGTGACTGCATTTGATGGCATGGCAGAGAGGTGACAATTGATGGCACAGTGACTGCGTTTGATGTCATGGCACAGTGGTGACAATTGATGGCACAGTGGTGGCGTTTGATGGCATGGCACAGTGGTGACAATTGATTGCACAGTGACTGCATTTGATGGCATGGCACAGTGGTGACAATTGATGGGCACAGTAGCTGCTTTTGATGGCATGGCACATTGGTGACAATTGATGGCACAGTGGTGGCGTTTGATGGCATGGCACAATTAGTGACACAAGTGGTGACAATTGATGGCACAGTGACTGCAAATGATGGCATAGCACATTGGTGACAATTGATGGCACAGTGACTGCATATGATGGCATGGCACATTGGTGACAATTGATGGGCACAGTAGCTGCATTTGATGGCATGGCACAGTGGTGACAATTGATGGCACAGTGGCTGCATTTGATGGCATGGCACAGTGGTGACAATTGATGGCACAGTGGCTGCATTTGGTGGCATGGCACAGTGGCTACATTTGGTGGCATGGCACAGTGGCTGCATAGGATGGGCACAGTGAGGCTGCAATATTTTTTTTTTCGTTTGCGCCCCCCCAAAAATTTTGAGCACCAGCCGCCACTGCTCAGAGCTGAATATGTGATCCCCCAACTAATGAAGAAACTACTGGTCCCAGTAGTGGATGCGTAGATTCCTGGTCCCCGCTGCATGGTTGCCCGGTCCCAGTCATCACTGCAAGGATGCCCGGTCCCTGCTGCCTGGATGCCAAGTTCCTGCCACTGCTGCATGAATGCCCGGTCTCCGCCACCGCTGCATGGGTGCCCGGTCCCCGCCGCTGCTGCATTGAAGCCTGGTCCCCGCCACCGATGCATGGATGCCAAGTTCCTGCCACTGCTGCATGAATGCCCGGTCCCTGCCGCCGCTGCATGGTTGCCAGGTCCCCGCCGCCGCTGCATGGTTGCCCGGTCCCCGCAGCCGCTGCATGGATGCCTGTCCCCACCATCGCTGCATGGATGCCCAGTGGACCGACCAGTTGACAGCGGACAGCAGGGGGGTGGTGGTGAGGGGTTTGAGTTGCTGCAGGGGTGGGGGGGGGTTTGGTTGTTGGCCGACGCCCCCCCCCAAACAAAAACCACCAGCCGCCACTAGTAGGACCCAGGTTTTCTGTTTCAGAGTGGCTTCGTTCTCTTGCAGCATTCTATATGGTCACTCTATAGAGACACACAGACAGCCCCACAGTCTAGCATGACCAGGTACTCCTCTGTAAACAGTACAGTATCTATGACAATTTTTACAATCCACCCACATTCTGTAACATATTTCTAGATGGGTTGCATGTGTGCAAGATATATAACTATGACCATAAATCGGGACTCTCCAATAAAAAGGTATTTATAGCTGAATATTGCATGGAGCTATTGTGACATTGCTAAGGAATCCCTCCAATAACTTGTTAAATATCAACTGACATTGTGTGGCAACTCTGAGCACTAAAGTATTATTACCGTATATTTCCTGAAATGCTTGTGATAAGAAAAAACGTTTGTGCAACGGTGAAGTATTGACCTGCGCTGTGTAATGAACTGCTTGGAGATGGGGAATAAATCTCTATTCACAATTTCGAGTGTGACTTATGCCGCGTACACAAGATCATTTTTCGGCATTAAAAAAAAACGTTTTTTAAAAAAAATGTCATTTAAAATGTTTGTGTGTGGGCTTCACATCATTTTTCGGGTTCTGAAAAACGACAACAAAAAAATTCGAGCATGCTGCATTTTTTAAACAACGTTTTAAACGATGTCGTTTTTCGGGTTGTAAAAAATGATCGTGTGTGGGCTAAAACGACGTTAAAAACCCGCGCATGCTCAGAAGCAAGTTATGAGACGGGAGCTCTCGTTATGGTAAAACTAGCATTCGTAATGGAGTAAGCACATTCATCACGCTGTAACAGACAGAAAAGCGCAAATCGTCTTTTACTAACACGGAATCAGCTAAAGCAGCCCCAAGGGTGGCGCTATCCGCATGGAACTTCCCCTTTATAGTGCCGTCGTACGTGTTACACGTCACCGCGCTTTGCTAGAGCATTTTTAAAAACCGATGGTGTGTGGGCAGGGCCGTTTTAACCACTTAAGACCCGGACCTTTAGTCAGCTAAAGGACCCGGCCAGGTTTTGCGATTCGGCACTGCGCCGCTTTAACAGACAATTGCGCGGTCGTGCGACGTGGCTCCCAAACAAAATTAGCGTCCTTTTTTCCCCACAAATAGAGCTTTCTTTTGGTGGTATTTGATCACCTCTGCGGTTTTTATTTTTTGCGCTATAAACAAAAATAGAGCGATAATTTTGAAAAAAATGCAATATTTTTTTACTTTTGCTATAATAAATATCCCTCAAAAATATGTAAAAAAATATTTTTTTTCCTCAGTTTAGGCCGATACTTACTCTTCTACCTATTTTTGGTAAAAAAAAAATCACAATAAGTGTTTATCGGTTGGTTTGCGCACAATTTATAGCGTTTACAAAATAGGGGATAGTTTTATTGCATTTTTATAAAAAAATAATATTTTACTACTAATGGCGGCGATCAGCGATTTTTTTTTCGTGACTGCAACATTATGGCGGACACATCGGACAATTTTGACACATTTTTGGGACAATTGCCATTTTCACAGCAAAAAATGCATTTAAAATGCATTGGGCCAGATTCAGGTAGAGTTAGGCTGGCGGATCAATGGATCCGCCAGCCTAACTGTCACTTTAAGCCGGCGTTTTTGTTTTCTGTAACCAGAAAACAAGAAACGCCGGTTTGGAGTTCGATGCGATCGGCGCAATTGAATTTCGCCATCGCATCGTTACTTCAACTTAAAAATGGCGCCGGGGGCGTTCCCGCTGATTAACGCTGAAAAAATATGATAATCAGCGGGAGTCGGAAATTCACGATCTTTTTCGGGCGCGACGCAGTGACTTTACAACGTTTCCGGAAGCGATACGCGATGTAAAGATAAAGCAGCCCCCTAGTGGAGTATCCTATGTTAAGTATAGGCGTCGTCATCGCGTCGAAAAAAATAATAATTGCGTCACTTGCGTAAAACGTTCATGAATGGGGATGTGACGTCATTGACGTTCACTGACAGAATTTGGAGCATGCGCACTGGGATGCATTGACACTCGACGCATGCGCAGTACGTTCGCCGCGGGATCGCGCATAGTTTAAATAATACACGCCCCGTACCCGCCCAATTTGAATTCCGCCGGCTCATTTGCGATGCGCTGCCGCAACTTTAGGAGCAAGTGCTTCATGAATAACAGCACTTGCTCCTAAAATTTCGGCAGAGTAACGTAAATGAGAAGCGTTACTCTAGAGCAAAGATGCTCCCATCTACCTGAATCTGGCCCATTGTTTATTGTGGAAATTACATTCGCAGTTTGGGAGTTAACCACAGGGGGGCGCTGAAGGGGTTATGTGTTCCCTAATGTGTTTTACAACTGTAGGGGGGTGTGGCTGTAGGTGCTACATCATCGATTGTGTCTCCCTATAAAAGGGATGACGCGATCGATGACGCTACCACAGTGAAGAACGGGGAAGCCGTGTTTACACGCGGCTCTCCCTGTTCTTCAGCTCCGGGAACCGATCGCCGCACTCCAACGGGAATCGGATTTACGAATCCCGCGGTCCCGGTCCTTTGTTTTTTCTACATGCCGAAAAACGTTGTTTTTTTTCACGCCGAAAAATTATCGTGTATACGCGGCATTACACTCTCTGCCACTCAAGTGGCATCAAAGTTCCATCAAAGCAATAAAGGAAGCAATTCAAAGTCAACTGCAACTTTAAGTCGAATAAGTGTGAACGGAGCCTAAATCTGAACTCCGGGCAAACAGCTAAATAGACAGCTGGAATATATTGTACAGTGCCTTGAAAAAGTATTCATACCCCTTGAAATTTTTCACATTTTGTCATAAATGTATTTTATTGGGATTGTATGTGATAGACCAACACAAAGTGACACATAATTGGAAGGAAAATTAAAAAAAAAATAATCTATTTTTTTTACAAATAAATATGTGAAAAGTGTGGGGGGGAACATTTGTATGGCGCCCCCTGTGTCAATACTTTGTAGAACCCCCTTTCTCTGCAATTACAGCTGCAAGTCTTTTTGGGGATGTCTCTACCAGCTTTGCACATCTAGAGAGGGACATTTCTGCCCATTCTTCTTTGCAAAATATCTCAAGTTCTGTCAGAATGGATGGAGAGCGTCTGTGATCAGCAATTTTCAAGTCTTGCCACAGATTCTCAATTGAATTTAGGTCTGGACTGTGACTGGGCCATTCTAACACATGAATATGCTTTGATATAAACCAGGGGTAGGCAGCCTTTAAGAGACAGGGATCTACCTGGACAACCCTGAAGAGATCAAAGATCACCGAGGTCCAGAGCCCCCCCCCCCTGAAAAAAATGAACTAGCAGGCCCCCCAGAAAATGTGAAGACAGCATGAAAACCTAGAAAAATCTACTAAAACAAATGTCACTGTAAAAATATCAGTAGTATGTAGGGCAGTGTCCAGGGCTCAATAGTATGTAGAGCAGTGTCCAGGGTTCAGTAGTATGTAGGGCAGTGTCCAGGGCTCAGTAGTATGTAGGGCAGTGTCCAGGGCTCAGTAGTATGTAGGGCAGTGTCCAGGGCTCAGTAGTATGTAGGGCAGTGTCCAGGGCTCAGTAGTATGTAGGGCAGTGTCCAGGGCTCAGTAGTATGTAGGGCAGTGTCCAGGGCTCAATAGTATGTAGAGCAGTGTCCAGGGCTCAATAGTATGTAGAGCAGTGTCCAGGGCTCAATAGTATGTAGAGCAGTGTCCAGGGCTCAGTAGTATGTAGGGCAGTGTCCAGGGCTCAATAGTATGTAGAGCAGTGTCCAGGGCTCAATAGTATGTAGTGCAGTGTCCAGGGTTCAGTAGTATGTAGTGCAGTGTCCAGGGCTCAGTAGTATGTAGGGCAGTGTCCAGGGCTCAGTAGTATGTAGGGCAGTGTCCAGGGCTCAGTAGTATGTAGGGCAGTGTCCAGGGCTCAGTAGTATGTAGGGCAGTGTCCAGGGCTCAGTAGTATGTAGGGCAGTGTCCAGGGCTCAGTAGTATGTAGGGCAGTGTCCAGGGCTCAGTAGTATGTAGGGCAGTGTCCAGGGTTCAGTAGTATGTAGGGCAGTGTCCAGGGCTCAGTAGTATGTAGAGCAGTGTCCAGGGCTCAATAGTATGTAGAGCAGTGTCCAGGGCTCAATAGTATGTAGAGCAGTGTCCAGGGTTCAGTAGTATGTAGGGCAGTGTCCAGGGCTCAGTAGTATGTAGGGCAGTGTCCAGGGCTCAGTAGTATGTAGGGCAGTGTCCAGGGCTCAGTAGTATGTAGGGCAGTGTCCAGGGCTCAGTAGTATGTAGGGCAGTGTCCAGGGCTCAGTAGTATGTAGGGCAGTGTCCAGGGCTCAGTAGTATGTAGGGCAGTGTCCAGGGCTCAATAGTATGTAGAGCAGTGTCCAGGGCTCAATAGTATGTAGAGCAGTGTCCAGGGCTCAATAGTATGTAGAGCAGTGTCCAGGGCTCAATAGTATGTAGTGCAGTGTCCAGGGTTCAGTAGTATGTAGTGCAGTGTCCAGGGCTCAGTAGTATGTAGGGCAGTGCAGTCCAGGGCTCAGTAGTATGGGCAGTGTCCAGGGCTCAGTAGTATGTAGGGCAGTGTCCAGGGCTCAGTAGTATGTAGGGCAGTGTCCAGGGCTCAGTAGTATGTAGGGCAGTGTCCAGGGCTCAGTAGTATGTAGGGCAGTGTCCAGGGCTCAGTAGTATGTAGGGCAGTGTCCAGGGTTCAGTAGTATGTAGGGCAGTGCCCAGGGTTCAGTAGTATGTAGGGCAGTGTCCAGGGCTCAGTAGTATGTAGAGCAGTGTCCAGGGCTCAGTAGTATGTAGGGCAGTGTCCAGGGCTCAGTAGTATGTAGGGCAGTGTCCAGGGCTCAGTAGTATGTAGGGCAGTGTCCAGGGCTCAGTAGTATGTAGGGCAGTGTCCAGGGCTGTACAGAGGTCAGTAGGATGTAGGGCAGCGTACAGAGGTCAGTAGTGGTTAGGGCAGCATACAGAGGTCAGTAGGGTGTAGGGCAGTGTGTGTGGCGGGTCAGGAGAGCACGGTACTGGAGGGTCAGGAGGTCATGGTCATGGAGGGCCAGGAGGGCACGGTACTGGAGGATCAAGAAGGCTGGGGAGTCAGGAGGACACAGTGCTGGGAGTCAGAAGAGCATGGTTCTGGGGGTCAGGAGGGCACAGTACTGGAGGGTCAGGAGGACACCGTCATGGAGGGTCAGGAGGGCACGATACCGGACGGTCAGGAGGGCTGGGGTGTCAGAAGGACATGATGCTAGGTGCCATGAGAGCATGGTGCTGGGTGTCAGGAGGGAATGATGCTGGGGTTCTGCAGTAATTGCTGTGCAGCTCCTCCCTCCTTCTCCTAGGCGTCCAATAGGATCGTCTGTCTTTTCAGCCAATCGAGTGATGGGTCTCAGGACCCGTTTCCTAATTGGACGGGAGGAGGGTCAGTATGAGAATAGCGAATATTCATTCATTATTGTCACACAACAAACCCCCCACGATTGGAATCCATGCGTCCGGCGCCCTGCATGTAGACTAGGGGGCCAAACGCATTGATAGGGGGGGGCTCCTGTGGGCCCCCAATGGATGGCCCGCCACTGGCAAGTTTATAAAAAACAGCAAACATTGTAATAGCTCATGTCCACTGCAGTGTGTGTTTTTACTTGGAGGGTTTATTAACATTTAAAGACGTGGCTGCCTCAATGCTTCCCAGTAATTAAGAAGATTAAAATCAATGTTTGCGCACTGCAGTTATTTTCATGGTTGCTTATCCTTCATAAGGTTTAAAAACCAGCAAAGTAATCATTTGCAGGGTGGACTCTGAGCAATATGAACACTCCTAGTAGGCAAATACTCCATTCATTTGAGTAGATCCGTAAGGCTGGAGCCACAATGAGGCTGCAGAAAAGGACACCTGGGAGCCATCAGGCACTTCCATATAATGCTGATAGTGTGGGGAGTGGTCTCCAAACTAGGGGCCCTTTGTTTGCCTTTATCCAGGCCTTAGGGTACTATTCTATCCACTGACACCAACAATGGGGCAACATTTCTGCCACTGACAACAATGATGGGTCATTATTCCTCCAACTGAGACCAGTGATAGCGTATTATTCCTTACACTAGCTTCAATGATGGGGTAATATTTCTCCCACTGGCACCATTAAAGAGGAACACTATTCCTCCCACTAGCACCATTAATGAATGAATGAATGAATGAAAAACTTATATAGCACAGCACATGCGAACTGAATCGCCTCTGGGCGCTTGTTGTTTCTGTCTCTCTTGACATCAAAAGAGCAGAGTTTTAATCTGTCTTCTGAAGGTCAGGTGGTTTTCCTCCAACCGAATGCTGGTTGGTAAAGCTTTCCATAGTCTGGGACCCTGGAAAGCAAACCTTCTTTCTCCTTTGGACTTGTATCTGGCTTTGGGTACCTTGACCAAATTTTGGTCGGTGGATCGCAGAACGCGATTGGGATTGTGGGCTTCTATTTTTTCGCAAAGATATTGCGGGGCATTCCCATGGATGCACTTATGCATCAGACAGAGTGCTTTAAAAGCAATTCTGTCTTTTACTGGCAACCAATGAAGGGCTCTCAGTGAAGGTGAGATGGATTCCCAGGGTTTTTTCCCAGTCACCAGTCTGGCGGCCGTATTTTGAACGGTTTGCAGACGAGTGATTTGGTACTTGGGGAGTCCGAGGTAAAGGGCGTTTGCATAGTCCAGTCTGGAGTTCACAATTGTTCCCACCACGACTGCTACGTCTTCTTTGGGAATAAATGGAATAAGTCTATGTAGTAGGCGCAGCAGATGGTGAGATCCGCTGACTACTGACCCTATTTGTGCATCCATTGTCATGTAGGAGTCAAAGATGACCCCCAGACTTTTGACTTTGGAGCTAGGGGTGATGATTTGACCAAACATGGGCGGCGTTGTCCAGGTTGTTGCCAGTTGACTCTTGCGACTGGCATGAAACAGAAGAAGTTCTGTTTTTGAATTGTTGAGTTTGAGATAACTCTTTGTCATCCAGTTTTCTATCAAAGAGAGACAATTCTCTAAACTGAGATGATGATCCTTTCTATTGCAGATGCGAAAATACAGTTGCGTGTCGTCTGCATATGAGTGATAGAGTAGTTGCTGACTACTGATGACTTCAAAGAGAGGGCGAAGATAGATGTTGAAGAGCACCTGTGACAGGGGTGATCCTTGAGTACCTCCACATGACACCGTGCGTTTTCCAGAAGTGAACGGTCCCAATTTCACTGTTTGTGATCGGTTTTCCAAAAAAGAGGAAAACCATGGTAAATCACCTTCTGTGACTCTGGCTACCTCAGCCAGCCGAGTCAGTAAAAGTTTGTGGTCTACCGTGTCAAAGGCTGCGCTTAGGTCCAGCAGAACCAGAAGACAAGATTCCCCTTCGTCTGCGGCCTCTAGAACATCGTCCCATATTTTAAAGCGGTATTTCACCCTAAACATAATATCTCCCATGCGATCCAGCATACTGGCGTCAGCGCCAGTATGCTGTTTTTTTTTTTTTTTTTAATAGCACACTTACTGTATTATTGTAGAATTCCTTTTCTGTCCCCCGTGGTGGACGGCGCCAGTATAGCGCGTCACATCTTCCTAAAATACCCGATATGCACTCGGGTAATCTCGGCGAAAATGCGGCGCCTGCGCACAGACCTAGGAGCTGACTGCGCAGGCGCCGTATTTCTCCGAGTCCTACGGCTATGGCGCGTCACGCCCTCCGAAATAGGACTCGGAGAAATACGGCGCCTGCGCAGTCAGCTCCTAGGTCTGTGCGCAGGCGCCGCATTTTCGCCGAGATTACCCGAGTCCATATCGGGTATTTTAGGAAGATGTGACGCGCTATACTACAGCCGTCCACCGCGGGGGACAGAAAAGGAATTCTACAATAATACAGTAAGTGTGCTATTAAAAAAAAAAAAAAACAGCATACTGGCGCTGACGCCAGTATGCTGGATCGCATGGGAGATATTATATTTAGGGTGAACCTCCGCTTTAAGCAATGCTGTTTCTGTCCCTTGCCCGGGACGGAAGCCCGATTGGTATGGATCAAGTAGATTATGGGTATCTAGATGCTGTTGCAGCTGTTGTACCACTACTTTCTCCATTACCTTGGAGAAAACATTTAGCATTGTTATGGGCCGGCGGTGAGTTGGGTCCTTGGGGTCCAGGGTGGGTTTCTTCAAGATGGGCTGAATTGTGCCCTCTTTCAGTAGGGAAGGCACTATGCCTTCCTTAAATGACTGGTTTATAAGCTGCGTGATGGGAGGTGCCAGGATATCGGCACATTCCTTCAGCAGTTTAGTGGGGATAATATCATTAGGTGATGTGCTATTGCGCAACGCGCTGATGATGTTTTCTGTGACCTTGATGGAGATGGGTTCCAGAGTGAACTTTGTTTGTTGTAGCGAGTTTCTATGGATGTTGTGTGGTTGTACGGGGGGGGAGGGGAGGTTGAGGAGGGTCCTGTTCTGCTGAATGCTTTCCCGGATTCTCTCAATTTTATTAATGAAGAAATCCGATAATTCATTACAGAATTCTTGGGTATCTGAATTGGGGGCTTCAAGACAGCCCAGATTCATGGTCTGACTGACCAGCTTGAAGAGTTCCCGTGGGCGATTTAGGGCGCTGTTGATAGCCTTGGAAAAATAATTTTTCTTGGCTTTGAAGATTTCTTTGTGGTATTTTTTCGTTGCTACTTTGTAGAAGGAGAGATTCTCCTCAAAATCGCTTCTTTTCCAGGCGGCTTCTGCCCTTCTACGCTCTTGCTTCAGTAGTTAATGGGGTGCTATTCATCCCACTCACACCAATGATGGGACACTGTTTCTGCCACTAACACCAATGGTAGGGCACTATTCCTCCCCTAACACCAATGATGGGGCACTATTCCTCCCCTAACACCAATGATGGGGCACTATTCCTCCCCTAACACCATTGATGGGGCACAATACCTCAAAATGACACCAATAAACGGGCACAATTTCTTCAAATGACACCAGTGATGGGGCACAATTCCTCCCACTGAAATCAAGGATGGGGCACTATTCCTCCCACTAACATCAAGGATAGGGAACAATTCCTCCAACTGACACCAAAGATGGGACACAATTCTTCTCACTCCCATCAATGATTGGGCACAATTCCTCCCAATGACACCAACAATGGGACACAATTCCTCCCCCTAACACCAATGATGGGGCACAATTTCTCCCACTGACACCAAAGATGGGACAAAATTCCTCCCAATGATGACAACAAATAAACACAATTCCTCCAACTTACACCGGTGATGGGGCACTATTCCTTCTACCGACACCAAAGATGGAGCACTTTTCCCCCCAATGACACCAAGGATCTATGGTCACGATTTATGTAAACAAGGCATCTCCCAGTTTTGCCGTGTGACAAGAAAATTATTGTCTGCTTCCTCTCATCGGGAGCAGCGATCAGTGTCGTGTCACAGTAAGCCCAGCCCCCACACAGTTAGAATCACTCCCTAGGACACACTTAACCCCTTCCTCGCCCTGTACTGGTTAACACCTTAACTGCCAGTTTCATTTACACAGTAAACAGTGCATTTGTATAGCACTGATCGCTGTATAAATGGTCCCAAAATAGCATCAAAAGTGTCCGATGTGTCCGCCATAATGTCGCAGTCATGATAAAAATCGCTGATCGCTGCCATTACTAGTAAAAAAAATTTTTTTTTATAAAAATGACATAAAACTATCCCCTATTTTGTAGACGCTATAACTTTTGCGCAAACCGATCAATAAACGCTTATTGCGTTTTTTTTTTTACCAAAAATATGTATAAGAATACGTATCGGCCTAAACTGAGGACATTTTTTTTTTTTTATATATATATATTTTGGGGGATATTTATTATA
Source organism: Rana kukunoris (assembly GCA_029574335.1). Lineage (NCBI taxonomy): Eukaryota > Metazoa > Chordata > Amphibia > Anura > Ranidae > Rana > Rana kukunoris. The sequence goes on from CM056053.1 coordinate 7,857,947, forward strand.
GCAAAAAGTAAAAAAATATTCATTTTTTTTTTAGTTGGGGGAAAATGGGGGAACATGGAACATCCAGACCTGCGGTGCATTCCTTTGAGAAAAAGCCTTGAGAAAGACATTGTTCAGCGCTGCCGGAACATTGTAGAATCTCAGCTCCTCCGTACCGTACCATGTAACTTTCTTGAACTGATTAGATCAGGTCTGCGGAGAATTGTGGTTTTGCAATTGAATTCCTCAGCAGTGAGGTGTGATTGGATTTCTGTGTCCTCGAGTACTCCACGGTTCCCGTAAAAAACAGTATTAAATACTGATCTGAGTCAGCAACTCTCTGTATATTTCTTCTATTAAAGTTAGACGCTTGGGGCCAGATTCCCATAGATTTGCGATTTTTTCGCGTATCCCATTTACGCTACGCCTACGCAGCTTTTACGGACAAGTGCTGTATTCTCAAAGCACTTGCTCCGTAATTTGCGGCGGCGTAGCCTAAATGGGCCTGCGTAACCGTGCGTAATTCAAAGTAGAAAGGAGGGGGGCGTGCTGTATTTAAATTAAGCGCGCCCCCGCGCCGAACGAACTGCGCATGCGCCGGCCAAAAACCTAGCCCACTGCGCATGCTCCACAGTACGCAGCAAATACATTGGTTTCGATGTGAACATAATTAACGTACAGCCTTATTCGCAACGAATAACGTAAACGACGGAAAAACCCGACGCTGTCCCGACGTCCATACCTAACATGGTGTACGCCGGACCTACGCAAGGGTTCCCCTCATTATAGCAGGAGTAACCTTACACTTACGCAAACGACGTAAACTACGACGACGGCACGCAAATACGTTCGGAACTCGGCGTATCACGCTCATTTGCATATTCGACGCAGAAATCGATGGGAACGCCACCTAGCGGCCAGCGTAACATTACAACTTAGATCCGACGGTGTAAGTGACTTACGCAAGTCGGATCTAAGCAAAATCTATGCGTAACTGATTCTAAGAATCAGTCGCATAGATACCCAGGGCAAGAAACAGAGATATGACGGTGCATCTGGAGATACACCGTCGTATCTCAGCTGAGAATCTGGCCCTTTCTATTTATTGTAGTGGGGAGCATGTCTGTGAAGGCTGTGTCCAGGTCTCGGGATATATCTGGTACTAGTTGGTCACATTTAACTGGACTTGTTCTGTAATGATTTTCTAGCTTAACCAGATCACTTTAACATTTACAAATGACCCTGATCAAAAATGTACATACCCTGGTGATTTTGGCCTGATAACATGCACACAAGTTGACACAAAGGGATTTGAATCTGTTTGCTTGTCATTAGTCTGTGCGTGTATAAAAGGTCAATGAGTTTCTGGACTCCTGACAGACCCTTGCATCTTTCATCCAGTGCTGCACTGACGTTTCTGGATTCTGAGTCATGGGGAAAGCAAAAGAATTGTTAAAGGATCTGCGGGAAAAGGTAGTTGAACTGTATAAAACAGGAAAGGGATATAAAAAGATCTCCAAGGAATTGAGAATGCCAATCAGCAGTGTTCAAACTGTAATCAAGAAGTAGAAAATTAGGGGCTCTGTTGAAACCAAACCACGGTCAGGTAGATCAACTAAAATCTCAGCCACAACTAGTTTGGGATGCAAAGAAAAACCCACAAATAACTTCAGGGGAAATACAGGACTCTCTGAAAACATGTGGTGTCGCTATACAAGATGCACAATAAGGAGGCACTTGAAGAAAGATTGGCTGCATGGTCGAGTCTCCAGAAGAAAGCCATTACTACACAAATGTCACAAAGTATCCGCTTACAATACGCCAAACAGCACAGGGACAAGCCTCAAACCTTCTGCCACAAAGTCAGGCCGTGTACACATGGCAGAGAACCTCGACGGGCAGAACACATCGTTCCGCCCGTCGAGGTTCTCTGCCGGCCGTCGAAATCGGCGACCCGCCCGTCGGGAATGGCAACCAGCCATTCATCCAGGCGGGCCGTCGAGCAAAAAGAGAGCGTGCTCTCTTTTCGCTCGACGGGATTCCTGACGGGCGGGGCGAGCCAAAAGCGTACACACGGCCGAGGTCCTCGCTGGAATGCAGCTTCCAGCGAGGTTCTCGCTGGTTTCCAGCGAGAACCTCGGTCGTGTGTACGCCGCTTCATTTGGAGTGATGAGACCAAAATTTAGCTTTTTGGCCACAATCATAAACTCTACATTCGTGTTACGTGACGTAACGCCGTAGAGCTTGTTTGAGGCAATCGAGCGTCCATCACCACCGGAGGTCCTCAGAGTAGAAGTAAGATGGCGCTTTCACACCGAGCTTCACCTGTCTTATGTGCATTGTTTTTATTTACATGTAAGAGTCCACTTTTATGGTTTCAATAAATTATTTTTACATTTTTTATGTTCATTGCAAGCTACTATTTATTTACACCTATCATTTGGAGACCTTGGGTCATAGTCACATTTGTTTTGTGATTTCCCCTTCACTCTCACTTTTTCACTGGGTGTGATTTTATTATTGTTACTTTGTGTTACTTTGTGTTACATTGTAGCCGACATAATTTCTCACGGACCTAGGTCCACCATTTGTTATACACTCCATTTATGTGTTAGCGCTTATCAATCCCCCCCTTGCTTTAAATCATAAATTCTGCCAGGGTATGTAAACTTATGAGCACAGCTATATGCTGTACAGACCAAAAGTTTGGACACACCTTCTGATTCAAAGAGTTTTCTTTATTTTCATGACTATGAAAATTGTAGAGTCACGCTGGAGGCATCAAAACTATGAATTAACACATGTGGAATTATATAACACAAAATGAAAATATGTCGTATTCTAGGTTCTAGGTTCTTCAAAGTAGCCACCTTTTGCAGCAGACACATCTCTAGAACAACTGATAAGAGGAGACTCCGGTGTGAATCCGGCCTTCATGGTAGAATATCTGCTAGGAAACCACTGCTAAAGAAAGGCAACAAGCAGAAGAGACTTGTTTGGGTTAAAGAACACAAGGAATGGGCATTAGACCAGTGGAAATCTGTGCTTTGGTCTGATGAGTCCAAACTTGAGATCTTTGGTTCCAACCACCGTGTCTTTGTGCGACGCAGAAAAGGTGAACGGATGGACTCTACATGTCTGGTTCCCACTGTGAAGCATGGAGGAGGAGGTGTGATGGTGTGGGGGTGCTTTGCTGGTGACACTGTTGGGGATTTATACTGAACCATCATGTCTACCACAGCATCTTGCAGCGGCATGCTATTCCATCCGGTTTGCGTTTAGTTGGACCATCATTTATTTTTCAACAGGACAATGACCCCAAACACACCTCCAGGCTGTGTAAGGGCTATTTGACCAAGAAGGAGAGTGATGGGGTGCTGCGCCAGATGACCTGGCCTCCACAGTCACCGGACCTGAACCCAATCAAGATGGTTTGGGGGTGAGCTGGACCGCAGAGTGAAGGCAAAAGGGCCAACAAGTGCCGAGCATCTCTGGGAACTCCTTCAAGACTGTTGGAAGACCATTTCAGGTGACGACCTCTTGAAGCTCATCAAGAGAATGCCAAGAGTGTGCAAAGCAGTAATCAAAGCAAAAGGACCTAGAATATGACATATTTTCAGTTGTTTCACACTTTTTTGTTATGTATATAATTCCACATGTGTTAATTCATAGTTTTGATGCCTTCAGTGTGAATCTACAATTTTCATAGTCATGAGAAAAAAAAAAAACTCTTTGAATGAGAAGGTGTGTCCAAACTTTTGGTCTGTACTGTGTATGTATATATATATATATTAGGGCTGTTACTGATCAAAATTTTTGTGTTCGATTAATCGTTTTTTTCTTTTAATCGATTAATCGATAAATTTCGATTAATTATAACGCACATACAGATCCAACTACTTTTAGCTGATCTCCTTCCCAGTGCAGCCACCAAACACTGGAAAAATGGATAGCAGGATACAAAAAACACACAAAGGCAGTGCTTGATGGGAATAGCATTAAAACTTTTATAGTCTTTAAGTAGGTAACAAAATAAATATTGCCCTGGCGATAAAATCGATGTAGCTACATAAACTGTAAAAATGGTGCGAGTAATGCCAAACGGTACCAAAAGCAGTCATAAAAACATGTAGCTAAGTATGATACTGGTATAAAAATGTGTACAACGATACCACTGCTGAATCCAGATGAGGAGAGGTTAACATCAGTCCGTCGGCATTTAGATGTCCCGTGAAGGGAACTATCGCAACTCCCAGTGGATGGTTGTAGAATCCCAGGTTGATAGAGGGAAGTGCAACATCCCTTGTGTGTGGCAGATAGTAAGGTCCCGTCGGCATGCAGATATGAAGGCACAGCAAAGGAGCCCTTCAGATGGACACGGAAAGCCCCGCCGGGTGTCCGTGACATCACCGGATCTCCAATGAAACTCCCTGAAGGCCCAGAAGCCGGCGGAGAGGTGAGTACCAATCAAAAGAATTTTAATCGATCAAAAACATTTTGATCGATCAAAAAAATTTAAGATTAATCGATCAATTAAAAGTTAATTTGCACAGCCCTAATATATATATATATATAAATTTAAAATTCAGAGAATCCCATGTGGAAGCTTGTTTCCGTTGATGTTCTATGGTTCATGTACCTCATTATTATTCTCTCTTCTGTACATCCATTCTTTATATTGCAGACCATTCATTCTGCACTGACATATGATGGGTGTTATCAGGCACGGCACAAAGTCTGTGTTGGGTCTTGGTGTGGCGGAGATAAGGGATCACTCATTACCAAACCTGCTTTATATGCTAGAATGACAGGTGGTATCCTCTCCTTATAGTACAACTTTATGACTTTATAAGCCAACAAAGAAGTGTACATAGCACCCAAGTCCTTCACACCGGGTTATGGATTTATAGCGGGAGTGATTACACCTTACACTCACAACTATAAAAAAGAAGAAAAAAAAGTCCTAACAGCTAACAGTCTAATGCGATCTATAACCAGGTTTCAACGTGCAAAAGATCACCGTAATCGCTGCTTTCTTACAATGCAAGTCTACTTTGGTTCTAGGGTTGCCACCTTTTCTTTAAGCTGAACCCGGACATTTTAGCGGCACGTAGTATACACTCAGGGCCAGATTCTTAAAAAAACGCGTATTTCCCGCGTAGCGTGTCCCATTTACGATACGCCTACGCAGTTTTTACGGGCAAGTGCTGTATTCTCTAAGCACTTGCTCCGTAATTTGCGTCGGCGTAGCGTAAAGGAGACGGCGTAAGGCCGCGTAATTCAAATAGGGAAGGAGGGGGTCGTGCTGTATTTAAATTAAGCGCGCCCCCGTGCCGAACGAACTGCGCATGCGCCGGCCTTAAACGTAGGCCACTGCGCATGCTCCGTCGTACGCCGCAAATACAGCGATTCCGGCGGCAGCGTTATTAACGTATAGGCCTATTCGCGATGAGTTACGCAAACGACCTAAACGACGGAAAAACACGACGCTGTCCCGACGGCCATACTTATCATGGCTTACGGCGGACCTACGCAAGGTTACCCCTCATATAGCAGGGGTAACCTTACGCGTACGTAACCTACGTCGACACGGCGCAAAAACGTTCGGGAATCGGCGTATCGGCTCATTTGCATATTCGGCGCAGAAAACTGTGTATTATTGCATTTAGGATCCGACGGTGTAAGTGACTTACGCCAGTCGGATCCTAGGGTAATTCCGGCCTTTATGTCTCCCAGAAGACAGCGGGGGGGGGGGCGGAGAAGGCGCCGGAAGGGGCGTAATACCCACGGGTGGCTCAGGTATCTATGCCCGAAAGTGGGAGCAGAATGTCTCTATTAGACAGGTATCTGCTTCCCCCTCACCCCCTGAAAGGTGCCAAATGTGACATCGGAGGGGGAAGAAACCGGAAAAGTGGAAATTCCGTTTATGGGTGGAACTCCGCTTTAATATACACGGATGGTGCGGCTCACAGCGTGTTTGTTTAGAACTTCAAAAATAAATAAATAGATACATAAATAAATAAACAAACAAACAAACACAAAAATAAATAAATAATATAAAAATAAATGAAACAAAAATATAAAAAAATATATACAATAATATTAAATTAAATTGAAATATTAAAATAACAGAAAATAAAATGTAACCTATTAAAAAAAAACAAAAAAACTGTTTGTTCTATAATATTTAAACAAAAAACATAAATCCTCTCTTGAGTGGCTCCACCCCCCTCATCCATTATGGCAAATGTGCTAAAGAGGCATTAAGGCCTGACGGCTGAAACGCGTTGGCTCTTCTTGGCTATTTTTTTTTACCAGTATTTGATTTATAAATTAATTTATCGTGTTAACATATTCTTAGGCCGCGTACACACGACCAAATACATCTGTTCAAATCGGTCTGACAGACCGATTTGAACAGATTTGTCTGCTGGGATGTATTGGTTTGATTGTGTACACACGATCAAACCAAAATCCCCGCCGGCAGACGGCGCGCTGACCTGGCGGTGACGTTGACGCCGCCACGTCACCGCACCAGAAAGTAAAACACTTCCGCGCATGCGTCAAATCCATTCGACGCATGTGCGAGCAGATATGTCGGACGGACGGATTCCCAGCAGACAGATTTTAAAGCATGCTTTAAAATCTGTCGGCTGGCCAAATCTGTCTGTCCGCCCGTACACACGATCGAATCTGTCTGCTGAAACAGTCTGGCAGATCGTTTTCAGCAGATAGATTTGATCGTGTGTACGCGGCCTTATGTCGCGTACACACGGTCGTTTTTTTGCGATAAACAAAACGTTGTTTTTTAAAACCTCATTTAAATTGATGGTGTGTGGGCAAAACGTCGTTTTTTGTCTTAAAAAAAACGACCAAAAAAAAATTCCAACATGCTTGAATCTTTTGTGTCGTTTTTCAAAACGTCGTTTTTTGTTTCACAAAAAGTCACCGTGTGTAGCAAAAACGTTGTTTAAAACGACGTTTTTCAACCCGCGCATGCCCAGAAGCTAGTTATGAAGCGAGCTTCAATGGAAAGGAGTGGTGAACGTAACCTCGCTTTTTTGTGAAAAAAACGATGGTGTGTAGGCAACATCGTCTTTGAAAAGTGAAGTTTCAAAAATATATGTTTTTGTTACAAAAGATAATGTAACCATTGCATTGTATTCCTGTGCAATTTAGTGCGGTGGGATTTTTAACAGTGGCGGCTGGTGCTCAATATTGTGCGTGTGTGTGTGGGGATGGGAGAGGAGGGCGGCACTCGCATTACCCCCCCCCCCCCCGACTCTCGATCAACTCGCTCCACCACCACTAACTTCACGTGCACACGATCGGAAATTCCGCCAAGAAACAACTTTCCGACCGTCAAGAACGTACGACACTACGACGAGCCGAGAAAAATGAAGTATAATGCTTCCGAGCATGCGTTGACTTGATTCTGAGCATGCGTGTTTTTTTTGTGCGTCGGAATTGCATACAGACGATCGGAACTTTTCTTGTCGGCAAAATTAAGAAACCAGCTCTCTAATTTTTCTTGTCGGAAATTCTGACAGGAAAAGTCAGATGGAGCCTCCACACGATCAGAATTTCCGACCAAAAGCTCAAATCGAACTTTTCTTGTCGGAAATGTGTACGAGGCATAAGACTCCCTGACCAATCGCTTCCTGATTGGCCAGGAGGAGAAGCAGGAATACAATATCAAATATAAATTTTCTAATTTTCTAATGTTTCTCAGAAGATAATTTGAGCCTGAGGCACTAATTGGCTTAAAAAAAGGGTGGGTTCGGGGCGCAGAGCACTGCGCCCCGAGTTCACCCTTTTTTAAGCCAATTAGAGCCTCAAGCTGTAATCATCTGCTTAAAAAAATAAAACTCCATTAAAATCCATGCGTCTGGTGCCCTACATGGAGTTTAGGGCACCCCTAATGAGCGGGCCACCACTGGATTTGTGCCCATTCATTTGTGAAGGGCCTGCTTGGGTAGATTTCTGGAAAAGCGGATCAATACAGTTTGACTCTTTATAAACCGTGACAGATCCAGGAATTGGCATTTGCATATTTATAATGGGAACACCGAATGTGTCCAGCGTAACTATGCGCCCACAATACGCCGGCGTAGGCAAGTTACATCGGACGGAGGAAGCCTATTTTTCGACGTATCTCGCTTTGTGAATCGGCGTAAAGATATGACGGCCAGGCCCGTCGGAACCCGACAGGCAAAGCAAGCAATTGTCTGGGGCCCCCGAGCTGGCCAGGGGCACCAGCAGGGACGGCCCTTGCCGCACCGCTGCTTCCTCCTGCAGTCCGGTCGGCCGTGTACCATAACCGTGCGGTACAGGAGAATCAGGTTCCTGTTCCCGGCCGGATTGACAGGAAGTGCACACACTGGGCCAGATTCAGGTAGATGGGAGCATCTTTGCTCTGGAGTAACGCTTCTCATTTACGTTACGCTGCCAAAATTTTAGGAGCAAGTGCTGTTATTCATGAAGCACTTGCTCCTAAAGTTGCGGCAGCGCATCGCAAATGAGCCGGCAGAATTCAAATTGGGCGGGTACGGGGCATGTATTATTAAAACTAAGCGCGATCCCGCGGCGAACGTACTGCGCATGCGTCGAGTGTCAATGCATCCCAGTGCGCATGCTCCAAATTCTGTCAGTGAACGTCAATGACGTCACATCCCCATTCATGAAAGTTTTACGCAAGCGACACGATTTTTTTTTTTCCGACGCGATGACGACGGCTATACTTAACATAGGATACTCCACTAGGGGGCTGCTTTATCTTTACGCCGCGTATCGCTTACGGAAACGTCGGAAAGTCACTGCGTCGCGCCCGAATACGATCGTGAATTGCCGATTCCCGCTGATTAACATATTTTTTCATCGTAAATCAGCGCCATTTTTAAATTAAAGATGCGATGGCGAAATTCAATTGCGCCGATCGCATCGGAACACCAACCCGGCGTTTCTTGTTTTCTGGTTACAGAAAACAGAAACGCCGGCTTAAAGTGACAGTTAGGCTGGAGTATCACAGATACTCCAGCCTAACTCTACCTGAATCTGGCCCACTGAGTGTTCACTTCCTGTCAGTCCGGCCCCGGGAACAGCAAACTGAATCTCCTGTACCGCGGTTATGGTACACGGCCGACCGGACTGCAGGAGGAAGCAGTGGTGCGGTAAGGGCCGTCCCTGCTGGGGCCCCTGTGCGGACTCCAGGATAGATATACGCCGACGAAAAACTTATTCTAAATCCGGGCCTCTGAGTCTTATTTATCTTCCTCGGTTTGCTCAGCCAGGGCTCCTCCATTAAATGGCAATCAATATTTATTGTGGGAGCACTCCGTACAATGAAGAAGAATCCTGGCCAGCTGTAGAACAAACACTGCAACAAAAGCACTTCGACATCCACCTTGAAGGCAAACAGAGCTTTATGTAGGAGCAGTTCCCATGAATGAGGAGCGGGCAGATGCTAAATGAACCGTGTCTACAGCTACAGCCAAGGCTTATGACCGCTAAATGCCAGGATTCCAACATCATGCTAAGTGATATGCAGAGTGTACCCTGGGCAAAGCGCATGTTCTGCTGCTTCCTTATTATTTCACATCTAGAATTTCAGCTACACTTTGCATAGAGCAAAATATATATTCTGCATATACTGTATACTATGGCCCAGATTCACAAAGCACTTAGGCCAACGTAAGTGCAAATTTGCACCGGCGTATCTGTGCGCCGGACCCACAAACTAACATACGCCTAAAAACTGGCCACCCTACGCCGACGTAGCTTACATACCCCAGCGTAGTGTAGATGAACTTTTTGTCTGGACGCATGTTGCTGCTCCCATTGATTAGGCATTCAGACATGCAAATGAGGGAAATACGGCGATTCACGAACGTATGTGCGCCCGACGCATGCCGCACGAGGTGCGCGTAAATTGCACGTCCGGCGTAAAATTATTCCACATAGATGAGGCGCAACCCGTCAACACACAAGCAAAGGTCTGCACCAGAGAACACAGGCCGGCGTATTGGGCGTACGCTACGTTCACGGCGTACGTGGTGATCTGGCGTAGCTTAGGCAGTTGTGCCGGCGTGGTTGTGAGCATGCGCATAAGGGTGCAGTTTCATGCGTCCACGTCGCGGCTACGTCACGGCGCATGCGCAGTTCGTGATACGCCGGGCATAAAACACTGCACCATGCTCGGACTATCATTTGCATCGGGTCACGCCCACTTCCACCTACGCCTTTGAAAAATACGCCAGCGTTAGGAGCAATAGATTTGTATGTATATGTATATATATATATATATATATATATATATATATATATATATATATTTATGTATATATATATATATATATATAGATAGATATACAGTGCATTGCGAAAGTATTCGGCCCCCTTGAACTTTGCGACCTTTTGCCACATTTCAGGCTTCAAACATAAAGATATAAAACTGTAATTTTTTTTTGAAGAATCAACAACAAGTGGGACACAATCATGAAGTGGAACGAAATTTATTGGATATTTCAAACTTTGTTAACAAAAAAAAATGAAAAATTGGGCGTGCAAAATTATTCAGCCCCCTTAAGTTAAAACTTTGTAGTGCCACCTTTTGCTGCGATTACAGCTGTAAGTCGCTTGGGATATGTCTCTATCAGTTTTGCACATCGAGAGACTGAAATTTTTGCCCATTCCTCCTTGCAAAACAGCTGGAGCTCAGTGAGGTTGGATGGAGAGCGTTCGTGAACAGCAGTTTTCAGTTCTTTCCACAGATTCTCGATTGGATTCAGGTCTGGACTTTGACTTGGCCATTCTAACACCTGGATATGTTTATTTGTGAACCATTCCATTGTAGATTTTGCTTTATGTTTTGGATCATTGTCTTGTTGGAAGACAAATCTCCGTCCCGGTCTCAGGTCTTCTGCAGACTCCATCAGGTTTTCTTCCAGAATGGTCCTGTATTTGGCTCCATCCATCTTCCCATCAATTTTAACCATCTTCCCTGTCCCTGCTGAAGAAAAGCAGGCCCAAACCATGATGCTGCCACCACCATGTTTCACAGTGGGGATGGTGTGTTCAGGGTGATGAGCTGTGTTGCTTTTACACCAAACATAACGTTTTGCATTGTTGCCAAAAAGTTTGATTTTTGGTTTCATCTGACCAGAGCACCTTCTTCCACATGTTTGGTGTGTCTCCCAAGTGGCTTGTGGCAAACTTTAAACAACACTTTTTATGGATATCTTTAAGAAATGTCTTTCTTCTTGCCACTCTTCCATAAAGGGCAGATTTGTGCAGTATACAGGGACTGATTGTTGTCCTATGGACAGAGTCTCCCACCTCAGCTGTAGATCTCTGCAGTTCATCCAGAGTGATCATGGGCCTCTTGGCTGCATCTCTGATCAGTCTTCTCCTTGTATGAGCTGAAAGTTTAGAGGGACGGCCGGGTCTTCGTAGATTTGCAGTGGTCTGATACTCCTTCCATTTCAATATTATCGCTTGCACAGTGCTCCTTGGGATGTTTAAAGGTTGGGAAATCTTTTTGTATCCAAATCCGGCTTTAAACTTCTCCACAACAGTATCTCGGACCTGCCTGGTGTGTTCCTTGTTCTTCATGATGCTCTCTGCGCTTTAAACGGACCTCTGAGACTATCACAGTGCAGGTGCATTTATACGCAGACTTGATTACACACAGGTGGATTCTATTTATCATCATTAGTCATTTAGGTCAACATTGGATCATTCAGAGATCCTCACTGAACTTCTGGAGAGAGTTTGCTGCACTGAATGTAAACGGGCTGAATAATTTTGCACGCCCAATTTTTCTGTTTTTTATTTGTTAAAAAAGTTTGAAATAAATTTAGTTCCAATTCATGATTGTGTCCCACTTGTTGTTGATTCTTCACAAAAAATTACAGTTTTATATCTTTATGTTTGAAGCCTGAAATGTGGCAAAAGGTCGCAAAGTTCAAGGGGGCCGAATACTTTCGCAAGGCACTGTATATATATATATATATATATATATTATTAATGGTGGATGGGATACCATTGCTTTTACTTTTCAATGATGCTGTTGTCGTATTATTTAACTTTTTTACATGTTTATGCTCTATTTTTATAGGTATTGGGGAATAAACCGAAGCTTCGTGAAGGAGACGATAGCGATGATGTAGTAGCAGATCAGTCGAACAGGAAGATGGCAAAACTCTACATGGTAAGAATGTGGCAATGTCCTGAACGTTCAGGTTTGTACAAATCACTCAGTTATGAGCGCTGACCAGATGCAGAGATAGATAGATATAGAGATAGATAGATATAGATATAGATATCTATCTATCACTATCTTTATATAGGCTCACCATTATAAAAATTTTGTTTGGGTACAATGTTGCATGACCGCGCAATTGTCATTCAAAATGCGACATCGCTGAAAATTAGTCTGGGCAGGAAGAGGGTAAAAGTGGCTGGTATTGAAGTGGTTAAGCATGTATAGAAAATAATACAATCCCCCCCCCCCCCCCAAAAATAAAATGCCCCAGTAGACAAGGGGTTAAGTCTGTAAAAGCTTTAACCACTTGACCACTGGGCACTTAAACACCCTTAATAACCAGACCAATTTTCAGCTTTCGGTGCTCTAACAGTTTGAATGACAATAACTCAGTCATACAACACTGTAACCAAATGAAATTTTTGTCCTTTTTTTCCCACAAATAGAGCTTTCTTTTGGTGGTATTTGATCACCTCTGCGGTTTTTATTTTTTTTTGCTATAAATGAAAAAAGAACAAAATTTTGCAAAAAATAATAATTTTTCTTAATTTCTATTATAAAATTTTGCAAAAAAGTAATTTTTCTTCATAAATTTGGCCTAAAATGTATACTGCTACATATCTTTTGTAAAAAAAAAAAAAAAATGTTGGATATTATTTAGTCTGGGTGAAAGTTATAGGGTCTACAAGCTATGGTACCAATTACTGAAAATTGATCAATTTCATCACACCTGATGTACTGACAGCCTCTCTCATTTCTTGAGACCCTAACATGCCAGAAAAGTACAAATACCCCCCAAATGACCCCTTTTTGGAAAGAAGACATTCCAAGGTATTTAGAAAGAGGCCTGGTGAGTTTTTTAAAGTTGTAATTTTTTCCCACAATTCATTGCAAAATCAAGATTTTTTTTTTCATCACATTTTCATATTATTAGGTTATTTTTCACACACAGCATATGCATACCACAAATTTACACCCCAAAACACATTCTGCTATTCCTCCCGAGTATGGCGATACCCCATGTGTGAGACTTTTACACAGTGCGGCCACATACAGAGGCCCAACATGCAGGGAGCACCCAGGCCAATTCTGACATTTCTCTCCTACATGTAAAAATCATCATTTATTTGCTAGAAAATTACATAGAACCCCAAAACATTATATAAAGATACCTCACATGTGTGGTTTGAACACCGTTTTCATATGTGGGCGGGACTTGCGTTTGCATTCGCTTCTGCATGCGAGCTAGCGGGGACAGGGGCGCTGTATGCCCAGAGTATTGCAGAGTATGCCCAGAGTATTGCAAAGTATACTCAGAGTATGCCCAGAGTATGCCCAGAGTATGCCCAGAGTATTGCCAGAGTATTGCCAGAGTATGCCCAGAGTATTGCCAGAGTATGCCCAGAGTATTGCCAGAGTATGCCCAGAGTATTTCGGAGTATGCCCAGAGTATTTCGGAGTATGCCCAGAGTATTGCCCAGAGTATTGCCCAGAGTATTGCCCAGAGTATGCCCAATATTACCAGAGTATGCCCAGTATAACCAGAGTATGCCCAGTATTGCCAGAGTATGCCCAGTATTTCCAGAGTATGCCCAGTATTGCCAGAGTATGCCCAGTATTGCCAGAGTATGCCCAGTATTGCCAGAGTATGCCCAGTATTGGCAGAGTATGCCCAGTATTGCAGAGCATTGCAGCAGGGATGGCTGAGCAGGGAGGGATGGATGGATGGATGGATCTGTGACTACATTTGTCACAGATCCAGCCCGCAGCACTGCCGCTGCCATCCGCTCCCTCCCCTCTCCTCTCACACTGTACCGATCGGTACAGAGAGAGGAGGGAGGAACCGGCGTCAGCACATGATGCCGCTTTGTTGACAAGTGATCAATCAGCAGCGATTTACCGTGATCCGTGATGCTCCCGTGCGCGCCTCAGGGGGCGCGCGGGAGCGCGATTCTAAGAGGCCGTTAATTAACGGCCACTTAGAATCAAGCAACCGCCCTATAGCCGTACTTTCTCTATAGGGCGGTTGCAAAGTTGTTAAGAGGCAGAGAAAGAACGGCGTGTAACCGGATCACGGGCTGCCTTAATTATTTTTTAAAAGCAGAAATGGTTTTAAGGCTGGAAAAAGCCAACATAACTAAACAAATCCACGTGTTGGCCGGAGTTCTGTGTTTATTTCAGAACACGTGATTTCTCCAGCATGCCCAGAGCACAAAGCTGGAACAAGCCAGAGAGCCTCACCGTCTGCCATGACTCACAACATGTGTTCTTGTTTTATAAAGCAGAAAACATGCGAGAAAAACTCAGCGGTCAGAGAGGAACCTTCTTTTTTTTCCATAGAATATAAAAAAAAAAGGAGGTGTATTTATAAAAAAAACATTGCGGAGTTATTTGTCCTCTGAAACTGTATGTGCATTTTTTCTGTGCAAATGGGGGCAAAATAAAAATGTTACTGGGCGATTGTGTGCAGAGGACACAGTACACCAAGTGAGAATACTTGCAGATCCCTGCCTGTGGAATTAGTATCAGAACACCAGCAATTGAATGTTTTTATTAAAAAAATTAGGACACGGTGATGGACATGGCGGCCACTGGCTACGTGTATCGGCTCTGGCGTTACACCGCGGGCACGCACCTGCTATTGCTCTTAAAGCGGCCATTGTACACCTACGGCGATTCACGCAGCCGTGCCAACCTGCCATAGTATAATGACGGCGGCTGGTCGTGAAGCGGTTAAATATATTAAAAGATTCTGTTGTCATAGCTTACAACAACCCATATCTCAGTTGTACAATTCTCCCCTTCCAGTCCTCATTACGTAATGTTACACTCATACACTGAGTTCCCCAACGCATGCGCAGCTCGGTGTACATTCTATTGCAATCTTTATTTCAGAAGAGTGCAAAAAAGAACACGCCTGCTCACAGTTTTTTTTTTATTTTTCCATTTTAGACTTTAGTTCTGCTATGTGTGTGAAATCGAAGGAAGGAGATGTGTAAACACAAGACTTATATAGAACGTTCTTTATCTGTAGAAGAAGAAGAAGTGACGAGCAGGAAACAAAAATTCTATTAATAAACTTTATAAAGAATGACAAGGTCAAGAATTAATACTTTTTTTTTTCTTAAACACTCGCACCCCCGCTCACAATTTTTATAGTGCGATTTTCACATGGAAAAGCGCGTCATGCATTGCGCCGCCCATTCGATCGCTGATCCGATTTTGTTCATATTTTAAAAAAATTTGAAAAGAGCTGCATCCCTTTAACCCCTTGCCACCCGGGCAAATTCTGACATTTCTCTCCTACATATAAAAAATCATATTTTTTTTGCTAGAAAATTACACAGAACCCCCAAACATTATATATGTCTTTTTAGCAGAGACTCTAAAGCAGAGGTCTCCAACCTGTGGGCCGCGGCCCAACGCCGGGCTGTCGCGCCGCTGGTGCCGGGCCGCTGAGGAGACAAGGAATGTCAGTGGTGCGGTGGCGGGGGAGGGAGATGACATCATCTCTCATTGCCCGCACCGCTGTTCCGCCCTTATATACATGGGCATGAAGGCTGCTCTACGCAGGTGCAGCCGCAACCCAGAAGTGAGAGAATGACGTCACCTCTCACCGCCCGCCTCACTCTCATCTCTCCCTCGCATGTGCCTGTGTTTCACCTGCAGCTGTTTTACCTGTGCCAAGGAAAGGCTGACAGCGTTGTACCTGGTTTACAAGTACTCTGCAATGCTGGGGTGGGGGCTTAATTTTACATGCAAATTAAAGCGGAGTTTCACCCTAAATATAAGCCCTCCCATGTGATCCAGCATACTGGCGTCAGCGCCAGTATGCTGTTTTTTTTTTTTTAAATCCATGTACTTACTGTCTTATGCAGAATTTAATTTTGTTTACCCCGCGGTGGACGGCGCCAGTATAGCGCGTCACATCTTACGAAAGTACCCGAAAAGGACTCGGGTAATCTCGGCGAAAATGCGGCGCCTGCGCACAGACCTAGGAGCTGACTGCGCAGGCGCCGTATTTCTCTGAGTCCTACGGCTATGGCGCGTCACGCCCTCCGAAAAACGCCGAAATAGGACTCGGAGAAATACGGCGCCTGCGCAGTCAGCTCCTAGGTCTGTGCGCAGGCGCCGCATTTTCGCCGAGATTACCCGAGTCCTTTTCGGGTACTTTCGTAAGATGTGACGCGCTATACTGGCGCCGTCCACCGCGGGGTAAAAAAAATAAAATTCTGCATAAGACAGTAAGTACATGGATTTAAAAAAAAAAAACAGCATACTGGCGCTGATGCCAGTATGCTGGATCACATGGGAGGGCTTATATTTAGGGTGAAACTCCGCTTTAATGAAACCCCCCCGGGCCTTGGCCCGACAATTTACTTGCACACAGCCGGTCCGCGGTGCCAAAGAGGTTGGGGGCTGCTGCTCTGAAGAATACAATGGCGGTCATTTTCAAAAGACCCCTTTCAGACGTCCGCCTCCGTTCGTTAGTTTTTACAAGTCCGTAAACGGACTTGTAATGGGCCCCTATGGGATCGCGTCCATTAGCGTCCGTCTGGATCCGTTTTTTCGGACGAAAAAAAAAAACTTTTTTTCTTCCGTCCGGCGGATCGGATCGGATGAATACGGACAAACGGTCCGTATTCATCCGATTTCCCATAGGGGAGAGCGGAGGAGAGACAGGGCGGTCCCTGGACAGTGTGCGGGGACTGCCCTGTCCGCCGACAGCTGAGCGGGGATCCCCGCTGAGCCGACGGACACAGGTCCGAAAGGACCCTTAGGAACGCCTATTCCCCGCAGGAATCCCCGCACGGAGTCGGATAAGAAAGCCTGATAAATCAATATGATGTCAGCAGTATGCTGGATCGAATGGCAGATACAGTAGTTGATTTTTGGGTGAAACTCCGCTTTAATTTGTTTTTTACTGGTTACCCGTTTTGAGTTACAGAGGGGTTCTAGGGCTAGAATTATTGCTCTCGCTCTAACGATCACAGCGATACCTCACATGTGTGGTTTGGGCGGGGCTTACGTATGCGTTTGCTTCTGCGTGTGAGCACACAGGGACAGGGGCGCTTTAAATTATTGTTAATTTTACTTAAAAAAATTGAGTTTGACACTTTAAAAAAAATAAAAAAAATTAAAGTTGCATTGAATTGCTTCTTATCTATGCTGATGTGAGATAAAATAGAAGTCTATGGAGCTGAAATGGCACCGAAGTCAGAATATAATGTGATTTCCAAACTGACCGGTGATGTGTTTGGGATTGGCTCCAGTTTTTCTTCTAATGTCTATTTGTTGTACTCCGTCCTATAGGAAATCTTTTGCATGTTTCTACAAGCAGCTTGTGAGTGCAAATATTGAATTCTCCGATGTATTCTGGTCTCCTGATTCCGGAGCCAGATCCAGGAACACTTGTAGACCTTCCTGCAATGGCTGCATTGCTTGTACAGTCAATTACAAATACAGTAAAACCTTGATTTGAGAGTAACTTGGTTTGAGAACGTTTTGCAAAACAAGCAAAAATGTTTAAATAAATTTTGACTTGATATACAAGCGATGTCTTGATATAAGAGTAGCATCATGTCACAGCTGAGTATATATTGAGAAAAGAGGAGCCTCTAAGTGTAGTTACATTTAATGAAAGTACAACATTTAGCAACTCACATGGTTGATGATTAAAAGAGGCACATCTAATGCCCCGTACACACGGCAGAGAACCTCGACGGGCAGAGAACACATCGTTCCGCCCATCGAGGTTCTCTGCCGGCCGTCAGAATCGGTGACCCGCCCGTCGGGAAAGGCAACCAGCCATTCATCCCGACGGGCCGTCGAGCAAATAGAGAACCTGTTCTCTATTTGCTCGACGGGTTTCCCGACGGGCGGGGCTCGCCGAGAGCGTACAGGCGGCCGAGGTTCTCGGCAGAATGCGGCTCCCAGCGAGGTTCTCGCTGGTTTCTGCCGAGAACCTCGGCCGTGTGTACGGGGCTTAAGTATGCAGGGATCCGGGGTAAAGCGATCCACATAGACCGCCCTCCTCACCGACATCGACGACATCTCTTCCACACTGCGCTGCACAAGCCTCGCTTTCAGATCGCTGTACTGCAGGGTAGTCTTCCTGGTCACCATTGCAGACTGAGAGCGGTGAGAGCCGGCAGTGAGGAGGATGGTCTATGTGGACAGCTTTACCCCGGATGTCTGTATACTTAGATCTGCCTCTTTTAATCATCAACCATGTGAGTTGCTAAATGTTGCACCTTCATTAAATGTAACCATATTACGACTCTGATGCCCGCGTGTACACGACCGTTTTTCGGGTTCTAAAAAATTAAGTTTTTAAGGGTCTAGAAAAAACAATGTTTTTGTCAACCCGATCATTAAAACAGCCTTGCCTACACATGATCGTGAAAAAAAAAAAATGCTCTAGCAAAGCGCGGTGACGTACAACACGTACAACGGCACTATAAAGGGGAAGTTCCATGCGGATGGCGCCACCCTTGGGGCTGCTTTTGCTGATTCAGTGTTAGTAAAAGACGATTTGCGCTTTTCTGTCTGTTACAGTGTGATGAATGTGCTTACTCTATTGTGAACAGTAGTTTTACCAGAACAAGCGCTCCCGTCTCATAACTTGCTTCTGAGTAGGGTTGCAACGGATCGTTCCTCGGATCAGGAGTCACGGATCGGATCATTTTTCGGATCAGTAAAAAAAAAAAAACACACACACAAGACAAACATAACTTGCCCCCCCACTCATCACTGTAATGTCCACCATTGTCCCCCCACTCGTCATCACCATCACTGTTCCAGTCCAACATTGCCCCCACACTAGTAATAATAGCCAGTCCAACATTGCCCCAGCCCCCCACACTAGTAATAATAGCCAGTCCAACATTGCCCCCACACTAGTAATAATAGCCAGTCCAACATTGCCCCCACACTAGTAATAATAGCCAGTCCAACATTGCCCCAGCCCCCCACACTAGTAATTATAGCCAGTCCAACATTGCCCCCACACTAGTAATAATAGCCAGTCCAACATTGCCCCCACACTAGTAATAATAGCCAGTCCAACATTGCCCCCACACTAGTAATTATAGCCAGTCCAACATTGCCCCCACACTAGTAATAATAGCCAGACCAACATTGCCCCCACACTAGTAATAATAGCCAGTCCAACATTGCCCCCACACTAGTAATAATAGCCAGTCCAACATTGCCCCAGCCCCCCACACTAGTAATTATAGCCAGTCCAACATTGCCCCCACACTAGTAATAATAGCCAGTCCAACATTGCCCCCACACTAGTAATAATAGCCAGTCCAACATTGCCCCCACACTAGTAATTATAGCCAGTCCAACATTGCCCCCACACTAGTAATAATAGCCAGTCCAACATTGCCCCCACACTAGTAATTATAGCCAGTCCAACATTGCCCCCACACCAGTAATTATAGCCAGTCCAACATTGCCCCCACACTAGTAATAATAGCCAGTCCAACATTGCCCCCACACTAGTAATTAAGCCAGTCCAACATTGCCCCCACACTAGTAATTATAGCCAGTCCAACATTGCCCCCACACTAGTAATAATAGCCAGTAATAATAGCCAGTCCAACATTGCCCCCACACTAGTAATAATAGCCAGTCCAACATCGTCCCCCATTGCCCCCACTAGTAATAATAGCCAGTAATTATAGCCAGTCCAACATTGCCCCCACACTAGTAATAATAGCCAGTCCAACATTGCCCCCACACTAGTAATAATAGCCAGTCCAACATTGCCCCCACACTAGTAATAATAGCCAGTCCAACATTGCCCCCACACTAGTAATTATAGCCAGTCCAACATTGCCCCCACACTAGTAATAATAGCCAGTCCAACATTGCCCCCACACTAGTAATAATAGCCAGTCCAACATTGCCCCCACACTAGTAATAATAGCCAGTCCAACATTGCCCCCACACTAGTAATTATAGCCAGTCCAACATTGCCCCCACACTAGTAATAATAGCCAGTCCAACATTGCCCCCACACTAGTAATAATAGCCAGTCCAACATTGCCCCCACACTAGTAATAATAGCCAGTCCAACATTGCCCCCACACTAGTAATAATAGCCAGTCCAACATTGCCCCCACACTAGTAATTATAGCCAGTCCAACATTGCCCCCACACTAGTAATAATAGCCAGTCCAACATTGCCCCCACACTAGTAATTATAGCCAGTCCAACATTGCCCCCACACTAGTAATAATAGCCAGTCCAACATTGCCCCCACACTAGTAATAATAGCCAGTCCAACATTGCCCCCACACTAGTAATAATAGCCAGTCCAACATTGCCCCCACACTAGTAATTAATCCAACATTGCCACACTAGTAATTATAGCCAGTCCACATTGCCCCCACACTAGTAATTATAGCCAGTCCAACATTGCCCCCACACTAGTAATAATAGCCAGTCCAACATTGCCCCCACACTAGTAATAATAGCCAGTCCAACATTGCCCCCACACTAGTAATAATAGCCAGTCCAACATTGCCCCCACACTAGTAATTAGCCAGTAGCCAGTCCAACATTGCCCCCACACTAGTAATTATAGCCAGTCCAACATTGCCCCCACACTAGTAATAATAGCCAGTCCAACATTGCCCCCACACTAGTAATAATAGCCAGTCCAACATTGCCCCCACACTAGTAATTATAGCCAGTCCAACATTGCCCCCACACTAGTAATTATAGCCAGTCCAACATTGCCCCCACACTAGTAATAATAGCCAGTCCAACATTGCCCCCACACTAGTAATAATAGCCAGTCCAACATTGCCCCCACACTAGTAATTATAGCCAGTCCAACATTGCCCCCACACTAGTAATAATAGCCAGTCCAACATTGCCCCCACACTAGTAATAATAGCCAGTCCAACATTGCCCCCACACTAGTAATAATAGCCAGTCCAACATTGCCCCCACACTAGTAATAATAGCCAGTCCAACATTGCCCCCACACTAGTAATAATAGCCAGTCCAACATCGCCCCCACACTAGTAATAATAGCCAGTCCAACATTGCCCCCACACTAGTAATTAATAGCCAGTCCAACATTGCCCCCACACTAGTAATAATAGCCAGTCCAACATTGCCCCCACACTAGTAATAATAGCCAGTCCAACATTGCCCCCACACTAGTAATTATAGCCAGTCCAACATTGCCCCCACACTAGTAATAATAGCCAGTCCAACATTGCCCCCACACTAGTAATAATAGCCAGTCCAACATTGCCCCCACACTAGTAATAATAGCCAGTCCAACATCGCCCCCACACTATTAATAATAGCCCCCACACTAGTAATAATAGCCAGTCCAACATTGCCCCCACACTAGTAATAATAGCCAGTCCAACATTGCCCCCACACTAGTAATTAATAGCCAGTCCAACATTGCCCCCACACTAGTAATAATAGCCAGTCCAACATTGCCCCCACACTAGTAATAATAGCCAGTCCAACATTGCCCCCACACTAGTAATAATAGCCAGTCCAACATTGCCCCCACACTAGTAATAATAGCCAGTCCAACATTGCCCCCACACTAGTAATTATAGCCAGTCCAACATTGCCCCCACACTAGTAATAATAGCCAGTCCAACATCGCCCCCACACTAGTAATAATAGCCAGCCAACATTGCCCCCACACTAGTAATAATAGCCAGTAACATTGCCACACTAGTAATAATAGCCAGTCCACATTGCCCCCACACTAGTAATTAGCCAGTAACATTGCCACACTAGTAATTATAGCCAGTCCACATTGCCCCCACACTAGTAATTAGCCAGTAACATTGCCACACTAGTAATAATAGCCAGTCCACATTGCCCCCACACTAGTAATAATAGCCAGTCCAACATTGCCCCCACACTAGTAATTAAGCCAGACCAACATCGCCCCCACACTAGTAATTATAGCCAGTCCACATTGCCCCCAACATTAATAGCCCCAACACGCCCCCACTAGTAATAAGCCAGTAACATTGCCACACTAGTAATTATAGCCAGTCCACATTGCCCCCACACTAGTAATAAGCCAGTAACATTGCCACACTAGTAATAATAGCCAGTCCACATTGCCCCCACACTAGTAATAATAGCCAGACCAACATTGCCCCCACACTAGTAATAATAGCCAGTCCAACATTGCCCCCACAGTAATAATAGCTAGCCCCCACACTAATAAGCCAGTAACATTGCCACACTAGAATAATAGCCAACATTGCCCCCACACTAGTAATAATAGCCAGTCCAACATCGCCCCCATATTCACTAATATATAATAGCCAGTCCAACATTGCCCCCACACTAGTAATAATAGCCAGTCCAACATTGCCCCCACACTAGTAATTATAGCCAGTCCAACATTGCCCCCACACTAGTAATTATAGCCAGACCAACATTGCCCCCACACTAGTAATTATAGCCAGACCAACATTGCCCCCACACTAGTAATAATAGCCAGTCCAACATTGCCCCCACACTAGTAATTATAGCCAGACCAACATTGCCCCCACACTAGTAATAATAGCCAGACCAACATTGCCCCCACACTAGTAATTATAGCCAGACCAACATTGCCCCCACACTAGTAATAATAGCCAGTCCAACATCGCCCCCATAATCACTAATATATAATAGCCACTGCCAGTCCAACATCCAACTCACTGTACTTGTTGCGGCGTGCGCTCATGCAGAATAGAAAATCCACGAGCAGAGGGAGGGGTGATGACGTCAGCGCGCACCGCCACCGGGTGTACCAAAATGGCCGACCGCTCCGGAGCTAGGCCGAAGCCGCGGTCTTTCCTAAGGCCCCGGCGGCGGTGCGGTCCGCGGATCGCATACTGTGCCGATCCGAACAGGTCGACCCGTTCAGATCGCGGATCGGTCACGATCCGTTGCACCCCTACTTCTGAGCATGTGTGGATCTTTCACGTTGTTAAAGCCCACACACGACCATTATTTACAACCTTAAATACGACAACGTTAAAAATGCTTTAAAAAAATAGAGCATGTTCGAAATTTTTAATGGCCATTTTTTAGATTGTGAAAATTGCTCTGAAGCCCACACACGATAGTTTTTAATGACATTAAAAAAAAAAACTAATTTTTTAGAACCCGAAAAACGGTTGTGTGTACGCGGCATCAGAGGCGCCTCTCTTCTCTTTTATACTCTGTGGCTCCAGCTGGATTTACCTTCTAATCCCCTTGTGGAGGCTTCCATTGGTGGATGGACATTTTGGGCCAGATTCAGGTAGTTCAGAGCATCTTTGCTCTGGAGTAACGCTTCTCATTTGCGTTGCGCTGCAGAAATTTTAGGAGCAAGTGCTGTCATTCACGAAGCACTTGCTCCTAAAGTTGCGGCAGCGCATCGCAAATGAGCCGGCGGAATTCAAATTGGGCGGGTACGGGGCGTGTAGTATGCTAACTAAGCGCGTTCCCGCCGCGAACGTACTGCGCATGCGTCGAGTGTCAAAACATCCCCGTGCGCATGCTCCAAATTCTGTGAATGAACGTCAATGACGTCACATTCCCATTCATGAACGTTTTACGCAAGCGACGTTTTTTTTTTTTTTTTCCGACGCGATGACGACGCCTATACCTAACTTAGGATATTCCAACCCCATGTAGGTATAACTATGCGCCGCGTATCCCGTCCGGAAACGTCGTAACGTCACTGCGTCGCGCCGGAATTCGATCGTGAATTGCCGATTTCCGCTCATTAACATATTTTTTGAGCGTAAATCGGCGGGAACGCCCCCGGCGCCATTTTTAAGTTGAAGTAACGATGCGATGGCGAAACTCAGTTACGCTGCTCGCATCGGAACTTCAACCTGGCGTTTCTTGTTTTCTGGTTACAGAAAACAGAAACGCCGGCTCAAAGTCACAGTTAGGCTGGCGGATCACTGGATCCGCCAGCCTAACTGTTCCTGAATCTGGCCCTTTATGGTTACACAACCCATCACATTGCTATAATATTTTTATATGGACTAGAGACTGAAGGACCTAGGAATAAATGGTTGTGGAACGAATCATTTGAGTTTCCATTATTTCTTATGGGGAAATTTGCTTTGATATACAAGTGCTTTGAATTACGAGCATGTTTCTGGAGCGAATTATGCTCGTAATCCAAGGTTCCACTGTATATTAGGTTCAGGGAAGAGAGATACACTCCAAAATACCCTTCCACCTCCAAAATACACTAAAATCTCATCATGAAAAGGGCAAAAAGGTGTATCGCTCTTCCCTGATCCTCCACCTTACCCAGGACTGTTTCCTCACTGATTAACGTTTGGTGTCTTTGTAGGTGTCGGATGCCAGCGGCGCCATGAAAGTGTCTGTGGTGGCAGAAGAAAACCCGTTCTCCAAAGCCATGCTGATTTCTGAAGAATGCTTCATCTTGGATCACTCCGCCGACAAAAAGATCTTTGTGTGGAAAGGTCGGGTTTCCTGTTTAATTAATTTCCAGCGTCATATGCGACAATCAAATCATCAAGTTTTCCATTCTTTTGTTACACTGAGCTCAGCGCCGAGCGCCAACCCCGATCCAGAGAGAAGGAAATATCCCACAAGACAATTTATACTATTGTGACGTCACCAAGAATATTCCAAGTTGTGCCGGTCATACTAATCCCAAAATTTATTTTTAGACTATACAGTGATTGCTACATTAACTTTTGTTTAACCACTTAAGCCCCGGATCATTATGCAGGTTAAGGACCTTGCCCCTTTTTTGCGATTCGGCACTGCGCCGCGTTAACTAACAATTGCGCGGTCGTGCGACGTGGCTCCCAAACAAAATTGGCGTCATTTTTTTCCCACAAATAGAGCTTTCTTTGGGTGGTATTTGATCACCTCTGCGGTTTTTATTCTTTGCGCTATAAACAAAAATAGAGCGACAATTTTGAAAAAAATACAATATTTTTCACTTTTTGCTATAATAAATATCCCCCCCCCCCCCCAACTGTGTATTTGCTCTGTTTGTTTTTTACATCAATAGAAAACTCTTTTGTTAAAGCGGAGCTCCAGCCGCAATTTTTTTTTTTTTTAAAGTCAGCAGCTACTAACAGTGTAGCTGCTGACTTTAAATAAGGACACTTACCTTGTCCTACTTGCCCGCGCTGATGGCCCCCCCGATGCCGGTCCCACGATCGCTCCGGGTCCCGTGCCGCCATCCACACTATGGGAAACAGGCAGTGACGCCGTACGGCTTCACTGCCCATTTCCTACTGCGCCTGCGTGAGTCTCACGCTGGCTTGTGAATGGGGCGCTGCTCTCTGAGAACACACACAGTTCCCAGAAAGCAGCGCGCCCCATTCACAAGGAGAAGGAGAAGAAGAAAAGGCACCGCGGAGTGGAAGAGGCAGATTACGGACTTCCGCATAGCAACAGGTATTTCGGGTGAGTATTTTTTTTTTTCAGGTTTTTTTTTATTTCATTTTTTTTAAACAACATGGGAAAATGTTGTTTTCCTGGGTGGAGCTCCGCTTTAAAAAAAAAAAATATATCCCCAAAAAAGATATAAAAAAAAAACCATACGTATTCTTCTACCTATTTTTGGTCAAAAAAATTGCAATGGGCGTTTATTGATTGGTTTGCGCAAAATCTATAGCGTTTACAAAATAGTGAGAGTTTTATGCCATTTTTTATTAATATATTATTTTTTTTACTACTAATAGCGGCGATCATTTGAATTTTTTCGTGACTGCGACATTATGGTAGACACATCGGACAATTTTGGCACATTTTTGGGACCATTGTCATTTTCACAGCGAAAAGTGCTATAAAAATGCACCGGTTACTGTGAAAATGACAATGCAGTGAAGAAGTTAACCCCTAGGGGGCGTTGTAGGGGTTAAGTGTTGCCTCATATGTGTTTCTAACTATAGGGGGGCGGGGCTGGACGTGTGACATCAGTGATCGTCTTTCTCTATATCAGGGAACAGATGATCAGTGACAGTGACAGTGCCACTGTGCCACTGTGCCACTGTGAAGAATGGGGAAGGTTTGTTTACACTCAGCTCTCCCCGTTCTTCAGCTCCTGTGACCGATCATGGGACTCGATGACTGTGAGCTGCCTGGTTCCTGAAACATCAAAGCAACTCCAAACCATAACATTTCCACCACCATGCTTCACAGTTAGTATGTGGCACTTATTCTAAAATACGGTCTGCAGTTTACAGCAAACGTATCTACTGTTACTGTGACCAACAGCTATATCTTTAAAAATTAAGGCCCAGATTCATAGAGAATTAGATTATCGTAGCGTATCAGAAATACACTACGCCGCCGTTTTTTACCTGGCTCTACGTGGAATCCAGGTAGATTTTGTCCAGTAAACGACGGCGGCGTAGTGTATTTCTCCCGTCGCAATCCATCTACGCGAGTAGGGGGCGTGAAGGATTTAAAATAGGCGCGTTCCCGCGGCGATCGAACTGCGCATGCTCCGTTCGCAAATTTCCCGCCGTGCATTGCGCGAAATCACGTCGTTACGTCATTCGTTGTTTGAGTAGCGTCGTTTACGGACATTTCTATTCCCGAACGACTTACGTAAAAAAAAAAATAATAATTAAATTCGACGCGGGAACGACGGCCATACTTAACATGGGCTACGCACCGTTAGACCAGCAAAAAGCTTGTCTAACAGTACGTAAAAAAAAATAGACGTGAGCGATTGCGAAGACTGCTCGTATCTTCGTGGATCGCCGTAAAAAGTCATTTGCATATCCCGACGCATCAAAACGACGCGAACTCCTCCCAGCGGCCGCAAAAATATCGCAGCGTAGATCCGAAGGCTTACGAAGACGTAAGCCTCTCGGCCCGAAGCCGCCGTATCATGGTTTGAGGATTCAAACTAGTGATACGGCGCGCGAAATTTTGAAATTACTCCTGTCTAACACCAGTTAGACAGGCGTAATCGCTCTATGAATCTGGGCCACTGTTTTCCCCTAAAAAGTTGAAAAGGTGCGATCTCTTTCTGATTGTAGTTATATGCGCGTTGACCAGTGGCGTAACCAGAGTTATGGGCGCCCGGGGCAGAATTTTTTTTTCGCCCCCCCCCCCTTGTATAATCATCCACTCTGGTTATAAGGATCTGTAATGTATCCCTCTCAGGGCTTTCAGCATGTAAGGGGTAAATTATTGCAGGATTAATCATTTAACCCCTTACTGTAAGGGATTAACAGACTGACCCCCCCCCCCCACAACCACAGATCCCCCATCATAGACTGAACCCCCCCCCACAATCACAGATCCCCCATCACAGACTGACCCCCCCACAATCACAGATCCCCCATCACAGACTGACCCCCTAAATAACAGACCTCTCATCACAGATGGATCCCCCCAATCACAGATAGACCCCCCACAATCACAGACCCCCTATTTAACAGACCTCAGACAGTAACCCCCACCATAGTGCAGACCTCAGACAGTAACCCCCAGTAGTGCAGACCTCAGACAGTAACCCCCACAATAGTGCAGACCTCAGACAGTAACCCCCACAATAGTGCAGACCTCAGACAGTAACCCCCATAATAGTGCAGACCTCAGACAGTAACCCCCAGTAGTGCAGACCTCAGACAGTAACCCCCAGTAGTGCAGACCTCAGACAGTAACCCCCAGTAGTGCAGACCTCAGACATTAACCCCCAGTAGTGCAGACCTCAGACTAGGGTTGCCACCTGTCCGGTTTTGACCCGGACAGTCCGGGTTTGGACACATGTGCCCGGTTTTGAAGCCTCCTGAAACCCGGGCACATTTAAAAAGAAAAAAAAAATTTGACAGCCTGTCAGAAGCTACATACAGAGCGGCCATTATAAATACAAGCTGACACACTGCAGCAGACTGAGAAAAAAAAATCATCATTAATTTTTTGCTAGAAAATGACTCTATGGTGGTCTTTGCAACTTTTTATGTTGCGCGGCATAGAGCTGCACGATTCTGGCTAAAACGACAACTGCAATTTTTTTGCTTAGAAGATAGATGACGATTCTCTCACGATTCGTACGGCATAACATCATCTTTCACATTAAAATGAAAAAAAAAAATGGGCTAACTTTACTGTTTTGTTTTTATGGTTTTTATTATTCAATGAAGTGGGCAAATGCAGCGTGATATAAAATATTGCAGCAATTCCCATTTTTGTCTCTGCTAATATATATATAATGTTTGGTGGTTCCAAGTAATTTTCTAGCAAAAAATATTGCTTTTTAACAAGTGTTGGACTTTAAGTGGTTACATTTCTTGCATTTACACACAGAAGTTTGATCTAAAAAGGAAGTTGGTTACAATGTTTCATGTTGTTTACAAACTTGGCAGACTGTCCGGATATTTTCTTTACACACAGAAGTGTATCCCTTTGATATAAGAAGAAAGCGTTAGTTACAATGTTTCCTGCTAACTTAGCAGACTGCCCAGATATTTTCTTTTGACAGCTGAAAGTCTCTCCACTTGTTATATGAAAGAATCAGCAAACTCTGCATTGGAGATGTCAGGGGGGAGGGGAATCGACATCACAATTTTAACGATTAATTGTGCAGCTCTAGCACGGTACTGTATTTGCGCAGCAATTTTTCAAACGTGTTTTTTTTTTGGAAATAAACTGTTTCATTCATTAAAAAAAAACACTAAAGTTAGCACGATTTTTTTTGGTATCCTAAGCGATGCTTTACATTTTTTTAGGTTACATGTTTAGAGCTACAGAGGAGATCTAGTGCTAGAATTATTGCTCTCGCTCGAATGATCGCGACGTATGTAACCTGTGTGTATCTGGCTCTGATACTAGCCAGTGCCTACCCAGCCACTGACTGGTATCTCTCCCTAGCCTGTCCCCACACACCCTCTCACCTGCTGACCTGTGGATGGGGGAATCACTCCTGTAGTGTTATTGTGTTCTGCCAGTGAGTACAATGATCAGTGTTGCTATCTATAGCTGGCAGCACTGATTGTTTTTGGAAAAACAGGCTGGTTGTACTCAAGTCAATTAATAGATTGACTCATGTAAAACCAGCTAGCCCATACATAGATCAACTATGGCTGGTCTCTGCATAATTGGTGTAATTTCAATTCATGTATGACCCGCTTAACCACTACGCAGTCCCTAAACATCCTTCCACTCCTATACATTGTGCCCACTGTCATACCCTCCACACTCCTCTCCTGTACATAGTGACCACTGTCATACTCTCCACACTCCTCTCCTGTACATAGTGCCCACTGTCATACCCTCCACACTCCTCTCCTGTACATACTGCCCACTGTCATACCCTCCACACTTCTCTCCTGTACACACTGCCCACTGTCATACCCTCCACACTCCTCTCCTGTACATACTGCCCACTGTCATACCCTCCACACTTCTCTCCTGTACACACTGCCCACTGTCATACGCTCCACACTCCTCTCCTGTACATACTGCCCACTATCATACCCTCCACACTCCTCTCCTGTACATACTGCCCACTATCATACCCTCCACACTCCTCTCCTGTACATACTGCCCACTGTCATACCCTCCACACTCCTCTCCTGTACATACTGCCCACTGTCATAACCTCCACACTCCTCTCCTGTACATACTGCCCACTGTCATACCCTCCACACTCCTCTCCTGTACATAGTGCCCACTATCATACCCTCCACACTCCTCTCCTGTACATAGTGCCCACTATCATACCCTCCACACTCCTCTCCTGTACATAGTGCCCACTGTCATACCCTCCACACTCCTCTCCTGTTCATACTGCCCCCATCATACCCTCCACACTCCTCTCCTGTACATACTGCCCACTGTCATACCCTCCACACTCCTCTCCTGTACATACTGCCCACTGTCATACCCTCCACACTCCTCTCCTGTACATACTGCCCACTGTCATAACCTCCACACTCCTCTCCTGTACATACTGCCCACTGTCATACCCTCCACACTCCTCTCCTGTACATACTGCCCACTGTCATACCCTCCACACTCCTCTCCTGTACATACTGCCCACTGTCATATCCTCCACACTCCTCTCCTGTTCATACTGCCCCATCATACCCTCGCACTCCTCTCCTGTACATAGTGCTCCCATCATACCCTCCACACTCCTCTACTGCATATACTGGTCACTGTTACACCCCCTTCACTCCTTTCCTGCAAGTAATACCTACCCTCTGCACTCATTTCCTGTACATAATGTCTTACACTTTGCACTCCTTTCCTACACATACCAACATACGCGCCACACTCTTGTATATACTGTT
Source organism: Rana kukunoris (assembly GCA_029574335.1). Taxonomy (NCBI): domain Eukaryota; kingdom Metazoa; phylum Chordata; class Amphibia; order Anura; family Ranidae; genus Rana; species Rana kukunoris. The sequence goes on from CM056053.1 coordinate 7,888,481, forward strand.
GTAAATTCTGCACTCCCTCCCTGCACATACTGTAATACCCTCTGTACTTAATGAAAATTAAAAGGTGAACTAATGCCCCTGATCTCCACTGCACTTACCTCTGTAGTAATGGAAGAGTTTTATTTTTTTTAAATGATTGTGCTGAGGTTTATTCATGTCAGTGAGACTCTTACTTGTGGCACAGCAAAGTAAGCATATTTTATAGGTAAAATAATTATTTCGTTTAATTTAATCATGCCTCGTGAGGCCCCTCCCTCAATATGGCCACACCCACCATATGTAGTGGCGTGTTCGGGTTTGGCTTGAGGAAAAGGTGGCAACCCTACCTCAGACAATAACCCCCAATAGTGCAGACCTCAGACATTAACCCCCAATAGTGCAGACCTCAGACATTAACCCCCAATAGTGCAGACCTCAGACAATAACCCCCAGTAGTGCAGACCTCAGACATTAACCCCCAGTAGTGCAGACCTCAGACATTAACCCCCAATAGTGCAGACCTCAGACATTAACCCCCAATAGTGCAGACCTCAGACAATAACCCCCAATAGTGCAGACCTCAGACATTAACCCCCAATAGTGCAGACCTCAGACAATAACCCCCAATAGTGCAGACCTCAGACATTAACCCCCAATAGTGCAGACCTCAGACATTAACCCCCAATAGTGCAGACCTCAGACAATAACCCCCAGTAGTGCAGACCTCAGACAGTAACCCCCAGTAGTGCAGACCTCAGACAGCGGCGTGTGTGGTTTCCCTCAAGCGCGGGGTCCTCCTCCTCTGTGGGTGTGAACAGAGAGGAGGGCCGCCGCCGGGTGTACCAAGATGGCCGCCGCTCCGGAGCTAGGCCGAAGCCGGGGACTTTCCTAGGCCGAGGCTACGGAGCGCTCTGCGGAGCCGGTGGATGGATTCGCCCCCCCCCATTTTTCGCCCGGTGCGACAGCCCCCCCTGCCCCCCCCCCGCTACGCCAGTGGCGTTGACCCCAAACACATGTGGTTATTGGAAACTTTTTTTTTAGCATCAAATAGTCACTTCTTGGGCTGAATTTGCTGGACCGGCCAGATTAGAAGTTGTTTGGAAAGATACCATCTTCAGATCATTTTTTTTTTTTTTTACAGGAATATCAACTTTATTGCCTAAGATATAAGCGGATGATAATAATTACGTTTTTTTTTTCAGGTAAAAATGCGAATGGAAGTGAGAGAAAAGCTGCAATGAAAACAGCGGAAGATTTTATCCAGCAAATGAATTACCCTAAAAACACACAGGTACTGGGGGATGGGAAAAGGAATGTCATGTGATGTAATAAGGCGATACCATGAGCAGCACGGTACCTGCAGTCCACCCCTTCACCGCTCCCAAGATGGGGCTAGCAGGACTTTTTTTTACCATCCTGCTAGCGCAGCGCTCCAGTGTGAAAGCCCTCGGGGCATTTACACTGAAGACACAGCAGTGGCTGTTTAACCACTTAAGGACCGCCTAACGCCGATATACGTCGGCAGAATGGCACGGCTGGGCACAATCACGTAAGGGTACGTCCCCTTTAAGTGCCCAGCCGTGGGTCGCTGGTGCGCGCCCGCGACCTGGTCCGAAGCTCCACGGCCGCAGGATCCGCGGACCCGATCGGCGCCGGTGTTCCGCGATCGGTCACAGGAGCTGAAGAACAGGGAGAGGTGTGTGTAAACAAACCTTCCCTGTTCTTCACAGTCAGTGATTGTCTGTTCCCTGTTATAGGGAAAGATGATCAATGATGTCACACGTCCAGCCCCGCCCCCCTACAGTTAGAAACACATATGAGGTCACACTTAACCCCTACAGCGCCCCCTAGTGGTTAACTCCTAAACTGCAATTGTCATTTTCACAGTAATCAGTGCATTTTTATAGCACTTTTCGCTGTGAAAGTGACAATGGTCCCAAAAATGTGTCAAAATTGTCCGATGTGTCCGCCATAATGTCGCAGTTACGAAAAAAATGCTGATCGCCGCCATTAGTAGTAATAAAAATGCCATAAAACTATCCCCTATTTTGTAAACGCTATGGGCCAGATTCACAGAGCCATTACTCCAATCTGTCTCCTGATACGCCGGCGTACTTTCAAATTTCCCGCGTCGTATCATTAGTTTGAATCCTCAAACCATGATACGATGGCTTCAGGCTTCGATCCGACAGGCTTACGTCTTCGTACGCCGTCGGATCTACGCTGCAATCTTTTTCCGCCCGCTGGGTGGAGTTTGCGTCGTTTTCCGCGTCGGGGTATGCAAATTTGCTTTTTCCGGCGATCCACGAAGTTACGATCGTCCGTCGCATTCTCTTATGGCATCTGTAGTCATCTTTTTGCTGCATAAAGTTAGGGAAGCAAAAATTTGGTCTATAGTTAGACAGCCCATGTTAAGTATGGCCGTCGTCCCCGCGTGGAATTAAAATTTTTTGTTTTTGCGTAAGTCGTCCGGGAATAGGAATGTACGTAAACGACGCTACTCAAAAAAAAAAAACCTGACGTAATTTCGCGCAATGCACGACGGGAAATTTCTGAATGGAGCATGCGCAGTTCGATCGCCGCGGGGACGTGCCTAATTTAAATGCTTCACGCCCCCTAATCGCGTATTTCGATTCCGCCGCGAGAAATACACTACGCCGCCGTACCTTACGGGCCGAAATCTACCTGAATTCGTCGTAGAGCCAGGTAAAATACGGCGGCGTAGAGTATCTCTGATACTCTGCGCCAGGGCAATTGTACCTGAATCTGGCACTATAACTTTTGCGCAAACCAAGCGTTAAACGCTTATTGCGATTTTTTTTTAACCAAAAATAGGTAGAAGAATACGTATCGGTGTAAACTGAGGAAAAAAAAGTTTTTTTATATATATTTTTTGAGGAAATTTCTTATAGAAAAAAGTAAAAAATATAGCATTTTTTTTTCAAAATTGTCGCTCTATTTTTGTTTATAGCGCAAAAAATAAAAACCGCAGAAATGATCAAATACCACCAAAAGAAAGCTCTATTTGTGAGAAAAAAAGGACGCCAATTTTGTTTGGGAGCCACGTCGTACGACCGCGCAATTGTCTGTTAAAGCGACGCATTGCCAAATCGCAAAAAGGGGCAAGGTTCTTTAGCTGCATAATGGTCTGGGTCTTAAGTGGTTAAGGTCGGTTTGCAGGCGATATTTTTAGCGCAATAGCGCCTGTAAAACGACCTGGTGTAAAAGGATCTTAGACTAAAACTAAAGTTTGCTGCCAGAATTAGCACTGGTTCATTCACAAACTGAAGCATAATAAACATGGTTTATTCTTGGAAAGGAAATAATATAGCTTACTATGCTTCAGTTAAGAATAAACACAGGAGCGATCGGTACAGATCACACACTGTATTCATTCAGAAAAGGAAGGGTCCGGTAAATATTTCATTTACCTTCCCCAACTCTCCATCCTGAAACATCCCCCATGGCAGCCAGCGGGAGAGGAAAGGAGGGAAGTTGGCAGCACTGCAGAGGGGAGACAGGGGGTGTCAGGAAGCAGGGGGTGGGGCGGCACTGCACAGGGTGATTAGTGTGTGCCCAGGCGCACCAGGCACACCCGGCACACTCTGTGCGCACACCTATGCTTTTCAGTATGGGCACCTACTAGGAAATTAGGATGGATTGCCCTCCTTTAGGTTTACCATGTGACTAGGGTGACCACGTGTCCCAGATTGCCCGGGACAGTCCCGCATTTTGCAGTTCTGTCCCGGGCACATTCCCGGCCAGGACAATACAGTGTCCCGGAATGAAACTGACACAGCCACCCCCCAGGGCCAATCTGATGCCCCCAAAAAAGGCCGCCACATCACCGCTTTACTCACTGACAGTACTTGTCCTGGCTGGGAATGCCTGGAGGAGCACAGTCCCCGCCCCCTGCTTGTGATTGGAGAAATCATAAAGCTCCAGAGCTTATTAAATGAGTAGAAGTTCTGCTGACTTCCATCATCCAATCATGTGCAAGCAAAAATGCTGTTTTTCTTATTTTCCTAGCACACGATTGGGTATTCTTTTCAAAGTGCACCTTTGCCTCGTTTACTAAGCTCTGGAACAACTGCCCTTTGCAAAGTGTACAGTCTATTTGCCTTTAGTGAACCAACCCCTCTGTGAAAGCACCAAGGCCCAGATCCACAAAGGCTTTACGCCGGCGTATCTCCAGATATGCCGCCGTAATTTCAAATGTGCGCCGTCGCATCTTTACGCCGATCCACAAAGCGAGATACGCCGAAAAACATGGCTTCAGCCGTTCTGACGTAACTTGCCTACCCCGGCGTATCGTGGGCACATAGTTACGCTGGACGCATTCGGCGTTCCCATTAAAAATATGCAAATGAACAAGATACGCCGATTCACGAACGTAAGATGCGCTCGTCGCTGTAAGCTACGCCGTTTACGTAAGGCGTACTGTACGTCCGGCGTAAAGTTACCCCTGCTATATGAGGCGCAGTCCATGTTAAGGTATGGACGTCGGAACGTCGTTTACATAAGGCGTACGTGAATGCGCCTGGGCGTAAGTTACGCTCACGTCGTACGCAGTGTTCGACGTATCTTAGGAATTCTAGCCAGCATAATTCTGAGCATGCGCACAGGGATATGTTCACGGACGGCACATGCGCCGTTCGTTCGGCCATGCATCTACATGGGGTCACGCTTCATTAGCATACAACACGCCCCCTACCTGCCTACTTTGAATTACGCGGGCTTACGCCGGCCCATTTACGCTACGCCGTCGTAACTTAGGACGCAAGTGCTTTGTGAATACTGCACTGGCCTCTCTAAATTGCGGCGGCGTAGCGTAAAAAAAGATACGCTACGCCGCTCTAATTATACGCCGCCCTACCAAGTCTTCACTCCCGCAGTTACACGTCTTTAGTAAAGACCTAAAGAGTTGGAGAGGGCCCCGGGCATGAGGAAGGGAACGCCAGAGAAAGGGGACAGCAGGAGGGGTGACCAGGGAATAAAAATGTAGTCAGTAGGAATTCTCTACATACTAAGGGCCAGATTCTCAAAAGAGATACGACGGTGTATCGCAGGAAACACCGTCCTATTCCCCGGGTATCTATGCGTCTGATTCCTAGAATCACTTACGCATAGATACGGCGAAGATCCAACAGGTGTGAAACACTTACACCGTCGGATCGTAGATGTAATGACTGCGCTGGCCGCTAGGTGGCCTTTACGTTGATTTCTCATTTGCCTATGCAAATGAGCCTAATACGCCGATTCCCGAACGTTTTTACGCCGCCTCGTCGTCGTGTCCGTAAGCGTAAACCTACCCCTGCTATATGAGGGGTAGGCTTACGAAGTTCCGTCGTATGCCATGTTAAGTATGGCGTCGGGTCAGCGTCGTCTTTTTCCGTCGTTTTACTAAGTCGTTCGCGAATAGGGCATTGCGTGAATGACGATCACGTCGTTTTCACGTCGGTTTCATCGCCGCCGCAAGTTACGTTGCAAGTGCTTTCAGAATACGGCACTTGCTCTAGTAAGTTGCGGTGGCGTAGTGTAAATGGCTTACGCTACGCCGCCGCGGATTCTACAAGAATCTGGCCCTATGGCTATTCTCATGTAATCTATCAAAACAAAAGCGTTTCGTATTTTTTTTTTTTATTGTAATAAAATTTAATTAAATTGCATTTGCTAATTAGTTCATATTTAGCTATACAGTTTTTTTTTCAAAAAATAAATCAGAAAATAGATCATGTCAGAATATCTGCTTGTCTGCAGTGCCACCTAGTGGCGAGGAACCCTAACAGCTCTTTCTGAGTTCCTACATCGTAAACCAGTGTTTTTCAACCTTTTTTTTGTGGTGTATGTGACATAGGCTTTTTTTTGGGCTGACCTACCTGACCTACATGCACTGACGGTAGTGATAGGGTGACCAGACATCCCTGGTTTACGGGGACAGTCCCCGGATTGAGGACACTGTCCCCGGATTGAGGACACTGTCCCTGGACCAAGTCTGTCCCCAGTTTTGTCCCCGGATGGAATTTGAACAGGGGCTTTGGTAATTTCAAAGACAGTCAGTGCATAAAAAAAATCTGAATTACACCCCCCCCTTCCCCCCCGCTGCTCCTACTAGTTTAGGGGGTGTATTTTTTTTCCATGATCTGTGCCCCTTTCTGATGATCATGTGCTGGTTGGAGAGGAGGGACCAGTTCTTCAGTTTCGATGTCCACAGGTACCTGCTGATCTTTATGTACAAAGGCAGAATGGTGGTCTTCCTATGTAAACAAGGCAGATTGCCGTTCTGCCAGTATGGAAGACATTGATCCCGTGTTCCTGCAAAGGTACAGGGATCTATGCCTTCCCTTAGTAAAAGCACCTCCCCACAGAAAAAAAAACACTTGTTAGGCACACATTTAACCCTTTTATTGCCCTAGATGTTATCCCCGTCCCAGACAAAGTCATTAGTGCAGTGACAGTGCATATTTTTAGCACTGATCAGTGAATTAGTGTCATCCGTTTCCAAAAAGTGTCAGTTAGTGTCCGATTTGTCCACTGCAATATCGCAGTCTCGAAATGAGTCGCAGATCGCCGCCATTACTACTAAAAAAATAATATATTTCCCCTGATTTCATTTATAAGATCTGGTCACCTTAGGTAGGTGACCTACATACACTGACCTACCTGACATACATACACTTCCAGATACGCCGTCGTATCTCTGTTTTTGCGGCGTCGGATCTATGCGCCTGATTCTTAGAATCAGTTCCGCATAGATTTGCCTTAGATCTGACTGGCGTAAGTCACTTACACCGTCGTATCTAAGTTGCATATTTACGCTGGCCGCTAGGTGGCGTTTCGGTCCATTTCCGCATTGAATATGCAAATGAGCTAGATACGCCTATTCCCGAACGTATTTGCGCCCGCTTGTCGTAGTTTACATCGTTTGCGTAAGCGTAAACTTACCCCTGCTATATGAGGGGTAACGTTGCGTAGGTCCGACGTATGCAATGTTAAGTATGGACGTCGGGACAGCGTCGTCTTTTTCCGTCGTTTGCGTAACTCGTTCACAAATAGGGCTTTGCGTAAGTTACGTTCACGTCGAAACCAATGTATTTGCGGCGAAATTTGGAGCATGCGCACTGGGATACGTCCACGGACGGCGCATGCGCAGTTAAAAAAAAAACGTCAAAAACGTGGGGTCATGATTGATTTACATGAAACAAGCCCACCTCATCCACATTTGAATTACCCGGGCTTACGCCGGGCCATTTACGCTACGCCGCCGCAACTCTGGACGCAAGTGCTTTGAGAATACGACACTTGCGTCTCTAGGATACGCTACGCCCCGCTCGTAGATGCGCCCATCTACGAGAATCTGGCCCACTGACGGTAGTGACCTACATACACTGACCTACCTACACTGACGGTAGTGACCTACATACACTGACCTACCTACACTGACGGTAGTGACCTATATACAGCGGTGAGTGCAGTATGTGGAAGGGAGCAGGGAATCAGCACTTGGAATAATATGCTATTGCAGTTCTTGGTACCTGAATGATTTATAAAATATTGCACACTTTATGATATTTTTCTCTATAGCACTTGAGAAACAAATTGCACAATTAATTGCTATATATATATATATATATATATATATATATATATATATATATATATATATATATATATATATATATATATATATATATATATATATATATATATATATATATATATTAAATTGTATTTAATTATTCTTGCACATAGCACTTTGTATTGTTTTGCACAGATGTAGCACATTTTGCACAATTACTGATTGCATTGTAATGAAAAGTATTACTGCTTGATGAATAGCAGCTCAAGCTCACGGTCACCCATACTTTGTAGCATTTAGTACCATCGGGAACATATGCTGGCGATATTTGTGGGTGCAGTCAGAGCAGCTATTGCAACTAGGGTGAACACGTGTCCCGGATTTCCCGGGACAGTCCCGCATTTTGCAGGTCTGTCCCGGGCACATTCATTTCAGGACAATACAGTGTCCCTGAATAAAACTGACACAGCCACCACACGGGCCAATCCGATGCCCCCAAAAAAGGCCGCCACATCACCGCTTTTACTCCAACAGTCCTTGTCTTGGCTGGGAAAGCCTGGAGGAGCACAAACACGCCCCCTGCTTGTGATTGGAGAAATTATAAATCCCGCCTCTTGTGTCCAATCACTGTGCTGTGATTTATTACAGCACAAGATGATTTTTGGGAAGGGAGGGTGTCCCTGAATTGTAGTTTGGAAATGTGGTCACCCTAATTGCAACCATTTACAAATGTCAACAGCACAGGGTATATACATACGTATAGGGCTAGATTCAGGTAGGAGCGGCTTAATTTTAAACCTGCCTAGCGTACGGTATTTACACTACGCCGCCGCAACTTTTTCAGGCAAGTGCTTTATTTTAGGGCTGTTACTGATCAAAATTTTTGTGTTCGATTAATCGTTTTTTTTTTTTTTAATCGATTAATCGACTAATTTTGATTAATTATAACGCACATACAGATCCAACTACTTTTAGCTGATCTCCTTGCAGGCCGATTCCCAGTGCAGCTCCAACCACTGGAAAAATGGATAGCAGGATACAAAACGCACACAAAGGCAGCGCTCGATGGGAAGAGCATTAAAACTTTTATAGTCTTCAACTAGGTAACAAAATAAATATTGCCCTGGCGATAAAATCGATGTAGCTACATAAACTGTAAAAATGGTGCGAGTAATACCAAACGGGAGCAAAAGCAGTCATAAAAACATGTAGCCAAGTATGATACTGGTATAAAAATGGGCACACTGATGCCACTGCTGAATCCAGGTGAGGAGGGGTTAACATCAGTCCGTCGGGATGTAGATGTCCCGTGAAGGGAACTATCACAACTCCCAGTGGATGGTTGTAGAATCCCAGGTTGATAGAGGGAAGTGATAGAGGGAAGTGTAACAGCCCTTGCGTGTGGCAGATGGTAAGGTCCCGTCGGCATGCAGATATGAAGGCACAGCAAAGGGGCCCTTCAGATGGACACGGCAAGCCCCACCGGTGCCAGCGACATTACCGGATCTCCGACGGAACTCCCTGAAGGCCCAGAAACCGGCGGAGAGGTGAGTACCAATCAAAAGAATTTTAATCGACCAAAAAGATTTTGATCAATCAAAAAAATTAAAGATTAATCGATCAATTAAAAGTTAATTTGCACAGCCCTACTTTATTCTCAAAGCACTTGCCTGTAAAGTTGAGGCAGCGTAGTGTAAATGGCCCGTCTTAAGTCAAATTGGGCAGGTAGGGGGAGTGTATTATTTTAATAAGGCACGATCCCGCGCCGAACGTACTGCGGATGCGCCACCTGTGAATTGATCCCAGTGCGCATGCTCTAAATCACGACGTCAATACGACATGTAAACTACGTGACACTTACGCAAAGCCCTATTCGCGAACGTTTTATGAAAACGACGTGAAAAAAAACGCCCGCACGCCGTCCAACTTAACATTGGCTGTGCCTCATACAGCAGGGTTAACATTACGACGGTCCTACGCTAACGCAAACGACGTAAAAAAAAAATAGCGCCGGGCGTACGTTCGTTCGGGAATCGGCGTATAGGCTCATTTGCATATTTTAGACGGGAACGCCACCTAGCGTAACAGACTTACGCCAGTTGGATCCAATGGAAATCTCCATTGTTAGCCCTGAGTGTGAGCGGCGAGCGCCGGGACCGATCTGATCCCAAGCGCTGCCGAATGTGGCCAAGTGCGGCCGAGTACCATAGCAAGTCCCACCTTCTGGAGCCTGCGCAACGCCTATGATGGACGTCCCACTGGTCCAATGCCGGGGCCGCAGGGCGTGTGATGTCCATCATAGGCGCTGCAGACTCCAGAAGGCAGGAATTACAATGCGGCCGCCGTGCCTCATCCCCGCATGGTGCTCAGGTGGGTGGCTCTCCTCTGCTCCCAGGCTCCCCGGCTCTCCTCTCCTCCTCGGCTCCTCCTCAGGCTCTGACGACTGACAGAATGACTGACTCTGCCTGCTGTGACACCGCACACCACGGCTGAGGTAGGTCATACAGTGTATGTTAATGTCAGAGTGTAGGTAGGTCACTATGGGCGAGATTCAGGAAAGAGATAAGACGGCTTATCTCCAGATAAGTCGTCTTATCTCTGCGTCTGAGCCCTCCTATCTATGCGACTGATTCATTAATTACACTCCTCATGACCGGTTCAGTAGTTCCATAACCCCTCCTCATCTCCTCCCCATCTCTATAATCCATTTTCATCCTTCCTTGCTATTCATATGCATAACTCCTCCTCCACTCACCCCCCCCACCCCCATTTTCATAACTACTTCTCTTCTCCATAATGCTTTTTCAACCCCCCTACTCTTCATCTTCATAACTCATCCTCATCTCAATAACCCTTCTTCATCTTCTCCTCAGCTCAATGATCCCTCCTCATCCCCCCTACTCTTCATCTTAATAACTCCTCCCCCCTCATCTCCATAACCCCTCCTTCTGCACAGGCAAAGAGCACAGGAAGTTATCAGTTCACAAGATTTCTGGCAGGATCAGCAGGTATTTTTTGCACTTATTGAGCAGATATAACAAAACACTTCCAATGGTCTATGAAAAGGGTGAAAAGGGAGTAAATAAGAGACGTTTACTGTCAAGCTTTACATACACTTCAAGCTTTCCCCATCCCATTGTATAATTTTTTTTCCAGATTCAAGTTATTCCAGAGGGAGGGGAAACGCCGATCTTCAAGCAGTTCTTCAAAGACTGGAGAGACAAGGATGAAAGTGACGGCTTCGGAAAGGTTTACGTCACCGAGAGGATCGCTCGTATTCAGCAAGTGGATTTTGATGCATCTAAGCTGCACGATTCTCCGGAAATGGCGGCTCAGCACAACATGGTGGATGACGGATCCGGGAAGGTCGAGGTAAAAGTAGTTTTCTTTAAGGAGATATGCAGTAAAAAAGATTACTACTTTTTAAAGTTTGAATGTTTTTAACCATTCAGGATAATGCAGACTTCTCAGGGCTGGCTGTGTGTGCCGTTATTCAGTTGTATTCTCTCCCTGGTAATATTTGTAGTTGTAGTCAGTTGTATTCTCTCCCTGCTCATATTTGTAGTTGTAGTCAGTTGTATTCTCTCCCTGCTCATATTTGTAGTTGTAGTCAGTTGTATTCTCTCCCTGGACATATTTGAGAAGAGAAGCAGGGAGAGGACCAGGGACGACGACAGAGGAGCATGGGCGCAGAGGCGGCTCTAGGCTTTGTGAGGCCTTAGGCAAAACTTGACATGGGACCCCACTCACGCCCATGATGGGAAAAATAATTCAAGGACAAGAGCCTCTTCCCCACAACCCTGGCCGGTGGTTGTGGGGGTCTGCGTGCAGGGGCTTATCAGAATCTGGAAGCCCCCTTTAACAAGGTGGCCCCCAGATCCTGCTCTTTAATAACTAAGGGGCGGGTGCTACCTGGTGATGTCACCTGGTAAACCCGCCCCCTTGTGACGTCATGACCTGTTCCTCAAACGTGGGTAATTCAATTACCCACGAGGCCCCTGTGAGTGTGAGGCCTTAGGCGACCGCCTAATTTGCCTAATTAAAGAGCCGCCTCTGCATGGGGGAGGGGACAGACAGCTGACTCAACAGCTATGGCCTGGGAGTTTCTCATTTCTGACTAATCTTGTCCCATAAGGGGGGGCACTGAACTGATTCTTTGCCCCGGGTGAAATAATGTCTAGCTTCCCCACTGGTACTGCCTATAAGAGTACCAGTCAGGGGCGGACTGACAACTCATGGGGCCCCCGGGCAATAGAAGATTATGGGGCCCCTGGGCTTACAGATGGCCACCCCGCCAGGAGGCAGTGCAGAGGCGGGGCAGCTAAAATCTCTGGATTTTCACATCAAAAGCATGTCGGTTTCGGACATATCAGGGACAGGTGTAAAAAAACATAGATTTTTACATACTGTCCCTGGTTTTACAGAGCCTGGCAACCCTGATGGGGGCCCCTAGTGGCATGGGGCCCTCGGGCAGTGCCCGAGTGACTCAATGGTCAGTCCGCCCCTGGTACCAGTACCACCTGTTCTACTCTAATAAAGTAGGGTGGCGGGGGGGGGGGATAATTGTCCGACTGCCATGAAAGAGCCCTGTCAAAGTGGGCCAGTCTGGATGAAGTCCAGGGCCAAATTGTTGTCCCAGTCCAGCCCTGAACAGAAACAAGGTTCAAGGCAAGAGTGCTGTCCAGCATTTAAGTGCATCAGCCAAATTAGACATCGCCAGATACAGCCGGGTCCTGACACTGTCGTTTTACTGCCTCCTGATCACCCACCTACCCAGAGAAATGCAGCTGCTCAAGGCTGTACCCATGCCACGGCCATAATGTTTTGCGGAAAAATGAACCGGCATGTTACATTCAGCAGGAGGTACCACCACCAAATGCAACCCATTTATGTGAATGTATGTATGTGTATGTATGTGAATGGGGCTGCTCCGCAACCTCCCTGCAACTATGTGCATTGTGGCATGGTGGGTCGCCATAACATATCGCCTCCTCGCTATCTGTTGAGCGCCTCTGAAAAGCAATTCACTGAGGATGAGATCCTGGCCAGCGCTACCGCCCATATAAATGAGACCTTATTCTTTAAACAACCAATAAGAGGTCTTATAAAACAACTATTAATAATATATTAAGATTTTAATATTTAAAGTGTAACTCCACTTTCGTGGGGAAAAAATTGCAAACCAAAAAAATTTAAAAATATTATAGTATACACAATTGCTACGCAAGTCATATTGTAAATGAATGTTATTAAAAATAACTTTTCCTTTTCAATCTGCAGCCGCTGTGATTTTCTGTAAAAGGCAATATGGCCACCTGGAGGCGTTCTATACACAGATGGTATACAGAAAGCCCCCTGAAAATGTAATTTCCTGCTTGTGTGATTGGCTCACTCATTTTCCCAGAAGTCGGATTTTGGGCATCCCCTGCAATAAAAAAGGGAGATCACATCTAAAGGGATGCAACCCCTGCCACTTTCCTCATTAGAGCCCTGCAAGTACAGCAGCTGATTGATAATTAAAGTTAATTAAAAAGTCACTCCCATTCACATTTACATGGACACAGACAAACAAACAGCTATTTTTGAGTAACAAAAGGTAGGAATCCAGTTGGTTCCCAGCCTTCTTGTATTTATTAGGGGTTCCAATAAATAGGACTAACTGGAGGTTAGAACCCCCCCCCCACCATACAAGGTGACTAATTGCTTATGTCTCATTATCTTCCTTTCCTTAAGGTCTGGCGTGTGGAGAGCAATGGACGGATCCCAGTAGACCCGAGCACATACGGACAGTTCTATGGAGGGGACTGTTACATCATTCTCTACACTTATCCAAAAGGCCAGATCATTTATACCTGGTGAGTTCCATATCTGATACACCCAATACACACCCAATACATACCCAATACACACCCACTACACACCCACTACACACCCACTACACACCCAATACACACCCAATACACACCCAATACACACCCAATATACACCCAATACACACCCAATACACACCCAATACACACCCAATACACACCCAATACACACACAATACACACCCAGTACACACCCAATACACACACACCCACTATACACCCAATACACACCCAATATACACCCAATACACACCCAATACACACCCAATACATACCCAATACACACCCAATACACACACAATACACACCCAATACACACCCACTACACACCCACTACACACTCACTACACACTCACTACACACCCAATACACACCCAATATACACCCAATATACACCCAATTCACACCCAATATACACCCAATACACACCCTATACATACCCAATACACACCCAATACACACCCAATACACACCCAATACACACCCAATACACACCCAATACACACCCAATACATACCCAATATACACCCAATATACACCCAATACATACCCAATATACACCCAATATACACACCACAACTCCACTGTAGTACAGATTTGATTATTAATGACAGGGGAAATGATAAGATATTTATATTCAACAAAAACACGGCTCTAATGCCCTGTACACACGACCGGTTTTCCTGACATGCCAAAATTTGACGTTTTTCTGACGCGATTCCTCTCAAGCCTGCCTTGCATACACACGTTCAGTCAAAAAAATGCTCTAGCAAAGCGCGGTGACGTACAACACGTACGACGGCACTATAAAGGGGAAGTTCCATGGAGCGTACACGCGACCGATTTTCCCGACCAACCTAAAAAATGGCAGTTTTCTCATCGGGGAAAAACGGACATGTGTACGAGGCATAAGAATCAATAATCAATATTTTTACATTTTTATTATTGTTATTATTTTGTAGAATTTTTATTCAAAAGACCACGGGGGATTAATTACAAAAAGGCAAATCCACTTTGCACTACAATGCACCCGATCAGACACAGATCAGTCTGATCGGCTGCTTTCCTGGACCCTAGCGGCCAGGTAAACAAAGAGGCGGAACTGGGAGTGACGAACTACTCGTTTTCTGGGTTACAGACAGAGAGGAACAATGTCAGTTTCTCTCTCTCGGTTCAGGGCAGCCATCGCTCCAGGACTCTGCAATCGGACGGTAGAGCCTAAGAAATGTGTCAGCAGCCGCGGTGGGGATGGGGGGGGGGGGGGGGGGAATTGGGGCATGGAACCTCCTTTAGCCACCCGCAAAAGTGATTGCATGGCTAATTAGCCACTCAGATCACTTGTGCCTAAAAGGGAATCCCTGGCAGTGCAACTGAAGCAAACAATCACCTATGGCGCTGTCCAAAGATCTCCTGAAAAGTGCCCCAGTGTGAAAGAGGTCTAAAGAGGACCTGTCACAGCCCATGCTGTCACAAGGGATGTTGTTAATCTGCAATAAAGCTAATCCAAAAAAAGAAAGTGTAAAAAAATAAAAATAAATGTTATACAAAATAATTAATAATAATAAAAGATTTTTTTTTTAATGCAAACACATACGTTACTCCGGCACGCATATATAAATGGTGATCGCGCCACACATGTGAGGTATTGTCACGAACGTCAGAGCGGGAGCAATAATTCTAGTACAAGACCTCTAGTTTAGAAACCTGTAAAGGCCTTTAAAGTGGCGCCTATGGAGAATTTTAACCACTTCCCTACCGTAGGACGTCATACGACGTCCTGGACTTTAGGGGGGATATCTGAATGATGGTGCAGCTACAGGCCGCCATCCGGTGCTTCTTCGGGCTCTCCCGTGCCATTGGGGGCCCAGAGAACGAATCGGCCGCCACCGGATAATAAGGATAGAGTTGACCATTGGAGGCCCGGGCACGAAGTTATGACTCCACGCCCCGGTACCCGGAAGTAAACAAAGTCGCAATCGCGGCTGAAAGCATGAGATTGGTACAAAGAGTACCTGTAACACACTATTTCTATTACAAGGTGTGTTTACAAAAAAGTGTAAAAAAAAAAAAAACGCCTCTGTGCCTGGTAGCTTGCACGCAGAAGTGAACGCGCACGTAAATTCTGCCCACTTATGTAATTGCCGTTCAAACCACACATGTGAGGTATCGCCGCGTGCATTAGAGAGAGAGCAATAATTCTACCACTAGACCTCCTATGTAACTCTAAACTGGTAATCTGTAAAAAAAATTAAAGCTTTGCCTATGGGGATTTTTAAGTGCCCAAATTTGACGCCATTCCATGGGTGTGCGCAATTTTAAAGCGTGCCAAGTTAGGTATCTATTTACTCGGCGTAACATCATCTTTCACATTATACAAAAAATATGGCATAACTTTACTGTTTTGTTATTTTTTTAATTTATTAAACCGTTTTTTTTTCCCCCAAAAAAATTGGTTTGAAAAATGATTGCGCAAATACCGTGCTAGATAAAATGTTGCAATGACCGCCACTTTATTCCCTAGGGCAGTGGTCTCCAAAATGCGGCCCGGGGGCCAGAGGTGGCCCTTTGCTTGATTTTATCCGGCCTTTGGGGGTGCTTTTTTATTCATTGATGGTGCAGAATTCCTCCCAATGGCACCAATGATGGGGCAGAATTCCTCCCAATGGCACCAATGATGGGGCAGAATTCCTCCCAATGACACCAATGATGGGTTATAATTCCTCCCAATGACAACAATTATGGGGCAGTATTCCTCCCAGTGATGGGGCAGAATTCCTCCCAGTGATGGGGCAGAATTCCTCCCAATGACACCAATGATGGGGTCCAATGACACCAATGATGGGGTCCAATGACACCAATGATGGGGTCCAATGACACCAATGATGGGTAATTTTGTACTCCTGATGGCCACAGTCTGTCCCTAGAAATCAGTTCTAAACTGACAGCTGCCTAAACTTAACCAATTTGTGAGTGGGAGCAACTTAAAGCGGAGTTTCACCCTAAATATAAGATCTCCCATGTGATCCAGCATACTGGCGTCAGCGCCAGTATGCTGTTTTTTTTTTTTTTTAATCCCACACTTACTGTATTATCCTGGAATTTCATTTTTTTCCCCCGCGGTGGACGGCGCCAGTATAGCGCGTCACATCTTCCGAAAATACCCGATATGGACTCGGGTAATCTCGGCGAAAATGCGGCGCCTGCGCACAGACCTAGGAGCTGACTGCGCAGGCGCCGTATTTCTCCGAGTCCTACGGCTATGGCGCGTCACGCCCTCCGAAATAGGACTCGGAGAAATACGGCGCCTGCGCAGTCAGCTCCTAGGTCTGTGTGCAGGCGCCGCATACTGGCGCTGACGCCAGTATGCTGGATCACATGGGAGATCTTATATTTAGGGTGAACCTCCGCTTTAACTCTCCCATTCCCCACTAACTTAAGCGTAACGCCCCGCCAAATAGGGGGGGGGGGCGCTACAATAATCTTTCATATTATACAAAAAAACCTGGGCAAACTTTAGTGTTATGTTTTGTTTTATTTATAAAAGTGTTTTTTCCCCAAAGAAATTGCTTTTGAAAAAACTTTGCGCAAATACAGTGTGACATAATAAACCGCAACTCCCGTCATTTTATTCTATGGGGCCCCTGCTAAATATATATATATATATATATATATATATATATATATATATATATATATATATATATATATATATATATGTATATATTGTTTGGGGGTTCTAAGTAATTTTTCAAGGAAGAAAAATAATGAATTTTAGATGTAGGAGCGAAGTGTCAGAATTGGCCTGGATGGGAAGTGGTTAAAGGGGGGTGATTCCTTTCTATACCCCCTGTACCCGTGTAGTATATTCACATTCCAATGTTCCTTTTCTCTTCTTATTCCTTTTCAGATTCTTTAACAAATGTTTGTGCTGAATTAACCGCCCCATGTGTTTATATTTTGTTCAGGCAAGGAGCGCAGTCCACTCGGGATGAATTAACCACATCAGCTTTTCTTACCGTGCAGCTGGATCGCTCTCTGGGGGGCCAAGCTGTCCAGGTGGGTTTTGATCTCGGCTTTATAGCAGTACTCCAGAGCTTGCAGCTATAGTACAGGTCTATGTGGGAGGGTGATGTGAGGTCACACGTATGCACACATTGCTTTTCACATGCAAATGTTTGACAGATGCCTGCAGTTTCCCCATGTGATCAGCGAACACTTCTTTTTAAAGCGGTATCAAATCCAAAATCCAAAATGCACTATATTAGCAAAAGTATTGGGACACCTGCCTTTACACGCACATGAGCTTTAATGAAGTCCCAGTCTAAGTCCAATATTGAGTTGGCCCTCCCTTTGCAGCTTTAATAGCTTCAACTCTTCTGGGAAGGCTGTCCACAAGGTTTAGGAGGGTGTCTATGGGAATGTTTGACCATTCTTCCAGAAGCGCATTTGTTTGGATGAAATGGAGGAGGAGGAAGCTGTCGGGGTTGGAGGAGGAAACTGCCGGGGGTGGAGGAGGAAGCTGCTGGGGATTGAGGAGGGAGCTGCCGGGGGTTGGAGGAGGAAGCTGCCAGGGATGGAGGAGGAAGCTGCCGGGGTTGGAGAAGAAAGCTGCCGGGGTTGGAGGAGAAAGCTGCCAGGGATGAAGGAGGGAGCTGCCGAGGGTTGGAAGAGGAAACTGTCGGGGATGGAGGAGGAAGCTCCCGGGGATGAAGGAGGAAGCTGCCGGGGTTGGAGGAGGAAGCTGCCGGGGTTGGAGGAGGAAGCTGCCGGGGTTGGAGGAGGAAGCTGCCGGGGTTGGAGTAGGAAGCTGTTGGGGATGGAGGAGGTAGCTGTTGGGGATGGAGGAGGAAGCTGCCGGGGTTGGAGGAGGAAGCTGCCGGGGTTGGAGGAGGAAGCTGCCGGGGGTTGGAGGAGGAAGCTGCCGGGGATGGAGGAGGAAGCTGCCGGGATTGGAGGAGGAAGCTGCCGGGGATGGAGGAGGAAGCTGCCGGGGATGGAGGAGGAAGCTGCCGGGGATGGAGGAGGAAGCTGCCGGGGGTTGGAGGAGGAAGCTGCCGGGATTGGAGGAGGAAGCTGCTGGGGATGGAGGAGGAAGCTGCCGGGGATGGAGGAGGAAGCTGCCGGGGATGGAGGAGGAAGCTGCCAGGGTTGGAGGTGGAAGCTGCTGGGGATGGAGGAGGAAGCTGCCGAGGATGGAGGAGGAAGCTGCCGGGGATGGAGGAGGAAGCTGCCGGGGATGGAGGAGGAAGCTGCCGGGGATGGAGGAGGAAGCTGTTGGGGATTTAATCTGCAAAGTGCAGTCACGGGTGTATCTCTCTTTCCAATGTGCGGGTTTATCAGCCCTCTGACCCTCCCCTCCCCCGATCAGTATTCAGTGCTGAAGATACAGAATAGTTATAAAATTACAGGTTATCTTCCTCCTGTCTCCTCGCTGTAACAGAAAATTGTTTTGAAAAGCGCCAAGGTCAGAAACCAGCTGGGAGGTCACATTGTATTTTTCCATGGTTACCGGGAGCAGGGAGGGGAAGCTGCGGGATGGATCGGTCCCAGCGCTCCATTATATTTAGATACTATTTCAGAAATCCATTGAGATTTCCAGGGGGGGGGGGGGTGTGCATAAATCTATCCACTACATTGACAAGTCTATTCTTTAAACTTCTCCAACTATAATATCCACCTTTACTTTAATATCACACATCCTTTCCACACCAGATGAAATTTCATATTAGGCGGAAAAACCCGAGTTCAGTAGGCGGGACCACGACCAGGGCCGTTGATAGGGGGGGACCACCAGCCCTCCTGTAGGGGGCCCGGGCAAATAGGGGGGCCCAGACAGCAGAGGGAATCATTGTGGTCAGATGGAGGGGCAATTACAGAATTAATGCCCCCCGCACCGATACCCTTCCTGTTCTGCCTGCTTCTGATACCCCTCTGTACCCCCTGTCACTGTGCTGCTCCCCCATGGCACTGTTGGCTTACCTGTCACTTAAAAAAATTACAAATTGTAAAATAAAATACATTTTAACATTCTTTAACCACTTACCTACTGTGCACCTACACCCCCTTCCTGCCCAGACAAAATATAAGCTTCCTGCACTGCGTCGCTTTAACTGACAATTGCGCGGTCGTGCGACGTGGCTCCCAAACAAAATTGGCGCCCTTTTTTTCCCACAAATAGAGCTTTCTTTTGGTGGTATTTGATCACCTCTGCGGTTTTTATTTTTTGCGCTATAAACAAAAATAGAGCGTCAATTTTTAAAAAAATTCAATATTTTTTCCTTTTTGCTATAATAAATAACCCCAAAAAATATATAAAAAAAATATTTTTTCCCTCAGTTTAGGCCGATACGTATTCTTCTACATATTTTTGGTAAAAAAAAAAATGCAATAAGCGTTTATCGGTTGGTTTGCGCAAAATTTATAGCGTTTACAAAATAGGGGATAGTTTATGGCATTTTTTTTTTTTTTTTTTTACTATTAATGGCGGCGATCTGCGATTTTTTTATTGGGACTGCGACGTTATGGCGGACATTTCGGACACTTTTCTGACATTTTTGGGACCATTTACATTTATACAGTGAAAAATGCTATAAATATGCATTGATTACTGTATAAATGTGACTGGCAGTGAAGGGGTTAACCACTAGGGGGCGGGGAAGGGGTTAAATGTGTGTCCTATGAGTGTTCTAACTGTAGGGGGAGGGGGGGGTGACTGGGGGAGGTGACCGATTGTGTCCCTATGTACAAGGAACACAATCTGTCACCTCTCTCCCTGACAGGGACGTGCAGCTCTGTGTTTACATACAGAGCTGCACGTCCCCGCTCACTTACAGAGCAATCGCGTGTGCCCGGCGGCGATCGTTGCCGCCGGGCACTCGCACGGGATCCCCGCGGAGCGGCGGGTGCGCGCGCGCGCCGCCGGCGACGCGCGCCCGCCCGCGGCTTTAAAGGGACATCACATCATATGACGTGATGTCAGAACAATGGAGTCGTCTGCCCGCCGTCATTTGACGGCGGGCAGATGACAAGTGGTTAAAAAATTATATAAAAAAAAAGTTTAAAGATTTTTAAAAACTATTAAAAAAGGGCTCATTCACACAGGTTCTCTGTTATGTTTGTGTCGCTAATAATGATTTCAGTGTATTTGTTTGTGAAAATATTGTTTTCATATATTTCAGGGGGGGGGGCCCTGTCAGGTAGGCTGTAAGGGGCCCTGTGATTTTTAACAGCAGCCCTGACCACGACCATGGGCCCCGCTAGTGGCCGAATAGCGCAGCTAAAATGATGGTAAAGCGCCGCTTTTTAGCAGGCGCCTTACCGATAACGCGGCCAGTTGGCAGTGTGAAATAGCTCTTGATATAATTCAGCTTCACTCCATGCTCATATAAATATAGCTTAGAGAATGTACAGACCCCGCTTAAGCACAGATGGACCGCCCCTTCAGCATAAACCCCCCCCCATTCCGCACATACCTCTCCATTCAGCACAGATGGACCCCCTCTCACAGCACAGACCCCTACATTCAGCACAGATGGACCCCCCCTTCAGCACAGACCCCTCCATTCCACACAGACCCCTCCATTCCGCACAGACCCCTCCATTCCGCACAGACCCCTCCATTCAGCACAGACCCCCCTTCAGCACAGATGGCCCCCCTTCAGTACAGACCCCCCTTCAGCACAGATAGACCCCCATTCAGCACAACCCCCCCTTCAGCACAGACGGACCCCCCATCCCATTCAGTACCTAAGGTCAGCCATCAGCGCGGCACAGCACAACACTGGAGAGGGAGGCGACTTTACTCTGCTCCCTGTGCCTGTGTGACATTCAGCCAGGGACTACTCGGACAACCGCGGCCGCGGGAGAAGAGGATGGTTGGTCAGGTGCAGTGGTGTCACCCTGCACCAGACCACCCCCTGCCCTCCCCCCCTGCAACACCATGGCCAACAGCTCGCCTCTCTCTCCCTGTTCTAATCAGCCTGTCACTGCTTCAGTCGCGGAGGGGTGTCATTAGTCTTCAACACCTTCTCGATTTTCCAGGGGGGGGTCAACTGCCCCCCCTTGCCCTATAGAGAGGATGCCCATGACCACAACTACACTAACAGTGAGCCAAAGACTCAGAAAATGTTGTCTTATTCTCCAGTGTAAAGCCGGATGTATCATTTCAAGTAATACATGGATTTGTGATATGATGTGAAGTGTCCACAAATTATTATTTTTTATAAATAAAGAGGAGTATTTATAGAACCTTTAAAAAAGGAGAATGATAGGTATTGGCGCCTCCTAGTGTTGAAAATACCTACAGGTGACAATTTAGCCTTTGAAACGGCATCTGCAGTGGCGAAAATAATTATCTGATCCCCTGCAGATTTTGTAAGTTTGCCTTCTTACAAAGAAATGAAGGGTCTATATCTGCCGGGGATCAAATCATTATTTTCCCCACTGTACTGTACATTTGTTCTGTGCTAATGGTGGGCGAAATCTAATGTTACCAGGCTATTTTCTCTCCAGGCCAAAAGTTTAACATTTATACAGAATAGAGTGAATCAGAAAATGCTGCATTATGGCCACTAGATGGAGCTGATGATTATAGGAAATAACTACTTATTTAATGCACAACTAAACGCTCTGAACTATTTTTAATCCTTATGCTGCTAGCCTTATTAACCACTTCCCAACGGCCGTACGACTTTGTACGGCCGAAGGGACGTCCTGAATCTCTAACAGGCCGTGTTTTTATGGCCTGTTCTTAGCCAGGCCACTGGGGGGCGCGCGAGCGCCGCCGCTGGCGGCGCGCACGTGCCCGCCGCATCGCTGACATGCCGATGCGCGCCCCTGGCGGCCGTGATGTCCGCCAGGCACTCGGGATCGGCGGCTGCAGGGACAAGACGTGGATCTCTGTGTAAACACAGAGATCCATGTCATGTCAGGGGAGAGAGGAGACCGATCTGTGTCCCTTGTACATAGGGAGGGACACAGCATCGGTCACCTCCCCCAGTCACCTCCCCCAACAGTTAGAACACAATTTAGGGTACACATTAACCCCTTCCTCACCCCCTAGTGTTAACCCCTTCAATGCCAGTCACATTTATACAGTAATTAGTGCGTATTTATAGCACTGATCGCTGTATAAATGTGAATGGCGCCAAAAATGTGTCAAAAGTGTCCGATGTCTCCGCCATAATGTCGCAGTCATGAAAAAAATGCAGATCGCCGCCATTAGTAGTAAAAAAAATAAATAATAAAAAATAATAATTCTGTCCCCTATTTTGTAAGCGCAATAACTTTTGCGCAAACCAGACGCTTATTGCGATTTTTTTTTTTTTTTTTTACCAAAAATATGTAGAAGAATACGTATCGCCTAGACTGAGAAAAAAAATGTTTTTTTAAAAAAATTGGGCTATTTATTACAGTAAAAAAAAAATTCAAAATTGTCGCTCTATTTTTGTTTATAGCGCAAAAAATAAAAACCGCAGAGGCGATCAAATACCACCAAAAGAAAGCTCTATTTGTGGGGAAAAAAGGACGCCAAATTTGTTTGGGAGCCACGTCGCACGACCGCGCAATTGTCAGTTAAAGTGATGCAGTGCCGGAAGCTGAAATTTCACCTGGTCAGGAAGGGGTATATGTGCCCAGTAAGGAAGTGGTTAAATAGATAGGAAGGTACCGTATATAGCCGAGTTTTTCAGCACATTTTTTTTTGTGCTGAAAATGTCCCCCTCGGCTTATACTCGAGTCACCTTTCAGCGCCTGATCGCCAGGATTTTTGGGGAGAGATCAGCCGGCCATAGGTCTCCTGGACCCCACCAAACTTCTACTCTATATGGGCCAGATTCAGGTAGATGGGCGAATCTTTATTTTAGAGTAACGTTTCTCATTTACGTTACTCCGCCGAAACTTTAGGAGCAAGTACTGTTATTCACAAAGCACTTGCTCCTAAAGTTGCGGCGGCGTAGCGAAAATGAGCCGGCGGAATTCAAATTGGGCGGGTAGGGGGCGTGTATTATTATAACTAGGCGCGATCCCGCGGCGAACGTACTGCGCATGCGTCGACTGTCAGTGCGCATGCTCCAAATTCTGTCAGTGAACGTCAATGACGTCAATCCCCATTCACAGACGTTTTACGCAAGCGACGCGAACATTTTTAAATTCGACGCGATGACGACGGCCATACTTAACATAGGATACTCCACTAGGGGGCTGGTTTTTCTTTACGCCGCCTATCTCTTACGGAAACGTCGGAAAGTCACTGTGTCGGGCCCGAATACGATCGTGAATTGCCGATTCTCGCTGATTAGCATATTCTCGGCGTTAATCAGCGGGAACGTCCCGAGCGCCATTTTTAAAAATTGCAGTTCCGATACGACGGCGAAATACAATTACGCCCCTCGTATAGGAACTCCAACCCGGCGTTTCTTGTTTTCTGCATACTGAAAACAGAAACGCCGGCTCAAAGTGAGAGTTAGGCTGGAGTATCACTGATACTCCAGCCTAACTCTACCAGAATCTGGCCCTAAGTGTGCAAAGTTTGTTGTCCGGGGGACCTATGGCCGGGGAGCACCGATTTTTTTAAACCCGGGCACCCCTTCCATAGACTCCCATGTTAAACAGTAATTTCTCCAGTGAATTTGGGGACCTGGTACCGGTCGGTCGTAGGTCCCCTGGATCTGGAACTTGGCGCACATGTAGCCCCAGTCTTCCTCTACAAGTGTGCAACATTTGATGTCCAGGGGACCTAGGGCTGGAGAGCACCAATTTTTCAAACCCGGGCACCCCTTCCATAGACTCCCATGTTAAACAGTAATTTCTCCAGTGAATTTGGGGACCCGGTACCGGTCGATCGTAGGTCCCCTGGACCCGGAACTTGGCACACATGCATCATCCAGAGCAAGACAACGTGTATAAAGGTTGAGTCTCATATGTAGAGAAATGTAGCATGTCCTGGGGTATAGCTGGTGCTGTACATAGTACCCCGGGAAATGCTAGATTTCTCTACATACGAGACTCAACATTTATACATGTTGTCTTGCTCTGGATGATGTGATCTGGCTGCCCAGTGTGGACATATTCCCTGGCCTAGCTCTGCTCTCCGTTCCTTTGGTTCCGGTTTTCGTGATATTTCTGGCTATTTGTTAGAGTAAAGGCTCTATCGGATCTGGTGCTGCTCCCGGGGCTACCTAAAGCTATTCTTTGATGCCCGGCTGTTAAAGTGCTCTTCCTTGGCCACATAACCTGTTTGGCTACATATCTACGAACACAAATGTTCTTGTCCCAGCGGATGTCTTACAATCATTCCGATGAATGAAACAATTTTTATCCTACTCTCAAAATTCTCCTACCTAGTCCTGAGGAAGCTAACAAGTGAAACACGTAGACGAGAGGATATTTTGAAATTTAATGTATACACTGTATGGTTTTAATGATTTTTTTGTATTAAAGTATATTTTTTCTTATACCACTTTTCCCGTCTTTGCCATTAAAAGTCCACCCTGTCACTGCCTCTGGCAGTCCAAAACCCTTTCTGCTGTGACAACCAATTACGGTGGTCACATGATCGTAAACCAGACCCTGTATCCCAGCATTAGAAACCCCTTAAAGGGCCAGGAGGAACCAGCATTAAAGCGTTAATATAATCGTCAGCTCCATCTAGTGGTCATAATGTGGTATTCTCCTGATTCGCTGTATTCTATATGAATGAAGAAGATCTAACCTGGAGAGAAAAAAGCATAACATTCGATGTTGCCTCAGTACAGTTTCACAGGACTAACAGCGCTGCAATTATTTTTTTATAAATCCGCCCCTTTGAATTTTGGAGGCCATTGTCATAGCTTTGTTGGGAATTCTCAGATTGTTAATGTATTGACGCATGTTCAACATTGATTAATAAGGAATGTATATTTATATAATATTTTTCCCAGGCTTATAGTGTCCTGTTAGACTTGGAGAAGGATGACGGTCTCCATGTTTCCTCTTACAGGTCAGAGTGACTCAGGGGAAGGAGCCGGCACATTTGCTCAGCTTGTTTAAAGACAAACCGCTAATTATATACAAAGAAGGAACCTCCCGTAAGGGGGGACAGGCACCTCCGAATGCCGTACGACTCTTCCAGATCCGCAGGAATTTGTCCTTCATCACTCGGATTGTGGAGGTAACCGGGCACTACATAGTGTATAAAGTCAGTGCTGGAGAGTATGACCGGCCAATGGTAGCATTTCATTCATGAATGGGGTTTGGTAGGTTCTCCCTCTCCTGATCAACTTCTTATATCTCTTGAGGACTTCAGCTGTGAGATCTTTCCACTGATGACCCCTTCTCTGCCTTCTGATGGGTAGGACCCCATTGGGACAGAGGGCAGAAGTCAGCAGATGTGGGGATTCAAAGAGATGTCACCAGAGATGTACAAAGCTCTTCTATAACTTTACCATTTTGGGTGGATTCATCTGTTATGACAATTGTATATAATGAGTGATTGCCAAATATAAACATTGTTATGTTATTAAAATGTATTTATTATCCTCCATCTGCCATTATTTCTCTGCTATCTCTCTTTAGTTCCACTCTATTATCTGTCCCTGTCTGTCTATTTACTGATCTATGTTTCTATCTTTACCTCCTTTTCTATGCCATTATCTGCATCTGTCTGTCTGTCTATCTATCTACCTGTCTGTACTGTATATCTAATCAATAAATCAGGCAATCTATGTATCTATTCCTAATCTATATCTAATCAATTAATCAAGCAGGCAAGACATCTATCTATCTATCTATCTATCTATCTATCTATCTATCTATCTATCTATCTATCTATCTATCTATCTATCTATCTATCTATCTATCTCTCTATCTATCTATCTATCTATCTATTCATCTATCTATCTATCTATCTATCTATTCATCTATCTATCTATCTATCTATCTATCTATCTATCTATCTATCTATCTATCTATCTATCTATCTATCTATCTATCTATCTATCTATCTATCTATCTATCTATCTATCTATCTATCTATCTATCTATCTATCTATCTATCTATCTATCTATCTATATATCTATCTATCTATCTATCTATATCTATCTATCTATCTATCTATCTATCTATCTATCTATCTATCTATCTATCTATCTATCTATCTATCTATCTATCTATCTATCTATCTATCTATCTATCTATCTATCTATCTATCTATCTATCTATCTATCTATCTATCTATCTATCTATCTCTCTATCTATCTATCTATCTATTCATCTATCTATCTATCTATCTATCTATCTATCTATCTATCTATCTATCTATCTATCTATCTATCTATCTATCTATCTAGGAAGG
The DNA here is from genome assembly GCA_029574335.1 of Rana kukunoris. NCBI lineage: Eukaryota > Metazoa > Chordata > Amphibia > Anura > Ranidae > Rana > Rana kukunoris. The sequence goes on from CM056053.1 coordinate 7,915,240, forward strand.
ATCTCTGTGCTCCGGTTTCCAGACATGACTCTGAACATGTTCTTGTGACATTCTGTTTGTAGGTGGACCCAGATGCATCTTTGCTGAATTCCAATGATGTGTTTGTTTTAAAACTGAAGAACAATTCCGGGTATCAGTGGGTGGGAAAGGGAGCCAGCGGAGAAGAAGAGAAAGGGGCAGACTACATAGCCGGAGTCTTGAAATGCAAAACTACAAAAATTTCAGAAAGACAGGAACCAGGTTTGTATGTCTCTGTATATCTTTATCACAGTTTCCTCCTATCTAAAGGGAACCTATCCACTTTTCATATTACTGTGTAGGGATGAGCAAGGCATTCTGCCCCGAACACAGATTCTCAATGAACCAAGACAGCCTGCAAATGTAAATTACAATCTATAATCAGCACAGTCCATTCACCAAAAATGCCAGTTCATTTTGCCCGTCAAACCAGGCCGCTTTGTGGACTATAGATGGGTCTTTGGCCACTCTCCTCCTATAACCCACCAACCTTTGCTCTGTAAGAACACCACATTTTTGGGGACTTACATTGCTCTGTGGACCAGCTATTGAACCCTCACTGCTTCCATAACCAACTGACCTCTACTACGTAAGTTTGTGTAATCGTGAGTTACATTGTGAAGTTGCAGTTGACCATCGTATAGAGAACCCAACGCTCTGTGATCCAGTATGCCCAATAAAGGGGAACTGAACTATTTTATTAGGGTGTAGATCTTTTCTTCACTTAACATTCTCTCTTTAAGGCTACATAATATACTCTTTGCATCCGTGTAAATTAGAAGGCTCAGTCTCCGGTAGGGTAGGAAAATTAAACTGTATAAATTCTCTGGCAGTGGCTCCACCCAGTTGGGCCCAGGGATGGACTGGCCATTGGGACTACCGGGAGTTTCCCGGTGGGCCGATGGCTCGGTGGGCTGGCTTCAGTGACAGTGAACCACCGCCCCCTCCGCTCCTTTGACTCTCCCTCCCCGCAGTGATCACCTCCTCTTCCTCCCCGCAGGTGATCACCTGGGGGGGAACAGAGAAGCAGGGGGAGGGCCAGAGGAGCAGAGGGGACAACAGAGGAGCATGGGGGGGGGAGCATGGGGGAGGGGACAGACAGATTACTCCACAGCTATGGCCTGGGAGTTCTCACTACTGCCTAATCTTGTCCCATGGGGGGGTGGGACCAAACTGATTCTTTGTCCCGGGTGAACTAATATCTAGCTACCCCACTGGTACTGCCTATAAGAGTACCAGTACCAGCAGTTCTACTCTAATACAGTAGGAAGGCTAGTGGCTAGTGAAGGGGGAGAGGGGGCTTGGGTGGCCGGGGGGCAAGAGTTGTCTGGCCGCCATGGGAGAGACCTGTCAAAGTGGGCCAGTCTGGATGAAGTACAGGGCCAAATTTTCATCCCAGTCCAGCCCTGGTTGGCCCTTGTACAGTATTAGTAAGTCTAACCCCCAATTGGCATACCCTTATTCATCCACTCAGATCCTTGACAAAGGTAGTGCAGTCCTTGGTAGTCTTTTAAAGGCTATAATGGTAGTTGTGATGGAGATGTACAGTGCAGAAAATAAGTATTTGAACACCCTGCTATTTTGCAAGTTCTCCCACTTGGAAATCATAGAGGGGTCTGAAATTGTCATCGTAGGTGCATGTCCACTGTGAGAGACATAATCAAAAAAAAAAAAATCCAGAAATCACAATTTATGATTTTTTAACTATTTATTTGTATGATACAGCTGCAAAGAAGTATTTGAACACCTGTCTATCAGCTAGAATTCTGACCCTCAAAGACCTGTTAGTCTGCCTTTAAAATGTCCACCTCCACTCCATTTATTATCCTAAATTAGATGCACCTGTTTGAGGTCATTAGCTGCATAAAGACACCTGTCCACCCCATACAATCAGTAAGAATCCCACTACTAACATGGCCAAGACCAAAGAGCTGTCCAAAGACACTACAGACAAAATTGTACACCTCCACAAGGCTGGAAAGGGCTACGGGGAAATTGCCAAGCAGCTTGGTGAAAAAAGGTCCACTGTTGGAGCAATCATTAGAAAATGGAAGAAGCTAAACATGGCTGTCAATCTCCCTCGGACTGGGGCTCCATGCAAAATCTCACCTCGTGGGGTCTCAATGATCCTAAGAAAGGTGAGAAATCAGCCCAGGACTACACGGGAGGAGCTGGTCAATGACCTGAAAAGAGCTGGGACCACATTTCCAAGGTTACTGTTGGTAATACCAGGGCCGATCCAGCCTATAGGCTTACTATGCAAGCCGCTTAGGGCCCCGCAAAGCTGCAGGGGCCCCCCCAAATTACTAGAGGCCCTAGTGAGAAGTCATTTTTGGCCCCTTACCCTGCTTCTCAACTTGCTGGCTGGGAGAAGAGGTAAGATGTCAGTTCCGATAGCAGAACACCCCCTCCCCCTGCTTCTCAACTTTAAAATTTAATGTGATATGTCACTGTCGGCAGTGGCCCCCGCCCCCCCACTTATCAACTTTAATGTGACATGTCATTTTGCTTAGGGCCCCAGGGAGGTCAGGATCGGCACTGGGTAATACACTAAGACGTCATGGTTTGAAATCATGCATGGCACGGAAGGTTCCCCTGCTTAAACCAGCACATGTCAAGGCCCGTCTTAAGTTTGCCAATGACCATTTGGATGATCCAGAGGAGTCATGGGAGAAAGTCATGTGGTCAGATGAGACCAAAATAGAACTTTTTGGTTATAATTCCACTAACCGTGTTTGGAGGAAGAAGAATGATGAGTACAATCCCAAGAACACCATCCCTACTGTGAAGCATGGGGGTGGTAGCATCATGCTTTGGGGGTGTTTTTCTGCACATGGGACAGGGCGACTGCACTGTATTAAGGAGAGGATGACCGGGGCCATGTATTGCGAGATTTTGGGCAACAACCTCCTTCCCTCAGTTAGAGCTTTGAAGATTGGTCGAGGCTGGGTCTTCCAACATGACAATGACCCGAAGCACACAGCCAGGATAACCAAGGAGTGGCTCTGTAAGAAGCATATCAAGGTTCTGGCGTGGCCTAGCCAGTCTCCAGACCTAAACCCAATAGAGAATCTTTGGAGGGAGCTCAAACTCCGTGTTTCTCAGCGACAGCCCAGAAACCTGACTGATCTAGAGAAGATCTGTGTGGAGGAGTGGGCCAAAATCCCTCCTCCAGTGTGTGCAAACCTGGTGAAAAACTACAAGAAACGCTTGACCTCTATAATTGCAAACAAAGGCGACTGTACCAAATATTAACATTGATTTTCTCAGGTGTTCAAATACTTCTTTGCAGCTGTATCATACTAATAAATAGTTAAAAAAATCATACATTGTTATTTCTGGAATTTTTTTTTTTTGATTATGTCTCTCACAGTGGACATGCACCTACGATGACAATTTCAGACCCCTCCATGATTTCCAAGTGGGAGAACTTGCAAAATAGCAGGGTGTTCAAATACTTATTTTCCGCACTGTAGGTTGAACAGACACACACGGAGAGTATGAGCACCCACAAAGGATTTACCTCCAGCTCTGCAGCTCTCATTGGCCCTCTTATGACTTATCCCTCCTCTCTTCCTGGCAAACTATCACGTGAGTGAGAGCTGTGAAATGATGTCATAAGCCTAGGCTTTTTTCCAGAAAAGAAACAGAAAGTGGGCTGTAAAAGGTATTTACTGGCATAAAAAAAAATTGCTATCCAAAGTTAAAACAACAACAAGGGCAGAAGATTTAATAGAGGGAAAGATCAAAAAATTACTGAAAGTTCACGTTAAGGTAGAACATAACATATTGTATCTTTCTACTTTGCTTTTGGCAGATGAGTTCTGGAGTGCCTTGGGAGGTAAAAAGCAATACCAGACATCACCTCTGTTGGTCTCCCAGCTGGAAGATCACCCAACTCGGTTGTTTGGCTGCTCCAATAAGACTGGGAGATTTGTGGTAAGTTTGCAATAAGCTCACATTAATGAATTCTTTATGTTTTAAGTTTTTTTTGGAACCAATGGGAAAGAGTTGAAATGAACATTGAGGGGATGTTGCATTACTTCTTGTCCTAGAGAAACTCCTACAAGAAATTGGGGGAGCCAGTGGTGGCTGGTGTTCAACATTTTTGGGGGGCGCAAACAAAATGAAAAAAAAAAACATCAATTGGAGCCACTGTGCCAAACGCAACCACTGTACCCATAAATTGCCGCCACTGTTCCATCATGAATGCGCACCAGTGTACAAAGTATCGGTATCGGTATCGGGACCGATACCAAGCATTTTCCCAAGTACTTGTACTCGGGGGAAATTCTCCGATGCCTCACCCGATACCTGGGCAGGCAGGGGAGTTGCAAGTCTTCTCCCCCGTGCTCCGTGCAGTCTTTCCTCCCCCGTGCTCCGTGCTGTCTTTCCTCCCACTCCCCTCCTATGCTCTGTGCAGTCTTTCTTCCCCAGTGCTCCATGCAGTCTTTCCTCCCCCCGTGCTCCATGCAGTCTTTCCTCCCCTCCCGTGGTCCGTGCAGTCTTTCCTCCCCCTGTGCTCGGTGCAGTCTTTCCTCCCCCGTGCTCGGTGCAGTCTTTCCTCCCCCCGTGCTCGGTGCAGTCTTCCCTCCCCCTGTGTTCCATGCAGTCTTTCCTCCCCTCCCATGCTCCGTGCAGTCTTTCCTCCCCCGTGCTCTGTGCAGTCTTTCCTTCCCCAGTGTTCTGTGCAGTCTTTCCTCCCCTCCCATGCTCCGTGCAGTCTTTCCTCCCCCCGTGCTCCGTGCAGTCTTTCCTCCCCCCGTGCTCCGTGCAGTCTTTCCTCCTCCCCCGTGCTCTGTGCAGTCTTTCCTCCTCCCCCGTGCTCCGTGCAGTCTTTCCTCCTCCCCCTGTGCTCCGTGCAGTCTTTCCTACTCCCCCGTGCTCCGTGCAGTCTTTCCTCCCCTTTGCTCTGTGCAGTCTTTCCTCCCCCGTGCTCCGTGCAGTCTCCCCCCCTGTGCTCCGTGCAGTCTCCCCCCTGTGCTCCGTGCAGTCTTCCCCCCGTGCTCCGTGCAGTCTTTCCTCCCCCCGTGCTCCAGGCAGTTTCCCCCCCCCCCATGCTCCATGCAGTCTTTCCTCCCTCCGTGCTCCGTGCAGTCTTTCCTCCCCCCGTGCTCCATGCAGTCTTCTCCCCCCCCCATGCTCCGTGTGTCTTCTCTCCCCCGTCAGTGCCGCTCTTCTTTCCCCCCATCCGTGCCGCTCTTCTCTCCCCCACGTCCGTCCGTGCCGATCTTCTCTCCCACCGCCCCCCCCCCCCTTCCGTGCCACTCTCCCCCCTCAATTTGTGAGGATGGAGAGCGGAGGTGGGAGCCGCTAAACCTGCCTCCTACCTTTTCCGAATGGACAGAGTCAGTGATCACTGACTCTGTCCATTCATATAACTGAAACATCGTAACCTGTGTTTACGATGCTTCAGTTTATGAATGGAGAGGAGCTTCTCTGCATTCATTCAGCTGAGGCTGCAGAGAAAGGGACTGGGGAATCTGTGTCCTTAGTCCCTTTTCTCTGTCTGAACCCCCGTACACACGACAGGGAACCTCGACGGGCGGAACACATCGTTCCGCCCGTCGAGGTTCTCTGCCGGCCGTCAGAATCTGCGACCCGCCCGTCGGGAATGGCAACCAGCCATTCATCCCGACGGGCCGTCGAGCAAATAGAGAACCTGTTCTCTATTTGCTCGATGGGTTTCCCGACGGGCGGGGCGAGCAGAGAGCGTACACACGGCCGAGGTTCTCGCTGGAATGCAGCTCCCAGCAAGGTTCTCGCTGGTTTCTGGCGAGAACCTCGGCCGTGTGTACGGGGCCTTAAAGGGGAGATTTCAGAGGTCTGTTAAGACCCCTGATATCTCACCAAAGACCCCCAACAGGGCTGATAAAAAAAAAATTGCAGTGAATATATATATAAAAAAAACCAGACTAAGACGCCATTAAAGTTCATGTGTGTGTCCCAATACTTTTGATAACATAGTGTATACACCCTACATATCCTATAGGAGATCATTCACACCACATGCTCCGTCTCCCGTGTTTCTCCTTCATGTTTCGGAATCCTTGTTGTGTTTTGTTTTTTTAGAACATATGTTGGACAGCATGTGATGTATTTTATTGTTTGCAACTAATGTACCAACGTGTACCGAGACTCCATGCTCACAAGCTGTGCTTAGAAATTAAAGACAAAAACTGTGAAAATGAATGCCTTCGTCTAAGTTGTGCCGTTCCATTCCTAGATTGAGGAAGTACCTGGAGAATTCACGCAGGATGATTTAGCAGAAGATGATGTGATGCTGCTGGACTCATGGGAACAGGTAGGAGAACAAAGTACATTTGTGAACAAAAACAGATTTGCATTTTTGATTTACATTTTACATGCAGTCATTTGCATACATAAGGCCTTTGATTACAGTAAGGGAGTTTAATAATCGGAAACTGTAAGAATATCCCACCAAGATGCTAAAACTGCAGAAGACCAGCTCCTGTAGATGACCAACTATGGACCAACCTGTAGGATGCCAACCACTTGTCCCACCAAACCAGCATTGGTGGACAATGTCAGGCTCCCATACGACCAGGGGCGGACTGACAACTCATGGGGCCCCCGGGCAATAGGGGGTTATGGGGCCCCCGGGCAATAGGGGGTTATGGGGCCCCCAGGCAGTAGGAGATTATGGGACCCCCAGGCATGGGCGTCCGCTCCATAGGGCAAGGGGGGCAATGGAACCCCCCTGGAAAATCGAGAAGGTGTTGAAGAGTTTTGCGGCCGCGGGCTGTCTGAGCGGTCCTGGGCCTGATGTCACACAGGCACAGTGAGCAGAGTGAAGTAGCCTCCTCCTCCATTGTTTATGTGTACACAGGGAACCTGCTGTGCCTGTGCAGTGCTGATGACTGATCTGAGGTACTGAATGGGATGGGGGAAGGGGCGTCAGTCTGTGCTGAAGGGGGGGTTTGTGCTGAATGGGGGGTCCATCTGTGCTGAAGGGGGGTCTGTACTTAAGGGGGAGTATGTGCTGAAGGGGGGGGGGTCCATCTGTGCTGAAGGGGGGTCTGTGCTGAATGGAGAGGTCTGTGCAGAATGGGGGGGTCTGTGCTGTAGGGGGGTCTGTGCTGAAGGGGGGGTCTGTGCTGAATGGAGGGGTTTGTGCAGAATGGGGGGTCTGTGCTGAAGGGGGTTCTGTGTTGAATGTAGGGGTTTGTGTAGAATGGGGGGTCTGTACTGAAGAGGGGTCCATCTGTGTTGAAGGGGGGTGTGTACATTCTCTAGGCTATATTTATATGGGCATGGAGTGAAGCTGAATTATCTCAGGAGCTATTTCACACTGCCAGCTGGCCGTATTATCGGTAAAGTGGTGCTAAACAGCGGCGCTTTACCATCGTTTTAAGTGCGCTATCCGGTCACTAGCGGGGCTGCTGCCAAAGCGCCCCTCCCTGAAAAAATGTCAGTGGACGCCCATGCCCCCAGGCAATCGATTATGGGGCCACACAGTACACACACACACATACAGTATACATACACAGTACACACACACACATACAGTATACATACACAGACACACAATATACACACAGTATACATACACACACACACTGAAAAGGTACTGGAGAGACGGGGCAGCTATAATCTTGGGATTTAAAAAGAAAACACAGATTTTTACATACTGTCCCTGTTTTTACTGAGGCTGGCAACCCTGATGGGGCCCCCTAGTGGCATGGGGCCTTCGGGCAGTGCCCGAATGGTCAGTCCGCCCCTGCATACAACTACTCGCCAAGTAAAAACACTTATACACTGACTGGCATCTAGATCAGCCTGTCTGAACCTTTTTTGCCCCTGAGGAATCCTTGAAATAATTTTCAGGTCTTGGAGAACCCCTGCTCAGTTCTTTGTGAGCAGCCAATGGGAAACATGCTTTTTAGGCTGGCCATACACGGTTCAAATCTCGACCGGTCCGGCAGGAAATATTCTCCCGGGGGAAAGCTTCCCCAGCCCAACCTCAACAAGCCCCCCTATCCAGTAGAAGACAATGTCCCAGCAGGAAGGATTCCTGCATCAACGCTGTTTCTTTCCTGCAACATCGGAAAATTTGCTCCGTGTATGGGCGGCCTCACATTGGTGGCCAGTCGTAAGAGTGCCTCACTTACAGGGGTGTTTAAAATGGCACTCTTACAGACTGGCAAAAAGATTATTGGTGTCATGAACACATATCACCAATATAATGGTCCCCAGAGGGGGAAGATCACAGTGGTATTTAGGGTCACAAGGAGCATCGCAACTAGTTTTGCAGTCTATTGCCACTTCGTCAAGAGATTATCTAAAAAAAAAACATCTGGAATCGAGCACCAGGTGTCACCAAGATGCCCATGTGGCGACCAAAGGAGACGTGCAGATAAATGGACCTACTGCTTCAAGTGGAAATAATAAATGTAAGGGGTCCCAGGAAAAAGAACCCAACTAAGGTTCTCTCCCCCACATATACCAATCAGCACTGATGCTGTTTTGCTGTGCAGTTTATTGAAGCACCAACCTTAGTTGGGTTCTTTTTTCTGGGACCCCTTACATTTATTATTTCCACTTGAAGTAGTAGGTCCATTTATCTGCACGTCCCCTTTGGTCACCACTGGGGGGTCATCTTGGTGACACCTGGTGCTCGATTCCAGCATTTTTTTTTTTTTATATTTTCCTGACGAAGCAGCAATAGACCAGAAAACTATTGGAGATGTGCCTTGTGACCCTCATTACCACTGTGATTATCCCCCTCTCAGGAACATTATATTGGTGATATGTATGGCTTTGTATTAATAAAAACTTTATTTAATTTTCTTTATATATGTGTTTCTAATTACTTACCTGTACCGTAATAGTCCTATTGCCCATGTCCCTAGATAGAAAGGAGCTGTGGTCAGATTTACAAATACCAGGATCCCTGATACAGTATGTCCACCCCTGATTGTAAATCATGTAGGTCAGTGTTTTTCAATTCAGTGGGGATCGGCATCCTGGGGGTGGCAGCACCCTGTTTTTTTGCCTCCGCTGGGGGTACTGTGTATACAGAACCCTCTTTGTCTTGGATTAGTGTCATTAGTTACCATGATGTGGACAGGTTGGCCTCCAACCCTATAACAGCCAATGACCTTGATGCATGGAATCATTAGTTGGAATGGTGTTGGCGGATGGCTGCCTGTAACATGGCAATGCATGACGCTGATCCAGGGCAAGAGGTATGCAGGCCTGCCCCCAGCATTCAGGAGAGGACAGAAGTCCACCATCTCTAGACCTGTTTCACCTCTTGCCCTCTGCCAAAAGATAGGGTCCAAGTGTAATGAGAAGGGGCAGTGTGATTTGTGGGCTCTGAGATGGGCTGACTATGTGATTGAGGGGGTCTGTGATGGTGGGAACTGTGTGATTGGAGGCCTCTTTAATGGGCTGACTATGTGATTGGTGGGCTTTGTGATGGGGGAACTGTATGATTGAAGGCCTCTTTGATAGCCTGACTATGTGATTGGTGGGCTTTGTGATAGGGGAACTGTGTGATTGGGGACTTTATAATTGGCTGACTGTGTGATTGGTGGGCTTTGTGATGGTAAAACTGTGTGGTTGGATGGCTCTTTGATGGGCTGACTATGTGATTGGTGGGCTTTGTGATGGGGGGAACTGTGTAATTGGGGACTCTATGATGGCGGACTGTGTGATTGGGGGCTCTGTGAGTTTCAGTTGTGATGGGAGGACTCTAGAATGGGTGGCCCCTGTCATGGGGGGGGGGGGGTACTATGATGTGATGAGGGCTCTCATACAGTATATAGGAGGAATACTGATTGGTGGGCTTTGTGATGGGGAAACTGTGTGATTGGAAGCCTCTTTGATGGGCTTTGGTGTGGGCTTTGATGTGATTGGTGGGCTTTGTGGTGGGGGGGACTGTGTAAATGAGGACTCTATGATGGGGGGGCTGTGGGATTGGGGACTCTATGATGGGAGACTGTGTGATTGGGGACTCTATGATGGGGGGGCTGTGTGATTGGGGACTCTATGATGGGGGGACTGTGTGATTGGGGACTATATGATAGGGGGGGGGGGCTGTGTGATTGGGGACTCTTGGATGGGGTGACTGTGTGATTGGGGACTCTTGGATGGGGGGACTGTGTGATTGGGGACTCTATGATGGGGACTGTGTGATTAGGAACTCTATGATGGGGGGCTGTGTGATTGGGGACTCTATCATGGGGGGACTGTGTAATTGGGGACTATATGATATGAGGACTGTGTGATTGGGGACTCTATGGTGGGGGACTGTGTGATTAGGAACTCTATGATGGGGGGCTGTGTGATTGGGGACTCTATCATGGGGGGACTGTGTAATTGGGGACTATATGATATGAGGACTGTGTGATTGGGGACTCTATGATGGGGGGGCTGTGTGATTGGGGACTCTATGATGGGGGGACTGTGTGATTGGGGGCTCTGTGATGGGGGGACTGTGTGATTGGGGACTCTATGATGGGGGACTGTGTGATTGGGGACTCTATGATGGGGGACTGTGTGATTGGGGACTCTATGATGGGGGACTGTGTGATTAGGAACTCTATGATGGGGGACTGTGTGATTGGGGACTCTTGAATGGGGGGACTGTGTGATTGGGGACTCTATGATGGGGGACTGTGTGATTAGAAACTCTATGATGGGGGGCTGTGTGATTGGGGACTCTATCATGGCGGGACTGTGTAATTGGGGACTCTATGATGGGGGGCTGTATGATTGGGGACTCAATGATGGGGGACTGTGTGATTGGGGACTCTTGGTTGGGGGGCTGTTTGATCGGGGACTCTTGGATGGGGGGACTGTGTGATTGGGGACTCTATGATGGGGGGACTGTGTGATTGGGGACTCTATGATGGGGGGACTGTATGATTGAGTGCTCTGTGATTGGGAGCGTTTCAGTTGTGATGAGGGGACTTTAGGATGGGTGGCCTCTGTCATGGGAGTACTATGATGTGATGAGGGCTCTCATATAAAGGATGCCATTACTGAAAGGTTCGGAAACACGGATGTATATGATGGAGAGATCACTTTTTTTTTTTAGAACTCTATATTTAATTTTTCTCTGCATTTAAAGTGCAGCTCTCCTTGAAAAATCTGAATACAGTCCAAGTTCCCCATTGGCCATAGCGACTGTTCTCCACGCCATCCTCAGATGTATTATTGAACGCTATCAGGCAGCTCCTTGCCGTGATCCCATAAAAGATCTGATAACACTTTCTGCAGCGTGCGGATACCTGTACAGTGCTTTGCAGCTGCCTTTTCATTCCTGAAAGTAGAAATTATCGCAGGAGGAGAATCCATTGTAAGGCACGGCCCTAATAACAGTCTTCTCCAAGGTCAGTCTCTGCTGATGTGAAATCCCAGAGATGTTCAATGGCATTTATTTTATTTTCTTCTCTATTCAGCTCTTTCTGTGGATCGGAAAAGATGCTAATGAAGTGGAGAGGAAAGAGTCCCTGAAATCAGGTGAGGATTTTATACGGCGGGTGTCCTGCTGTCACCACTGAAGAATACATCATAAATGAGGAACAATGAGAAGAAAGATCACAAAGGAACAATGAACAGGGGCACCCGGCACTGTGTTTTTTAAATATAAAATACTTCTAGTGGTGGGAAGTGAGATTTCTAGTTAGTCTCACTGCTTACCTATCATTCTCACTCTCTATACAACCTCCTTTTTGATTTTTCCAACAACTATCTAAATTTAGATATAACCTCCTTCACTTCTGGGAAGGATTTCCACAAACTTTGAAGCCTGTCTGCAGAAATTTGACAGAACAGCAGAGAAAGGATAAAAGTGGCACACGTTTATATTAAGGTGGTCTATTATTAAACATCCATTGGACGAATGTCGCAAACATTTGCCAGGCCTGCATACATTTTCCCGTAGTTTTTTGATAATATAATTATTTCCTATGATCTTCAGTTCCATCTAGTGGACAAAATGGGGTATTTTTTCTGATTTAGCTATTTCAGAAAACTAATACCGCATTTTGGCCACTAGATGGAGCTAACGATCATATGAAATAAGTGTACTAGAGAAATTGTGGACCCCCACTGACTCCAACTGTACCTGGGAAGCCCCCCACTGACTGCCACTGTACCTGGAAAGCCCCCAACTGACTGCCACTGTACCTGAAAAGTCCCCCATTGACTGCCACTGTACCTGGAAAGCCCCCCACTGACTGCCACTGTACCTGGAAAGTCCCCCATTGACTGCCACTGTACCTGGAAAGTCCCCCACTGACTGCCACTGTACCTGGAAAGCCCCCACTGACTGCCACTGTACCTGGAAAGCCCCCAACTGACTGCCACTGTACCTGAAAAGTCCCCCATTGACTGCCACTGTACCTGGAAAGCCCCCCACTGACTGCCACTGTACCTGGAAAGTCCCCCATTGACTGCCACTGTACCTGGAAAGTCCCCCACTGACTGCCACTGTACCTGGAAAGTCCCCCACTGACTGCCACTGTACCTGGAAAGTCCCCCACTGACTGCCACTGTACCTGGAAAGTCCCCCACTGACTGCCACTGTACCTGGAAAGTCCCCCATTGACTGCCACTGTACCTGGAAAGTCCCCCACTGACTGCCACTGTACCTGGAAAGTCCCCCACTGACTGCCACTGTACCTGGAATGTCCCCCACTGACTGCCACTGTACCTGGAAAGTCCCCCACTGACTGCCACTGTACCTGGAAAGTCCCCCACTGACTGCCACTGTACCTGGAAAGTCCCCCATTGACTGCCACTGTACCTGGAAAGCCCCCCACTGACTGCCACTGTACCTGGAAAGTCCCCCACTGACTGTCACTGTTCCTGGGAAGTCCCCCACTGACTTCCACTGTTCCTGGGAAGTCCCCCACTGACTGCCACTGTACCTGCACACTTCTCCAATGATCTTGAATGTACTTGCCCACTCCTCCACTGATATCCACTGCACCGTGCATTCCTCCACTGACTGTTACTGCAACTGTACACTTTTTCACTGATCGTGAATGCACTGACGCATTTCTCTACTGATTTCAACTGTACCTGCGCACTCCTTCACTGACTGCTACTTCATCTGCGCACTCCTCTACTGACTATCCCTGAACCTGCACATGCCCCATTGACCACCACTGTACTTGCGCACTCCTCTACTGACTTCCACTGCATCTGTGAATTCCTCCACTGGCTGCCACCATGCCCATGCACTCCTCCACTAACTGTCATTGCATCTCTTTTCTTTATTGACACTCCTCTGCTGACTGACATTGCAAAGGGGTAAACAGCATACTTCCCCACTGGCTGCCCTTCTACTGGTTCCCTTTCCAAATGACTACAGCAGGGTTGCCATGTCAGGTGGCTTGTAAAGTGCACAGCCGGGTGTTTGTTTCCAGGTGCCCGAAAGTTTTCTTCAAATTTTTTAAGGAATATATATATATATATATATATGTGTGTGTTATATAAAGTATTCCTCCCCTTGGAAGTCTTCAATACAGACACTTATTTTGCACGTTTTTATTTTATTTTAATTCATTTAAATCACTTTGCTAAAATATTTTGATGATCAGCACTACCTCAGTTTGGCCTGTAGGTGACACTGTTACTGTTGCGATAGCTTACTGGAGAGCACATCGCTTTGGAGGGAAAAAAATTATATTTGCTGTTATAAGGATGCAATGATGTTCTGCACACAGTTACCCATAGCAAGCAATCTGATCAGTTTACTGAAGTCAGATGTTGGAATAAATAATTCTGATTGGCTGTTGATTGTTATAGCAATTTGCAGTTTCTTCCATAGGTGTGCACAGCCCATTACATTAGGGTGTGCACCCCAAAACTGAAACACATACGTAGAGCAGTGGACAGTATCAGTAGGGCAGTGGACGGTGTCAGTAGATCAGTGGACGGTGTCAGTAGAGCAGTGGACGGTGTCAGTAGAGCAGTGGAGGGTGTCAGTAGAGCAGTGGAGGGTGTCAGTAGAGCAGTGGATGGTGTCAGTAGAGCAGTGGAGGGTGTCAGTAGAGCAGTGGACGGTGTCAGTAGAGCAGTGGACGGTGTCAGTAGAGCAGTGGACGGTGTCAGTAGAGCAGTGGACGGTGTCAGTAGAGCAGTGGACGGTGTCAGTAGAGCAGTGGACGGTGTCAGTATAGCAGTGGACAGTGTCAGTAGGACAGTGTACAGTATCAGTAGAGCAGTGGACAGTGTCAGTAGGACTGTGGACAGTGTCAGTAGGACAGTGGACAGTGTCAGTTGAGCAGTGGATGGTGTCAGTAGGACAGTGGACAGTGTCAGTAGGACAGTGGACAGTGTCAGTAGGACAGTGGACAGTGTCAGTTGAGCAGTGGATGGTGTCAGTTGGACAGTGGACAGTATCAGTAGAGCAGTGGACAGTATCAGTAGGACAGTGGACGGTGTCAGTAAAGCAGTGGACAGTATCTGTAGAGCAGGGGATGGTGTCAGTAGAGCAGTGGACAATATGAGTAGGACAGTGGACGGTGTCAGTAGAGCAGAGATTGGTGTCAGTAGAGCAGTGAACAGTGTCAGTAGGACAGTGTACAGTATCAGTAGAGCAGTGGACAGTGTCAGTAGGACCGTGGACAGTGTCAGTAGGACCGTGGACAGTGTCAGTAGGACAGAGGACAGTGTCAGTAGGACAGAGGACAGTGTCAGTAGGACAGAGGACAGTGTCAGTAGAGCAGTGGACACTGTCAGTAGAGCAGTGGACACTGTCAGTAGGACAGAGGACAGTGTCAGTAGAGCAGTAGACAGTGTCAGTAGAGCAGTAGACAGTGTCAGTAGGACAGAGGACTGTGTCAGTAGAGCAGTGGACAGTGTCAGTAGGACAGTAGACAGTGTCAGTAGGACAGTAGACAGTGTCAGTAGGACAGTAGACGGTGTCAGTAGGACAGTAGACAGTGTCAGTAGGACAGTAGACGGTGTCAGTAGGACAGTAGACGGTGTCAGTAGGACAGTAGACAGTGTCAGTAGGACAGTAGACGGTGTCAGTAGGACAGTAGACGGTGTCAGTAGGACAGTAGACGGTGTCAGTAGGACAGTGGACGGTGTCAGTAGGACAGTGTCAGTAGGACAGTAGACAGTATCAGTAGAACAGAGGACAGTGTCAGTAGGACAGTGTCAGTAGGACAGAGGACAGTGTCAGTAGAGCAGTGGACAGTGTCAGTAGAGCAGTGGACAGTGTCAGTAGGACAGTAGACAGTATCAGTAGAACAGAGGACAGTGTCAGTAGGGCAGAGGACTGTGTCAGTAGGACAGTAGACAGTATCAGTAGAACAGAGGACAGTGTCAGTAGAGTAGTGAATGGTGTCAGTAAAGCAGTGCACAGCAGTTTGTTATTGTTATTATTGTATTTTTTATTATATTTTACAATTTAGTTTTTTTATTAAGATTTTTTTTTACAATTATTTTAAGAGCTACGTTAGGTGGCTTTGGTGAAATTTCAGAGGTCTAAACAGAGGAACTCTGTGCCACAGGGGTTTGATTAGGGTGTGCCCAGGCACAGCCGGCACACCCCGTGCACACGCCTATGGTTTCTTCTCTGCTTTATCAAAGAGTCATTATTGTGTCACCTATCATATCACAAACCGGATCAAAAAAGTTTTAAAAGTCTTTTTATTGTCTACTTTCAGCCAAGCAGTATATTGAGACGGATCCATCCGGGAGAGACAAGGGAATCCCGATAATCACAGTGAAACAAGGACACGAACCCCCGACCTTCACCGGCTGGTTCCTGGCCTGGGACTCTAACAAGTGGCAGTAATGAGGACTTGCTCGGGATTCTGCAAGCATGGGGAACCTTCTTTTTTATACTTTTTTTTTAAATGTTTGCTTTTAAGCACTAACGCAATTCAAATAAAGACATTTCAAGTGTAATATGAGGGGTTACATCTAAATTATAATTGAAATCCATTTTTTTTTTATTTATGGCAGACTATAGAAATAGAAAGGTTAACACTCTTGTATCCAAGTTTGGCAGACTCCACTGCGGGTGCCGGCTCACGATGCATTCCAGACAAACCCAGTAGTGCTACAAGTTGAAGCCGCCTCAGCCAAGCCCTGTCCAAACCCCGTTAAAGCCACTCGCCGACGCATTTCACCCCACCCACTTGGCTTAGTAATGGATAGGGTGAAACGCGTTGGGGGGGGGGCATGGCTTGGACGAGGCTTGGCTGAGGCTGCTTTAACTGATACTACTATAGCGGTTGTCTGGGGTTCAGTGTTTAGGACTTTTCCAGAATATTGAAATAGTTAAACATGTATACTTGGTATATTGCCTTTTATGTTTCCTTTTTTTAGAAGTAAAAAAAAAAAAACTGTCTTATTACTCTCTGTGCCTTGTAATTACCTGACCTGGTTTGCAAGAATTTAAAGAAAAGTAATTGCATCTGAACCCAACCGGATATGTGAAGAGCACACAAGCTTGGGTGAAAATTGGGAAAATCAGTAAGGAGACCGGGATATATTTATTTAATAAATGTGCAACGCTATTTCTCTTGTTAATCTGCATTCACATTCCTGCAGTGCAAATAGGGGCAATATTGAATGTTATTAGGCTAGTTTCTCTCCTGGTTAAAGCGGATCTCCACCCTAAAGTGAAGATCCGCTGATCCGAACACTCCCCCCCTCCGGTGTCACAATTGACACCTTTCAGGGGGGAGGGGGGTGCAGATAGACATGTATCTGCACCCACTTCCGGCCCAGCATTCACGGGCAAAAGACGGGCATTACATCACATCCCGTCTCCCGCCCGTTGTGTGCTGGGAACACTCGGCTCCCAGCACACAGCTGGAGCCAATTCGCGGGCGCAGCGCGACTCGCGCATGCGCCGTAGGGAACCGGGCAGTGAAGCCGCAGCGCTTCACTTCCTGGTTCCCTCACCGTGGATGGAGGGGGGAGCAGCAGGGTGACGAGCGATCGCTCATCCTCTGCTGCGGACGCCGCTGGACTCCAGGACAGGTAAGTGTCCTAATATTAAAAGTCAGCAGCTGCAGTATTTGTTGCTGCTGGCTTTTAATATTTGTTTTAAGCTGAACCATCCGCTTTAAGTTATTATTTCATAACAAAAAAAAAAAAAAAAACAAGAGAGGTTCGGGATAATACTACATCAAGGCCACTAGATGGAGCTGATGATCATAGTAAATAATCTGTTATTTTATCAGCGCCATCTAGTGGCCGGTATTTTCCGGAGTAACTCTATTCTATATGGATAAAAAAAAATCTTCAACCTACAGAGAAAATAGACATTCGATTTTGCCCCATTCACACAGAACAAATGTAAATACAGTTTCACAGGTAGACATGTGCAATTTGTTTAGTTCCGAATCAGTTTTTTTTTACGAATTTTGACAAATTCATTCATTCGGAATTATCCGAATTAATGAAAACCTGTTAAACGCATTTTTTCGAAAATATTCGTAAATTCGAAAATGTTGTAAATTCGAAAAATCATAAATTCGGAACTTCGAAATTCAAAAATAGAAAAACCTGAAAATTCGAAATTCTGAAATAGTAATAATTAAGTTATTATTATTTAGTTATTAACTATTTTAAATAATAGGTATTGGTATTTCCTTTTAAATTTGGCTGTTAGTGAACGTATTGGATACGAATTTATCTAAAAAGTTACGAATTATCCGAAATAACGAATGCCACATATATAAACAAATGGAACGCAACAAATTAATAATAATAATAAATGACAATAATAATAATAAAAACTTTTTATTATTACTATTATTATTATTAATTATTGATTTGTTCCATTCCATTTGTTTAGATGCAGCATTTGTTATTTTGGATAATTTGTAACTTCGGATAAATTCGTATTCATTACATTCACTAACAGCCACATTTGAAAGGAAATTCCAATACCTATTATTTAAAATAGTTAGTTATTATTAGTTAGTTATTCTTTCGAATTTTCTGATTTTTCTTTCTTATTTCTGTATTTTTCAAATTGACAAATTACGAATTTTGATCATAATGAATGACCCGAAAAAACTAAAAAAAAAATACTTTTTTTTCCGGCAGTGCACATGTCTATTTACAGGATGAAGAGCTTTAATTATTTTTTTTTGGGGGGGGGGGGGGGTTAGGGTAGCAAAGGGTAGGGAACATTTATAACCCTTAGCTTTGAGTTGCTGGCTGTGGATTCAAATGGAAAAGTCATTTTATGAACACAAATCACAATTGCTTGTGCATCTATATATGGCAGTGATGGTGAACCTTGGCACCCCCAGGTGTTGTGGAACTACATTTCCCATGATGCTCAGGCACTCTGCAGTGTAGCTGAGCATCGTGGGAAATGTAGTTCCAAAACATCTGGAGTGCCAAGGATCACCAGTGTTCTTTTTTTAATTTTTTTTCATACGTCCTATTTTTTGATTTCCGAGTTCCTCTCTAAGTAAGGTAATGGCTGCCCTACTGCAAGAATCGGCACTGCCAAATCTGGTGCTCTTTAAAGCGGCACTGAAAATTGCATAACTTGTAGCGGCATTGAAGACATTTCATTTTTACACATCTTTTTGTATCTTTTTTAAGTTTTTGGGTTGTCTGGGGGGGGAGTACAGACTTTTGCTGATGTTTGCATTGTACAAAAATAATAAAATTCTCAGAAAGTAATATGAGAAACAAGTGGTGTGTGTGTTTGTGTTCTCTATGGCCGCTCTGTCATTGGATGAAGTCTATTGAAATCACCGTGAACATCGCATTTTCAGGAGGACATCAGAGGTGGCAGTCGGGGACTGTGCTCAGTACCGGGTACATTTCATGGGGGTGGATAAAGTAGATCTAATCTATAAATGGACGATATTTGGTTTGCTAGTCGCAACGCCTTTAACCACTTGCCCTCCGGAAGGTTTACTCGCCTACATGACCAGGCCATTTTTTTGCTTTTTTTGCACTGCATTACTTTAACTGACAATTGCGCAGACATGCAACACTGTACCCAAATATTTTATGCAATTTTGACAACAAAAAGAGCTTTCTTTTGGTGGTATTTGATCACCTCTGCGTTTTTTTCCAGCTATAAACAAAAAAATACAGACAATTTTGCAAAAAAAATATATATATATTTTTTACTTTCTGCTATAAAACACATCTATTAAAAAATGGAAAACTAAAAATTCTTCCTCAGTTTAGGTCAATATGTATTCTGACCAAATTTCCTGTGCCTTTTTAGCTCGCACATCCCCAAAACATTAACGATCCCCCTCCGTGTTTCACAGTAGGAATGGTGGACCTTTCATCATAGGTCTTGTTGTCTCCTCTCCAAATGTAGCATTTATGGTTGTGTCCAAAAAGCTCAATTTTGGTCTCATCTCTCTAAATGACTCTGTGGCAGAAGGTTTGAGGCTTGTCTCTGTGCTGTTTGGCGTATTGTAAGAGGCATACTTTGTGGCATTTGCGTAGTAATGACTTTCTCCTGGCGACTCGACCATGCAGCCCATCTTTCTTCAAGTGCCTCCTTATTGTGCAACTAGAAACAGCCACACCACATGTTTTCAGGAGTCCTGTAATTCACCTGAAGTTATTTGTGGGTTTTCTTTGCATCCCAAACAATTGCCCTGTCAGTTGTGGATGAAATTTTAGTTGGTCTACCTGACCGTGGTTTGGTTTCAACAGAACCCCTAATTTTCCACTTCTTGATTAGAATTTGAACACTGCCGATTGACATTCTCAATTCCCTGGATATCTTTTTATATCCCTTTCCTGTTTTATACAGTTCAACTACATTTTCCTGCAGATCCTTGGACAATTCAGAATCCTGAAACGTCAGAGCAGCACTGGATGAAAGAAACCCCACAATCACATAGTCACCCAGTCACCCTATCAAAGAGCCCCCAAGCACAGTCACCCCATCACAACCTCCCCCCCCCCCCAATTACACAGTCCCTGCTATCGCAATGCCCCCCAATCACATAGTCACCCCACCAAAGAGCTGCAGTAGTAACAGAGACCACCAATCACAATCACTCTATCAAAGAGCCCCCATCACAAACCCGCCCCCAATCACCACAGTCCCCCCCAATTACATAATCACCCCACCAAAGAGCATCTGCAGCCACAGAGCCCACCAATCACATAGTAACCCAATCAAAGAGCCCCCAAGCACAGTTACCCCATCACAACCCACCCCTCCCCAATTACATAGTCACTGCTATCAAAAAGCCCCCCAATCACATAGTCGCCCCAGCAAAGAGCCGCCACAGTCACAGAGTCCACCAATCAGAGTCACTCCATCAAAGAGCCCCCAAGCACAGAGTCACCCCCTCACATACCCCCCAATCACATAGTCACCCAATCACATATTCACCCCACCAAAGAGCCCCCGCAGTCACAGAGCCCATCAATCACATAGTCTCATCATTAAAGAGCCCCCCCAATCAGACAACCCCCCCATACATGAAAGCCCCCATCACATCAGAATTCCCCACCCTAGAGTCTCCACATCAAATCAGAGGCCCCACCATCACACAGTCCCCCATCACACAGTTCCTCCATCACACAGTCCCACCCATGACATGGCCTTCTAATCACACAGTTCCCTCCTCACATCAGAGCTCTGCTATTTGTTTGCAGCAGCATGGCATAGGGCAGGAGGTGAAGCAGGTCCAGAGGAGACAGACTTATGTTCCCTCCTGAATGCTGGGGGCAGCCCACCGCCCTAGAGCAGCCTGGAGACCAACACCATAACATTGAATGACGCCATGTGTCCTGGCCCCAGAGTAGGGAGTCACCAAACCTTCTAAATAAAGGGCAAGTTTACAGTACTTCAAACTTTATGGGGCTGGGCTGTGGCCAGTGAGAGAAGAAAATGCCCCAGCATTATTGGGAGCGAAAAGATTACATGGCACATGGGGTCAGTAGAAGGCAAAATCACACCCCATCATTGGTGTCAGTGGGAGGAATCGTGCCCCATCATTGGTGTCAGTGGGAGGAATAGTGCCCCATGGTTTGTGTCAGAGGGAGAAATAGTGCCCCATGGTTGGTGTCAGAGGAAGGAATAGTGCCATTAGTTTGTGCAGCGCTTTACAATATAAAGGAAGACAATACCGCAACAATACAATTCAATAGGGAATAGATAGTGGTTTTGTATTTAAGAGTAAAATACAATATTGCAAATTAATACTTTCTATGTACATTTTCAATAATCAGGTGGGGGTTCTGTTTTCCTTGACATGGGTTTACCTGTCTATTTTTACATACCTTGCTGAAATAAGGCATGTGTACAATACTTAACAGTGCAAGAGGAAATCTCTACACACCACTAAAGAAGTCAAAGTATCTGTAAGAACTTTCAATTAGATAGAAATAGTCAAAAAGGAAACAGCTTCTGCTGTGCTCTCTATTTAGATAGCCCGTAATGCTCTGTGAATCCAGTGTCTGAATTCTGTATTAAGTGTTTTTTTGTAAATCATAAAAAATAATGAATGTAAAATGTAAGTTAATCTCTTTAAAATCTGTTAAATGAAAGAAAAGAAAAGCAAAGATTGCTTAGATTTCAGGAGTAACTGAAGCTTGCTAATTCCTTCTCAACCGAAACAACATTTGAAGCAAAATGTTAACATTTACAATTGGTATTTGAGTCTTTCATAAATACAACGTAATTATGAACGATCAGTCCTCACCTTAAAGCGGGTGACCTTTTAACTCCTCCCTGTGGATGCGCAAATCCGATATTCTTGATTGACAAGCTACCCTGTAACAGTTATTAAAGGTGAGGGGATTTAGTGTTTACAGATGATTTTAAGTCTAGAATGTAGATTCAGCACCACATTGAAAGAGATATATTGTTGTTTGTATTGCTGCCTTGAAATGGTGCAAAATAACACAATGATGGCCTTACAAAATGGCCATAATTGGGTCAGGCATTTTTTTATAAAAGGCCTATTCTGACACTTTTTATTTACAATAAATTTACTTAGAACCCCCAAACATTTTATATATATATGTGTGTGTGTGTGTGTGTGTGTGTATATATATATATATATATATATATATATACACACACAGTGCAGTCAGTGTACAGTATATAATACAATGTATTGAAGTGGTTAAGGGTAACCTGGCATAGATTTTAAAGGGAACTCCACGCCAAAATCTTTTAAAACAAATTGGCGTGGGGTCCCCCCAAAATCCATACCAGACCCTTATCTGAGAAAGCAGCTTGGCAGCCCAGGATAGGGGGGGACATGTCCCCTCCAAAGCACCTTGTCCCCACAAGGGCCTCACCCCCACAACCCTTCTCTGGTGGTTGTTGGGATCTGCGGGCTTTTCACTCTGTAAGCCCCTTTAATAAGGGGGCCCCCAGATCCCAGCCCCTCTATGTGAATGGGTATGGGGTACATTGTACCCCTACCCATTTACCCAAAAAAGTGTCATGCCCCTTCTGATGGCACATTAAGTCAGAAGGGACAGGGTCACTCGGTTACACCCTCTTCCTATATAACAGCTGTCACTGCGAAAAGACAGCAGTCGGCGGGACGCCTCCCGTCGAGGCAGAGCTTTTTTTTTCCTTTCTATTTTTTGGGTCCATTGGTGCCACGATTGAAGAAGGATGGACATCGCGGGACACTTTTTTTTCAATAAAGGAACTGTCAAAAACTGTCTTTTGTGTATTTTTCTTTTTGAACTTTTTTGGGTGAATGGGTAGAGGTGCAATGTACTCCTACTCATTCACATGGGGGGGTGGGATCTGGGGGCCCCCTTGTTAAAGGGGGCTTCCAGATTCTGACAAGGGTCCTAAATAAACAACTGTTTTTCAAACTTATTTTTGTATTTAAAATGTTCCCTAGGGTAGGATCCGGGTCTCCATACACTTTTTATTGCAATAACTTGCATATAAGCCTTTAGCACTTTAGATTTTTCATGTTGGTGTCCCATAGACTTTAACAGTGTTTGCATGTTCTGGTGCGAAACAAACCGGGGGGGGTGGGGGGGGTGTTTGGCTCATCCCTATTTCTTATACACTATATTGTCAAACATTTGTGGATACCGGACCGTCACAGCTACATGAGCTTGTTGGACATCCCATTTCAAAACCATGGGCATTAAAACAGAGTTGGCTTTTACCCTTGTGGCTATAACAGCCTCGACTCTTCTGGGAAGGCTTTCCAAGAGACCTTGCAATAGGCCTGTGGGAACTTGTGTGCATTCAGCTAAAAGATTATTTGTGAGGTCAGGTACTGATGTTGGTGAGAAAATCTGACTCATAATCAGCATTCCAACTCAGTAAGTGTTCAGTAGAGTTGAGGTCAGGGCTCTGTGCAGGACACTTATTTGTTTTTGAAACAAAGAAAGAGCAGGTGGACTCCAGAGAGTATACAATATATAATTTAAATATTACGTTTATTAAAGAACCATACAAAGGCCGGTTAAAATAAAAAAAAGCAGCCACCAAAAGTCTCAAACCCAGCAAATTTGACCAAAATTGTCACTGCCAGCAATAGTTCTTGTATCATCTAATGGCTGAGACAGGTGGGTGGAGCTGAGAATTGGCAAGTAGAGCTTAGTTCAGGCTCCCTTAAGCTTGGCTCCTCCTTTTGAGGAGGTGTTCTGGGATTCCTTATATAGTGTGTGGGGCTGAGGCTCCAGGTCTTGCTGACCAGAGATTCCTAAAACAAGGAGGTTCTGCTGGAGGTGCTTCTTGTTCCCCCCCTTTCAGAGGAGAGGCTGCAGAGGTGATCCCATATCCAAGGTCTGGAGAAAGAGTAGGCCTGCCTGGTAGAAGGAATAGGATTCTCCTAAGAGCTTAACCTGAGGTTGGTGTTTCTCTTTGTCCTTCCCTCGGAGGAAAAGTATCTATAGGCTAAGGACATGCTAGTGGCAGAGAAGGAGACATAACCTACCTTACACCAATGCATTCCTCGGCTGAACGTATTCAATTTATCAAATCCCTTATTTGAAACTGTTATGCCCTGTACACATGATTGGTTCGTCTGATGTGTGGGCCCCATCAGTTTTTATCCCATTGGTAAAAAAAATTAGAACCTGTTTTAAAATTTTCATATGGTTAAAAAAACGATAGAAAAAAAAACAATCGTCTGTGGGGAAATCCATCAGTCAAAAATCCATGCATGCTCAGAATCAAGTTGACGCATGCTCGGAAGCATTGAACTTAATTTTTCTCTGCACGTTGTTGGGTTTTACGTCACCGCGTTGGACACAATCAGATTTTTAACTGATGGTGTGTAGGCAAGACTGATGAAAGTCAGCTTCATCGGATATCTGATGAAAAAATCCATCGGTTCGTTTTCATCAGACAAACCGATCGTGTTTACAGGGCATAACTGTTTCTGCACTTTTCTGGACTATGTATGTGCCTTCACGTGGACTGTATGTTCTTATGGCTGAAGTCATTAAATAAAAGAAAGTTACTTCAATATCTGACCTTCTTGTGAATATTTAAGAGTGAAGCCAATGCCTGGATGGGGAAATTAGAGAAGTGATTGTTGGTGTGGACCTGGCTGCAGAGTCCTAAAGGTTGTGCTTGGACATTATGGGTAAGTACTCCTGATAGTGAGGTTGTCAGGACTTGAGTCTGAACCTGCGACCTCTGCTATGTCTGGTGATGTCTCTTCTTGCTAAGTCACCTGGGATGCTGGACAGCTCCCTGGACAACCCCTTGGATAATCTTGCTTCCTCGTGAATCTTGAACTCTTTGCTCCTCCCATGAACTTCCTATTTAAGCCATTTCTCTGCACTTCCTGTTTGCCAGATTATTGTTCTCTCTCCAGCCAATATCTCGCTCTTCTGTATTTTCGCTACCACTCGTTACCAACCCTTCACTTGATTCCAACCAGCAATCACTTGTTACCGACCTTGGGCTTATTTACTGACAATGCTTCTGCTTGATCCCAACCTGCTATAACTGCTACTGGACCCCGGCTTGCTCAACTCCTGTTGGGGCGATCCTGAGGACCGTGACCTGGTACTAACACGCATCTCCATCATCAGGAATTCTGGTGAATACCAGTAAGTACTTAGACCCTGCACCTCCGGTGAGTCCACATCATCTGCCAGGGTGACCTGCTTGTATACCTATCCTGATCATCAGTGGGAGTCTCTCTACTGCAATACCTATTGGTTTCTTGAGCCTGACCCCTGACTGTGACAGAGGTGGTTATTCATGCACAGTCGGGACAATGGTATGGGACAGTACAGGTTGGAAGGAGAACCTGAGGGGCCATGGAACCTGTGCATTTGGGAGGTAGCCCAGCTGCTTGTGATGGCCATGTGCCAGGCAGCCTGGGTACCACTCACAGGAACTCAAATGAAAACCTTTCACCGCCAGGGTTCCCAAGAAACAGAAGGGGCTACACAGGGCCATCTTTAATGTTGATTGGATCATGGGCAAAACATTCTTTGCCCCCTCCCCATTTTCTCTCCACCTGCTCTGAGACATACAATACATATCAGCTAGACTTAAAATCAGTTTACTGTATCAGATCAGGCAGAGATTGTGATTGGTTGCCAGAGGTTACAGCATATCATTACCACTTACTGAGCAGCACACATTACGGCTCACTGATTAGTTGCTAGAGGTTACAGTACATGATTTCTTGTTGATTGGTTGCTAGAGATTACTGTACAGTAATACTGCTCATTGATTGGTTGGTAGAGGTTACAGCACATCATCTCTTCACTGCAGAGGGGCATAATATACATATAAATGCTGCCTTTATTTACATATGAATGCCGACGGTCTCAGCTATTTACATATAACTGCTGCCGCTATTTACATATGCATGCTCCCATTATTTACATATAAATGCTCCCATTATTTATTTACATATGAATGTTTCCCTTATTTACATGTAAACACAGGGTCTGCATTAGTAGCAGCACTTCACACTGAGATATCAGGACACAGCACTGGACTTTAAATTCAAGGCACAAGGGAATTTAAACTGGGATAGTTGGCAAGTACGAGGCAGCTGCTTTGGGCCCCAAAACAATGACAGAGCCCAGGGCAGCTTCCCTTTTTGCCCTGCCTTGAAAAGGATGGCCCTGGGGCTACAGCCTGTACCGTCTATTTACTAGTCTGCTCTCGGTAGTCTGATTCAAAATCATCTGATCCTGAACGTGAACCCGGCCTGATCCTTTCTACCCTCAACGCTTCATCATTTAACACCAAACAACACGCTCCACCGGGAACAAAACAAACTTGAGTCATACAGTTTTCCTGAAAGACCACTTTAAAATAACAAACTGTCTACCTTTGTTGTTGTTAACTTCTACACACCGTCAGACTCCTCGAGGCAAAATGAAAAAATGTCCTACATTTGACAGATTCATAAAAATGTGTTTTTCTTTTACTGACAGTTTAACCACAAAACTTGATTTATGGAATGTTCGAAAACTGCTGAATCACAGACGAGATCCGGCGTGAAAAAGTTTTGAACACTTTTCTGTAAGTTGTTTTCAAAACAATGATGAGAATAAGAACAATAGTAAGAGATCATAATAAAATACACTTCAAAAAGCTTTATAAAATAAAAGTACAGTAACAAATGCTGTGAAGTAAGAATGCTTTCAAATATAAAAAAAAATTAATTGTTTATTTTTATCAATTTACAAAATGCAAAGTGAGCAAACCCTGTACACACCGTTGGACCGTTCTCATCGGATGATCCGATCGTGTGTGGGCCCCATAGTATTTTTTCCCATCAGTGAAAAAAAATAGAACCTGTTTTAAAATTTTAAAAAATTGATAGAAAAAAAATGGATTGTCTGTGGGAAAATCCATCGGTCAAAAATCCACACATGCTCAGAATCAAGTCGACGCATGCTCGGAAGCATTGAACTTCATTTTTCTCAGCGCGTTGTTGTGTTTTACATCACGGCGTTGGACACGATTGGATTTTTAACTGATGGTGTGTAGGCAAGACTGATGAAAGTCTGCTTCATCGGTTATCTGATGAAAAAAATCCATCAGTCCGTTTTCATCGGATGAACCGATCGGGTGTACGTTTGGCTTTAAAGCAGTATAAATTCTTACACTTGAACACTTTGTACACTTGTACAAAGTCAGCGATTTTGTAGGATTAGAGTCAGGTGTATGGTTAACCAATTACACCAAGAAGGGGCTAATGATCATCAATTTCATATTTAGGTTGAAGCACAGTCATTAAAACAGAAACAGCTGTGTAGGAGGCTTAAAACTGGGTGAGGAACAGCCAAACTCTGCTACTATGGTGAGGTTCTGGAAGACAGTTTCATGTCACAGGTCATACATCATGGCAAGATAGTTATACTGCATCAGCAATGGCGCTTCCAGGCAAATATTCCAAAGCAGACTGGGGTTTCAAGATGTGCTGTTCAAGCTCTTCTTAAGAAGCACAAAGAAACAGGCAACGCTGAGGACCTTGAGATGGAGCGGTTGGCCAAGGAAACTTAATGCAGCAGATGAAAGACACATCATACTCGCTTCCCTTCCACATCAGAAGATGTCCAGTAGTGTCATCAGCACAGAACTGGCAGGAAACCAGTGGCAGCACCCAGGTACAACCATCTAGCCAGAAGTAGTCTTTTTGGGGCGACAAAAGTGCAGAGGGTAGCCAATTGAAGTGAACTGGCACGTGGAATAGTTGCCCACACAAAATTGCAAGCGGGAACGCAAGTTGCCACTACGCGAAGAGTGAATGGGGCCCTAACCACTTGCCGACCGTATAACTTACGTATACGGCGACAAGGTGGCACTGCTGTGCCAGATCACATAGCTAGTACGTGATCTGACACTTCTGGGTATGGCCGCCGGTGGCCCGCTTCCATTGTGATTATACACAGCTGTTCCTCAGGGCCCACTAACAGGCCAGATCTGCAAGATAACTGAAATACATCACAAGTGATATAATTTTCTGCTCAGTGATTGCAGTATTCTAGTCTGCATCACCCAAGGTAATACATAAAACCTGGCCTGTTAGTTGGCCCTGAGGACAGGGTTGATGACCACTGGTCTACAGGACAACTATTAGTCCTGTGCTTCACAAATCTGGTCTTTATGGAAGAGTGGCGAGAAGAAAGTCATTGTTGAAAGAAAGCCAAAAGAAGTCCCGTTTGCAGTTTGTGAGAAGCCATGTGGGGGACACAGCAAACATGTGGAGAAGGTGCTCTGGTCAGATGAGACCAAAATTGAACTTTTTGGCCTAAAAGCAAAACTTTATGTGAGGCTCTTTATCTTCTCAGATGGTAAAGCTGCCTATTCCTCTTGGCAAAAACCTCCAGTTCCTGTAAATTCTTGGGCTGTCTCGCATGAACGGCAGGTTTGAGATCTCCCCAGAGTGGCTCAATGATATTGAGGTCAGGAGACTGAGATGGCCACTCCAGAACCTTCACTTTATTCTGCTGTAGCCAATGACAGGTCGACTTGGACTTGTGTTTTGGATCATTGTCATGTTGGAATGTCTAAGCCATCCTGGCTGATGAATGCAAATGTTCCCCCAGTATTTCTTGATAACATACTGCATTCATCTTGCCATCAATTTTGACCAAATTTCCTGTGCCTTTGTAGCTCACACATCTCCAAAAAACATCAGCGATCCGCCTCCGTGTTTCACAGTAGGGATGGTGAACCTTTCATCATAGGCCTGGTTGTCTCCTCTCCAAATGTAGCGTTTATGGTTGTGGCAAAAAAGCTAAATTTTGTGGCAGAAGGTTTGAGTCTTGTCTCTGTGCTGTTTGGCGTATTGTAAGCGGGATACTTTGTGGCATTTGTGTAGTAATGACTTTCTTCTGGCGACTCGACTATGCAGCCCATCTTTCTTCAAGTGCCTCCTTATTGTGCATCTTGTACAGCCACACCACATGTTTTCAGAGAGTCCTGTATTTCACCTGAAGTTATTTGTGTTTTTTTTTTTGCATCCCAAACAATTTTCCTGGCAGTTGTGGCTGAAATTTTAGTTGGTCTAGCTGACCGTGGTTTGGTTTCAACAGAACCCCTCATTTTCCACTTCTTGATTAGAGTTTGAACACTGCTGATTGGCTTTCACAATTCCTTGGATATCTTTTTATATCCCTTTCCTGTTTTATACAGTTCAACTACCCTTTCCCGCTGATCCTTTGACAATTCTTTTGCTTTCACCCATGAATCAGAATCCAGAAACGTCAGAGCAGCACTGGATGAAAGATGCAAGGGTCTGTCAGGAGTCCAGAAACTCATTGACCTTTTAGGCGGCGTACAGACGATCGGATATATCCGATGAAAACGGTCCGCGGACCATTTCCATCGGATATGTCCGATCGGGAGTTTGATCCGATGGCGTGTACACACCATCGGATCAAATTCCCCGCCGCCGGACGGCGCGGTGACGTAGTGGTGACGCGGCGGTGACGTTGACGCCGCCGCGTCACCGCCACGTCACCGCACCAGGAAGTAAAACACTTCCGCGCATGCGCCGAATCCATTCGGCAGCGGCGCGGCGGTGGTGGGAGCCGACATGTCTGCTGGTAAGTGTACTAACCAGCAGACATGTCGGGCGGACAGATTCCCACCGGATAGATTTCAAAGCATGCTTTGAAATCTGTCGGGTGGAGAAATCTGTCCGCTAGCCCATACACACGAGCGGAGATGTCTGCTGAAACGGTCCATCGGACCGTTTTCAGCGGACATATCCCCTCGTGTGTACGCCGCCTTAGACATACACACACACACTAATTACAAGAAAATCAGATCACAGGCGAGGATGTTTACCTTGAATAGCCATTCAAACCCATTGTGTCAACTTGTGTGCATGTTATCAGGACAAAATCACCAGGGTATGAAAACTTTTGCTCAGAGTCATTTGGGTAGTTTCTGTTTTCATTATGATTTAAAACAGTAAACACAGTTGATTGATAATAAATGGCTTCAGTCAAACACTGACCATGAGCGTAAGAAAAGTTTTTGTGTTATCATTAATATTCTCTGATAAATGGCCAAGAAATCATAAATTCTCCCAGGGTATGTTAACTTTTGAGCACAACTAATATATATTCATATAGAGAAAATGCATTTCAAAGTGTTGTGTGAAGGCGTGATAATGCAGTTTTTAGCATGTGTTGCCACAACCCACCAGTTGGACCCTTAGATCTATTTTGTTTTCTACATTCCCCATATTTTATATATATGTTTATATAAAATAAGGGAAATAATACACAAAAAAAAAAAAAAAAATATATATATATATATATATATATATATATATATAATATATATATATATATATATAGGCAGTACACCTGTAAGGGGCCCAGAGGTCCCTAGGGGCCCGGATGGCAACCCCCTTTTTTTAATTAAAGGGCCCAGATGTTCACAGGGCCCTGGATGGCAACCCCCCTTTTTTATTTATTTTTTATTAAAAATTAAAAATACAATTTATATATATATTTTTATTTTCTTTATTAAAGGGCCCAGAGGTCACCAGGGTGCCAGGTAACAAATAAAGAAAATATGGGGTGGGGGGTGGGGGGAGGGTGTACAGCGGTAGGTCATTCTTGTTATTGTATGTTAATTGTACGTGTGTCGGCCCTGCGTGGCTTCTTTTGGGGTAGGCATGTGGCCTGTCTTGTTGTGTGTGTATGTTTGTATGTTTTCAGTGTTAGAAAATCAATAAAAAGAATTTTACAAAAAAAACAAATATAGAAAATATAAAAAAAAAGTGGGGGCCTTTTTTTATATTTTCTTTATTTGTTTTTATTTTTTATTTTTATTAAAGGGCCCAGAGGTCCCCAGGGCCCTGGATGGCAACCCCCCCCCCCCTTTTTTTTTTTTATAAAAAAATAAATACATTTCTTTTTTTTCTATTTGTATTTATTAAAGGGCTCAGAGGTCCTCAGGGCCCCAGATGGCAACCTTTTTTTATATATAAAAAATAATTATTTTTTTATATATTTATTTTTTGATTTCCCTGTATATATATATATATTATGTTTTCGGTTATTTTTTGTTTAATCCAATGAACCCTCCTCTTCATTGCGAAGACATTGTTTATTTATTTTTTGTTACCATCTTAAAGCGTTTGAGGAATTGCTGGGCAACGCCACTTATTTCTAAAACAAACAAACAGAAAAAGAGAACTAATCTTATTTCCGAGACATCTGATCAGAAAGCAAAATATTATTTTATCCTGACAGCAGTGATTGAAAGGTCACCTTGTCGCAGGTCTGTTTATTCTCTTATTAGACCCGAAAATAGCTGCAAAGGAAGCTGATTAGATATTTCCTAGCATAATGCAATCAGAGGACGGCGGAGGGTTAGCGGTTATTTTTCCCCTGAGTGGAAGTACTTTTGCTGGGTTCTGGTTTTCTCCTGACGTCAGAACTCGTAGAATTGAAGAAGTGACAGTTCTCGGCTCTTCTGCTATTTTGCTTGAAGTTTAAAACAATTGTTTGAAAATAGTAATTGCAATCACTGGGATCCCCATCTGTCTGCAGGGCAATTCGGTGCTCTTTCCGTACTGCGGGTTCCTGTTTTTCAGTTACTGGTTTTATTTTTGGACTGTATCTAGAGAAGTGTTTCTCAACCTTTTTTTTAACTTGCTACAAAGTATCCCGGGGCACCCCAGTCTAAAATATAAAAACAATTAATGTTCCTGATTAATGGAAACCCCCCAGCATGTCAGAAGACTCCCCAATCACAGCAGATTCCCCCCCATGACAGGCTCCCCCAATGCTAGAGTTCTTTTATCATATCAGAGGTCCCCCAATAAAACTGCCCCCCCCCCCCTCATAGAGCCCTACTATAATACACTCCCCCATATCAGAGCCCCCCCCCCCAATCACACAGTTCCCCATCACAGAGTCTCCCTAATCACACTGACCCCCTTCAAAAAACCCTCCTATAATACAATCAGGGCTGTCTTAATGAGAGGGCACACCTGGGCACTGCCCAGGGGCCCCGGCTGCATAAGGGCCCCTGCAATTTCCCCAAAGCAGCTGGTCCTTGAGCCCACTCTGCACCGAAAATGGGGGCCCCCGTGATGGCACTGAGAGTGATAGATACACAGGGGTGGCAGTCTGCCTCCTACCTACTTGATGTCTGTTTACCTGCACTGTCATCATTGTAGGGGCCCCAGAGCATTACTTTGCCCAGGGGCCCATGATGCTATTAAGACAGCCCTGAATACAATCCCCCATTACAGAGCCCCCACCATAGAGCCCCCCCCTCAATCACACCATTCCCTCATCACAGAGTCCCACAATCAAACAGTTCCCCCATCAAAAGGCCTCCTATTATACAGTCCCCCATTACAGAGTCCCCCAATCAAACAGTTCCCCCATCAAAAAGCGCCACAATCTCACAATTCCCCATCAAAGAGCCCCCCAATCTCACCGTTCCCCCGTCACAGAGTCCCCCAACACAGAGCCCCCTAATCACGCAGTTCCCCAAAACAGAGGCCCCCCAATCACACAAGCCCCCCTCCATCAAAGAGTCCTCCTGTCATACAGTCCCCCATTACAGAGCCCCCAATCATACAGTCCCCCTATTACAGAGTGCCGCAATCAACAGTTCCCCCATTAAAAAGCCCCACAATCTCACAATTCCCCATCAAAGAGCCCCCCAATCTCACCGTTCCCCCATCACAGAGTCCCCCAATCATACAGTTCCCCCATCACAGAGTCCCTCAATCACACAGTCCCACCAACACTGAGTCCCTCAATAACACAGTCCCCCCAACACTGAGCTACCTAATCACACAGTCCCCCCAACACAGAGGCCCCCCTATCACACAAGCCCCCCTCCATCAAAGAGTCCTCCTGTCATACAGTCCCCCATTGCAGAGCTCCCCAATCTCACAGTTCCCCTATTACAGTCCCAATCAAATCAAACAGTTCCCCCATCACAGAACACCCCATTCACACAGTTCCCCCATCACAGAGCCCTCTCCAGTCACACAGTTCACCCATCAAAGAGCCCCCCAATCACGCAGTTCCCTCATCACAGAACCCCCCCCAATCAAACAATCCTCCATCACAGAGCCCTCTGCATTTGCACAGTCCCCCATCATAGGGCCCCCCCAATCACACAGTTCACCTATCAAAGAGCCCCCAAATCACACAGTTCACCCCTGCATATTGAGGGGACCTTATCCAATCCCCAGGCTATGCGCCTGGCAGGGGACTACGTAAGCTCTTAAATATGGATGAGCCATACCAGCAGGGGAGATGGAGATGCAGTGCTGAGGAGACTGTCGGTGGCCCTTAAGACAAACCCTCTAGTTTGGGGTGGGGGAGCTCTGCCTCGGCCTAGGGCTCAGGTGCTGGCGTGGGAGGATCCTAACAACAGGAGAAGCTTGGAAGGAGTATTCCTGGAGGGGCAACAGGAGCAAAAGGATGGTATGAGTACTAGAGCATGGTGCAGGGACCTACAAATGGGGGGGGGGGGGGGGTGACAGTCACATGTAAAAGGTATCCCTGGAAGATAGATAGTGGTGTGCTTAAATATTCCATACCTTTCCCTGGGAGAACTCCAGAGAGTCAGTCGGGGTAGACTGGTGGAGAAGCAGCCAGATGGGCTAGCATTTCCTGCAGTGGTAGAGCTGGGAACACTGTCTACAAGGGAGTTGGAGTGTACAGCTTGTATAACAGTGTAAATTTGCTGTCCCCTCAAAATAACTCAACACAGCCATTCATGTCTAAACCGCTGGCAACCAAAGTGAGTACATCCCTAAGTGAAAATGTCCAAATTGGGGCCAATTAGCCATTTTCCCTCCCCGGTGTCATGTGACTCGTTAGTGTAACAAGGGCTCAGGTGTGAATGGTGAGCAGGTGTGTTAAATTTGGTGTTATCGCTCTCACTCTCATACTGGTCACTGGAAGTACAACATGGCCCCTCATGGCAAAGAACTCTCTGAGGATCTGAAATAAAAAGAATTGTTGCCATTACCAGTAATAATAATAATAATAAAAATGGCATAAATCTATCCCCTATTTTGTAGACGCTGGGGCCCAGATTCAGAGAGCCGTAACTCCTGTGTAACTGGTGTTAGACTGGAGTAATTTCCAATTACGCGCGTTTTCTAGCTAGTTGAAAACCTCAAACCATAAATAGACGGCTGCGGGCTTCAATTCGACTGGATTACGTGTTCGTACGCCTTCGGATCTACGCTGCAATAAAATTGCGGCCACTGGGTGGACTTCCCGTCGTTTTCCGCGTCGGGGTATGCTAATGAGCTTTTGCCGGCGATCCCCGAAATTACGATCTTCATTCGCAATCTCTTACGGCACCTTTAGTCATCTTTTTTTTTGAGTAACACTATACCAGCTTTTTGCTGCTCTAATATTAGACAGCCCATGTTAAGTATGGCCGTCGTTCCCGCGTCGAATTTCTACGTTTTCCGACGTCTTTTATTTTTTTTGACGTAAGTCGTCCGGGAATAGGAATGTTCGTAAACGACGCTACTCAAACAACGAATGACGTAACGACGTGATTTCGCGCAATGCACGGCGGGAAATTCCTGAACTGAGCATGCGCAGTTCGATCGCCGCGGGGACGCGCTTAATTTAAATGCTTCACGCCCCCCAATCTCGTATTTTGATTACGCGGCGAGAAATAGACTACGCCGCCGTAGCGTACAGGCAAAAATCTACCAGGATTCGGTGTAGAGCCTGGTAAAATACGGCAGCGTAGAGTATTTCGATTACGCAGCGCAATATTAAGTGTATGTGAATCTGGCCCTATAACTTTTGCACAAAGCAATCAATATACGTTTATTACAATTATTATAATTTTTTTTTACCAAAAATATGTAGAAGAATACGTATCGGCCTAAACTGGGGAAAACATTTTTTTTTATATATATATTTTTGGGGGATACTTATTATAGCAAAAAGTAAAAACATTTTTTTTTTTCAAAACTATTTGTAGCATAAAATATAAAAACCGCAGAGGTGATCAAATACCACCAAAAGAAAGCTCTATTTGTAGGGAAAAAAGGACGCCAATTGTGTTTGGGAGCCGCGTCGCACGACCGCGCAATTGTCATTTAAAGCGACTCAGTGCCGAATTGCAAAAAGTGCTCTGGTCTTTGGCCAACGAAGTGGTCTGGGGCTTAAAAGCGGTAGTAAACCAGCTGATTTTTATTATTTTTTTCTAAACCTGTACGGCAAAAGGCATAATGAGCTAGTATGCACCGAATACTAGCTCATTATGAAATACTTACCTTAAAACGTGGCGTCGGTGTCTCACCCAGTCCACACAGAGAGAGCGGACATTTTGCCTAGGCGTGTCTTCCGGGTATTGCGGCTCTGGCGCTATGAGTGGCCGGAGCTGCGATGTCGTCACTCCCGCGCAGGCGTGCGGGAGACTTCTTTCCGGCAAGGTCCGGCGACTGCCGAAACTTTCAGCCAGCGAAAGCATGAGCCGCTGAAGTCAGTGGCTGCATGCAAGGGGAATATCTCCTAAACCGTACATGTTTAGGAGATTTTTTTTTTACCTACAGATAAGCCTTATTATAGGTTTACCTTACCTTATTATCCACTTAAGGACCGCCTCCTGCACATATGCGTCGGCAGAATGGCACGGCTGGGCACATGCATGTACCTGTACGCCACCTTTAAGAGCCAAGCTGTGGGTCGCGCATGACCCGGTCCGAAGCTTCGTGACCACGCCCCAGCGAGACACAGGGACCCGATCGCCGCCGGTGTCCCGCAAACGGTCACAGGAGCTGAAGAACGGGGAGAGGTGAGTGTAAACAAACCTTCCCCATTCTTCTCTGTGGCAGTGACACTGATCATCTGTTCCCTGATATAGGGAACGACAATCAGTGACGTCACGCCTACAGCCACGCCCCCCTACAGTAAGAATCACTCCCTTAGGGCACACGTAACCCCTTAGCGTCCCCTAGTGGTTAACCCATTCACTGCCATTGTCATTTTGACAGTAATCAGTGCATTTTTATAGCACTTTTGGCTGTGAAAATGACAATGGTCTCAAAAATGTGTCAAAAGTGTCCGAAGTGTCTGATGTGTCTGCCATAATGTCGCAGTCATGAAAAAAATCGCTTATCGCCTCCTTTAGTAGAAAAAAAAATATTAATAAAAATGCCATAAAACCAGGGCTTTTTTTCTCAAACAATAGGTGCTGGAACTCAATCACGACCCTCCAAATCCCTCCCCCTACACACACCCTCCAAATCACATCAAATAGTGGGTGTGGTCAGTTAAATTTCACGAACAGTAGGAAGGTCTTAAAAGGGCATTAAACCCAGGATTGCAGAGTTCAGGGGGGTTACACAGAGAGTGCAGAGCTGTCACTTGTAAACACAGAAACCGGACTTCTTGTGGTGAGCAGACAGAGGAGACTGAGTTCCACCAAGTTCCACCTGAAAAAAAGCCCTGCATAAAACTATCCCCTATTTTGTAAAAGCTATAACTTTGGCGCAAACCAATAGATAAACACTTATTGCGTTTTTGTTTTTTACCAAAAATATGTAGAAGAATACGTATCGGCCCAAACTGAGGAAAAAAAAAACGTTTTTTTTTATATATTTTTGGGGATATTTATTATAGCAAAAAGTAAAAAATATTGCATTTTTTTTAAAATTGTCGCTCTATTTTTGTTTATAGCGCAAAAAATAAAAACCACAGAGGTGATCAAATACCACCTAAAGAAAGCTCTATTTGTGGGGAAAAAAGGACACCAATTTTGTTTGGGAGCCACGTCACACGACCGCGCAATTGTCAGTTAAAGCGACGCAGTGGCGAATCG
This sequence comes from Rana kukunoris, assembly GCA_029574335.1. Lineage (NCBI taxonomy): Eukaryota > Metazoa > Chordata > Amphibia > Anura > Ranidae > Rana > Rana kukunoris. The sequence goes on from CM056053.1 coordinate 7,951,973, forward strand.
CAAAAACGGGCCAGGTCCTTAATCTGCATAATGGTCCGGGTCTTAAGTGGTAAAGGTCAAAGTGTAAAAATAGGGTATACAACCCCTTTAAGTGGTTAAAGTAAACTTGTTACTTTGCACGGTCAAGGCACAGGTTCACTTTAACCACTTGCCGCATGCCAATGACAGATTGACGGCGGCAACAGGGATGGACTGGCCATTGGGACTACAGGGAGTTTCCCGGTGGGCCGACTTCAGTGAAAGCGGACCGCTGCCCCCCTCCTCTCCTCTGTCTCTCCTTTCCCACAGCGCTCACCTAGAGGGGAACAGAGAAGCAGGGGGAGGACCAGAGGAGCAAGGGGGACAATAGAGGAGCATGGGGGAGGGGACAGACAGCTGACTCAACAGCCATGGTCTGGGAGTTTCTCGCTTCTGCCTAATCTTGTCCCATAAGGGGGGCACCGAACTGATTCTTTGCCCGGGTGAAATAATGTCTAGCTTCCCCACTGGTACTGCCTATAAGAGTACCAGTACCAGCCGTTCTACTCTAATAAAGTAGAACGGCTAGTGGCTAGTGAAGGGGGAGTGGGGGCTTGGGTGGCTGGAGTTGTCCGGCCGCCATGGGAGAGACCTGCCAAAATGGGCCAGTCTGGATGAAGTCCAGGGCCAAATTTTTGTCCCAGTCCAGCCCTGGGCGGCAAAGTGGTTTTACTATTCTGACTGGACGTCATATGACGTCCTCAGGATATTGAGCCGCTGCATGCCCCCGGGGGCGCGCATCGCGGAGATAGTTTTTGCAGGGTGTCAGTCTGACACCCCGCAACACCGATCTAGGCAAAGTGTCTCTCCCGAAGACACTTTACGACGTGATCAGCCGTGTCCAATCACGGCTGATCACAATGTAAACAGGAAAAGCCGGTAATCGGCTTTTCCTCACTCGCGTCTGTTAGACGCGAGTAGAGGAGAGCCGATATCGGCTGCTCCTCTGACAGGGGAGGTTTGTGCTGATCGATTATCAGCACAGATCCCCCCTGAGGATGCCCACTGGACCACCAGGGATGCCTACTGCTGGACCACCAGGGATTCCACTAGACCACCAGGGATGTAAAACAAAGGTATGCCACCCTAGACCACCAGAGATGACACATAATGGATGCCAATCAGTGCCTGCAATGGATGCCAATTAGTGCCCAGAATGGGATCACTGATTGGCAGGCATTGTTTGGCACTGATTGGCATCAATTAGTACAGCACATACGTTAGTGCCCATCTATGCCCATCCATGCCGCCTATCAGTGCCCATCCATGCCGCCTATACGTGCCCATACGTGCCGCCTATCCCTGCCCATCCGTGTCGCCTACCCCTGCCCATCCGTGCCGCCTATCCCTGCCCATCTGTGCCGCCTATCCTTGCCCACCCGTGCCACCTATCCGTGACGCCTATCAGTGCCCATCCGTGCTCCCCATCAGTGCTGCATATTGGTGTCCATCATCAATGCCACCACATCAGTGCCACCTCATCGGTGCCCATCAGTGCCACCTTATCAGTGCCAGTTAGTGCAGTACCATCAGTGCCCATTAGTGAAGGAGAAAACTTACTTATTTACAATGTTTTATAACGGAAACAAAAAAAAATGTTTTCTAAATTTTCAGTCATTTTTTTTTTTTTTTGCAGAAAATAAAAATCGCAGAGGTGATCAAATACCACCAAAAGTAATCTCTATTTGTGGGAACAAAATGATAACAATTTAGTTTGGGTACAGCGTAGCACGACGGCGCAATTGTCATTCAAAGTGCAACAGCACTGAAAGCTAAAAATTGGTCTGGGCGGGAAGGTGTATAAGTGCCCCCCGGTATGGAAGGGGTTAAGCTACCTAAAGGCAGTAGATAGGGTCCAGATGTCCATACATCTTGGACTTTCTTAACCACTTAAGACCCGGACCAAAATGCAGGTAAAGGACCAGGCCCCTTTTTGCGATTCGGCACTGCGTCGCTTTAACAGACAATTGCGCGGTCGTGGGACGTGGCTTCCAAACAAAATTGGCGTCCCTTTTTTCCCACAAATAGAGCTTTCTTTTGGTGGTATTTGATCACCTCTGCGGTTTTTATTTTTTGCACTATAAACAAAAATAGAGCGAAATTTTAAAAAAAAATCAATATTTTTTACTTTTTGCTATAATAAATATCCCGCAAAAATATATAAAAAAACATTTTTTTCCTCAGTTTAGGCCGATACGTATTCTTCTACATATTTTTGGTAAAAAAATCGCAATAAGCGTTTATCGGTTGGTTTTCGCAAAATGTATAGCGTTTACAAAATAAGGGATAGTTTTATTGCATTTTTAAAAAAAAAAATTTTTTACTACTAATGACGGCGATCAGCGATTTTTTTTGTGACTGCGACATTATGGCGGACACTTCGGACAATTTTGACACATTTTTGGGACAATTGTCATTTTCACAGCAAAAAATGCATTTAAATTGCATTGTTTACTGTGGAAATGACTAGGGCTGTGAATGATCAAAATTTTTGTGTTCGATTAATCGTTTTTTTTTTTAATCGATTAATCGACTAATTTCGATTAATTATAACGCACATACAGATCCAACTACTTTTAGCTGATCTCCTTGCAGGCCGATTCCCAGTGCAGCTCCAACCACTGGAAAAATGGATAGCAGGATACAAAAAACACACAAAGGCAGCGCTCGATGGGAATAGCATTTAAACTTTTATAGTCTTCAAGTAGGTAACAAAATAAATATTGCACTGGAGATAAAATCGATGTAGCTACATAAACTGTAAAAATGGTGCGAGTAATACCAAATGGTACCAAAAGCAGTCATAAAAACCTGTAGCTAAGTATGATACTGGTATAAAAATGTGTACAACGATGCCACTGCTGAATCCTGATGAGGAGGGGTTAACATCAGTCCATCGGCATGTAGATGTCCCGTGAAGGGAACTATCACAACTCCCAGTGGATGGTTGTAGAATCCCAGGTTGACAGAGGGAAGTAATAGAGGGAAGTGTAACAGCGCTTGCGTCAGGGCTGTCTTAATAAGAGGGCACACCTGGGCACTGCCCAGGGGCCCCAGCTGCATTGGGGGCCCCTGCAATTTGCCCAAAGCAGCTGGTCCTTGAGCCTATGCTGCCCCGAAATTGGGGGCCCCATGATGGCACTGAGAGTGATAGATACACAGGGGAGGCAGTCTGCCTTCTACCTACTTGATGTCTGTTTACCTGCACTGTCATTATTGTAGGGGCCCCAGAGCATTTCTTTGCCCAGGGGCCCAAGATGCTATTAAAACGGCCCTGGCTTGCGTGTGGCAGATAGTAAGGTCCCGCCGGCATGCAGATATGAAGGCACAGCAAAGGAGCCCTTCAGATGGACACGGCAAGCCCCGCCGGTGTCCATGATGTCACCGGATCTCTGACAGAACTCCCTGAAGGCCCAGAAGCCGGCAGAGAAGTGAGTACCAGTCATAAGAATTTTTTAATCGATCAAAAAGATTTTGATCGATCAAAAAAATTAAAGATTAATCGATCGATTAAAAGTTAATTTGCACAGCCCTAGAAATGACAGTTGCAGTTTGGGAGTTAACCACAGGGGGCGCTGTGACTTTGAGTGTTCCCTGTGTGTGTGTTTACAACTGTAGGGGGGTGTGGCTGTAGGTGTGACGTCATCGATCGCGTCCCCCTATAACAGGGATGACACGATCGATGCTGCGGCCACAGAGAAGCACGGGGAAGCCGTGTTTACACACGGCTCTCCCCGTTCCTCAGCTCCAGGGATGGATCGCCGCACTGCAGCGGCGATCGGGTCCGCAAGTCCCGCGGTCCCGGTCCTGGAGCTTCGGACCGGGTCACGGGAGAGCGCCGCGGGTGCGCGCCCGTGACCCACGGCTGGGTACTAAAACCAACGTATATATACGTTGATGTGCCCAGCCGTGCCATTCTGCCGACGTAAATGTGCAGTAGGCGGTCCTTAAGTGGTTAAAGAGGAAAGTTGTTTCTACAATAAGGTGATCAGATTTTTCAAATGAAATCCGGGGACATTTTTTTGTTTTTTGATAGTAATGGCGCCAATAAGCGACTCTCTGCCCGTCACTGCCCGCCCCACAGCCTGTCAAGTCTTACTCTCCGGGCCCCGGCTACTACTGGTTGGGGAGCGGAGAAAGATCACTCCGCCAGGGAAGGCAAGGAGATAGGTAGGTAGGTGGCCAGAATTTGACCCAAGCCAGAAGAACATGCGAGCGGAGCTGAATGGGCATGCGCCCGAAACTGAAGAAATATTCCCTCCGCTCCGACCAGCACATGATCATCAGAAAGGGGCACAGATAATGGGAAAAATACACCCCCTATGCTAGTAGAAGCAGCTGAGCGGGGGGGTGTAATTTCGTTTTTTTTTTTGTTATAAATTCTGCACTGACTGTTCTTGAAATTGCCCCAGCCTCTGTTCAAATCCAATGTGGGGACAAAACCGGGGACAGACTTGGTCTGGGGACAGTGTCCTCAATCCAGGGACTGTCCCCTGAAATTGGGGATGTCTGGTCACCCTACTCTACAAACATGAAGGCGTCCATTGAATGGGGAAGGGAGCTGTGGGGGCTTTGACTGTCCCTGAGGAAAGGATGGTGAATGACTGGAAACGTTGAGCCCAGCTGATGTACTTTACACTGAGCAGCCTCAGCAGAGAGAAGCATGGAAGGTCATGAAGGGTTTCCCAAGGTCTGTAGGCACCATTGATGATAACCTTATCCCAGTGACAGGTTTGCTTTATATCAACGACCTTTTGAAACCACACAGGAGCCTTGACCTGTCAGGTCGTGTTAGGTCACTGAATAGAACCGATGAGGTGTACAATCATTATAAAAGGACAGAGACCACAATTTGGAATTATCCATGACAGGAACATGCGATTATGACCCGGAAGACCACATAATGGAGCAGGAAGTCTGGCTCAGACTGGTCATGGGCATTGAAAAGTTTGAGAGGAGTACATTCCTCCGACCATAAAGCCCTTTTTACAATCACACAGCTGTATACAGCTCTATTCATGGTCTTTGTGGAGACCAAGACGAGGATAGAGAGAGATAAAGAACTGAATCAATCCAATGAAACAGAAAGACAAAGAAACAACGACAATGACCAAATGACCACCAAGGAATGGTAGAGGGCAATGGTATTTAACCACTTCCATACCGGGGGGCACTTATACACCTTCCCGTCCAGGCCAATTTTTAGCTTTCGGCGCTGTTGCACTTTGAATGACAATTGCGCCGTCGTGCTACACTGTACCCAAACTAAAATTTTATCATTTTGTTCCCACAAATAGAGCTTTATTTTTGGTGATATTTGATCACCTCTTGGATTTTTATTTCCTGCAAAAAAAATAAAAAAATGACCGAAAATGTTGTTTCCGTTATAAAACATTGTAAATAAGTACGTTTTCTCCTTCACTAATGGGCACTGATGGTTTCTGCACTGACTGGCACTGATAAGGTGGCACTGATGGGCACCGATGTGGTGGCATTGATGATGGGCACTAATATGCGGCACTGATGGGCGGCACTATTGGGCACAGATAGGCGGCACGGATAAATGACACGGATGGGCACAGATAGGCGGCACAGATTGGCAGGGATAGGTGGCATGGATGGGCAGGGATAGGTGGCATGGATGGGCAGGGATAGGCGGCACAGATAGGCAGGGAAAGGCGGCACGGATGGGCAGGGATAGGCGACACATATGGGCACTGATAGGCAGCATGGATGGGCACTGATAGGCGGCATGGATGGGCATAGATAGGCACTAACTAATGTGTTGTACTAATGGATGCCAATCAGTGCCAAACAATGCCTGCCAATCAGTGATGCCCATTGTGGGCACTGATTGGCATCCATTGTGGCACTGATTGGTATCCATTATGTGTCATCCCTGGTGGTCTAGGGTGGCATACCTTTTTTTTTAAATCCCTGGTGATCTAGTGGAATCCCTGGTGGTCCAGTGGGCATCCTCGGGGGGGGGAGGGGCCTGTGCTGATAATCGATCAGCACAAACCCCTCCTTTCAGAGGAGCAGCCGATCGGCTCTCCTCTATTCGCGATTACCGGCTTTTTCTCTTTACATCGTGATCAGCTGTGATTGGACACAGCTGATCACATGGTTAAGTGTCTCCGTGAGAGACACTTTACCTAGATCGGTGTTGTGGGGTGTGAGATTGACACCCTGCAACAACGATCGCGGCGATGCGCGCCCCCAGCGGCTCAATATCCTGACGACATCATATGACGTCAAGTCAGGATCTAGCAACCACTTTGCCAAAGTCAATCTGTCATTGGCGGGCGGCAAGTGGTTAAGGGGATATTATTAATGTCATTTTTTCAAAGTTTTCTTTTTGGATATATGGCTATTCATATAATGGCGCAGATGTAGGTCAACTATTGGCCAAGAGAGGTCCTTTTCGACTCGGTTTGCTTACATATGTATGGGAAAGAATTGTTCTAGTTCATGGGGGCTCAACCTGTGGTCCTCCAGCTGTTGCAGAACTACAAGTCCCATCATGCCTCTTTCTTTAGGAGTCATGCTTGTAATTGTCAGCCTTGCAATGCCTCATGGGACTTGTAGTTTTGCAAACAGCTGGAGGGCCGCAGGTTGAGCATCCATGTTCTAGTTCAGGGGTCTCCAAACATTCTAAACAAAGGGCCGGTTTATTGTCCTTGAGACTCTTGGAGGGCCGGACTTTGGCCAGCGGGAGTGAAAATTTTCCTGGCATCAGTGGGCGTAAACATCTGGTATTAGGTGGTGGAATAGTGCCCCATTGCTGGTATCAAAAGGGAGGAATAGTGCCCCATTAGTGGTGTCAGTGGGAGAAATGGTGCTCTATTGTCGGTGTCAGATGGCAGGATAGTGTCTCGTATCATTGGGAGGGATAGTGCTCCAAGGGCCGGATAAAGGCAAGCAAAAGGCCGCATTAGGCCCTCGCAGGGATGTATTCTGGCCTAGGCCGACAAGGCCCAGGCCTAGGGCGGCACTTTGCGGGGGGGGCGGCAGAGGGGGAGCCGCACTGTACCCGCGCCACCAGAGAGGGAGCCACGCTGTACCCGCGCCTCCAGAGAGGGAGCCACGCTGTAACCGCGCCACCAGAGAGGGAGCCACGCTGTACCCGCGCCACCAGAGAGGGAGCCACGCTGTACCCGCGCCACCACAGAGGGAGCCATGCTGTACCCGCACCACCAGAGAGGTAGCCACGCTGTAACCCAGGGCTCGATAAATCCCGGTCGCCATGGTGACTAGAAATAGCGCCCGGGCAAGTGAGGTCATGGCTGGGAAGGTAGACATGGGCACAAAAAAAATTTTGTTCTATAGGACCAGCGATCTAAGGACTAGGCCGAAGCTGCGGCCTCGCCTAAAACATCCTGCCCGCAGCTCGCGGCGATCCTGGGAAAAGGCCGCGAGCGGCATCTGTCCTCTGTCCGTCTCCCACGGCGTCCCTCTGTCTGTCTCCCATGGTGTCCCTCTGTTCGTCACCCACGGCGTCCCTCTGTCCGTCTCCCACGGCGTCCCTCTGTCCGTCTCCCACGGCGTCCCTCTGTCCGTCTCCCACGGCGTCCCTCTGTCCGTCTCCCACGGCGTCCCTCTGTCCGTCTCCCACGGCGTCCCTCTGTCCGTCACCCACATCGTCCCTCTGTCTGTCACCCATGAATATGACAGGGTAGGTCTTAAAGAAGAAGGGTGTGGCTTTGACAGGAAGGGGTGGGTCATATTTAAATTAGGGGGTGCACAAGTTTAGTCAGGCCTAGGGCAGCACAAAACCTAAATACACCTCTGGGCCCTCGGGCCGCAGTTTGGAGACCCCTGTTCTAGTTACATGCTATTAGTGGTCATTGTGGAACTTCTTTGTCATGCCCATAATTCATGAAGCATGGAGGGGTGCTGAAAAGCCAGTGCTGAGACAATGGATATATGGTATTTGAAAGCCTTGTATAACTGACATTTGAGTCGTTCCAGTAAGTCAGCAGCGTAAGCTTGACCATACACAGTTTACATTTTGACTGATTCCTGTTGGACCCGCAGAAAACCCCTGATCATGGGTGTGTAGGTGGATGCAGTCTACTTTTTGCACTGTAGGTGGCACTCTTCCACAGCGGCAGTGCAGCTGGAGAGGAAGTCAAGGAGAACACAGCTCCTCTATGGTTCACTGGGGAAGTACCCGATTGGATCTTGATGCCCCATGTGACTTCAGCAGCCATCTTGGGTCAGGTAGAGCCTACTTAAAGGAAAGTTGTAAAGAAAAAAAAAAGCCTAAAATGAATGTCTGCAAGACAGAATAGTGTAATGATTCTGTTAAAAAACAAGTAAATACCTATTAAATTCCTTCATCTATATCACCTCCGGCGTTCTAGTTTCTGTTCTCTCATTTACTTCCTGGTTTGCGGCGCTCGTTCATGTAAGAACTTCATTTCCCAGTATGCATTGCGGCACGCCCAGTAATTCACACCTTCTTGAAGTCTCTAACACGTAGAGAGCGTACTGCTGCACAGATGTAGTTCCCAGGAGGGGGCGAGCACGTCACTGACCACTGCAGTAAAGCCTCCCTTCACGGTGGTGAGTAACAATCAGACAAGCAGGAAGTGAACAGAACAGAGAAGAAATAGAGCAACTTCTGAGCAAAAACCAACAATGAGGAAGTGAAAAGAGGAATGTCTGCAGGTAAAGGATGATTATTATGGAAAAAAAATGTTTTCTTTACAACCCCTTTAAGGCCCTGGCTCCAAGTCCCCTCCTGCCACCTGTAAAAACAATCAAGCAGCTGAACAGCTTCTATGATTGTTCTTACGGAGCAGGGAATTGCCGGCTGGAAAAGAAGATATCTGAATGATGCCTGCAGCTGCAGGCATCATTCAGGTATCTCAACTCAAAGTCCAGGACGTCATATGACAGCCTTGGGCAGGAAGTGGTTAATGCATAAAATGTATTAAGGTAAAAAGAAAAAAAAACTCGTACCTTTAGAACCACATTAAGTCTGACAGTGAGAATCCTCATTAAAGAAAACCCCGTGGCCAATATCTCAACAGTGGGCACATACAGTTAACCACTTAAGACCCGGACCTTTAGGCAGCTAAAGGACCCGGCCAGGTTTTGCGATTCGGCACTGCATCGATTTAACAGACAATTGCGCGGTCGTGCGATGTGGCTCCTTAGCAAAATTGGCGTCCTTTTTTTCCCACAAATAGAGCTTTCTTTTGGTGGTATTTGATCACCTCTGCAGTTTCAATTTTTTGCGCTATAAACAAAAATAGAGCGACAATTTTGAAAAAAATGCAATATTTTTTACTCTTTGCTATAATAAATATCCCCCAAAAATATATATAAAAAACATTTTTTTCCCTCAGTTTAGGCCGATGCGTATTCTTCTACCTATTTTTGTTAAAAAAAATCGCAATAAGCGTTTATCGGTTGATTTGTGCAAAATGTATAGTGTTTACAAAATAGGGGATAGTTTTATTGCATTTTTAAAAAAAATAATTTTTTTACTACTTTTTTTTTCGTGACTGCGACATTATGGCGGACACATTTTTGGGACCATTGTCATTTTCACAGCAAAAAATGCATTTAAAATGCACTGATTATTGTGAAAATGACAGTTGCAGTTTGGGAGTTGACCACAAGGGGGTGCTGAAGGTGTCATGTGTGACCTAATGTGTGTTTACAACTGTAGGGGGGGATGGCTGTAGGTGTGACGTCATCGATTGTGTCTCCCTATAAAAGGGATCACACAATCGATGACGCCGCCACAGTGAAGAACGGGGAAGCCGTGTTTACACACGGCTCTCCCCGTTCTTCAGCTCCGGGGACCGATCGCAGGACTCTAGCGGCAATCGGATCCGCGAGTCCCGCGGTCCCGGTTCCAGAACTTCGGACGGGTCACGGGAGCGTGCCGCGGGCGCGTGCCCGCGACCCACGGCTGGGTACTAGCACAGGACGTACCTGTACGTGCATGTGCCCAGCCGTGCCATTCTGCCAACGTATATGTGCAGGAGGCGGTCCTTAAGTGGTTAAAGTGGAAGTAAACCCACCTATCATTTTTAGGCAAGGAAGCTGCCATCTTGGCCTATGTTTAATCTTCAACTGCCATGATGCTGCACATGTGATCAGTTATGACACCAGCCATTGGATGGTTTGACAGTTTGGTTGAGAGCACAACCAATGTGACAGTTGGCAATTCCGGCTTGCCGGAAATGTAACTGCTTTTTGAAACTGTTAGATCGATGGGTTTACTTCCGCTTTAAGTTACCAACCAACGGAGGGATGTAAGAATACTCTTACTTTAATATGATACATTTCCAGTAAGGAAAACTATGGCTAAGGGCTCTCTTCCCACCACTATGTGACAGTTTTGGGCGCCTAAGCGCCTCTGGCCTTTCTGGCCATTTCCGAGGCTCTCTGCCGCCCCCCCAATCTCTGGCCGCATGTGGTATTGCATGCCATTGAAGTCAATGTGGAACAAATTATTTTTGTTTCTATTGACTTCAATGGGGAAACTCGCTTTGATATGCAAGTACTTTGGATTGCAAGCATTCTCCTGGAACGGATTATGCTTGTAATCTGAAGTTCCACTGTACATGCAAATTCCAGGCAGGTAGTGCTGTGGTTGGGTTATATATTCACAATTGCAGACCTTGTGAAAACAATTGTTATTCCACATAGGATGTCCCAACTAAATGTTGTAACTGTTGTCAACAATCACAAGCCATTGTTGTCTGCAGTCCTCTATGCCTCAAAAGCTGGGTGTAGAACTAGTAGATTGCTGGGTGTAGAACTAGTAGATTGCTGGGTGTAGAACTAGTAGATTGCTGGGTGTAGAACTAGTAGATTGCTGGGTGTAGAACTAGTAGATTGCTGGGTGTAGAACTAGTAGATTGCTGGGTGTAGAACTACTAGATTGCACAGGATACTTTCACATTAGACGTCTCTTCTAATAACACACCAAGCAGTGGCGTAACAACCAGGGGGGCAGGGGGTGAGCCTGCCCCGGGCGCTGAGCTGAGGGGGGCGCCAGCGACCGGCAGCTCTGCAGATAGTATAGTGAGCGGCTCCTCCACTGAGCGCACAGCCCCCTGCCGGTACCTCCCAGCGGCCGGCACGGGCACGCCTGGAAGGATATAGGGGATGCCCTGTTTGGCATAACACCGGCACGCGCTGCGGAGGCTCCAAGATGGCGACGTGCTCTGCAGTCCGGCGGCGCCTGCAGGGACTCCCGCTTAGCCAAGCAAGTAAGTGTCGCTGGGATGTGATGCAGGGAGAGAATGGTTTAGCAGAGGCAGGGTGTGTGCTGGGGAAGACCTGGGACAGGCTGCCTGTCCCAAGTCTTGCCCAGCGCACACCCTGCCTCTGCCACAGGCTGAGGCTGGGACTCCGTTGGAGTAGAGTGTTGGCCCGGCCTGGTCCATAGCTTAATAGGGAGCTCCACACTGCAGCCCTGATATCATGTTTATATAAGGGGGGGGGCGGAAAAAAAATCTGCCCCGGGCGCCCATGACTCTGGTTACGCCACTGACACCAAGTATCGTGTACCTGTGTTCAGCAAACATGAAGCTGCACCACTCTGTGAATGATAAATCCAGGACTGAACATCAAAGTCCAAATCCAATAATGAGCACTGGGGTGGGACTAACCACCTGTAATGTATTGGTAAGGATCTCCAGCTCACTAGAGGAGCTCTTGGGAAGTCTCCAGTCAGTGGGTGGCAATGCGTATAATTGCATTCTAACACCACTAATTGTTTCCACCCTATTGTGTCATCTCAGGGTTGTCCAATATAAGCCACTTAAGCTGCCGTTCCCACTAAACAGAAGGCAATTGTACGAGGCTGTAATGTAATGTAATGGGGCTGTTGGAAAACTTTCATTCAATCCCTGGATGCAGCCAATCCGTGCATTGTATTTCTACAGCAGAGGAGTTCCCACTGTCAGAATACATTGGCACAGCTGAGAGGATTTTTTATTCACGTTAAAGCGGAGTTCCACCCATTTAACTACTTCAGCCCCAGAGGATTTGGCTGCTCAATGACCGGGCCATTATTTGCGATTCGGCACCCGCAATTGCCCAGAAACTGAGCAGGACTGTGGATCGGTGTGTGTAAACATAGGGACAACCATCGGTCTCCTCCCCCAGTCACTCCCCTCCCCCCACAGTAAGACCCCTTTCACATTGAGCGCTGCTATACCGCCTGAAAAACTCCTTCACTGCATCCTCAATGTGAAAGGCCGAAGGGCTGTCACACTGAGGCGATGCGCTGGCGGGAGAGAAAGAAATCTCCTGTCAGCAGCATCTTTGGCGTGTATACCGCTCCTTCATCCCTCCTTCCCATTGAAAACAATGGAAAATCGCGGCAATACCGCCCGCAATGCGCCTCTATAGAGGCGCATTGCGGGCAGTATTAACCCTTTCACGACCGCTAGCGGGGGTTAATACCGCAGCGCTAGGGGCCGCAACTTGCGGCAAATCCGACAGTATAGCGTATATTTTTACAGTATATTTTTAGCGGCGCTATACAGTCAGCGCGGCTGCCGCCGCAATGTGAAAGGGGCCTAAGAATCACTCATTAGGGAACACATTAACACCTTCCCTGCCAGTCACATTTATGCAGTAATCAGTGCATATTTATAGCAGGGATCGCTGTATAAATGTGAATGGTCCCAAAAATGTGTCAAAAGTGTCCGATATGTCCACCACAATATCATAGTCACGATACAAATCGCTGATCGCCGCCATTACTAGTAAAAAAAAAAAAAAATTGTAAAAATGCCATAAATCTATCCCCTATGTTGTATACCAGGGGTGTCAAACACAAGGCCCGCGGGCCGAATCCGGCCCTCCAAGCTATTTCATGTGGCCCTCGCCCTCCTCTGGTCCTCAAAACCCTTACTTTCAAGCAATGCATCCAGCTTCTTCCCAGCAGCAGCATAAGGAAAGGGGGTGCACTGGGATGTAGAAGAATACGTATCAGCCTAAACTGAGAAAAAATTGAAATAAAAAAAGTGGATATTTATTATAGCAAAAAGTAAAAATATTGCCCCGGATTCACATACATCGGCATATATATATGCCACCGTAGCGTAGGTGTTTTATGCTACGCTGACGCAGCACGGGGGGGGGGGGGGGGAGCATGGAATTCACAAAACAAATGCTCCCAACTCTGCGCCGGCGTAGCGTATATTCCTAGGCGTAAGTCAGCGTAAGTGGAAGTGGGCTGGAAGTGGGCGTGATACATTTAAATGAAGCGTGACCCCATGCAAATGATGGGCTGAGCTTCAGACAAGTACTTAAAATTAACTGCACATGCGTCGTACCTTGGACGCATCCCAGTGCGCATGCTCACAATCACGTAGAAACAACTGGCTAAGATACGTCGAATCACTGCCTACGATGTGAACGTAACCTACGCCCAGCCCTATTCACGTACAACGTAAACAATGTAAAATTAGACGGCATTCGTTCCCTGGTCTATACCTTTGCATGGGTTGCGCCTCCAATCCAGGGAATAACTTTACGCCGGACGTAAACCTTACACAAATCGCTTAAAACATGCGCCGGGCGCAAGTACGTTTGTGAATCGGCGTATCTCCCTCATTTGCATCGAAAATCAATGGGAGTGCCAAATGCGTCCAGCGTAACTATGCGCCCACTCTACGCCAGCATAGGCAAGTTACGTCGGTCGGATGAAGTCAGTTTTTAGGCGTATCTGGGCAAGGCGCACACATACGACGACGCATATTTAAACTTACGCGGCGTATCTGGAGATACGTCGGCGTAAGTGCTTTGTGAATCCGGGCCATTGTGTTTTTTTTTCAAACTTGTCACTCTTCTTTTGTTTATAGCGCAAGAAATAAAAGCCGCAGAGCTGATCAAATACCACCAATAGAAAGCTCTATTTGTGGGGAAAAAATGATCATTTGGGTAAAGTGTTGCATGACCGCGCAATTGTCATTCAATGTGTGACAGCGCTGAAAGCTGAAAAATGGCCTTGGCAGGAAGGGGGGTCAAAGTGCTCAGTAGGCAAGTGGTTAATGTCTATGGATTGGTAAAGACAATGGACATCTGTCTATGAGAACCTCCACAGAACCCTGGCAAGTTCTGTAATTTGCCAGGTTGTCCTGTAAAAATGTGGTCCGCCAGTAAATTCCCCATGTTTTGTCAGTAAAAAATGTTCTGTGCCAGTAAAGTTACAATGTTTTGTCAGTAAAGAATTTGCTGTGTCAGTAAATTTTTCATGTTTTGTCAGTAAAAAATGCTGCGGGAGGTTGGCAACCCTGCTCTAAAGACACCCATTTCTTCAGGCTATGTAATGTCTATGGATTGTGAAGGACAATGGACGGACATCTATGAGAACCTCCACACAACCCCGGTGATAGCAGTAAATGCCAAATAAACACCATGAAGGTAAACACACAATGACAGCTTTAATTGAATGACAATCCTCCCCGCTCGGGGGTATAGATTATCCAGGTCTCTTGTTGACAGTGATTTACACCAGATAGTGGTGACAAGGACCTCAATTATCACATGACTGTGGGATCTGAAAAGAAAGGCAATTTCAAAGTTCTCACACATTTAAATATTTAATTACGACTAAACCTGTAAATCCCAAGATAATGAGCATTTTCCTGAGACGAAACCCAAATAGTATCCAGTAAATGCTTCCAATGCACACATCTCTATAATAAACAGAAAGGTGTGAAATGTCCTATTATATAGACCAGGGGGTCTCCAAACTTTTGAAACAAAGGGCCAGTTTACGGTCCTTCAGACATTAGGGGGGGGCCGGACTGTGATCACTGGGCGTAGAACAGGTCCTGATGTCAGTGGGGAAAAAACAATGCCCTTTCTTTGGTAGAGCCCCATCATTGGCCTCATAGGAAAGAATTGGGCTCCATTGGTGTCATCGGGCCCCATTGTTGGTGCCAATGGTAGGAATTGGGCCCCATTGTTGGCGTCATTGGGAGGGGATTATGCCCCACAGTTAGTATCAGTGGATAAAATGGTGCCCCAAGGGCTAGATAAATGCAAGCACGTCAAAACCGGTGACAACACACTGGACTAGATCGCAAAAGAAGCTCTACTCAGAGCTCTTCACAACCACTTTAGGCAAACAGCCACAGAAACACTGGATACCATAAACACGGCTCAATTACAGTCAACCGACTTAGTAGAGCCCAAACGTAAAACCTGCATCCGGAAAAACAACTCCAGCTGGTTTAATGACCAGCTGTTGTTGCTGAAGCAAGAGCGCAGAAGAGCGGAAGCGGCCTGGAAAATAAGCTCTTCAGAAGAAAACCACGCCATCTACAAGGTAATAACAAAAAAATACCACATAGAAATCTTCAAAGCCAAAAAAAAACACTTTTCCCCCGGGCTGCAGTTTGGAGACCACTGATATAGACGGATATATCCAAAAACCACGCCTGGTCTGCGCTTCCACAATCTGTGTATTATTGACAAGCCGTAAAAACACCCGAAGGGAAACAAAGATACAATATACAGGAAAACCTTGGATTAGGAGCATAATTCACTCCGGAAACAGGCTTGTAATCCAAAGCACTTGTATATCAAAGCGAATTTCCCCATAAGAAATAATGGAAACTCAACTGATTTGTTCCACAGCCATTTATTTTATAAATGGTAATGAAGGAGAACCTGCGCTTAGGATAGTAGAGGTAAGGGTACCAGAGTATGCAACTGCAGCCCCCCCTAAATATAGCTCCCCTAGGAGAGTATAGTAAGAAAATGAGTGGAATGTGGGGGTCGTGGCGCTGTCGCTGGTTGGTTGTATTGCTGAGCCGGTAGTAACCCTTCCAGGTTTTATTAGTAGGCTCTATTAGGGCAACTGTCCCTTAATGTATGGTGTAGAGGTGACGATATATAGAAAAGAAGTAATTAACATGCAAAAGTCCATATGACAGAAATATAGGCTGGTAGGTATAAGTGATGTGAGGTTCAGGGTGCACCTAACTAGGTAGGTGGTCTTTATACTGTACAACAGGTGTTGCTCGCTGTGGGCCCGGTGCTCCCCCTTATGGGTCCCCACTCACCAGAGGCAATCACCCCTGCTGGGGTAGAATGCGTGTCCAACGGGCAGCTGCTCCTTCATACCGTGACCCTTTCTCCTGGTGTGTCTCCTGGGTTCCTGGTGTATGTCCTTGGTGTGGATGATTTAAAATTCAGTTGATTCTGAGTTCCAGCGTGGGAACGGCGTGCGTCCCAACCACAGTCAGCTGATGGACCGGTCCAGTATAAAGACCACCTACCTAGTTAGGTGCACCCTGAACCTCACATCACTTATACCTACCAGCCTATATTTCTGTCATATGGACTCCTGCATGTTAATTACTTCTTTTCTATATATATATATATTTTTACCTTTCGCCTTGAAGACTATGGTGTCTGCATGTACATAGAAGTTGGTGTATAAGGCTTTCTCTGCAATATTTACATTGTGTTATGTGTAATGTGGTCCGCGGACTTGATATATTGTAGATTACTATTAGAACATATGCCACATAGTACCAAGAATATCACCACTTTTAGTGGTCTCTAGAGGGTACTACTATTTTACTATTTTTCTTGAACACATAGATTTATTCTGCCCAGGTAGGCCTCTACACCATACATTAAGGGACAGTTGCCCTAATAGAGCCTACTAATAAAACCTGGAAGGGTTACTACCGGCTCAGCAATACAACCAACCAGCGACAGCGCCACGACCCCCACATTCCACTCATTTATTTTATAAATCCTTCAGTTTATAGTCCATATGAAAAGATTATAGCAATGTGATGGGTTGTATAACCATAAAATGTCCATCCACAAATGGAAGCCTCCACAAGGGGATTAGAAGCAAAATCCAGCAGGAGCTCCAGAGTATAAAAGAGAAGAGAGGCGCCTCTAATGCCCTGTACAAACGGGCCAAAATCTCATCAGGAAAGACAACGTTTCTTGGCAAGAATCTCTTGCCGCCCGGGTGTACAGACACTCCTTTCAAAAGAACCGCGGTTCTTTTGGAAGGCAAGAAAGCGGTGACATCATCGCATACGACGAGCATGCGCTTGTCACATTTGATGCCGTCGCTGCCACCTTGCTGCACCCTACCTATGCCTAGGAAGCTACCGCGCATGCGTCAAAGTCATTTTGAGCATGCGTGGGTTTCCATGGAGACACCCAGGGATCCGGGGTAAAGCTGTCCACATAGACCACCCTCCTCACCGCCGGCTCTCACCGCTCTCAGTCTGCAATTGTGACCGGGAAGACTACCCTGGAGTAGAGCGATCTAAAAGCGAGGCTTGAACCGCTCGTGGAGAGCAGCGTGGAAGAGATGATGTCAATGGCGGTGGGAAGGACGATCTATGTGAACATCTTTACCCCGGATCCCTGCATACTTAGATGGGCCTCTTTTAATCGAGTTGCTAAATGTTGTACCTTCATTAATTATAACCATAATACTACTCGGCGCCTCTCTTCTCTTTTATACTCAGTTGTGACATGACGCTACTCGTTTATCGATGCGCCACAGACCGCTTCTTCCCGCAGTCCCGCAAAAGGGTTAATTTTCCCGCACTACAAAAGGAGGCAGCACGGAAGCAGGAGGAACCAGAGCGGTGTGTGGAGGACTGTGGCTGCTGAAGGGAAGAAAGCCGACAGCCAGGCTAATGACAGTCTGTGGCCCTAGCGGTGTGAAGGGAAGAGAGCCGACACATTCCATGTACAGGTGAGAGTCACCCCCCCCGCTCAACAACTTTAATTCGCCCCCCCACCCCCGCTCAACAACTATGATCCCCCCCTCGCTCAACATCTTCGATCCCCCCCCAATTCTCGGCTCCAGGGGGCCCCTTCAACACTCAAGCCCAGGGGCCCCCACCACCCTAATGCCGCGTACACACGGTAGTTTTTTGCGATGAAAAAAAACGACGTTTTTTAAAACGTCATTTAAATTGATCGTGTGTGGGCAAAACGTTGTTTTTTGTCTTCAAAAAAACGACCCAAAAAAAATTCCAACATGCTTGAATTTTTTGTGTCGTTTTTCAGAATGTCGTCTTTTGTTTCACAAAAAATGATCGTGTGTGGGCAAAACGACGTTTTTAAACCCGCGCATGCCCAGAAGCAAGTTATGAGACGGGAGCTTTAATGGAACAGAGTGCCGTCTAAAGTGTCTTACGTAACCGCGCTTTGCAAGAGCATTTTCAGAAAACGATGGTGTGTATGCAACATCTTTTTTTAAAATGAAGTTTGAAAAACGTTGTTTTGTTTCATGAGATAAAACAACGTTTTTTACATCACAAAAAGTGATCGTGTGTACGCGGCATTAGTTCTGCCCTGAAGACATCGGGCCAGATTCAGGAACAGTTCACTGGATCCGCCAGCCTAACTGTGACTTTGAGCCGGCGTTTCTGTTTTCTGTAACCAGAAAACAAGAAACGCCGGGTTGAAGCTCCGATGCGAGCAGCGTAACTGAGTTTCGCCATCGCATCGTTACTTCAACTTAAAAATGGCGCCGGGGGCGTTCCCGCCGATTTACGCTCAAAAAATATGTTAATGAGCGGAAATCGGCAATTCACGATCGAATTCCGGCGCGACGCTATGACGGTACGACGTTTCCGGACGGGATACGCGGCGCATAGATATACCTACATGGGGTTGCAGTATCCTATGTTAGGTATAGGCGTCGTCATCGCGTCGGGAAAAAAAAAAAAAAACACGTCGCTTGCGTAAAAAGTTCATGAATGGGAATGTGACGTCATTGACGTTCATTCACAGAATTTGGAGCATGCGCACGGGGATGTTTGGACACTCGACGCATGCGCAGTACGTTGGCGGCGGGATCGCGCTTAGTTAGAATACTACACGCCCCGTACCCGCCCAATTTGAATTCCGCCGGCTCATTTGCGATGCGCTGCCGCAACTTTAGGAGCAAGTGCTTCCTGAATAACAGCACTTGCTCCTAAAATTTCAGCAGCGTAACGCAAATGAGATGCGTTACTCCAGAGCAAAGATGCGCCGATCTACCTGAATCTGGCCCATCGTTTGTATATCAAGTCAACATTTATTTCAAAAAATGCAGGTGTCAAAGTTTGTCACCATTCCACGAGCAGGTACAATTTTAAAGCTTGACATGTTGGGTATCAATTTACTCGGCGTAACATTATCTTTCACATTATAAAAAAATTGGGCAAACCTTTACTTATTTCTTATTTTTGTAATAAAAAAAAGTGATTTTTCCCCCCAAAAAATTGCATTTTTAAAACTGCTGAGCAAATACAGCGTGACATAAGGAATTGCAATTTTATTCTTTAGGGTGTCTGAAAAAAAAAAAAAAATGTTATATATATATATATATATATATATATTATATATAAAATGTTTGGAGGTTCTAAGTAATTTTCGAGCACAGAAAAAAAATGATTTTAACTTGTAAACACTAAAGCCGCGTACACACGACCATTTTTCGGGTTCTAAAAAATTACGTTTTTTTTATGTCATTAAAAACGATCATGTGTGGGCTCCAGCGCATTTTTTGGGTTCTGAAAAGCGGGCACATTTTTTTTTTTTCGAACATGCTCTATTTTTCGCAACGTTTTTTTTTTATTTATTTTTTCTCTGTTATATATGTAGATACTGTATATATGTATTGGGTTTTTACTCTTTACATATTTTATAAACACATTTATTAATCTATTTATTCCCTTATGACCTATCCCCCATACCCCCCCCCCCTCCTATCCCCTCCCCCCCACCCCCCTCCCTCCTTCCCTCCCATCCACCACACCATTTGGTAATCTCTTTTCTTAATTAAGCTAGTTTTGCCTCCGGCCTTAGGTTTTCTACATAGCTCCATGATTTTTTAAAAACTCTCCAATTTTCCCATTTTGTGCTGTCCCAATTTTCCTCTGAACCATATCTTAGGTCTTCCATCATGTATGTTTCCTCCACGGTGTCTATCCATTCCCATATCGTGGGACATTCTATTTCCTGCCACTTCCTTGGTATCAACCTTTTGGCGGCATTTAATAGGTGTGGCACCAGTGATTTCCTGTATTTCTTTATCCCTTCTCCCCCTCCGTGAAAGAGTACCGTCCATGGCTCTATTTTTATTTTTTCCTTTGTAATCTCTTCTATTATTTTCATGATCTTTTCCCAATAAGTTTTAATTTTTGGGCATTCCCACCAAAGGTGGGCCATGGTTCCGGGTGACTTACAGCCCCTCCAACAGTCTGCGGACTGGTCGTTCATAAATTTACTCAGTTTTTCTGGTGTCCGGTACCAGCCTGACAGGCATTTAAAATTCATTTCGGCGGTTCGACTGTCGATAGCCGAGGTATGGGTCAGTTTTAAGATTTTATCTATTATGGGCCTATCACAGCGTGATCCTAATTCCTTCTCCCATTTTTTAATGAAGGGGTGTACGTCTAGTTCCTCCCACTGTATTAGAATCCTGTAAATCTTAGATATGGTGCCCTTCCTGCTATCCCGAGAACATAGTTTTATGTCTGAGAGTTGATCCCCCATTCTTAGAGGTTGGGGAAGTTTCTGAATAAAGTGTGTTAACTGTTGGTACCTCCATTCATTAAGTGTCATAAAATTTTCTTTTTGCTCTATTTGACTATATACTAATACGTGTCCTTGATGTGTTATATCTCTTACTTGTGCATTATCATTTTTAATCCAATTTCCCCCCCACCTCTATTTTCCCCGGAGGGAAATAATCGTTTTCTTTTAAGAAAATGAGGGGAGAGTTAAAATTTGTATCTATTTTCTTTTGTGTGTAATCCCATACCCTCAGTGCATTCCTGGTGATTGTGTGTGTTTCTATGTCAAGTGCTCTAAATTGTGGGGGATTCCATATTATTTTTTCTAATTTTACATTTGCTATAGTATTGTAAGGACCCTGCTGATTTCAATATACAATGACTAGAGGTCTGGAACTCTGCTACGGAGGTTACTCAGGTCTTAACCACCATGTCACTCCTTAATGCATGGAGTTTGGGGTTTAGGTCATTACAGCCTCCAGCGAGAACAATAATTACTCACAGATAGCTTATTCTGGCATAAGCACAACTGAGAATGGTAGTAAATAAATATAAGGACTGTAGTGTGAGGATGGCTCTTATACGAATGTGCGTTGCTGCTGATATCACCAGGAGGATAGTACCAAGTAACACATATAGACCCCAAGGTGGGGAGAACCGTAGAGACTGGCAGTTTAGATCTTATCAGATTGATCAGAGTCCATTAAATACTACTGTGCCTGGATGTTAGTATTTGATAGGAATGGTACTAGCGGTTCTTAGAGTAGGAGCCAAGTTCATGCAACTAAGTATTACAGGGTGCAGTAAGCAGGTTCCTGAATTCTAGGCAGTACAAGTTAGTTCTCACTATACAGAGGTACTTGCGGTTATGGTGGTTCTCCAGAGACGTGTTTAGGTGATCCCTTGTTATCTGCACATGGAAGAGCTGAGTACTGGTCTGAAGTGCTGGCACAGGCAGAGGATGTGCAGATGGAGGAGCTGCTGGACTGAGCCGCAACCAAGTACCCCAGTACTTATGGGTCAGGACGGTTGAGGACTCAGGCTGGTACAAGCTGGTTCTACTCCCTGATGGCGGCAGGCGTCCCACGGGAATAATCGAACACCCTGCCGCCAAAGCAGGGAGTTTAAATAACCCAGCTGGAACGAGGAGCGCGCTGGGACGCACTTCCGCGTTCCAGCGTGGAACGCAGACGCCCGCGCACCGGAAGTGACGCGGGCGTTGAGTGAAACGGAGCGCAGCTGTCAGAATAGGTTACAGCTGCGCTCGTTCTAAGCATAGTAACGCAGATGGCGTTACAAGTATTCTCCAAACTAACCCATCTTTTTTCTGTGTTTGCTCTGGCCCATTCCACTACTCGCGACAGGATTATTGCATCGTAATATTTTTTGAGATCCGGGATGGCTAGTCCCCCCTTATTTTTAGTCTGTCTGAGGGTCTGGAAGGAGATCCTATGTTTCTTATTTCCCCAAATATAATTCATGATCATTTTTTGGAGGGTACAAATCAGTTGTTTTGGGAGTTTAATCGGGATCATCTGGAACTTGTAAAGTATCTTAGGTATCAACACCATTTTACAGAAGTTTATTCGACCAAACCACGAGATAGGTCGATTTTTTATTCTAGTTATTTCATTTTTAATTTCTTCTATCAGGGGGATATAGTTCAATTCGTAGATTCTTTTTTCCGTGCTCGCCAACTGGATGCCCAGGTATTTAAGCTCTTTTACCCATGGGAATTTGTGTTTTGCTCTGAGGGTTAGCATTTCTTTCTTGGGGGTGCTAGCATTTAATATTTCCGTTTTGTTAATATTTATTTTGAAGTTTGATATTTCCCCATATTGACTACATATGTTCAATAGTTCTGGAATAGAGGTTTCAGGGTTGGTCAAATAGAAGAGCACATCATCAGCAAAAGCCGCTAACTTGTGCTCCTCTCTTCCCACCCTGATTCCATCTATTTCAGGGCACTTATGTATTCTAGATAGCAAAGGTTCGAGGGACAGCACAAAAAGTAAAGGTGAAAGGGGACACCCCTGTCTCGTTCCATTTTTCATTAAGAAATATTGGGAGAGGCCTCCATTAATTTTAATCCTAGTCGTTGGGGCTTTGTATAGGGTTCCAATCCACCCCATCATCCTACATCCAAATCCCATAGCTTCCAAAGTTTGCAGCATGAATCCCCAGTCTACCCTGTCGAACGCTTTCTTGGCGTCAATCGACAGGAGTAGACTGGGGACCCTACCCCTCCTCATTTCCTGGATCAGGAGGAGGGTCCTTACACCATTGTCCCTCCCCTCACGTCCCTGAATAAATCCTGTCTGATCTGGGTGAATCAACCCCGCCATTTCACTTTTTATTCTATCGGCCAATATCTTTGCGAATAATTTTAAATCTGTGTTTAACAAAGATATAGGCCGATAGTTCGAACAGACCCTGGGATCCCTGCCTTCCTTCGGAATGACAGTTATTATTGTCTCAGCGGCTTCTTTGCTCAGGGTATAATCCATTCCTAGGCCATTAAAATATTGGCATAGTCGAGGGATGAGGATATCTTTACATTTTTTGTAATACATTGCGGTAAAGCCATCGGGACCCAGGCTTTTCCCCAATGCCATACCCGATAATGCTAGTTGTACTTCCCTTTCTGTAATCGGCTTATCCATGATTGAAGCATCTGTTTGTTTCACTGATGGTAGTCCCGCCCCCTGCAGGAAATCTGAGGTTTTAGCTCTTTTCTCCTCATTTTCCCAGTTTTTCTGTTTAACTGCATATCAATTTTCATAGAACGCTCGAAACGTTTCAGCTATATCTTTTGTTTTATACACCTCCTCTCCTTGTTCGTTTTTAATTTTTCCTATATAGTTTCTTCCTTTCTTTTTCTGGACCAACGTTGCCAGATGTTTGCTGGTTTTGTTGCCTGCCATGTATCTATCTTTTGCAAGTATCTGTATATCTCTTTTAGTTTCTTGGAATAGCAGATTTTTAAGTTGATTACGTTTATTAACTAATTCTTGATATAGATCTTGTTGCTGAGTTCCTCTTTTATGTTTTTGTTCTAGCTTCTCTATCTCCTTAATTATTTTTTCTTTTTCGAGCCGATTCTCTTTTTTCTTTCTTGCTCCCTCAGATATCAGCGCGCCTCTAATTAAGGCCTTGTGGGCATCCCATAACGTGGCTTTGGATATATCACTTGTATCATTTATTTTGAAGTATTCTTCTAACTCCTTTTGAACCCTAATTAGGCTATTTGCGTCTTTCAATAATTCCTCGTTAAGTCTCCAGATTTGGGGTGGCTTCGGGTTTCCTGACACATTGAAGGACACGCTGATTGGGGCATGATCTGATATAGTCATGGGCTCTATTGTTGCATTCACCACCTCCTCCAATAGATAGTGATCGACGAGGATGTGGTCAATACGGGAATAGCACCCATGAACGGGGGAGTAGAAGGTATAGTCCCGCGTTGTCAGGTTTAGCACGCGCCAAGCGTCTACTAATTGACTACTATGAAGATTGTATTTTAGTTTACTTAGTTGTTTTATGTTAGTCCCTACTGTCTGGGTTGTCTTATCTACTTTTGGATCCATGCACAGATTGAAGTCTCCTCCCAGGATAACCCTACCTTTTTTAAATTCCCTTATCTTTCCTAGGATGTTGATTAAGAAGTTTGTCTGTTGGTTATTAGGTGCGTAGATATTTACTAGAGTACATTCTGTCTCTTCTAGTTTCCCTTTTAGTATGAGGAATCTCCCCTCGGGATCTGTCAATCTATCGATCAGCTGGAATCTCACTCCTCTGGCGAACCCGATAGCTACTCCCCTTGCACGTTTTGAGACAGTGTCCCCATAGTACCATACCGGGAAATCTATTGAATTTAATTTCACGTTTGATTCCAGGGTGAGGTGGGTCTCCTGTAAATATGCTACATCAGTTTTAATTCTCTTCAATTCCTTTGAAACTTTATGTCTCTTTGTGGGACTATTTAAACCTTTTACATTATATGAAACGCATTTTATTGTCGGCATTATCTAGTATTGGGGAACCTCCTCTCTGATTCGATTTTTAACCTCGGCCTAGTTTCGTATACTTTCTCTATCCATCCCATAGGTGTAGTGTATCTCCCTCCCCTCCCTCCCCTTCCCTTTGCCCTCCCCCTCTCCGCCCCCCTCCTTCCTCTCCCCGAGTACCCCCCTCTTCTCCCCCCCTCCCTCCCCCCCCTTCCCACACACTCCCCCCCTCCCCTCTCCCGCACCCTAATGGTCGAAATATAGACCTCTGACCCAATATTTCCCTTGGATCAGTACCCCAGTAGGTGGGATGGGACCTGTTTTCCTATCCCCCTTCTAAACTTAGATGGGGGAATAATTCTTCCTCTTTCTCCTATGGTGACTCTACTATTTGGTTTCCCCCCCCTCTCTCTTCCTCCGTCGCCCCCCTGGCAGTCTTTTCCATTCTAGGCCCATCCTGGGAGATCAAGTATCTGCAGGTCCAGCCGATTACAAAAATCCCTCAGGTCTTCAGGAAATCTTAAGATTGCAGATTTCCCATCTTTTGATCCTACCAGACATGCTGGGAACCTCCAGTTATACTTTATATTTTTTTCCACGAGTTGTTCCAATAATGGTTTTAAGAGTCTTCTTCTAGCCAGGGTTTCTGCGGCTAAGTCTGCAAAAATCTGGATACTAGCCCCCCCGTAAGAGGGGGGGGTGGCCTCTTAGTTTCCTCCAGATCTCGTCTTTGTCTTCAAACCTATGGAACCTCACAATAATGTCTCGGGGCCTTTCTGTTTCTGATCTATTCGATCTTCCTATTCGATGTACTCTCTCTATTTTGATCAGATCTTCAATGGGTTTTCCAAGGATAGGGTTGAATATTATCCTCATTTTTTCCTTCAGATCTTCTCCTTTTTCTTCCGGTACTGACCTAATTCTCAGGTTTAGTCTCCTGGATCTATTTTCCTGGTCTTCTGTATTTCATCTTTAATTGCATTTTCAAGCCGCATCAACATCCTTTCCATATCTCCCATAGTTGGGATGTGTTCCTCAGATCTCCTCTCCCCTCCTCTGCCACTCTCTGCCTCATCCCCGTTGGTCCCCTCTCCTCTGGTGTCCTCCAGTGTACCCCTTTGCTTTGGACTTAAGGATTTTTTCCCGTCTAATTTTTTATCTGTTTTCTCTTGTAGGGGCTTTGGTGATTTGGACATATACTGTCTGATTGTACTTGTTGAGGTCACGCCGACAGGGTTTTTTGGGACTCCCCCTCTTGTTGATCTGCTTGTCATCCTGGACATAGTATCCTTCACTTTTCTGATTCTCTTCCCCAGGTTGGCGGCTTATTGACCTCCTTTCCACCCCCTGATCCAGATTTCTCTCCTTCTCCTCTTTCCCTTCCTTCCCTACCTTAATGGTGGTTGCTGGTGTAACTAAGTGAAGTGGGGGTGTCCCTCACCTCTTACCCCTGGGGGGGGGGGTTACCCCTGGGGGGGGGTTTCCCTCTTATCCAGTCGGACCTCACGTGTGTTTCAGAAAGGAGGTTTTATTCTTCTCCAATGGGGTATAAAGCGGAAAAACACAAAAAGAAGAGATCAACAGTGGAAAAAGAGGAAATTGAGCACCCAAGGGGGGGCGTATCCTCCTCCCCAGAGAGACCCTGATTGCAGCTTAAGTATCTTCTAGTATCCCTTAGGCATGTGCATTTCGTTTCGTTCCGAATCGAAATTCGGACGAATTTTCCATTATTCGGACATTCGGATGCATACGAATTTCCGAATTGCTATAATAACGAAAAATTTCGACCGTTTTCGGAATTCGTTCATTTTCGACCGAATTTCGAAAAAAAAAAAAAAAAAATGGTCGAAATCAATTTTTTTTTTCGAATTCCGAATCGAATACCCGCGGACTAAATTCGATCGGAATTCGAAAAAAAAAAAAAAAAAAATTCGAATTTAATTCGAAAAAAATTCTATTAGAAAAGAGACTATTTGTTTTCTAATCTGGTTGAAATATTTTCGATTTCGACCGATTTTTTCGAAATTCGGTCGAAAACGAACGAATTCGAAAAACGGTCGAAATATTTTCGATTTCGACCGTATTTTTCGAAATTCGGTCGAAAACGAATGAATTCCGAAAACGAATTCAACACATGTAACGAACCTAACTTAACGAAATTTATTAAATGACAAATTGAAACGAAACGAAACGAAACGAATTTTTCACTTTTGCACATGCCTAGTATCCCTTGATATTTTAGGGTTTTTGGTGGGGTGGTTCTAGCCTTTTCCCTCTCTCCCCTTCCCCTTCAGTCCCCTGCCCAATGATCTGCGGTTTTGTCTCTGATTTCTCCCTCCGGGGCTAGACTATTAACCCCTCATGGGTACATATAGCGTGGTGCGTATATTTGTGTTACATGCGTTTCAGGAAAGTCACACAACCTCCTCCCTTGTAACAAAAGTTTTTTTTTTTTTTTTACCCCCGTTATATCAAGGAAAAAAACAAAATAAACAATCACCAATGTATTTCTCTCTTTGAATAAAATTATGTGACGTTCTTCGGATCAGCATACAGTTTAACCTTTTCCAGGATTTTCCCGTTGTTCACAAATTATATTCATCTATTCAAGAAGTTATGCTGGTAGATTGTCGTGGCAGTGCGTCTGGGTTGAGGTATCATCCAACTATGTCAGTATAAGGCTATATACTACGGTAAGGAACATTTGGGCTGATTTACCAAGCCTGTGCGCCAAGACTCATGGTGCACAAGCAGGAGTAAACCTGTTTTTGACATTTACAAAAGAAACACGCTGCCAGTGCAGCGTGTTTCCTCATTTACTAAAGTGCCTAATGCGCCCAGAAGAGGGCGCACAGCACGCCAGTACAGAGCTGGCGTGCGGCATTTAGTAATGTAAACATCGGGGATTCGGGCGGGAGTTTATGAGGGGAGGGAGGGGGGTGATGCAGGGGAAGTGTAGTGACATGTGTTTCAACTTGTGTGGCGGGCCGATTTGAAAGGGAAAGTGACTTTTGGGACCCGATCCCCGTGCCCTTGCAAAGTACGCTAGAACCTCGGAAGGTTCACTTGCATACTGGGCATGCGCAGAGGGAAAAATCGGAGCTCACCGCGCGCCTCTTCAGTACGCCGGGAAATCCTTGGTAAATACCAGGCGGCGTAGCAGTGTTTGCACTGCCTGGAGCGGCGCACGGCAAGCTCCGAGCTGTTCTCGGGCTGCGCTGACACTGAAGGGGAACTCCGCGCCAAATTTCAAATGTGAAACCGGCGCGGCTTCCCCCCCAGGGGTACAATAGGCTCTCCGGCTTGGTCCGGAACGTGAGGGGTTAACCCACGCCAAAATCGGCGTGGGGTTCCCCCCCAGATCCGTACCAAGCCCTCATCCCAGGCATGCAGTCTGGCCGGACAGGAATGGGGGTGGGGACGAGCGAGCGGCCCCCCCCCTCCTGAGCCGTACCAGACCACATGCCCTCGACATGGGGGAGTGTGTGCTTTGGGGGAGGGGGGCGCTGCCCCCCCACCCCAAAGCACTCTTGTCCCCATGTCGATCGGGACAAGAGCCTCTTCCCGACAACCCTAGCCATTGGTTGTCGGGGTATGCGGGCGGGAGCCAATCAGAATCTGGGAGCCCCGTTTAATAAGGTGGCCCCCAGATTTCGGGCCCCCACCCTATGTGAATGAGTATGGGGTACATCGTACCCCTACCCATTCACCTGGTGAAGGTGGTTTCAACTTTGAGGGTCTTCTGCCGCCGCCCCCTTCGAATTTTTCGGCCTGGACGGGGGTCGCACATCCCATCCAGGACTTGGACGTGGCGGGCTTCTCGTCGCTGTCTTCTGCCGCTGCCCCCTTCACCACGAAGCTCCGTGCTTGTTTGATGAGGGCAGCGGGCTTCCGTCGTCTTCTCCGGGGCGAGGGTCGTACATCCCACCCCGGATTTCGTCGCCGGCTTCTGCCTGGCTCCTACTAGGGGCCAGGCCTTCTTTTGCCGTCTTCCGCCGGAGGGCGCCACTCTCCGGGCTTCTCGACGTTGTCTTCCGCCGCGGGGGCCAGGCCTTCTTCTTTGCCGCCCCCTTCGATTTTTTCGGCCTGGACGGGGGTCGCACATCCCATCCAGGACTTGGACGTGGCGGGCTTCTCGTCGCCGTCTTCTGCCGCTGCCCCCTTCACCACGAAGCTCCGTGCTTGTTTGATGAGGGCAGCGGGCTTCCGTCGTCTTCTCCGGGGCGAGGGTCGTACATCCCACCCCGGATTTCGTCGCCGTCTTCTGCCGCTGCCCCCTTCACCACGAAGCTCCGTGCTTGTTTGATGAGGGCAGCGGGCTTCCGTCGCAGTCTTCCGCCGCGGGGTGACACTCGCGGGCTTCTTCTTCCATTCGATGTTGACACGGCGAGGTCCGGCGCTGAAATGCCTTCTGAGCGGCGGGCAAGGACTTATATTGGCATTGGGCGTGGGCGTGGTTATGCCAACATGTGACCTTAACCCATGTGACAGTGATGTGACGTGACATCACTGTCACATGGGTTAAGGTCACATGTTGGCATAACCACGCCCACGCCCAATGCCAATATAAGTCCTTGCCCGCCGCTCAGAAGGCATTTCAGCGCCGGACCTCGCCGTGTCAACATCGAATGGAAGAAGAAGCCCGCGAGTGTCACCCCGCGGCGGAAGACTGCGACGGAAGCCCGCTGCCCTCATCAAACAAGCACGGAGCTTCGTGGTGAAGGGGGCAGCGGCAGAAGACGGCGACGAAATCCGGGGTGGGATGTACGACCCTCGCCCCGGAGAAGACGACGGAAGCCCGCTGCCCTCATCAAACAAGCACGGAGCTTCGTGGTGAAGGGGGCAGCGGCAGAAAATGGCGACGAGAAGCCCGCCACGTCCAAGTCCTGGATGGGATGTGCGACCCCC
The DNA here is from genome assembly GCA_029574335.1 of Rana kukunoris. Lineage (NCBI taxonomy): Eukaryota > Metazoa > Chordata > Amphibia > Anura > Ranidae > Rana > Rana kukunoris. Next base: position 7,981,449 of record CM056053.1, read on the forward strand.
GTCCAGGCCGAAAAAATCGAAGGGGGCGGCAAAGAAGAAGGCCTGGCCCCCGCGGCGGAAGACAACGTCGAGAAGCCCGGAGAGTGGCGCCCTCCGGCGGAAGACGGCGAAAGAAGCCCTGGGAGGAGCCAGGCAGAAGCGGAGGAGCCCGAGGTGGGGCGACACCCCCGTTGTTCTCCGCTGTTTTCGGCCGGCCCCCCCCCGGATGTAAAAGAGCTTCATTTTGGGGTGGGGGCACAGTCGAGCATGGCGGAGAGCATGGGTGGGTGTTTCCCCCCCCCGGCAGAAGACGGCTAGAAGACCGAGGAGTGGCGACGCCCCCGTTGTTCTCCGCCATTTCCGCCGGCCCCCCCCGGATGTAAAAGAGCTTTGTTTGGGGTAGGGGGCCTGGCCGAACATGGCGGAGAGCATCGGTGGGTGTCTCTCTCCCCGGCGGAAGGCGGCGGCGAAGACCGGGGGGGGGGTAGGTGTACCCCCCCGGCGGAAGGCGAAGACCGAGGAGGGGTTTCGCCCCCCGTTGTTCTCCGCCATTTCCGCCGGCCCCCCCCGGATGTAAAAGAGCTTGATTTGGGGTAGGGGGCCTGGCCGAACATGGCCGAGAGCATCGGTGGGTGTCCCCCCCCGGCGGAAGGCGGCGGCGAAGACCGGTGCGGGGCTGGAGCCCCCCCGGCAGAAAACGTCTGGAAGACCGAGGGGCTCCGCCCCCGTTGTTCTCTGCTTTTTTCGGCCGGCCCCCCCCGGATGTGAAAGAGCTTATTTTGGGGTGGGGGCCTGGCTGGACATGGCGGAGATCATCGGTGGGTGTCCCCCCCCGGCAGAAGACGGCGAAGCCCGGGGCCCAATGGGCTGGTGGTGGGGGGTCCCGGCAGAAGACCCCCGGAGCTGACTAATAAATTATTTTTTTCTGTGTGTTTTTTTTTGTGTTTACACTTTTCCACCCGGTGAATGGGTAGGGGTACGATGTACCCCATACTCATTCACATAGGGTGGGGGGCCAGAATCTGGGGGCCCCCTTAATATAGGGGGCTCTCAGATTCTGATAAGCCCCCCGCCCGCATACCCCGACAACCAACGGCCAGGGTTGTCGGGAAGAGGCTCTTGTCCCTTTCGACATGGGGACAAGAGTGCTTTGGGGTGGGGGGGCAGTGCCCCCCTCCCCCACAGCACACACTCCCCCATGTCGAGGGCATGTGGTCTGGTACGGCTCAGGAGGGGGGGGGGCTCGCTCGTCCCCACCCCCATTCCTGTCCGGCCAGACTGCGTGCCTGGGAGAAGGGTTTGGTCTGGATCTGAGGGGGAACCCCACGCCGTTTTTTGGCGTGGGTTTAACCCCTTATGTTCCAGATCAAATCTAAGAGCCTGTTGTGCACCAGAAGGGGGACCCCCACGCCGTTTTTTTTTTTGTAATTTGGGGTGGAGTTCCCCTTTATCCCGGTCCTGTCAGGGGGGGGGGGGAATGCCTGCTCGTCTGTCCCTACAATGTATGAACAGCGATCTGTCATTTCCCCTACACAGTCCCACCCCCTTTACAGTTAGAACACACCCAGGTAACATATTCAACCCCTTCCGCGCCCCTAGTGTTAACCCCTTCCCTGCCAGTGTCATTTTTATAGTAAGCAATGCATTGATATACCATTGCTCGCTACAAAAATGCCAAATCTCACAAAAATGTGTCCGCCACAATGTCGCATTAGACAGAAAAAACAATGATAGCCACCATTACTAGTAAAACAAAAAATTATTCCAAAAAAACCCATAAGACCAACCCCTACTTAGAACTTTTGCCCAAACCAATCAAACGCTTATTGTGATTTTTTGCAACCAAAAATATGTCCAAGAATACTTATCGGCCTAAACTGAGGGCAAACATTTTTTGAATATATTTTGGGGGAGATTTATTATAGCAAACAGTAAAAAAGATGTTTTTTTAGTTACCAAATTGTCGCTATATTTTTGGGTCAAGCAAAAATAAGAAAAAACGCAGAGGTGATCAAATACCACCAACAAAAAAAAAAAATTGAATTTTTAGGGGGGGGGGGGGGAGGATGAGGACGCCCAATTTTTTTGGGGGCCACGTCGCACAACCACGCAATTGTCAGTCAAAATGACGCAGTGTTGAAATGCAAAAATGGCCCCGTCAGTGACCAGTAATATGCTCTGGGGCTCAAGTGGTTACAAATTAAGAATACACTAAAGTTAGCCCAATTTATGGCCATAATGTGAAAGATGATGTTACACCGAGTAAATAGATACCCAACATGTTACACTTTAATATTGCACACACTCATGGAATGGCGCCAAACTTCAGTACTTGAAAATACCCATAGGCAACGCTTTTTTATGTGTTTCAGGTTACCAGTTTAGATTTACAGAGGAGGTCTAGTGCTAAAAGTATTGCTCTCGCTCTAACGTACGCTATGATACCTCACATGTGGGGTTTGAACGGGGGTTCAATATGTGGGCGGGGCTTACACATTTAAGGCCCGCCCCCATATATGGAAACATTCTTCAAACCACACATGTGAGGTATCATAGCGTGCGTAACAGCAAGAGGAATATTTATAGCACTAGACCTCATCTGTAAATCTAAACTGGTAACCGGAAACAATAAAAATGCTGCTTGTTCGCTTCTGACTGCGAGCTACTAGGGACAGGGGCTTTTAAATTATTACTATTTAGGTTTGTTACGTAAAAATTCTATAAGACCTCCCGTTCAGCTTGTAAAGCATCACTTCATGGGGACCAAAAAAAAATTTAACACCTCTAATGCTTTCATCCGCCATTGCAGATTTGATTCTGGTACTGCATTTCGAGTGAACTGGGCATGCTCGAACAGTTAGAAAAAGAAGTTGGAAGTTTCATCCTGAAAATGACTTGCATCTTTCTGAGCATGCTCAGAAAGCTCTTTTTTTGGCTTAGTAATTTAAGGACATCCTTAACAGGTGTAAGCAGTTCCAAGTGCACACAAACTAGAGGCTGACATTTCTTCATGTGTTTCCAATTGGTTCATTAGCACACATGTTATAAAAAGCGTGGATACTGCACGTGTCAGCTGCCCCTCAGAGGGGGCAGATTTGCTGGCTGGAAGGAATGGCGGAGTGAAACAGAGATGTTTTGGAGCAAGTTTTGTATTTTTTGATGTTTTCTCTGCTACATAATTTTGCTAAATGTTTCTCAAGATGTTAATGACTAATGTTTTAATCCTGTGGGTCTATCCTGTTATTTCAAAAGCATGATTTATTTTCCAATGACTGTGAAATAAACGTTGGTCTTTTTTGTTTTTAGGTGTTTTTATATATTTTTGGTGTGTTTATTTGTAATTTTTTGTTTTGCTTTCCTTGTTTTGTGGACCAATAAAATTACTTTCAAATTTTGAAGTTTGTTTTGTGATATTTTTTTCCTGCTATGGATTTCAACCGCTGCAGCTGAACTAGTTTGGGCCTAAACCATCAAGTGTGATTTGTCTCTAAGCTCTTTCCTGGTGTGTATGCATGAAATGTTTAGTCACCAGAAAAGGAAGGACAAAGCGGTAAGTAATGTTTCCTAGAACTGATGTCCAGACTGACTTTTTAAAGCACATGTGCAAGATGTAGGAAAAGCTGCAAACAGGGCCTGTTGGAGGGGGGGGGGGGGGGGGTGGTGTATTGGTGGACAGGCTTGAAGTGCTGATTTACAGCGCTGTGCTTGAAACTAGCACAAGACAATCCTATTCTAATTGTGGGTTGTTTGAGGGAAGCCAATTGAGTGTTAGAACCCCTGCTAGTGTTTTTAGGTTGGGCTTTGTGTCCCTTTTCTAAAATTGGCTTCACTTCCTGTCACACAGCTGAACAGGAAGTGAGGTCTTTTCTTTGGGACACAGGTCAATCTAACTAGTGTCACCATTAAGTAAAGCTTGTAGTGTCTTACATTTGTCAGCTTGTCACACAGATGGTGAGGTTACTACCAATGGTTTTTATCTTTCATGTTCTAATATTAACTAGTGACACCATTAAGCAAATTGCACTGCAGTGTACACCCCAAATGATTAGTTACTTTGGGGTTTAGTAAAGGCAAAGCCGCTCTGCAGTAGAAGCGTAGGCAATGAAAATCAGAAGGGAAGCACTGATGGTTTTTACTTCCAATCCCGCCAAGTTTTGAGTTTTCTTCCTTGCTTGTCCACTTGTAGTGCAAAGTGGATTTGCCTTTAGTAAATGGACCCCAAAGTCCAAGATTCCTACTAATTTGGGGTGTACACAGCAAAATGCCATTTCCAAAATGGGAAACTATTTATATTGATCTGTGTGTCCCCAACAAAACATTACTCAGGTGTTTCCCTCACTTCCTGTTTGGCTGTGTGGCAGGAAGTGAATGAATTAAGTAGAAAGTGACAACATTTGTGAGGTGTCTTTACCCTATCAGGGGTGCAGGCATCCCCAAAACAAACATGAAAATAGTTGATTTAACATTGGGTGGTGTTTGTGGGGGTCCCTAACACACATTCATACATATTAGCAACGCTGGATCGTGGCCTATTGGCATGGTTATATTTTCTTAAGCCTCTCAATAAAATGATCTGAAATTTGGGGTTAAACTGGAACAATAATCATCACTTTTATTTTTTGGATTTCTTTCATTTTGGATAGAGTTGGTGGGGGGGGGGGGGGGGGGTTAGAAGCTCTGTCAGTTTATTTTGTATTATCCCTGTCCGTTTGGGGAGATTGGCCTTCACTTCCTGCCCCATAGCCAAACAGGAAGTGATCGAAAAAGTAGGCAAATTAAGGGCCCCCCCAAGTCCCCCCCCACAGAACTTGTGTGTGTCCCCTGAAAATTCCTGGGTGGGTCATAAAAAAACAGGGTGTGGCCTTGACAGGAAGGGTGGGTCATTTTTCTATTAGGGGGGTGCCAAAATTTGGTCAGGCCTAGGGAAGCACAAAACCTAAATCTCCTACTGCACATTAGGGCTTATTTAGACAGGATCCAATTTACAGCATGTTTTTAGATTGTGGGAGGAAACCCGCACAGGGAGAACATGCAAACTCCAGGCAGATAGTGTCACGGGCGGGATTCGAACCAGCAACCCTTTTGCTGCTAGGTGAACATGCTACACACTACGCTACTGTGCTGAACGAACATGATTGCAGCTGAAAGCATGAGATGTTTTTTTTTTTACCAATTCCATGCTTTCCAGCCTGGAGGACAGATGTGGGGTCTAATTGACCCCGCCTTTCTCTATAAAGAGGACCTGTCACACACTAGTCCTATTACAAGGGATGTTTACATTCCTTGTAATAGGAAGAAAAGTGAAAAATAATACAAACAAAGGGACAAACAAGTGCAAAAATTAAAATATTAAGTAAAAAAATAAAATAACAAAGGAATTTAAATGCTCCTGTCCCTAGTAGCTCGCACTCAGAAGCGAACACGCATGCAAGTCCCACCCACATATGTAAACATCCTTCAAACCCCACATGTGAGGTATCATAGCGTGCGTTAGAGCGAGAGCAATAATGTTAGCACTAGACCTCCTCTGTAACTCAAAAGTGGTAACCTGAGAAAAAAAGTCAAGCGTTGCCTATGGAGATTTTTAATAACGAAGTTTAGCGCCATTCCATGAGTGTGCGCAATATGAAAGCGTGACAAGTTAGGTATCTATTTACTCGGTGTAACATCATCTTTTACCTTATCCCTAAAAATTGGCCTAGCTTTACTGCTTTCTTATTTTGTCATTCATGAAACAGGTTTTTTTTTGGAAAGCCAAAAAAAAAAAAAAACGTTAGAAAATTTTTGGCACAAATACTGTTGGAAATGTGTCCGAAAAAATGGCCGCCACTTTATTCCCTAGGGTGTTTGTTAATAAAATATATATAATGTTTGGGGGTCCTGAGTAAGTTTCAAGGAAGAAAATATAATTGTTACATGAAGGAGAGAAGTGCCAGAATAGGCGCGGTATGGAAGTGGTTAAAGTGCACCAATAAAAGTGAAAAATTCCTTGAAATTTCGTACCATGGGGGGGGGGGAGGCAATTAGGGGCGCCATCAGGAATTATGGGGCCCCTTACACAGCTTCAGGCATGGGCCCCCTGGAGCAGAGAATAGGGGGGGGGGGGTGCCGCCTGATATTAAGAAGGGGGGGGGGCTGCCGCAATTTGATAAGCGGGGGGTTCCTTTACTAAAAAATACATATAGAAAAATATATATTAAAAAGGGTGGTAGCCATCCGGGGGCCCTGGGGACCACTGGGCCCTTTAATAAAAAGAAACTTCTGGGCTCTTTAATGAAAAATAAATTACAATATCTACATATATAAAATAATAAAAAAGGGGGTTGCCTTGGGAGCTCTGGGCCCTTTAATAAAAAATAACTACCAAAAATCTAAAAAAAAAATAACATTGGGTGGGAGCTGTGGTGGCTCAACGTGAATGGCACTGCGCTGACAAGCCGTTCACCTCTGCAGCCAAGGGTTCGGATCCCGGTCTCGGCTACATGTGAATTGAGTTTGGTGGTGTCAGCCCGGCTCCCGGTGGGTGTGCTATGCAAGGTACGCCTGTGCTTAGTATGCCCACCCCCCCCCCCCCCCCACAAAAAAAACACCACACTTGCACACACTTTGGCCATGAGGTCTCCTAAAATAAAGGGAGGTGAAGGACCTACAGGGCTGGCTGGGTGGGCTACACTCCTTCATAGGGGGAGTCCCTCTGTCCCATCGGGCTCCCAAGTGTAGCAGGTGGGGTGAGTGGGAGGCCCCCCTCACACCCACCATTGCCACCGGGGGCATGGAGAAGGATGGCGATTGCAAGTCCAGCTCCTCTCTCTCGACTTCACGCACAAAATACACTTTAAAAAAGAAATTAAAGTAAAAAGTAACAAACCTGGGGAAAATGTTTATAACATTTTTAGAAGCAAAAAGGTTGTCATCTGGGGCCCTCTGGGAGCTTTCAAAATTATATTATATATATATATGTTTAAAAAATAACCAAAAAATATATCATATGTTTTTTTTTTGATTTTTTTGTAAAGGTGGGGGGTTGTCATCTGGAGCCCTGGGGATCTCCGGGCCACTGGGGACCAGGCCACTGGGGACCTCCAGACCCCTAAACCAAAACATTGGCCCTTTAATAACAAAAAATTTGGGGGGTTGCCACCCGGGGCCCTGGGGACCTCCAGACTGCTAAAAAATATTAAATTCCAAAAATTGGCCCTTTAATAAAAAATCCTACAAAAACCAACTAACAAATATATATACAAAAAAAAAAAGAGGGGGGTTACCATCTGGGGCGCTGGGGGGCCTCCAGGCATCTGGGCACCTCCGGACCCCCGGGCCCCTTACAGGTGTACAGGGCCGCCATCATGAATTTTGGGGCCCCTTACACAGCTTCAGGCATGGGCCCCTGGAGCAGAGAACCGGGGGGGGTGCTGCCGCATGAAATTGAGAAGCGGGGGGGGGGGGGGGTGGTGCCACAAATTGAGGAGCGGAGGGGCCCTTTACAAAAATTTTGACAGAAATAAGAAATAAAGAAAAATATATATAAAAAAGGGGGGTAGCCATCCGGGGCCCTGGGGACCTCTGTGCTCTTTATCAAATAAAAATACAAAAGAGAGAAAATACATATATATATATTTTTTAAATATAACATTTATCGAAAAAAAGTAAAAAAACAAGGGGGTAGCCTTCCAGGGCCCTGGGGACCTCTGGGCCCTTTCCTTAAAAAAAAAAAAAAAAATATATTAAAAAAATATATATATTTTTTTAAATATATATATTTTATTTTAAAAAAAGGGCTTGCCATCTGGGGCCCTTAGTGGCCTCCGGGCCCCTGGGGACCTTCGGAGCCCTTAAACAAAAAAAAAAAAAAAAAATAGTTTTTTTTGTTTTAGGGTGGTTCCCATCCGGGCCCCTGGGGGCCCCTGGGGACCCCCGGGCGGTGTAATGCCTGTACCCCCCTAATGGCGGCCCTGCAGGTGTACTGCCTGTACCCCCCTGATGGCGGCCCTGGGTGTAATGTCAGCATGTGAAAAATGACATTCTGAAGGAAAAAAGCCATTTAAAACTGACTCGCGGCTATAATGAATTGTCAGCTCCTGGAATTTGCAGGAGAATTCATTCATTAAAAACACCAAAAAAAAAGCGTGGGGGTCCCCCCAAATTCAATAACCAGACCCTTTAGGTCTGGTATGGATATTAAGGGGAACCCCGCCATCAATTTTTAAAAAAAATGACGTGGGGTTCCCCCCAAATATCCATAACCAGACCCTTCAGGTCTGGTGTGGAATTTAAGGGGAACTCCACTCCAAATTAAAAAAAAAATGGCGTGGAGTCCCCCCTAAAATCCACACCAGACCCCTTATCCGAGCACGTTGACCTGGCCGGCCGCAGAAAAGAGGGGGGGACAGAGCGCGGCCCCCCCCCTCTCCTGAACCGCACCAGGCCACATGCCCTCAACATTGGGAGGGTGTTTTGGGGTGCCCCCCAAAACACCTTGTCCCCATGTTGATGAGGACAAGGGTCTCTTCCCCACAACCCTTGCCCGGTGGTTGTGGGGGTCTGCGGGCAGGAGGCTTATCGAAATCTGGAAGACCCCTTTAACAAAGGGGCCCCCCAGATCCCGGCCCCCCCCCTGTGTGAAATGGTAATGGGGTACCTTGTACCTCTACCATTTCACGAGTAAAAAAAAATGTAAAGGGTTAAAAAAGACAAGAGCCGGTTTTTGACAAGTCCTTTATTATCTTCTTTCTTCTTTCCTTCGGGTTTCTTCTTCCTCCTCCTTCTTCTTCCTCTGCTTCTGTCTTGGGTCTTCTATTCCCGCATCTTGCCCGGCGTGTTCTTCCATCTTCTTCTCCTTCCGCTGTCCTTCTCGTCCGCATCTTCTTCTCCTTCTTCTTCTTCGCCGGAGCGGCCGCTTCCAATTGAAATCCCCGCTGTCTGCCGGACCACGCCCCCCCTCTGACGCCACGGGCAAGCTCTTAGGAGTGTGCTGCAAGTGCGTCAGAGGGGGGCGTGGTCACATGTCAGAGGGCGGGCAATTCAATTTGAAGCTTGTGCGCGGCTTTTTCTTTGCCAGAGTCGCCGCTTCCAATTGAATTGCCCGCTTTCTGGAACATGTGACCACGCCCCCCTCTGACGCACTGGCACCACACGGGGACTTTCCTAAGAGCTTGCCCGTGGCGTCAGAGGGGGGGCGTGGTCCGGCAGACAGCGGGGATTTCAATTGGAAGCGGCGCCTCCGGCGAAGAAGAAGAAGAAGAAGATGCGGACGAGAAGGACAGCGGAAGAAGATGGAAGAACACGCCGGGCAAGATGCGGGAATAGAAGACCCAAGACAGAAGCAGAGGAAGAAGAAGGAGGAGGAAGAAGAAACCCGAAGGAAAGAAGAAAGAAGATAATAAAGGACTTGTCAAAAACCGGCTCTTGTCTTTTTTAACCCTTTACATTTTTTTTTCTCGTGAAATGGTAGAGGTACAAGGTACCCCATTACCATTTCACACAGGGGGGGGGCCGGGATCTGGGGGGCCCCTTTGTTAAAGGGGTCTTCCAGATTTCGATAAGCCTTCCGCCCGCAGACCCCCACAACCACCGGGCAAGGGTTGTGGGGAAGAGACCCTTGTCCTCATCAACATGGGGACAAGGTGTTTTGGGGGGCACCCCAAAACACCCTCCCAATGTTGAGGGCATGTGGCCTGGTGCGGTTCAGGAGAGGGGGGGGGCCGCGCTCTGTCCCCCCCTCTTTTCTGCGGCCGGCCAGGTCAACGTGCTCGGATAAGGGGTCTGGTGTGGATTTTAGGGGGGACTCCACGCCATTTTTTTTTTTTTTGGGGTGGAGTTCCCCTTAAATTCCACACCAGACCTGAAGGGTCTGGTTATGGATATTTGGGGGGAACCCCACGTCATTTTTTTTTAAAATTGACGGCGGGGTTCCCCTTAATATCCATACCAGACCTAAAGGGTCTGGTTATTGAATTTGGGGGGACCCCCACGTCATTTGAATAATTATTTTAAAATTCGTACCATGGGGGGGGGGGGGGAATGTCAGCAGGTGAATAAAGCGCACTTTTCCTGCGGTTAGAAATATGTCTTTGCACAAAATCACATTCTCAAAAAAAAAAAAAAAAAAAAAAAGCCATTTAAAACTGACTCGCGGCTATAATGAATTGTCAGCTCCTGGAAATTGCAGGAGAATTCATTCATTAAAAAAAGGGAAAAAAAAAAGCGTGGGGGTCCCCCCAAATTCAATAACCAGACCCTTTAGGTCTGGTATGGATATTAAGGGGAACCCCGCCGTCAATTTATTAAAAAAATGACGTGGGGTTCCCCCCAAATATCCATAACCAGACCCTTCGGGTCTGGTGTGGAATTTAAGGGGAACTCCACCCCAAATGTAAAAAATAAATGGCGTGGAGTCCCCCCTAAAATCCACACCAGACCCCTTATCCGAGCACGTTGACCTGGCCGGCCGCAGAAAAGAGGGGGGGACAGAGCGCGGCCCCCCCCCTCTCCTGAACCGCACCAGGCCACATGCCCTCAACATTGGGAGGGTGTTTTGGGGTGCCCCCCAAAACACCTTGTCCCCATGTTGATGAGGACAAGGGTCTCTTCCCCACAACCCTTGCCCGGTGGTTGTGGGGGTCTGCGGGCAGGAGGCTTATCGAAATCTGGAAGACCCCTTTAACAAAGGGGCCCCCCAGATCCCGGCCCCCCCCCTGTGTGAAATGGTAATGGGGTACCTTGTACCTCTACCATTTCACGAGAAAAAAAATGTAAAGGGTTAAAAAAGACAAGAGCCGGTTTTTGACAAGTCCTTTATTATCTTCTTTCTTCTTTCCTTCGGGTTTCTTCTTCCTCCTCTTCTTCTTCTTCTTCTGCTTCTGTCTTGGGTCTTCTATTCCCGCATCTTGCCCGGCGTGTTCTTCCATCTTCTTCCGCTGTCCTTCTCGTCCGCATCTTCTCCTTCTTCTTCTTCGCCGGAGCCGGCCGCTTCCAATTGAAATCCCCGCTGTCTGCCGGACCACGCCCCCCTCTGACGCCACGGGCAAGCTCTTAGGAAAGTCCCCGTGTGGTGCCAGTGCGTCAGAGGGGGGCGTGGTCACATGTTCCAGAAAGCGGGCAATTCAATTGGAAGCGGCGACTCTGGCAAAGAAAAAGCCGCGCACGAGCTTCAAATTAAATTGGCCGCCCTCTGACATGTGACCACGCCCCCCTCTGATGCACTTGCAGCACACTCCTAAGAGCTTGCCCGAGGCGTCAGAGGGGGGGCGTGGTCCGGCAGACAGCGGGGATTTCAATTGGAAGCGGCCGCTCCGGCGAAGAAGAAGAAGAAGGAGAAGATGCGGACGAGAAGGACAGCGGAAGAAGATGGAAGAACACGCCGGGCAAGATGCGGGAATAGAAGACCCAAGACAGAAGCAGAGGAAGAAGAAGGAGGAGGAAGAAGAAACCCGAAGGAAAGAAGAAAGAAGATAATAAAGGACTTGTCAAAAACCGGCTCTTGTCTTTTTTAACCCTTTACATTTTTTTTCTCGTGAAATGGTAGAGGTACAAGGTACCCCATTACCATTTCACACAGGGGGGGGGCCGGGATCTGGGGGGCCCCTTTGTTAAAGGGGTCTTCCAGATTTCGATAAGCCTCCTGCCCGCAGACCCCCACAACCACCGGGCAAGGGTTGTGGGGAAGAGACCCTTGTCCTCATCAACATGGGGACAAGGTGTTTTGGGGGGCACCCCAAAACACCCTCCCAATGTTGAGGGCATGTGGCCTGGTGCGGTTCAGGAGAGGGGGGGGGCCGCGCTCTGTCCCCCCCTCTTTTCTGCGGCCGGCCAGGTCAACGTGCTCGGATAAGGGGTCTGGTGTGGATTTTAGGGGGGACTCCACGCCATTTTTTTTTTAATTTGGAGTGGAGTTCCCCTTAAATTCCACACCAGACCCGAAGGGTCTGGTTATGGATATTTGGGGGGAACCCCACGTCATTTTTTTTTTTGAATTGACGGCGGGGTTCCCCTTAATATCCATACCAGACCTAAAGGGTCTGGTTATTGAATTTGGGGGGACCCCCACGCTTTTTTTTCCCTTTTTTTAATGAATGAATTCTCCTGCAATTGCCGGGAGCTGACAATTCATTATTGCCGCGAGTCAGTTTTAAATGGCTTTTTTCCTTTGAAAAATGACATTTTGTGCAGAGACAGTTCTAACCACGGGAAACATGCGCTTTTTCACATGCTGACATTAGAGCCCCCTATAGTACGAAATTTAAAGGAAAATTACACTTTTATTATTGCACTTTTAGCATTATTAAAATCACTGCTCCCGAAAAAACGGCCGTTTTAAAAAAAAAAAAAAGCATTGGTACATGTCCCCTGGGGCAGGACTGAGGTCCCCAAACACTGTTTAGGACAAAACTTGCAGATTAGCCATTAAAATTCACTATTAAGATTTCCCCCCATAGACTTATACAGGGAGTTCGGCGGCGGCTTTAGTTATCAATCACATCGTGCTGCTGCTGCCGCCGGTTCATGCGCCTAATTAGGGCTTCATCCAGCGCACTAATTAAGGCATGTACCGGCGCAGCGCACATTCATTAGTAAATCAGCCCCATTACCTTCAGGATCAGCTTCTATATTACCTGTAGCGCCCAGGGGGGGTTCAGTTCCATGCTCGGAGCATGGAGGACCGATGGTCAGCTTGACTGAGAGGGGGAGGGGGGTAGGCAGCAGATGGAAGTCCGGATCGGGGGACGGAGGGATGCAGCTTTCCTGTCTCTAAATGCCTACTTAGCCCTCTTCCTCTCCAGGCTCGCAGCGGGATGTCTCCCGGTCAGTTGGCAGCAGTTTCCCAGTCCCCATTCGCTGCGTTGAGGCTCTGTAGCGTCGCGGGATCCTGGGCGTGCAGCATGGAGCGTCTCCTCCGTCCCATCCAGCCGTCAGTCGCGTCTCATGGTCCCTCCCACCTACGGCGCGTCACGTCCTCACGTGCACGCCATCCCCCCCCTTTCACAACGTTTTTAACGTTGACGTTTTTCGGGTTGTAAAAAATGGTCGTGTGTGGGCTTTAACGACGTGAAAAATCCACGCATGCTCAGAAGCAAGTTATGAGACGGGAGCGCTCGTTCTGGTAAAACTACTGTTCGTAATCGAGTAAGCACATTCATCACGCTGTAACAGACAGAAAAGCGCAAATTGTCTTTTACTAACACAAAATCAGCTAAAGCAGCCCAAAGGGTGGCGTCATCCGAATGTAACTTCCCCTTTATAGTGCCGTCATACATGTTGTACATCACCGACATTGCTAGAGCATTTTTTTTTCCGTATCGTGTGTAGGCAAGGCCGTTATAATGATCAGGTTGAAAAAAACAATGTTTTTTCTAGAGCCTGAAAAACATTGGGCCAGATTTAGAAAGGACTCCAGATACGCCGTCGTAAGTCCGAATGAGCTCCGTCGTATCTCGGCGCCTGATTCAAAGAAATAGATACGCCGGAATTTAGCCAAGATACGACCGACGTAAGTCTCTTACGCCCTCGTATCTTAACTGCATATTTACGCAGGCCGCTAGGGGCGCTTCCGTAATTTTACGCATTGAATATGCAAATGAGCTAGATACGCCGATTCAGAAATGTAGTTGCGCCCGGCGTATTGATAATACGTCGTTTACGTAGGCGTTCGACCGGCATAAAGTTACCCCTGCTATATGAGGCGCAGCCCATGTTAAGTATGGACGTCTGAACAGCGTCAAATTTTCCGTCGTTTACGCTGTTTGCGTAAGTCGTACGCGAATAGGGCTGTGCGTAAGTTTCGTTCACGTCGAAAGCATTGAGTATTTGAGACGTAATTCGGAGCATGCGCACTGGGATACGTCCACGGACGGCGCATGCGCCGTTCGTTAGGCGCGTCATTTACGTAGTGTCAGGGTTAATTTACATGGATCACGCCCACCTTCCACCTACTTTGAATTACGCGGGCTTACACCGGCCCATTTACACTACGCCGCCGTAACTTACGGCGCAAATTCTTTCTGAATACGGTACCTGCCTCTCAAAGTTACGGCAGCGTAGTGTAAATGGGATACGCTACTACGCAATTCTTTCTGAATCTGTCCCATTGTTTTTTACAACCCGAAAAATTATCGTGTGTACGCGGCATTAGTGAAAAAATAGGCCGGTCCTGAAGTGGTAAAGAACAGGGGGTAGCAGTTTGAGACACATTAGAAGAAAATGGAAGTAACCACTTTAATAAAATAGTAAGGCTGTGTGTAGGTGGTGGGCTCATGTTGATCTTCCTTTTTTATTTAAATACTGAATTGTTATTGCCTATAAAAGGGGGGGGGTGGCAGAAACTCCCTCACACCCCCCCCCCCCCCAGGTGGCAGATCGATGGCATAGAATCCCCTCCATTCTTGTACTTCCTGCTCTGGTAAAATCAAAGATAAAAATTCTATTGTCTCAGTCCGGTGCCCTGAGGAGACCCACTTTTTGCGTATTCTTGTTGAATACAGTCTGCCTACTGATGGGTATTACGGCTAGAATCAACATAGTAGGGGCGGCATACTAGCTCAATGTGGCTTCAGGCTTGCATAGATAATTGGCATGCTTTGGGAGGGGGTAGGGAAGACCAATTGAAGTCATTTTCTTTTTTTGTTAGCGCTTTGGAACCATATGAAACTGACCTGGTCCACACCCGCACACAGTTTTTCGAACATTAAAGCTTCGTACACACACGGTCCAATGGTTGGAAGGGGATTGTCTGTTGACAGGCTGTTGTTCTAAAATCTTACCGTTAGTACGCTCCTTTTGACAACTGTTGTCCAACTTTCGGCCAACAAATGTTGGATGGCAGGCAGTATGGTGTAAACTGGCCCTGAATCTGTGGTTGCAGGAAAGAAAATTGCATTATCTATGGCCTTCTTAAAGCAATAAGACCCCTTTCACACTGGGGCGGTGGGTGCGTCGGCGGTAAAGCACCAATGTTTTTAACCGTCAATTTTGCGGCGCTATTTGGCCGCTAGCGGGAAGCTTTTAACCCCGCGCGCTAGCGGGCGAGAACAGGTTAAAACTACTGCAAAGTGCCTCTTCAGAGTATAACCGCGGTGCCCCATTAATTTCATTGGGCACGGGCGGTGGAGGAGCGGTATACACACCGCTCCTTCACTGCTCCAAAGATGCTGCTTAGCAGGACTTTTTTTACTGCCCTGAGGACTTTCACACTGGAGAGACAGCAGCGGCTGTTTCAGGGAGCTTTGCAGGTGCTATTTTTTTTGCGTTATAGCGCCTGCAAAGCGCCCCAGTGTGAAAGGGGTCTAACATGCTAAAGCACAGACTGCATAAATGTAAAAAAATATATAGAAACATAAAAGAGTGATTGCAGACGAAAAAAAATAGCAAGTGGTCAACAAAGCCTGTCCCAGTTTTATTTTTTTTATTTTCATGTATATATTCTTTCTTTTCATTTATATTTTGTTTATTTTATTTGATATATTTTTTTTTATTTGAGATATATATATATATATATATATATATATATATTTTTTTTTTTACTTAAATAAAATAATACTTTCAAAGATTAGTTTTGAAGTTTCCTTTGGCTAGTTTGAGGTCATGTCCCCATGTTCTTAATCTTAGCTTCATTCTGAAATTATTGCGCTCCGGCATATTATTCATACCCTTAATATGGTTTCAGTTGGGCTTTAAACTGCTTAATTATAATAAAAACATAAAAAGGGAGCTAAACTGCATTTTTTAATATTCAAAGTCATCTCTCCCATCCATCCACGTTTCCATGCTATATTTTGCTGTAGAAATCATTTTGAACCCCCCCCCCCACCTAAAAAAAAAAATGATGTAGGATCTTGATTTGTGCAAATGGGTTCACTCGCCTATAAAAATATTATTATTATTATTATTAAATAGGGTTGTCTCGATACCGAGCATTTGCCCGAGTATTTGTACTCGGGCAAATGCTCCGATGCTTCACCCGATACTTGTGCAGTCAGGGTGATCAGTGCGGTGGGGGAGTTACAATCACTGATCACTGCTGACTGTCCCCGTATCCTCCTCCAGCCCCCCTCTGTTCTGCTGCTGTACCCCTCCGTGTCCCCCCCCCATGCTGCTGTCTCCCGCCGCGCTGCAGTGTCTCCCTGTGTGCTGCCATGTCCCCCTTCATGCTACCGTGTCCCCTTCCGGCTGCCGTGTGCCCCTCCTTGCTGCCGTGTCCCCCTCCGTGCTGCCATGTTCTCCTCTGTGCTGACCTGTCCCCCTCCTTGCTGCCGTGTCCCCCTCCGTGCTGCTGTGTCCCCCTCCGTGCTGCCTTGTCCCCCTCCTTGCTGCTGTGTCCCCCTCCATGCTGCTGTGTCTCTCTGTGCTGCCGTGTCCCCCTCTGTGCTGCCATGTCCCCCTCTGTGCTGCCATGTCCCCCTCTGTGCTGCCATGTCCCCCTCTGTGCTGCCATGTCCCCCTATGTGCTGCCGTGTCCCCCTCCATGCTGTCGTGTCCCCCTCCGTGCTGCCGTGTCCCCCTCCATGCTGCCGTGTCTCTCCGTGCTTCCGTGTCCCTATTTGTGCTGCTGTGTCCCCCTTTGTGCTGCCGTGTCCCCCTTTGTGCTGCTGTGTCCCCCTCTTTACCCCTCCCCACCCCCTCAATCTGTCAGGATGGAGAGCAGAGGTAGGAGCTGGTAAATCCGGCTCCTACCTTTTCCAAATGTACATTCACACTGTGTTTACAATGTTTCAGTTTATGAATGGATGGGAGCCTCTGTCTCCTCTCCATTCATTTTCAGCGCAGCTGAGGCTGTAGAGAAAGGGACTGGGGAATATGTGTCCTTAGTCCCTTTCCCTGTCTCAAAGGGGAGATGTCACAGGTCTGTTAAGACCCCTGATATCTCACCAAAGCCCCCCAACAGGGCTGATAAAAAAAAATTGCAATAAATAAATTATTGTATTTTTTTAAATAAAAAACACACTGACACTGTCCCCCCCCCCCCCCCCCTTAAAAAAATAAAAGAAAGCATTGTAAATGCCACTGTCACATGAGATTAAAAAAAAGTATCGGTAATCGGTATCGGTGAGCTTTGTGTGATTTTTCTTTTTTAAGCTCTCCAGGCCGTCCTTCATTTACATTTCTTTCTTTCTTCTTATTGCTAGTAGTAGTAAGTAGAAGCTATAGTTCATGTTAGTAGAAATGATACCATGTTGCATCATATGTTTTGTTTTTCTTTTACAATAAGGAAATCGTTTTTCCCATAATTGGCGGAAATGTACAATGCAACACCTTCCAGAAGCGTGGAATGTGGACTGGCTGTACACCAGCAGTGACATACTGTACTGGTTACATGGACACACAAAGCTTTCCAGCCTTTCCCTTCACATTACACTTTGCTCTGCCCTTTCACATGGAAAACGTGTTGACTTTCAGTGTAATTAACAACTCCTCTGTTCTGCCCCTCCCCCAAATCATTACATAATGAGCTGTGAATCACATCCACACCACTTGTTTCCTTCCTATCACCTGCAATCAGTAGGCAGAAATGTCTACATGCAGCAAGGTCCCAGTGTAAATCCTGGCAGATACTGTATAGAAAACACAAATATTGCAGCTCTGTAATCATTAATACATCCTTAAAGCTGAATTCCAGGTATGGCAGATTGCATGGTATGTAAGTATGGATGTTCCATACCTGTTGGATCTCTGCGGGAGCAACAAATTACTTTAACAGGCATCGCTACTACAGCGATCAATAATTGCTTCTAGTTCCCATGCCAAGTGGCTGCCCTGCTGCTTACTGAACCCAGAAGGTCACCTGCTCAGCATGGGTGCCAGAGAACTCTTCCCATTTTCTCAATAATTGCTTCTCCTCCTTGTCCAATCAGAGAACGCTTTGCATTGATTGAGAACATGAAAATCGTTCCCAGATTGGCCCCTATGGCTAAGGAATCTGCTTGGAAAGCTACAGAACCTTTGCAACATTACAGAAGTCCAACTGAATTTGACTAACTACTATAGTTTCATAGGTTACACTCTTTTTGTATAATCAAGTTTATTATTTTCAACACTTAAAACACAGACAATCAACAGTAAGTTGTAAACAAAGAGAATTGTCAACCACGCAGGGTCGTATAAGCAGTAATCCCCCAAAGGGGTCCGTTGAACAGACAATATCAAAACAAAACAGGAACAATGCTAAGATACCGGGTACCAGACGAGTGGCCCGCGGTGTTGTCTCAACCGGGAGTTTTGCTAGTGGCAATTGAGCAATATAAGGTCGGACTGTCAGGACAGCTCAATATACAGAATATGGCGGTGGCTAGCCTTACGGGCGGTCTCGGCCCCCACAGATGGGACCAGCAAGGTTACACTCTTTTAATAGAGTTTCATATGATTCTCTTTCCACAGAGTTCCATTGGATTCAGTCTTTTCACAGAGCTCCATAGAATTCTCTTTCTATATTGTGCCGTTGACTTGACACTTCCCATTGAGATCCATCTGACTCACTATTTATATAGAATTCCATAGGTTTCATTCCTTCCATAGAGTTCCATAAGTTTCACTCTATCAATAGAGTTCCATAGGTTTCTTAAATTGTATTGGTTAACTCTTTCCATAGAGTTCCATAGATTTTATTTATTTCATTGGTTAACTATTTCCATAAAGTTCCATGACAGAGTTCCAAAGGTTTTACTCTTCCATAGGTTTCATTTTTTTCATAGAGTTCCATAGGTTTCACTTTTTCCTAGCTCTCTATAGATTTCACTCTGTCTATAATTTTTCAAAGGTTTCACTTTTTCCATAGAGTTCCAAAGGTTTCACTTTTTTCATACAGTTCCAAAGGTTTCACTTTTTTCATACAGTTCCAAAGGTTTCACTTTTTCCATAGAGTTCCAAAGGTTTCACTTTTTCCATAGAGTTCCAAAGGTTTCACTTTTTTCATACAGTTCCAAAGGTTTCACTTTTTCCATAGAGTTCCAAAGGTTTCACTTTTTTCATACAGTTCCAAAGGTTTCACTTTTTCCATAGAGTTCCAAAGGTTTCACTTTTTCCATAGAGTTCCAAAGGTTTCACTTTTTCCATAGAGTTCCATAGATTTTACTCTTTCCATTGAATTCCATAGGTTAACTCTTTCCACAGAGCTCCATAGATTTAATTCCTCATGGCATTTCAAAGGTTTCACTCTTTTCATACAGTTCCATAGGTTTCACTTTTTCCATAGAGTTCCATAGGTTTCACGATTTCCATTGAATTCCGTAGGTTAACCTTTTCTATAGAGTTCCATAGACTTCATGCTTCAGAGTTCCAAAGGTTTTACATTTTACATGGATTGAAAGTTACTAACTACTATAGTTCCATAGGTTACACTCTTTTAATAGAGTTCCATAAGTTTCTCTCTTTCCACAGAGTTCAATTGGATTCACTCTTTCAGAGTTTTATAAGATTCAGTCTTTCCACAGAGCTCCGTAGGATTCTCTTTCTATATTGTGCCATTGATTTGACACTTTCCATAAAGATCCATCAGACCCAATATTTATATAGAATTCCATAGGTTTCATTCTTAAGTTTTACTCTATCCATAAAGTTCCATAGGTTTTATTAATTTCATAGGTTAACTCTTTCCATAGAGTTCCATATATTTGATTCCTCACAGAGTTCCATAGGTTTGATTTTTTCCATAGAGTTCCATAGGTTTGATTTTTTCCATAGAGTTCCATATATTTAATTCCACACAGAGTTCCAAAGGTTTCATATAGTTCACTTTTCCCATAGTGTTCCATAGGTTTCACTCCATCTATAATTTTTCAAAGGTTTCACTCTTTCCATAGAGTTCCATAGGTTTTACTTTTTCAATTGAATTCCATAGGTTAACTCTTTCCATAGAGTTTCATAGATTTAATTCCTCATGGCGTTCCAAAGGTTTCACTCTTTTCATAGATTTCCATAAGTTTTACTTTTTCCATAGAGTTCCATAAGTTTCACTCTATCAATAGAGTTCCATAGGTTTCTTAAATTGTATTGGTTAACTCTTTCCATAGAGTTCCATAGATTTTATTTATTTCATCGGTTAACTATTTAAATAAAGTTCCATGACAGAGTTCCAAAGGTTTTACTCTTCCATAGGTTTCATTTTTTTCATAGAGTTCCATAGGTTTCACTTTTTCCTAGCGCTCTATAGGTTTCACTCTGTCTATAATTTTTCAAAGGTTTTACATTTTCTCATAGTGTTCCATAGGTCTCACTTTTTCCATAGAGTACCATAGGTTTTACTCTTTCCATTGAATTCCATTGGTAACTCTTTCCATAGAGTTCCATAGATTTAATTCCTCATGAAGTTCCAAAGGTTTCACTTTTTCCATAGAGTTCCATAGGTTTCACTCTGTCTACAAATTTTAAAAGGTTTCACTCTTTCCATAGAGTTCCATATGTTTCACTTTTTCCCCATAGTGTTCCATAGGTCTCACTTTTTCCATAGAGTACCATAGGTTTTACTCTTTCCATTGAATTCCATAGGTTAGCTCTTTTCATAGAGTTCCACATATTTAATTCCTCATGGCATTTCAAAGGTTTAACATTTTCCATGGAGTTCCATAAGTCTCTCTCTCTCTCTATGGAGCTCTATAGGTTTTATTCATGTCATAGCGTTTCATAGGTTTCACTTTTGATGTAGACAGGGCTTTTTTTCAGGGGGAACTTGGGGGAACTCAGTTCCACCACCTTTGGCTCAGACCCTTTGGTGACTGCTCACCACATTCACTTGTAAACATAGAAGTCTGGTTTCTGTGTTTACAAGTGACAGCTCTGCACTCTGTGTGTAACCCCCTGAACCCTGCACTCTCTATGTAATGCAATCCTGGTATTTAATGCACCTTTAACACCCTTCTACTGTTTGTGAAATCTGAACGGGGTCGTGGTTGAGTTCCTGCACCTATTTTCTGAGAAAAAAAGCTCTGGATGTAGAGTTCCAGAGGATTTTCTCTTTCTATAGCATTCCATAGGTTTTACTGTTTCCATGGTGTTTCAAAGGTTTTCAAAACTTCGATCCACCTATGGCCATTCCCACTAGACAGGAGCCGATCTCATGATCAACTTCTCCCTAATGGGCTTGTTGGAAATGTTTACATTTGATAAGCACCTGCAGCCAAATGGCTGCAGCACTGATCAATATATTCTGATAGTAGAGGAGTCCCACTGTCAGAATAAAATAGCGCCACAAGGAGGATTCCTTCATCCACCCTGAAATTGTGGAAAGCAAAATCGATCAAAAAAAAAAAAAGAAGATCCATCTATGTCCAGCCTCAATCTATAGAGTTTAAGTAAAAACTTTCTGCTTTCACCGAAACTCTATAAAAAGTTTTATCTCTACGCAGTGTGGAAATGTTTACTGACACCAAATCATGTTTGACTTCCTAGAGTTCAAGTCCATGATCACCTTCGTCTACAGTTGCAATGAAAGTGGGAGCGTCACTGAGATAAAACCTTTCCAGGTTACACAAGAATACATTACATTTCCATGTGAAAACATATTTCATTTGAGAAAAATAAATATCATGTGTGTTTAATTGCTTTTTAAACCGCAATCACACCGAAAGAAGAGAATAGAGCCTCTAGGCCATGGGTGCCCAACCAGTGGCCCGGGGGCCAAATGTGGCCCGTGGAGCCCTCTGATCTGGCCCTCCTGTTCTGATATGGCTGGTTGAGCTATAGACCTCTGTTATTACCTACGGTTTGGTGTGTTTTCAGCAAGTGCACCACACCTGCAGGATATAATAGAAGTCTATGCCAAAGTGCAGCTAACCCGCAGGAAAGCTAGAAGTGCACTGCTCTGCACCCACGGTGTCAGTAAACCACAGCGCATCAGTGTGAAAGCATCCTTAGGCCCCTTTTACATGATCGGTCCGACCCAATCAGACCCTCCATTCACCTCTATGGAGTGGAAAATGTAAACAGACTTGTGTCCGTTTCCACCAGCCTACCTTTAATCCCATGGAGTCGAGTGGGCTGTGTCCATGTCCGTTCTGCATATGCGGAGTGTAGCCCGCGACCAGTTACCCGTGACCCGTGGCCCGCGACAGGTTACCAAGCCGCTTAAGTGGCCCTCGCTCTTCAAAAGGTTGGTCACCCCTGCTCTAGGCTCAGCAGTCATTTAGCAGGGTAGCTAATTGTGATGTCTGACTGTTTAACCTCTTCACACCCTTAAGTTATTTATGATGCCGGCATGTGGACGGGCCTTAAGAGCACGTGACCGCTGTGATTGGCTGTCACATGATACGAAAACTCTTTTGGTTAGGTGCCGGTAACTGTGTTGGGAGCGCACACCGCCTGCGGTCTCGGCACAGCTGTATGGACAACAATTCATGCAAATATGCGGCCCCTCTGCGCCAAGGAACTGGCACCGGGAGGCTGTATATTTGCGTGTGACCGGTTAATAACCACTAGAGAAAAAACATAATCAGTACATGAAGTACCTATGAAATTTCAACGTGGTCATGTCAGATAAAAAAAATAAAAAAATCAAGATCAATAGAGCTTTTGAGCCTGGTACACAGGGACCAAATATCGGCCGGCATTGGCCGGTTCAATAGAAACCAGCCGACATTCGGCTCGTGTTTACCAAAGCTACTCATTCTAGAGAAAAATAATAATAACGGGCCTTTAAGTGTGTGCAGGATGCCAGACACACAGGTTTATAGGGAAGCATGACATGCTGTATTTACAGAACTAAAATAAATAAAGAAATAATACACACAGCTCTTATGGAAGAATGATGTGTTTGCAATCACGTGATTGCAAACAAGAAGCTCTATTGGCTTCCTTTAGAAAGGCCTTTGGGGCGCAGAGCTCTGCGCCCTGAACGCTCCATTTATAGCATTGTTCCCTGCTGTGGTGTGTGATTGGCGGGTCCTGTGCCTTCACTTCCAGTTTCTCTGACTTATCCCGGCTGGTCCGAAGGTGGATGACAGGCGACTTGCTGTGAGAGCTGTGAGTACGAGTGGGGGGCATCTGATTTTAAGGGGGACATCTGATGGGGACATCTAATGTAAAGAAGGACTCTGATGGGGACATCTAATGTAAAGGGGGTCTCTGATGGGGACATCTAATGTAAAGGGGGTCTCTGATGGGGACATCTGATGTGAATGTCCTGATGTCAGTGGGAAAAAAACAATGCCCCATCGTTAGAGTCAATGGAAGGAATTGTGCCTCATCTTTGGTGTCATTGGGCCCCATTGATGGTGTTATTGAGAGGAATTGTGCCCCATGGTCGGTGACATTGGGAGGAATTCTGCCCCTTCATTGGTGTCATTGGGCCCAATTGTTGGTTTCATTGAAAGGAATTGTGCCCCCTTTATTGGTGTCATTGGGCCCTATTGTTAGTGTCATTGGGAGAAATTGTGCCCCCTTTATTGGTGTCATTGGGCCCTATTGTTAGTGACGTTGGGAGGAATTGCGCTCCATTGTCGGTCTTATTGGGAGGAATTGTGCCCCTTCATTGGGCCCAATTGTTGGTGTCATTAGTAGGAATTGTGCCCCCTTTATTGGTGTCATTGGGCCCTATTGTTAGTGTCATTGGGAGGAATTGCGCCTGTTCATTGGGATCAGTGGCGGGAATTATGCCCCATTGTTATTTCCAGTGGATGAAATAGTGCCCCAGAGGCAGGAAAAAAGCAAGCAAAGGCCTCATCTGGTCTCCAAGCCCCAGTTTGGGGACAACTGGTGCTAGATGATGCTGGGCATCATCCATCCAGGAAATGAGGTGGGTTCCAATGCGATTTGCTGCAGCTTCTTATATCTTTACAAATTTCACTAGCATGTTAATTAATCTTCAGCTTTACCATTGCTATGTTTAGAAGTCCTTTGATACAGGTCTGTTTTTAACACACTTTGGCCCAGATTCATAAAGCAATTACGCCTGTGTAACTGGTGTTAGACAGGAGTAATTTCAAATTTCGCGCGCCGTATCACTAGTTTGAATCCTCAAACCATGATACGGCGGCTTCGGGCTTCGATCCGAGAGGCTTACGTCTTCGTAAGCCTTCGGATCTACGCTGCGATATTTTTGCGGTCGCTGGGAGGAGTTTGCGTCGTTTTGATGCGTCGGGATATGCAAATGTGATTTTACGGCGATCCACGAAGATACGAGCGGTCTTCGCAATCGCTTACGTCTGTTTTTTTTTACGTACTGTTAGACCAGCTAACGGTGCGTAGCCCATGTTAAGTATGGCCGTCGTTCCCGCGTCGAATTTAATTTTTTTTTTTTTTTTTTTTACGTAACTCGTTCGGGAATAGAAATGTCCGTAAACGACGCTACTCAAACAACGAATGACGTAACGACGTGATTTCGCGCAATGCACAGCGGGAAATTTGCGAACGGAGCATGCGCAGTTCGATCGCCGCGGGAACGCGCCTATTTTAAATCCTTCACGCCCCCTACTCGTGTAGATGGATTGCGACGGGAGAAATACACTACGCCGCCGTCGTTTACTGGACAAAATCTACCTGGATTCCACGTAGAGCCAGGTAAAAAACGGCGGCGTAGTGTATTTCTGATACGCTACGAGAATCCAATTCTCTCTGAATCTGGGCCTTTATTTTTAGCTCCGATCTTCTTTTCAGCTGCTTATTATAGATTATATCAGGATTCGGGGGTTATGTTGGCTGGAGCTGTCCTCACAAGTGGTCATGTCAACCTCAAAGCCGACACATCATAGACTGATAATTACCCTGGAAGAGGAGACATCAGGAGGAGAGAGAAGTCTGAACATTGAGAACAAGTAACATTTCACACTTCCACACCGTCCATCCGTCCGTCCGGAGTCTGCATTGTGATTGTGAAGATTGTTGAATGTGAGAAGAGTCACCAGACACTGTTATCAGAATGAACAATGTTATTACCTAAAGTCCAGAATGTATTTTTTGAGTTTTAACCACTTCAGCCCCGGACCATTTTGCTGGTCAATGACCGGGCCACTTTTTGCGATTCGGCACTGCGTCGCTTTAACTGACAATTGCGTGGTCGTGCGACGTGGCTCCCAAACAAAATTGGCGTCCTTTTTTTCCCACAAATAGAACTTTCTAATGGTGGTATTTGATCACCTCTGCTCTCTTTATTTTTTGTGCTATAAACAAAAATAGAGCGACAATTTTGAAAAAATATGAATATTTTTTACTTTTTGCTGTAATAAATATATATAATATATATAATAAAAAAAAAATCCTCGGTTTAGGCCAATATGTATTCTTTTACATATTTTTTGTAAAAATAGTAATGGCGGCGATCTGCGATTTTTATCGCCACTGCGACCTTTTGACACATTTTTGGGACCATTGGCATTTTTATAGCGATCAGTGCTATAAAAATGCATTGATTACTGTAAAAATGTCACTGGCAGGGAAGGGGTTAACACTAGGGGGCGAGGAAGGGGTTAATTATGTTTCCTAGGTGTGTTCTAACTGAAGGGGGGGTGGGACTGACTAGGGGAAATGACAGATCGCTGTTCATACATTGTATGATCATGCGATCGGTCATTTCTTCTCCTTACAGGCCCGGGAGCTGTGTGTTTACGAAATGCGAAATGACGTAATATAATGTGATTTCGTGCAGCCGAGCCGGCCTGCCGCCATAAAACTGCGGCGGTTGGTCGGCTAGTGGTTAATAGAACCTATTATTTTATTTATTTTTTGCTTTTTTTTTGCTGTTTCAAAAGAAAGGCCTTTTTTCACCAGGTGATCCCACCAGTAACACACTTCCTGTCCTAGGATAACAACGTTCAATCACTGCACTGTATCTATGGAGGTGGAGCGTTGTGACCCTAGGCTACCCTCCATTCATGATTTCTTGCAAGGGGGCCTTGAAGGTTCTCGATACGCCTCTGAATAAAGATACGTTTTGGAGGAGTTCATGGTGCCATATGCCTATTTTATTTTATTTTATTTTAGGTCAGTGATGTCACAGACTTCCTTGGCACTTTGCGTATGTTAGCTGCAGGCAGGGAATCTCTTGCTCACCACTCATTGGCCCAGCAATGACAGCTAAAATCCGGGTTTGAACAAACGTGGGTTTGAACTAAACCCAAGGCCGAACCCAAGGTCATCACCATATACTTTGGAGGAGTCCATAGTGCTGATATCATTGGATTGTACTTGCAAATTACCCTGGTGGTGAAGAGCATTTACCATATACAGTGGAACCTCGGATTGCGAGCATAATCCGTTCCAGGAGAATGCTTGCAATCCAAAGTACTCGCATATCAAAGTGAGTTTCCCCATTGAAGTCAATGGAAACAAAAATAATTTGTTCCACATTGACTTCAATGGCATGCAATACCGCATGTGGACAGAGGTGGTGGGTGACGGAGAGCCTCAGAAACAGACGGAAAGGCCCGAAGACAGCTTTACTGACCTTGGCAAACCTCTGAAAGGCTCGGAAACAAAGTATTTCTATGTCTTTCCGAGCATACGCAATCGGCCCTGTTTGGCTCTGCTCGACTCCAGCGCCCCCCCCACCTCAGGCCAAACACGTTACTGCACACCGCTTTGTCCTGAATCTTGCTCGTTTTGCGCGACAACACTCGCAACTCGAGTTAGAATTTTTTGCGAGACAACACTGACAACCCGAGTTAGGATTTTTTGCGAGACAACACTCGCAACCCGAGTTAGGATTTTTTGCGAGACAACACTCACAACCCGAGTTAGGATTTTTTGCGAGACAACACTGACAACCCGAGTTAGGATTTTTTGCGAGACAACACTCGCAACCCGAGTTAGGATTTTTTGCGAGACAACACTCACAACCCGAGTTAGGATTTTTTGCGAGACAACACTGACAACCCGAGTTAGGATTTTTTGCGAGACAACACTCGCAACCCGAGTTAGGATTTTTTGCGAGACAACACTCGCAACCCGAGTTAGGATTTTTTGCGAGACAACACTCGCAACCCGAGTTAGGATTTTTTCTCAAATACAGTGCTCGTATTGTGAAACGCTCGTTAACGGCATTACACACAATCCAAAGTTCCACTGTACAAGGAATGCGAGTTGAATGAGTGGTAGAGCAGTTTCATCTCGATCTGCAACCCAAAGGCCGGTCTGGAGTTATAGAATGCTGGAAACAGTACTAGACTTTGTTGTGTAGACTCGAGTTGTGTAATTCTGTTTACCAGGAATTGTGTTACGGAGGGTTTCCAGCTGTGAGCCAAGTGTAAAGTTTTTGTGTGAACAATGAAAACAAAATACTGAGATTCATCCTACAGGGAGGAGCCAATTAAAGTGTAAAGTATGAGGACAGCATGTGAATAAACAGAGTTTATTTATGTTACTTTTCACATTGTCTGCCCATTGTTACGGGATATATATATGGCGGCATGCTGGCGCTTCCTACAGTCTGAAAGGAGGGCCAGGTCATTGACATACAAAAGTAGTTACAAAGTATCTTCCAAAGGTCTATCCAATATTTAATGGACACAATTTGATTAGGTAAACTGAGAATATTTGGCTTACTCTACATTGACTTTACAAACACGTGCTTGGTGTGCACTGATTGCATGCTCCCAGGGCCGATGCAAGGATTTTTGCCAACTTAGGTGAAGGTGCATTTTGCCCCCCCGGGGCGCACACATACACTATACATTATATATGTATATATATCAGACCCCCCTCCACTAACTACAGACCCCCCTCCCACAGTATGGATCCCCCTAACTAAGAACAGACCCCCCTTCCTCAGTACAGACCACCCTCCATCAGTATAGACCCCACACTAAGTACAGACCACCCTCCGTTAGTATAGACCCCCTCCCTCAGTACAGACACCCCATCAGTGTAGAATCCCCCTTAGTGCAGACCCCCACAGTATAGAAACCCCCCATAGTGCAGACTCCCCCATCAAATATAGACACCCCCATCAGTATAGAAATCCCCCCTTAGTAAAGACCCCCACAGTATAGACACCCCCCTTAGTTCAGACCAACTATCAGCATAGGCACCCCTCTCCCCTCCCATAGCGCCCCCCCCCCCACATGTCCATCTACTTATAATAGAGTAATAAAGTGTAAGTACAGACCTCAGAACAGTGCGGCAGCAGGCGTATACACACAGCGGTGTGTGTCCCTCAGCTCCTCCTCATTGTATGTAAAGAGCAAGGAGGTGGCACCGGCGGCTTCAGTTCACTCCACCGAAACAGAGCATGGTCAGATCAACAGGGCAGTGGGCGGTGATAGCAGTGCCGCTATCCATGAGTGTCACCCGGGTGCGGTCCGCACCCCCTAGCAAGCCTGTGTCGGGCTGGCGACTGTCCCGCACAATTTTTCAACCTGGGCGGCACTGGCGCCGTAAGGCAAGTTCCCATGTTGCCTTGCAGGCCCATGTGCCCATGTTGCCTTGCAGGCCCATGTTGCCATGCAGGGCCGCTTAGCGCCGGCCCTGCATGCTCCTGATTCCCACTAAGCTCCTCCACCATGATGAAATAAAAATATTTGGCTAAATAAATCACAGAGCCGGTTCACACACAGGCGGCACCACTTTGGGGGCGACTCGGCAAGGCGATCTCAAGAAGACTTGAGAGGCAACTTGCAAAATGACTTCTGTATTGAAGTCAATGCAAGTCGCCCCCAAAGTCGTACAGGAACCTTTTTCTAAGTTGGAGCCACTTGCGTCGATCCTATTAGAACGGTTCCATTGAATAGTGCAGATCGCGACTTGTCAGGAGGCTGAGTCGCCTGACGGGTCGCCCCTTTGTGAACCGGATCTTAGGGCTGTGGACAGATGTGGACAGAGCCGGGAACAGAGTGGAGGAATAGGGAAGAGCTAAACCCGAAAACAAAAAAGGAAATATTGCGCCTCACCAGATGGTGTTACTAGGGTGACCAAGTGTCCCGGATTGCCCGGGACAGTCCCGCATTTTGCAGGTCTGTCCCGGGCACCTTCATTCCAGCACTATACAGTGTCTCGGAATGAAACTGACACCCCGGGCCAGTCTGATGCCCCCAAAAAAGGCTGCCACATCACCGCTTTACTTACTGACAGTACTTGTCCTGGCTGGGAATGCCTGGAGAAGCACAATTCCTGCCCCCAGCTTGCTTGGAGCAAAAAACATACTGACTTTGACCCTAAGAAAACCATCCCTACAGTCGAACAAGGAGATGGAAAGCTTATGCTTTGGGGCCCGCAAATACACCCGATGCCTAAATACATTACTTCCGCCGCCGCCGCCGCATCGAAAGCCGCCGCCGCATGGGTTAAACAGCGTGCGGGAACATCACAGCATTCATTTAAATAGCTGTAGTGTTCCCGCTGCGTATAGACATGCCCCCTTGCTCGGGATTGGATGGGTGATCGTGATCTGTCCAATCCCGAGCAAGGGGGAGTGTCTATACGCGCGGGGAAAACAGCTATTCAAATTAATGCTGTGATGTTCCACCTGCGGCGGCTTTCGGCGGCTAGGTATGAGGGACATGGCTGGAGGGACATGGCTGGAGGGACATGGCTGAAGGGACATGGCTGCATATGTGGGAAACATGGCTGAAGGGACATGGCTGCATATGTGGGGGACATGGCTGAAGGGACATGGCTGCATATGTGGGGAACATGGCTGAAGGGACATGGCTGCATATGTGGGGGACATGGCTGGAGGGACATGGCTGCATATGTGGGGGACATGGCTGCAGGGACATGGCTGCATATGTGGGGGACATGGCTGCGGGGACATGGCTGCATATGTGGGGGACATGGCTGCGGGGACATGGCTGCATATGTGGGAGACATGGCTGGGGGGAAATGGCTGCATATGTGGGGAACATGGCTGAAGTTACATGGCTGCATATGTGGGGGACATGGCTGGGGGGAAATGGCTGCATATGTGGGGGACATGGCTGGAGGGACATGGCTGCATATGTGGGGGACATGGCTGCGGGGACATGGCTGCATATGTGGGGGACATGGCTGCGGGGACATGGCTGCATATGTGGGGGACATGGCTGGGGGGAAATGGCTGCATATGTGGGGGACATGGCTGGGGGGACATGGCTGCATATGTGGGGGACATGGCTGGGGAGACATGGCTGCATATGTGGGGGACATGGCTGAAGGGACATGGCTGCATATGTGGGGGACATGGCTGGAGGGACATGGCTGCATATGTGGGGGACATGGCTGGGGGGAAATGGCTGCATATGTGGGGGACATGGCTGGAGGGAAATGGCTGCATATGTGGGGGACATGGCTGGAGGGACATGGCTGCATATGTGGGAGACATGGCTGCATTTGTGGGGGACATGGCTGCAATATGTAGGGGACATGGCTGCATTTGGGGACACATTTAAAAAAAGTATTGGTATTCGGTATCGGCGACTACTTGAAAAAAAGTATCGGTACTTGTACTCGGTCCTAAAAAAGTGGTATCGGGACAACCCTAATAACAATTATAGACCCTTAATTTCTTTGTAAGTGTGCAAACTTACAAAATCTGCAGGCGATCAGATAATTATTTCCCCCATTGTACAATACCCTGAAAATAAAGGTGTGCAGCATTTCTCACAGCACGTAATGTGTGGCTTACAGATTACAAATGTGTAATGGGGTTTAATAACACCTAAATCCACACAAACGATTTCTGTGCTAATGTCCCTTTTACAACACATGCAGCAAGTAAAACGCACAGAAGTTTGCCGCACGTGACCTGAGCACATAGCAACACCCAGCTCCATACAAGTTTGAACAGCTCCTGTTTATCTGTCTCCAAGAGACCGTCTTTTCTGCCACCAATCCGAGCTGGCGATTTTTTTTAGCAAGGCGGGGCCGGCTGGGAGCGTTACGCTGCTAATACTGTGCGTCCGTCAACTGCAACAGCATGAGAGATAATTGCTGCGTGCTACAAAGGGTGCAGACTGTGCTGCTCCCTCGTCCATTGTGACACACAACAAAGCCCTGGGGGGGGGGGGGTGAAAAGAAAATAGACATGGGTGTGAGGTGACCCGGCGCGGCAGATCCGACCGTTCCCGCACGTACAGCCTC
This sequence comes from Rana kukunoris, assembly GCA_029574335.1. Taxonomy (NCBI): domain Eukaryota; kingdom Metazoa; phylum Chordata; class Amphibia; order Anura; family Ranidae; genus Rana; species Rana kukunoris. The sequence continues at coordinate 8,012,394 of CM056053.1, forward strand.
ATCCAAGAAATAATCCCTCTATTCACTCTCCAATACACTACTGGGCAAAATAAAGAGTCATAGAAAGTCAGCTGTGAATTCCTAGAATGCAGCTTATTGTAAAACTGCTCACGATTTTTCCCCATGTTCAGTGCGTTTAGGAACATGGCGGACGTGCGATTTTGCAGCAGAAATGAATTGCTGCTGCAAATCTCCAGTGATTAATCACCATAGTCGCTAAGAAGCGATTTGTTGCTGCTACAAGTTCTACATCATCGGCTCTGCTACAAATTGCTCTCCATTGATTTGGAGTTAAGCCATGGAGGTGAAAGTGTGATTGTTGCTGGTGAGCTCGATGTTGCTCAAGCTCCATAGCAAGCAGAAAAACAGAAGATCAATGGGGCCCCTTGGCAAAATTGTCATTGACCTTAATCACTTGCGCTGTGGAAGATTTTACCCCCTTCATGACCAGGCCATTGTTTTCTATTCAGGACTGCTCTGTTTTAACTAATTCCCGCCCAGCCTATAGCAAAATGACGGCCGGGTGGTGGTTCAGTTATCCTGGCTCATATGACGTCCAGCAGGGTAACAGCCGCCGTGCGCCTGTGGGGCGACCGGGGAGGGCAGTGTGTCGGTCTGACACACCGCTACACCGATCTCGGTAAAGAGCCTCCGACGGAGGCTCTTTACCACTAGATAAGCCGTGTCTAATCACGGCTAATCACGATGTAAACAGGAAGTCGTTGATCAGCTTTTCCTCACTGGCGTCTCCTCCCTAGCAGATGCCCACACTGGACCACAAGGGAGGCCGCCAGGACCACCAGAGAAGCCCCTAACATGTGGATGGCCAGGTATGTCCCCCATGGCCATCCACATATGTCATTTAATGCCAATCAGTGCCCACAAATGGGCACTGCCTGGCACCATTATGGATCAGATCAGTGATGCCCAGCAATACCACCTATCAGTGTCACTAGTGCCACCCATCAGTGCCACCTATCATTACCCATCAGTGCCCACCTATCAGTGACCATCAGTGCCCATCCATGCCACCTATCAGTGCCACCCATAAGTACCCATCCGTGCCACCTACAAGTACCCATCAGTGCTGTCTATGTGTGCCCATCAGTGCCGCCTATGAGTGCCCATCAGTGTCGCCTATGAGTGCCCATTAGTGCTGCCTACGAGTGCCACCTATCAGTGCCGCCTTTCAGTGCTCATCATCTGTGCCCATCAGTGCCACCTTATCGGTGTAGCCTTATCAGTACCCGTCATTGAAGAAGAAAACTTACTTATTTACAAAAAAATGTAACAGAAACAAAAAACTTTTTTTTTTAATCATCTTATTTTATTTGTTGCGCAAAAAATAGTAATCGCAGAGGTGGTCAAATACCACTAAAAGAAAGCTCTATTTGTGAAAATAAAATGATAAAAAATGTGTTTGGGTACAGTGTAGCATGTCTGCGCAATTGTCATTCAAATTGACTGAAAGCTGAAAATTGGCCTGGGCTAGACATGTGCATTCGTTTTCGGTAACAAACGATAACGAAAGTGCAAGAAACGAAAACCGAAAGATCTGACATAAAAAATGCTTTATTTTCGTTTTCGTTGCGGTAAAAATTCGATATTGAGAGATTCGACATTATAGGGAAAAGATTCGACATTATAGAGAAAAGATTCGACATTATAGAGAAAAGATTCGACATTATAGAGAAAAGATTCGACATTATAGAGAAAAAATTCGACATTATAGAGAAAAGATTCGACATTATAGGGAAAAGATTCAACATCATAGAGAAAAGATTCGACATTATAGAGAAAAGATTCGACATTATAGGGAAAAGATTCGACATTATAGGGAAAAGATTCGACATTATAGAGAAAAGATTCGACATTATAGGGAAAAGATTTGACATCATAGAGAAAAGATTCGACATCATAGAGAAAAGATTCGACATTATAGGGAAAAGATTCGACATCATAGAGAAAAGATTCGACATTATAGGGAAAAGATTCGACATTATAGGGAAAAGATTCGACATTATAGGGAAAAGATTCGACATTATAGAGAAAAGATTTGACATCATAGAGAAAAGATTCAACATTATAGAGAAAAGATTCGACATTATAGGGAAAAGATTTGACATCATAGAGAAAAGATTCGACATTATAGGGAAAAGATTCGACATTATAGGGAAAAGATTCGACATTATAGAGAAAAGATTTGACATCATAGAGAAAAGATTCGACATTATAGGGAAAAGATTCGACATTATAGGGAAAAGATTCGACATTATAGGGAAAAGATTCGACATTATAGAGAAAAGATTTGACATCATAGAGAAAAGATTCAACATTATAGAGAAAAGATTCGACATTATAGGGAAAAGATTTGACATCATAGAGAAAAGATTCGACATTATAGGGAAAAGATTCGACATTATAGGGAAAAGATTCGACATTATAGGGAAAAGATTCGACATTATAGAGAAAAGATTTGACATCATAGAGAAAAGATTCGACATTATAGGGAAAAGATTTGACATCATAGAGAAAAGATTAGACACTATAGAAATAATAGATTCGACATTACAGAGAATAGATTTCGATTTATGAGAAAATAGATTCGACATTATTGCTAGTCATACAACATTAGAATTCTTGTAAGCGGAATATTCTAATGGAAATGTACGATTCGACGTAAAGATTCGACGTTCCGTCAAATTTTCTTTTGACAATTCGACAGAAACCAAGTATTATTGGATTTTTGGACGAAAGCTATTCCCCAACGAAAAACAAAATAAATCAAAACAATTTTCGGGAGTAACTAAATAAATGTATTTTCCAAATTAAAACGAAAAAACGAAACAAAATATTCCAGTCTGCACATGTCTAGCCTGGGCAGGAGGGGGGTGTAAGTGCCCGGTATTGAAGTGGTTAAATGATAATTGCGTGGTCATGCAACACTGTACTCAAACCACATTTTTCCCACAAATAGAGTTTTCTTTTAGTGGTCACCACTGGGTTTTTTATGTTTTATTATTTATATGAAAAAAGACCATACATTTTGAAAAATAAAATAAAAAAACATCTGTGTGGCCGTGCACTGTGCGGGGCACTGGACCAACAGGTCTCTACCAGGTCCGTCACCCCCTCACAAGCACGTGACCACATCCAAAAGCCTCAATTGGCTAGTTTAATACTGTCCTCGGGGCACAGAGCACTGTGCCCCGAACCCTCCCGCCCTGCGATATCAGCAAATTGCCATTGGCTTCCCGGCCAATCAGGACAAGAGGCCGAAGACCCAGAACCTGGAAAGAAGACCGGGTCAAGACAGAAGCCGTGGCGTTGGGCACCAGGGGAGTCATGACAGCCGGGGGCACCGACGGTCGGGTGAGCGTGGACTTGGAGGGGCTCGCCCCCCCCCAAAATCCTCTAGCACCAGCTGCCACTGACTTGGAGTGTTACACTTAAACGCTATTGCACCTAACATAACTTACCAGTGATCAGTGGCGGTGTGTCAATAGTGGGCGCAGGAGCACCACCCCCTCTCTCCTGCACCGCCACTGAACAATACATAGATTCATGCATTGCATAAGTCTATGTATTGTTGCCGGTGCTGCTGCTGCCGCCCACTATTCACTGCTGGCCCCCTGGTGAGCACCAGCCATCTGAATAACAACAGTTGGTTGGCTTTGGAAGTGTCTATCAGAGCCAGCAGCTGTAATCGGCTTCCAATTAGTTAACCAGGGGACGCACGGGGTGTGCATACCCTGGTTAACACTGACATGCATTTCATCCCATCAGGTTCAACGGATCTGGTTACCGGTAACCTGATTGGCTGAAGCGTCCTCGAGGGCGGGAGAAGACAACGAGGGACAGTGGAGGGAGGATGGCTGACCCCAGAAAGGTAAGTGCCAGGGGGGGGCAATCTGGCAGCATTTTATAGGGTAAACTGGCGGTTTTTGAGGGGACAAACTGGCGGCAATTGATGGGCACAGTGGCGACAATTGATGGCACAGCACATTGGCGACAATTGATGGACACAGTGGCGACAATTGATGGACACCATGGCTGCGTTTGATGGCATGGAACAGTGGTGACAATTGATGGCACAGTGGCTGCGTTTGATGGTATGGCCCAGTGGCTGCATTTGATGGCATGGCATAGTGGCTGCGTTTGATGGCATGGCAAAGTGGCGACAATTGATGGCACCGTGGCGACAATTGATGGGCACAGTGGTGACAATTGATGGGCACAGTGGCGACAATTGATGGGCACAGTGGCTACATTTGATGGCACAGTGGTGACAATTGATGGGCACAGTCGCGACAATTGATGGGCACAGTGGCAACAATTGATGGCACAGTGGCTGTGTTTGATGACATGGCTCAGTGGCTACAATTGATGGACACAGTGGCGACAATTGATGGACACAGTGGCGACAATTGATGGGCACAGTGGCGACAATTGATGGGCACAGTGGCTGCATTTTATGGCATGGCACAGTGGTGACAATTGATGGGCACAGTGGCGACAATTGATGGACACAGTAGCGACAATTGATGGCATGGAACAGTGGTGACAATTTATGGGCACAGTGGCTACATTTGATAGCACAGTGGTGACAATTGATGGGCACAGTCAAGACAATTGATGGGCACAGTGGCAACAATTGATGGCACAGCGGCTGTGTTTGATGACATGGCACAGTGGCTACAATTGATGGACACAGTGGCGACAATTGATGGACACAGTGGCGACAATTGATGGGCACAGTGGCTGCATTTTATGGCATGGCACAGTGGTGACAATTGATGGGCACAGTGGCGACAATTGATGACACAGTGGCTGCAGTTGATGGCATGACACAGTGGCTGCGTTTGATTGCATGGCACAGTGGCGACAATTGATGGCACAGTGGCGACAATTGATTTTACAGTGGTGACAATTAATGGGCACAGTGGGAACAATTGATGGGCACAGTGGCTACATTTGATGGGCACAGTGGCGACAATTGATGGGCACAGTGGCTACAATTGATGGGCACAGTGGCGACAATTGATGGGCACAGTGGCTGCAATTGATGAGCACAGTGGCTGCAATTGATGAGCACAGTGGCTGCAATTGATGAGCACAGTGGCTGCAATTGATGAGCACAGTAGGTGCATTTGATGGTCACAGTGAGGCTGCAATTGTTTGTTTTTGTTTTTTTCGTTTGCGTTCCCCAAACATTTTGAGCACCAGCCACCACTGCATCTGATGCTACTGTAGGTGCGACTTGAAATACACCCAGGTTTCTCCATTAGCAGTGATCCTTGTCAGTAGCCGATATCATGCCTCAAATAAGGTGCAGGAGTTTAAAAAGGTTGGCCTTGAATTTCAGCTGCTCAGAAAACAACGCGCTTTCTTTTTTAGCGGTTCGGGTTTATTATGTGTGAACAAAGCGGATTCAATGATTTGCATTCATCCATTGCAGTCCTGGTGGATGTGACCTTACAGTGACCTCCCGTGGCCTCAGTCATGTTCTTCAATGAGAAGGAGACATTCTGATCCTTCATTCTTTTCATTGCACATCTGCGCTCTGCAAAATGAATACAGACAGAGCCAGTTCCTCCGTCAGCTGCAATCCGGAGACGTTCCGCGGGCTTGGAAGTCAATTCCGATCTTCTGGGTTTTATTTCTGTGACTGGTGCCAGAGATCCGCAGGCGGAAGCGGAATTACAGACAAATCGAAAAGTGGTTTTCAAATATTATTGCTTTTATATTATACTTCAAATGTTTCTTTGTTTTTGTTTTTTCTGTGAAGCCAGTCTGGTTTCTATGACGGTCTCCAAGTTACGAGACAATTGAGACTGTTGTGATTGTTTTATTTAGGTGAGTTTTAAAGTGGTTGTAAACCTCAGACATCAAATATGAACAAAGCATATCCCTCTACAGTGTATACTTGTCTCAATCCAGAGCACTAAGTGTCATTTCTGTCTGCTGCCTCCTTCCTCTGCTACCAGCATGAGTCACTTCAGGTGACAGGGGGGCGAGCTCCAGCACACAGCCCGCCATTGGCAGCCTCAGCTCTGTGTAAGGAGCACTATTATAACTGATCACCAATGTAAGGGTCATTCTTCTAACTGATCACCAATGTAAGGGTCATTCTTCTAACTGATCACCAATGTAAGGGTCATTCTTCTAACTGATCACCAATGTAAGGGTCATTCTTCTAACTGACCACCAATGTAAGGAACATTCTTCCCACTGATCACCAATGTAAGGAACATTCTTCCCACTGATCACCAATGTAAGGAACATTCTTCCCACTGATCACCAATGTAAGGGACATTCTTCCCACTGATCACCAATGTAAGGGACATTCTTCCCACTGATCACCAATGTAAGGAGCATTCTTCCCACTGATCACCAATGTAAGGGACATTCTTCTCACTGATCACCAATGTAAGGAACATTCTTCTCACTGATCACCAATGTAGGGGACATTCTTCCCACTGATCACCAATGTAAGGGACATTCTTCCCACTGATCACCAATGTAAGGGACATTCTTCCCACTGATCACCAATGTAAGGGACATTCTTCCCACTGATCACCAATGTAAGGAGCATTCTTCTCACTGATCACCAATGTAAGGAACATTCTTCCCACTGATCACCAATGTAAGGGACATTCTTCTCACTGATCACCAATGTAAGGGACATTCTTCTCACTGATCACCAATGTAAGGGTCATTCTTCTAACTGATCACCAATGTAAGGGACATTCTTCCCACTGATCACCAATGTAAGGGACATTCTTCCCACTGATCACCAATGTAAGGGACATTCTTCTCACTGATCACCAATGTAAGGAACATTCTTCTCACTGATCACCAATGTAGGGGACATTCTTCCCACTGATCACCAATGTAAGGGACATTCTTCCCACTGATCACCAATGTAAGGGACATTCTTCCCACTGATCACCAATGTAAGGAGCATTCTTCCCACTGATCACCAATGTAAGGAACATTCTTCCCACTGATCACCAATGTAAGGGACATTCTTCTCACTGATCACCAATGTAAGGGACATTCTTCCCACTGATCACCAATGTAAGGGACATTCTTCCCACTGATCACCAATGTAAGGAGCATTCTTCTCACTGATCACCAATGTAAGGGACATTCTTCTCACTGATCACCAATGTAAGGGACATTCTTCCCACTGATCACCAATGTAAGGGACATTCTTCTCACTGATCACCAATGTAAGGAACATTCTTCTCACTGATCACCAATGTAAGGGGCATTCTTCCCACTGATCACCAATGTAAGGGACATTCTTCTCACTGATCACCAATGTAAGGAACATTCTTCTCACTGATCACCAATGTAAGGGGCATTCTTCCCACTGATCACCAATGTAAGGGACATTCTTCTCACTGATCACCAATGTAAGGGACATTCTTCTCACTGATCACCAATGTAAAGGGTCCTTCTCTTATTGGTCACCAATATAAAGGAACACGACAATTTTCACTGTCTGTCTTTTTTGGCCATTATAATCACTTCATTCTTATCACTGAAAACAATTTTGCCCTAAAGAGCGTCTCTGGGTGTCAAATGTATTAAAGGGGTTGTAAAGTTGTTTTTTTTAATAATAACAAACGTCATTAATACTTACTTCCACTGTGCAGCTCGTTTTGCACAGAGTGGCCCCGACCCTCATATTCTGGGGCCCCTCAGAGACTGTCTCGGCTCCTCCCAGCAAAAGCTAACCCCCTTCTGGGAAGCGCTCTCCCAAGGGGGTTAGCTTGCTCCCGTGTATCACTCGGCTCCGTGTGCCGCGTCATTGATAGACCTTAAAAAACGTAATTTTTTAGAACCCGAAAAACGGTTGTGTGTACGCAGCATCAGAATTGGTAAGCTGAAATATAATAAATGTTTGTTTTGGGGTTTAATATCAATTCAACTTATAACTGTTTTTTTTTTGCACGGCGTCCCCTTTTCATTCTAACCGGACACAGTTGCTCAGGTGTCTCAGTACGCAGATCAAAAATGCGCCTTCAAAAGCCTTCCATGGCGGTGCGATCATTCATTCATGCAGCAAGCCCACTTTGAACCGGCAGCTTTGAGAGTCGCGGCGAGGACAGAGAGATGGCGGGAGATTCTTGGCACATCTGATGAAACATTTCCCTCTAAGCCGTTGGCTTTAGCGCTCTAATCTGACCACATGCATTCGGGTCCGATCATTTGATTTCCACTTCCAACTGAAATGTACATCCGCTTATCTACAGATGTCATCGGAACCCACCGTGAGTAGCCTGTTAGATCTGAGAAAATCGGATGAAAGAATGAATTTAAAATTTAGAATAGAATCAAGTAATTGCATGTTTTTTATTCTTCTAAACTAAAGGGTAACATTTTGAATCACATCTCTGCCAGACAGCACAACCAAGAGGGTGACACCAGAGAATACATTGGTGTCACTGTCACCTCCCTGCCTTCTGATTGGACAATGAAGGAGGAGAAATGCACATTAGATACAGTGGGGTAGATTCACATACACCATCGTATCTGTGAGATCCGACGCTCGGATCTATGCGGCTGATTCCTCGAATCAGGTTCCGAATAGATCTCCCTTAGAGCCGACAGGTGTAAGTGAGTTACACCGTCGGATCTTAGGCTGCAATCTCCCGCTGTCCGCTAGGTGGCGTTTCCGTTATTCTACGCAACGAATATGCAAATGAGTAGAACCGCCGAGTCAGAACCGAACGCCCGGCTGTCGCTTTTTTTTTTACGTCGTTTGCGTTCGGCTTTTTCCGGCGGATAGTTACCCCTGCTATATGAGGGGTAAGTGCGGCGTATCCTATGTTAAGTATGGCCGTCGTTCCCGCGTCGAGATTTGTATTTTTTACGTCGTTCGCGAATACGGCCATGCGCAAATTGCGTTAACGTCGAAACCAATGACGTCCTTGCAACGTCATTTGGAGCAATGCACGCTGGGAAATTTAGCCGGCGGCGCATGCGCAGTACGATCGGCGCGGGGACGCGCCTGATTTAAATAGTAAACTCCCCCTAGCCACGGAATTTGCATTCCGCCGGGGGATTTACGATCCGCCAGGGCAACTTACGAGGCAAGTGCTTTCTGAATACAGCACTTGCCTCAAATACTGGCGCAGGCGGATCGTAAAAAAGATAGATCACGCGGATCAAAAGATCCCCTGATCTATGTGAATCTACCCCAGTATGTCTGCTTACTTTGCTCTCTCTTTCTGCCAGCACATGTGCTTGCAGCAGAACCTGATTGGCCCCCTAGTGCTTCTACTCCCTCTCCTAGTGCTGCTCTGCCAAGAAGCTGACACCCAGGCACATATAGGTTCTTTTGCTAAATGAATGTAAAATACATTAAATTGTTTTTATTGTTTCAAATATTTTATTGAATTCTATCAGCGGCTGGTGCTCAAAATTTTTGGGGGGGCGCAAAGGAAAAAAAAAATTGAAGTCTCATTGTGCCCAAACGCAGCCACTGTGCCATGATATCAAACGCAGCTGACGTGCCATCAATTTGCACCACTGTGCCATGCCATCAAATGCAGCCACTGTTCCATCAATTCGCACCACTGTGCCATCCATTGTCACCACTGTTCCATGCCATTAAACCAGCCACTGTGCCATCCATTGTCACCACTGGTCCATGCCATTAAACCAGCCACTGTGCCATCCATTGTCACCACTGTCCCATGCCATTAAACCAGCCACTGTGCCATCCATTGTCACAACTGGTCCATGCCATTAAACCAGCCACTGTGCCATCCATTGTCGCCACTGTTCCATGGTCGCCGCTGTGCCAATTGTCCCCACTGTGCCCTGTAAATTGCTCTCTTCACCCCCCCGCCCGGCACTTACCTTTACTGGAGTCAGGCATCCACGATGTCTTCTACCGCCCTCGATGACTGACAGGCGTTTCAGCCAATCAGGTTACCGGTAGACAGAACCGGCCAACCTGATTGGCTGAGACGCCTGTCATCTTATCCAAGGGGCGTACAGTCTGTGCGCTCCAAGAATAAGCTTCCGGGACCCGAAGGCTGTACTGGAAAAGCCTATCAGAGCTGTTGGCTCTGATAGACATTTCCGTACAGCCAACCAGCTGGCGTTATTTAGATGGCCGGACATGAGCGCCGACCATCTGAATAACAGCGGCAGTGGCGATAATAACATAGATTCGTGCAATGCATAAATCTATGTTATTAGACTCAGTGGCGGTGAGAGCCAGAGGGGGCGGCGCTCCAGCGCCCTCCATGGACGAACCGCCACTGAATTCTATAATTATCAACAAATTTCCATTAACAGAACATGTACAATAAAATAATAAAAAAGGGCGTAATCATTCAGAAAAGTAACTCTTATAATAAATGTAAATGAAAATAGATAACCTAGCAGATTGTAGGATAAGATTATGTAACATGAAGCGTCATAATCATAGCTTCATGGCAGCTATTTGACATAATGGATAAATTAACCACTTCAGCCTCGGAAGAATTTACCCCCTTCCTGACCAAAGCATTTTTTGCGATTCGGCAGTGCGTCGCTTTAACTGACAATTGCGCGGTCGTGCGACGTGGTACCCAAACAAATTTCTTTTTTTTCCCCCCAAATAGAGCTTTCTTTTGGTGGTATTTTATCACCTCTGCCGTTTTAATTTTTTTGCGCTATAAACAAAAAAAAGCGACAATTTTGAAAAAAAAGCAATATTTCTTTAATTTTTGCTATAATAAATATCCCCAAAAAAGATATATAAAAAAGTTTTTTTCCTCAGTTTAGGCCGATACGTATTCTTCTACATATTCTTCATAAAAAAAAATCGCAATAAGCGTTTATTGATTAGTTTGCGCAAAAGTTATAGCGTCTACAAAATAGGGGGTAGTTTTATGGCATTTTTATAAAAAAAAAAAATTCACTAGTAATGGTGGCGATCTGCGATTTTTATCGGTACTGCGACCTTATGGCGGACACTTTTGACACATTTTTGGGACCATTGGTATTTTTATAGCGATTAGTGCTATAAAAATGCATTGATTACTGTAAAAATGTCACTGGCAAGGAAGAGGTTAACACTAGGGGGTGAGGTAGGGATTAAGTATGTTCCCTGGGTGTGTTCTAACTGAAGGGGGGGTGGGCCTGACTATGGGGAAATGACAGATCGCTGTTCATACATTGTATGAACATGCGATCAGTCATTTCTCCCCTTGAAAGGAACGGGAGCTGTGTGTTTACACACACAGCTTCCGGTTCTCACTCTGTAACGAGCGATCGCATGCGCGTCGGCACCAGGGGCGAGCAGCAAAATGGTCAGCAAAATGGTCCGGGGCTGAAGTGGTTAACGTCCAATTAAAAAAAAATCTATTTTTTCTCATCATGGAAAACGGTCGTCCGTACGCGGCATAACAGTTGGTCTATCGGATTTTTAACAAGAATAAACCTAGTAGAGGGGACAGGGGACAGAGGGGAGAGAGAAAGAAATGTCCAGGGGGACCAATGGTTAGAGAATCAGGTGAAGGTAATCATAGTAGCGGGGTGGATATTATAATCTCTCAGGCCGGATTCACACCTATGCAAATTGGTTGCGGCTTAATCCGCATCTAATACGCAGGACATTTCTGAATACATTGTTTTCAATGAGGCTGGTTTACATATGTGCGATGCATTCGCACTGCGCATTGCAGTAAAAACGTGTGCGGATTTTATGCCTTGCGGTGCGGCTCAGGTGCGAATAGGGTTGCCACCTTTTCTTCAAGTCAAACCCGAACACATTAGCGGCGCACAGCAATTTTTTTCATAGTATAATATACATGGATTTTGCAATTAATTAACATTTATAATCATATGAAGTTAATCACAAGAGCCCCCCTTTACATCAGAGTCCACAGAGTTCCCCTTTTACATCTGAACCCACAGAGTTCCCTTACATTGTAAGGGGGGACTCTGCAGACTCTGATGTAAGGGAGAACTCTGGGGACTCTAACATAAGGGATGCTCTGGGAACCCGGATTTAAGGGGGAACACTGAAAATTCCGATATAGGGAGAGATGATGTAAAGGGGAACACTGTGGCTTCTGATGTAAAGGGGAACTCTGTAGTAAGTCTATAGTAAGGGGTGCTCTGGGAACTCTGATTTACCTTAGTGTACTCACTCAGGGGCAGGAGAGAGAAGGGGGAGGAGACTTCAGTCACAGACAGGGATGGATGGTGAGCTCACTCACCCCTTGGCAGTCAGCACATCTTATCCAGATGTATCTAAAGCTGCTGGACTTCAAATTTACAGCCCCCACTTTCCTTTTCTGAGGCATATAGTGCTGGGTATTGGAGTGAGGGCAGACACAGAGGGGTAGGGGTGGGAGGAGGAGGAGCAATTGAGCCCACTCTCCTCTCCCGTCTGTGTGTGTATGGGGGTGGGGGACTGTCAGTGCTGGCTTTGGGCAGTGTGAAAGAGAGTGTAACAGACACTCTCGGCTTAGACAACTGCAGCCAGCAACCCTGCTGGGAAGCCATAGTCCAGTCGAATAATGTGTCCGGGTTTTAGGCAGTTTGAAACCCGGACGCATGATTCGAAACCCGAACTGTCCAGGTGAATCCCGGACAGGTGGCAACCCTAGGTGCGAATTCAGATCCATTATCTTCTATGGGTACGCAGCTGATTCGCAGATGTGTTCAGTTCTCTTCAGGAATTTCTCTCATTCAGCTCAATACACTTCCCCCCCACTCTCCTCTCACCCGGAACTTCTCCCAGGTCTCCAAATTCGCAGCTAAAACGTTTGCTAATCTGCTGAACACTTCTGTAATCTCCCTGCAGAGATAAGAGAGCTGAAATTCGCACCGCACAAGTGTGATTACGGCCTCAGGAAGAAAATTGTGAAAAGTCCAAACCAGGGGGGTAAATAGTGTTTGATCCAAGGTCTCTATAAGGATTCAGGCTGGGTTCACACTTGTGCGGTGCGTATTTCAGCTCTTTTATCTCTGCAGATAGATAAGGGAAGTGTTCAGCAGATTAGCTCAGTTTTTGCTGCGAATTTGGAGACCTGGGAGAAGTTCCGGGTGAGAGGAGAGTGGGGGAGAAGTGTATTGAGCTGAATGAGAGAAATTCCTGAAGAGAACTGAACACATCTGCGAATCAGCTGCGTACCCATAGAAGAAAATGGACTGAATTCGCACCTGAGCCGCACCGCAAGGCCTCCACAACGCATACGGATTTCCGGCAATGCGCAGTGCGAATGCATCGCACATATGTGAACCGGCCTCATTGAAAACAATGTATTTAGAAATGTTCTGCGTTTTGGTTGCGGTTGAAACCGCAACCAATTCGCATAGGTGTGAACCCAGCCTCAAAGTTAGAAACTTTATCCAAAAATGTGAGGGGTGTACTCACTTTTGTGAGATACTGTATATTGTTTGGGGGTTCTAAGTCATTTTCTAGCAAAAAATACAGTTTTTTTCGTGTAACCAAAAAGTGTCAGAAAGGGCCTGGTCCCCCTCATTAGGACCTGGTACTGCTTGTACTGGACGCATATAATTGGAGGGGTAATTAGTATGTTCTTTGTAGATGTTGGCTTCGCCTTGTACTGTAAGTTCTTGTAATTCTCCCATTCTATATAGAAGGTGTTTCCAGTGCTAATATCATTATCATGGTATTCCACCCCTTCAGCAGCACTAAATATAAACTGACTTTATAGGGACGGCGTGGTGTGTACACGATGTGATATGCACATGTACAATTATCTTTACTGGAGATTGGAACAGAAGGGTGTTGAGAGGTTCACACCCAGCATACGGGTGTGTCTGAGGAATCATTCTGGGTGGCGTTATGGTTCAGTTAATTCCGTACTATCCAACACAGAAAATAATATTATTACTAAAGGAGATCTGAACGTTCACATTTAACCGCTTGAAGACCAGGCCTTTTCTGGAACTTTTTGGTTTACAGGTTTAAATTTGTATTTTTTGTTAGAAAACCACTTGGAACCCCCAAACGTTATATTTGTTTTTTTTAGCAAGGACCCTAGAGAATAAAATGGAGATCGTTGCAATATTTTATGTCACGCTGTATTTGCGCAGCCGACTTTTAAAAATGGCTTCATGTGATTGCCACAGATTTTTGGCATGATCATTCAGACACTAATGCCGCGTACACACGATCACTTTTTGTGATGAAAAAAAACGACGTTTTCAAAAACGTGTGTGGGAAAAACGTTGTTTTATGTCTTCAAAAAAACGACAAAAAAAGAAATTCGAACATGCTTGAATTTTTTGGGTCGTTTTTCAAATTTTTTCATAAAAAGTGATGGTGTGTGGGCAAAACGACGTTGAAAACTAAGGGGAAGATTCAGAGAGAATTAGATTCTCGTAGAGTATCAGAAATACACTACGCCGCCGTTTTTTACCTGGCTCTACGTGGAATCCAGGTAGATTTTGTCCAGTAAACGACGGCGGCGTAGTGTATTTCTCCCGTCGCAATCCATCTGCGCGAGTAGGGGGCGTGAAGCATTTAAAATAGGCGCGTTCCCGCGGCGATCGGACTGCGCATGCTCCGTTCCCAAATTTCCCGCCGTGCATTGCGCGAAATCACGTCGTCACGTCGTAGTAGCATCGTTTACGTACATTCTTATTCCCGAACGAGTTACGTTAAAAAAAAATATATATTTTCAAATCGACGCGGGAACGACGGCCATACTTTACATGGGTTACGCACTGTTAGACCAGCAAAAAGCTCCTCTAACATTACGTAGCCAAAAAATGACGTAGGCGATTGCGAGGGACACTCGTACCTTCGTGGATCGCCGTAAAAAGTCATTTGCATATCCCGACGCATGAAAACGACGCGAACTCCTCCCAGCGGCCGCAAAAATATCGCAGTGTAGATCCGAAGGCTTACGAGGACGTAAGCCTCTCGGATCGAAGCCCGAAGCCGCCGTATCATGGTTTGAGGATTCAAACTAGTGATACGGCGCGCAAAATTTGAAATTACTCCTGTCTAACACCAGTTAGACAGGCGTAATTGCTCTTTGAATCTGGGCCATTGTTTTTAAACCCGCGCATGCTCAGAAGCAAGTTATGAGACGGAACTTCAATGGAACAGAGTGCCGTCGAACGTGGTGTACGTCACCACTCTTTGCTAGAGCATTTTGGAAAAACGATGGTGTGTACGCAACGTCGTTTTGGAAAATGAAGTTTGAAAAACGTTGTTTTGTTTCGTCACATAAAACGTTGTTTTTTTTCATCACAAAAAGTGATCGTGTGTACGCGGCATAAGTCTGCGTACACACGATGAGTCCAAACCAATGAAAACGGACTGAAGTTCAGTTTCATCGGTCCAAACCGACCGTGTGTATGCCCCATCAGTCTGTTGTCCTTCAGTCCAAAAATGTAGAACTTGCTTTAAAATGGGACCGATGGACGCCTACCGATCGGTCAAAACCGATGGTTAGTACGCAAAAGCATCGGTTCAAAACCCGCGCATGCTCAGAATCAAGTCGGCGCATGCTTGGAAGCATTGAACTTCATTTTTCTCAGCACGTCGTTGTGTTTTACGTCACCGCGTACTGACAGGATCAGATTTTGAACTGATGGTGTGTACGCACATCAGACCGCTTCATCGGTGAACCGATGAAAACGGTCCGTCGGACCATTCTCATCAGACCGGTCGTGTGTACGCGGCCTAACTGACTCTTTTTGGGGACCAGCGACACTAACACAGTAAAACATTGTACAAAGAGTTGTGCTAAAATGTATTCAAACTCCAAGTGGGAAAACATAAAAAAATATATATGAAGAAGATACAGTCCCAAAAGGTGAAGAAAATATCTGTGATGACATCCACCACCATGGGTTGCACGGTCCAGTGCTGGTGGCGGGTGGTGTGGATTTTATCACAGATATTTTCTTCACCTTTTGGGACTGTATCTTTCTCATTTTTATGTTTTCCTGCTTTGTGTTTGACTCCATCATTTTAATGCCGCGTACACACGGTCGTTTTGCCCACACACGATCAATGTAAATGACGTTTTAAAAAACGTCGTTTTTTTTCATCGCAAAAAACGACCGTGTGTACGCGGCATTAGTTATCTTATCAGTACATGTACACAGGGTCATTTATAGTAGTTTCTAGGCAGTTGAGTTTAGAAAAAGTTTTTGGAAAGCAAAAAAATGTGTTCAGGTCAGATGTTCTTTTTATGGAGAGATCTTGTAATAGAAATAAGGGATGACAGGTCCTCTTTTTGGGGGATATCATGCAATAGAAATAAGGGGTGACAGGTCCTCTTTATGGGGAGATCATGTAACAGAAATAAGGGGTGACAGGTCCTCTTTATGGGGAGATCTTGTGATAGAAATAAGGGTCGACAGGTCCTCTTTATGGGGAGATAATGTAATATAAATAAGTGGTGACAGGTCCTCTTTATGGGAAGATCTTGTAATAGAAATAAGGGGTGACAGGTCCTCTTCATGGTGAGATCTTGTAATAGAAATAAGGGGTGACAGGTCTTTATGGGGAGATCATGTAATAGAAATAAGGGGTGACAGGTCCTCTTTATGGGGAGATCATGTAATAGAAATAAGGGGTGACAGGTCTTTATGGGGAGATCATGTAATAGAAATAAGGGGTGACAGGTCCTCTTTATGGGTAGATCTTGTAATAGAAATAAGGGGTGACAGGTCCTCCTTATGGGGAGATCATGTAATAGAAATAAGGGGTGACAGGTCCTCTTTATGGGGAGATCTTGTGATAGAAATAAGGGGTGACAGGTCCTCTTTATGGGGAGATCTTGTGATAGAAATAAGGGGTGACAGGTCCTCTTTATGGGGAGATCATGTAATAGAAATAAGTGGTGACAGATCCTCTTTATGGGAAGATCTTGTAATAGAAATAAGGGGTGACAGGTCCTCTTCATGGTGAGATCTTGTAATAGAAATAAGGGGTGACGGGTCTTTATGGGGAGATCATGTAATAGAAATAAGGGGTGACAGGTCCTCTTTATGGGTAGATCTTGTAAAAGAAATAAGGGGTGACAGGTCCTCTTTATGGGTAGATCTTGTAAACGAAAATAAGGGGTGACAGCTCCTCTTTATGGGTAGATCTTGTAAAAGAAATAAGGGGTGACAGGTCCTCTTTATGGGGATATCTTGTAATAGAAATAAGGAGTGACAGGTCCTCTTTAAGGGAAGATCTTGTAATAGAAATAAGGGGTGACAGGTCCTCTTTATGGGGAGATCATGTAATAAAAATAAGGGGTGACAGGTCCTCTTTATGGGAAGATCTTGTAATAGAGATAAGGGGTGACAGGTCCTCTTTATGGGGAGATCATGTAATAGAAATAAGGGGTGACAGGTCCTCTTTATGGGTAGATCTTGTAAAAGAAATAAGGGGTGACAGGTCCTCTTTATGGGGAGATCATGTAATAGAAATAAGGGGTGACAGGTCCTCTTTATGGGTAGATCTTGTAAAAGAAATAAGGGGTGACAGGTCCTCTTTATGGGTAGATCTTGTAAACGAAAATAAGGGGTGACAGCTCCTCTTTATGGGTAGATCTTGTAAAAGAAATAAGGGGTGACAGGTCCTCTTTATGGGGATATCTTGTAATAGAAATAAGGAGTGACAGGTCCTCTTTAAGGGAAGATCTTGTAATAGAAATAAGGGGTGACAGGTCCTCTTTATGGGGAGATCATGTAATAAAAATAAGGGGTGACAGGTCCTCTTTATGGGAAGATCTTGTAATAGAGATAAGGGGTGACAGGTCCTCTTTATGGGGAGATCATGTAATAGAAATAAGGGGTGACAGGTCCTCTTTATGGAGAGATCTTGTAATAGAAATAAGGGGTGACAGGCCTCTTTATGGGGGGGGGGGGAGATCATGTAATAGAAATAATGGGTGACAATTGCAGCATATAGAGGTAAGAACAGAGACAGGAGGAGATACATACGGTGGCCTAATGATCTTGGGGGCACCCCATAAAACAGTAGGTGTTGGAGGCAAACTCATTTATTAATAAAACCCCCACGATTAAGATGTTCCAAAAAAAAAAAAAATTCCATCAAATTTTAAAAAAAGCGATTGTCAGTTTGACCGCAGTAAGAGCCCTTTCACACTGGGGTGTTTTTCAGGCGCTTTAGCATTAAAAAAAGTGCCTGTAAAGCGCCTGAAAGAAGCTGCATCTGCAATCCCAATGTGAAAGCCCGAGTGCTTTCACACTGAGGCGCTGCGTTGAATACACCGCTCCTAAAGCGCACCTTCCCATTGAGGGAGCTTTTTTTAACGGCAAAGCGCCTGAAAAACGGTCCATTGTGAAATGGGTCTTAGCGGCTCTTTGCCAGCGTTTTTCAAGCGCTGGCAGTGTGAAAGGTCACTGAAGGCACTCTGGCTTTCACATTGGGATTGCAGATGAGGCTTCTTTCAGGCGCTTTACAGGCTTTTTTTAACGCTAAAGCGCCTGAAAAACGCCAGAAAGGGGTCTTATAGAAAACGGAATGAACCTTCTTAAAGTTAAACATTTAGAATGAAGCTCTACTAGTATACAGCCAGGTTTAGGGTCCGTGTCACCAGCTGCTCCCCTGCCAGGGATGAAGATCCTGGATTCTGCAGAGTTGCGTCCAGCGGGGAGCCGACCTCCATTAGGTAAGTGGGCCGATGTCTTTTGCGGATTCTGCCGCTGGTGAAACCCCGTCAGTGTGACCTCATCCTACAGAACAGCAGATCTTCAGGCGTACAAAGGAATAAGCCCCGCCTGCACATGTGATCCATTAATACACCTATTATGTATTACTAATAACAATAATACTATTATGTAGCCAATTTCTCCCCGGGGAAGTAGAGCACTTTGGAGAATATGGTAAAGTAATATCATACTGTAATGTACACCGCAGGCTTCAATTAGAACATGTTCTTCAGTGAGCGTCTGGGACTGAATGCTGGAGAAGAGCCCACACTCCATAGAAACAAGGTGATTAAACAATAAAAAAAAAACATTATGAATTTATATTGAAGGCATACTTATCCTTTCTGAGTGTCTTTCATGTTATCCAATGTCACAGTCTAGGGTGTAGCATGAAAACACTTTAAGCAGTGTTGTCAGCTCTGCCGAGTTCTCCTCTGTGGCGGGCTATGTGATGAAAAGCTAAAGCCACCCCTTCCCCGACCGTTCTCTGCCCTCCTCAACCAGGATTCTTCAAGAGGTTGCCTTGAGAAAAGAGCACTGGTAGATTACAGTGAGCAATCAAATCATTTTCTACTAGAACCAGTGGCGGCTGGTGCTTAAAATTTTTGGGGGGATGCAAACAAACTGAAAAATACAGGAAAAAAACATCAATTACAGCCACTGTGCCATCAAACGCAGCCACTGTGCCCATCGAACACAGCCACTGTGCCCATCAATTGCAGCCACTGTGCCCATCAAACGCAGGCACTGTGCCCATCAATTGCAGCCACTGTGCCCATCAAACGCAGGCACTGTGCCCATCAATTGAAACCACTGTGCCCATCAAACGCAGCCACTGTGCCCACCAAATGCTGTCACTGTGCCATCGAAAGCCACCACTGTGACCCCCTACCCACTCGTCTGCCCGGAACTTACCCCATGAATCTATCCATTGGTCATAGAGGGGGTGGCTGGAGAGAGGGGGCGGCCCTTATGGACACATCACCACTGACTAGAACACTGACTGCCAATTTAAGAATTCACTTCAACACCAACGACCACTACACAGGTCACTTCTACACCAACCACCACACACAGGTTACTTCTACACCAACCACCACCCACAGGTCACTTCTACACCAACCGCCACTACACAGGTCACTTCTACACCAACCACCACACACAGGTTACTTCTACACCAACCACCACTACACAGGTCACTTCTACACCAACCGCCACTACACAGGTCACTTCTACACCAACCACCACACACAGGTTACTTCTACACCAACCACCACTACACAGGTCACTTCTACACCAACCACCACACACAGGTTACTTCTACACCAACCACCACTACACAGGTCACTTCTACACCAACCACCACACACAGGTTACTTCTACACCAACCACCACACACAGGTTACTTCTACACCAACCACCACTACACAGGTCACTTCTACACCAACCACCACACACAGGTTACTTCTACACCAACCACCACTACACAGGTCACTTCTACACCAACCGCCACTACACAGGTCACTTCTACACCAACCGCCACTACACAGGTCACTTCTACACCAACCGCCACTACACAGGTCACTTCTACACCAACCGCCACTACACAGGTCACTTCTACACCAACCGCCACTACACAGGTCACTTCTACACCAACCACCACACACAGGTTACTTCTACACCAACCGCCACTACACAGGTCACTTCTACACCAACCGCCACTACACAGGTCACTTCTACACCAACCGCCACTACACAGGTCACTTCTACACCAACCACCACACACAGGTTACTTCTACACCAACCACCACACACAGGTCACTTCTACACCAACCGCCACTACACAGGTCACTTCGACACCAACCACCACTACACAGGTCACTTCTACACCAACCGCCACTACACAGGTCACTTCTACATCAACCACCACACACAGGTCACTTCTACACCAACCGCCACTACACAGGTCACTTCTACACCAACCGCCTCTGTATGGACACTTCTGAACTGATCATCACTGTATGTACACTTCTACACTGACCACCACTGTATCGGGTCACTTCTACACTGACCACCACTCCACAGGTTGCTTAAACACCAACCACCACTGCATGTGTGATTTCTATACCGACTACCACTGTACGGGGGACTTCCACACAAACCACCACGGTATGGGTCACTTCTACACCAACTACCACTGTAATGGGAACTTCCACACAAACCACCACGATATGGGTCACTTCTACACCGACTACCACTGTATGGGTCATTTCCACACCAACCACCACTGTACGGGTCATTTCTACATGAAACACCACTGCATGGGTCATCTACACCAACCACCACTGTATGGTCACCTACACCAAACACCACTGTACGGGTCAGTTCTACACCAACTGCCACTGCTTAGGTCATTTCTACACCAACCACCACTGTATGGGTCACTTCTACACCAACTGCCACTGCTTGGGTCATTTGGGAATTGGGAATTTCCGACAGCAAAAGTTTGAGAGCTGGTTCTCAATTTTTCAGACGGAAAAAAATCCTATTGGAAAATCTGTTCGTCTGTATGGAAAAAAACATGCATGCTCTGAAGCATTGAATTTATTTTTCTCGTCTCGTCGTAGTGTTGTACGTCACCGCGTTCAGAGAACTTTTGTGTGACCGTGTGTATGCAAGCAAAGCTTGAGCGGAATTCCGTCGGAAAAAACATCCAACTTTGTTCCGACAGAAACTCGTGTGTATGGGGCATTACACCAACTAACACTGTCACTACAATCCTCACACTCGTCTTCCTATTGTGTCATTATTATTAGTTTATGATTTTCATAATTATTAAGTAAATCATTAAATTAAAAGTCTCCACAACCTACCGATCATGGGAATGTACCATAAACTGGAGGTCTAATGCCGCGTACACACGATCACTTTTCGGGTTGTAAATAACAAAGGGCCAGATCCACAGAGAGAGTACGCCGGCGTATATTTAGTTTGAATCCTCAAACCAAGATACGACGGCATCTGGGTTCAATCCGACAGGCGTACGGCTTTGTACGCCTTCGGATCGTAGATGCAATACTTCGGGGTCCACTGGGTGGAGTTCTCGTCGTTTTCCGCGTCGAGCATGCAAATGAGCTATTTCCGACGATCCACGATTGTACGCGCGGCCGCCGCATTCTCTTACTTCGTCTCTAGTCGGCTTTTTCCGGCGTATAGTTAAAAGGAACACTAAAGTCAGGAATATATATTTTTTTAAATAACAAACATGTTATACTTACCTCCACTGTGCAGCTCGTTTTGCACAGAGTGTCCCCGAACGCTGTCTTCTGGGGTCCCTCGGCGGCTGTCTCGGCTCTTCCTCGCAAAAGCTTTCTACCTTCATGCGAGGGAGCTTGCACGGTGGAAAGCTTTTGCGAGCGCGCTCCCCTGATACAGCGGCGGCCATAGCTGCTGACTGTATCACTCGGCCCCGACCCGTCACGTCATCCGCTGTGATTGACAGCAGCGCCAGCCAATGGCTGCGCTGCTATCAATCCGCCCAACCTAGCCAATCAACGGCCAGGCTGGGAACTGAAGAGGATGACGTGGACGCACCTGGGAATTTCGAACGGTCAGGTAAGTAAAACGGGGGCTCGGGGGGGGGCGGAGCTGGCAGATGTTTTTTTACCTTAATGCATAGGATGCATTAAGGTAAAAAAACTTTTACCTTTACAACCCCTTCAAAGCTGGTACTTTGCGGCGTATAGTTAGACTTGCCATGTTAAGTATGGCCGTCATTCCCGCGTCGAAATTAGAATTGTTTTTTTTTGCGTAAGTCGTTCGTGAATAGGGATGGACGTAATTCACGGCTAAGTTACGACGTCATTTAGCGCAATGCACGGCGGGAAATTTCGGAACGGAGCATGCGCAGTTTGATTGGCACGGGGACGCGCTTCATTTAAGTGAAACACGCCCCCTACTCGCCGATTTGAATTACGCGCCGAGAGATACACTACGCCGCAAATTCTTTGAGGATTGAAAGATTTAAAAAGTAAGTTACAGCGGCGTAGCGTATCTCACATACGCTGCGCCCATCTGTTTGTATGTGGATCTGGCCCAAAGTTTTTTCTAATGTCATTAAAAACGTGTGTGTGGGCTTCAGAGCATTTTTCGGGTTCTAAAAAATAACCAATTTTTTTTTGAACATGTTCTTTTCACGAAGTTTTAAACGTTGTCGTTTTTCGGGTTGTAAAAAAATTATCGTGTGTGGGCTTTAACGACGTGAAAAATCCACGCATGCTCAGAAGCAAGTTATGAGACGGAAGCGCTCATTCTGGTGAAAGTAGCGTTCGTAATGGAGATAGCACATTCATCACGCTGTAACAGACAGGAAAGCGCAAATCGTCTTTTACTAACACAAAATCAGCTAAAGCAGCCCCAAGGGTGGCGCCATTTGAATGGAACTTCCCCTTTATAGTGCCGTCGTACGTGGTGTACGTCACCGCGCTTTGCTAGAGCATTTTTTTTTTTTAACAATTGTGTGTAGGCAAGGCCGTTTTAATGATCAAGTTGAAAAAAACTTTGTTTTTTCTGGAGCCTGAAAAACATATTTTTTTACAACCCGAGAAATGATCGTGTGTACGCGTTTTTTTTTATAATTTTTGTAGGTTTTCCCTGAGGCCTGAAAACTATTTCAAGGGTTCCTCTGTGGTTAAAAAAAAAAAAAAAAAAAGGTCTGAAAAAAGGCGGCTCTACAGGCGTGATTGTTCATGTTTAGGTTAGCGATGGCCAGCAGCACAGATGTCCAAGGGTGGTGGGATTGTGCCATTGTTTGGGTATGGGGGGTGGGGGTGGGGGAGGGGAGAGCTATTAAATGCCAGGTTTCAGAGTGAAGTTTCTGCTGGCACCATGCTATGATAACAGTGTAGATAAGTGAGATTAAAATGTAATGTAAACTCTTTATCATGTAGCAGAATAGTAAAACAATAATGAGACAACAATGCAGATAATAATAAAGTAAAATAAACAAACAGGGAAACAAAGTTACTTTTGTGTTTGCTGAGACATTAAAGTGAATTATCTAAACTTAGGACAATGCAGACAAGATCTGGATCCATTCAAAATGACTTCTAATCACACGTTCCTTTTTTGGAGGGAAGGCGACTTCTGACAAAAGGGACATCAAGGTCGTTAAAAGGGGAAAAAAGCAACAAAGGAAATAAGTGATCTGCGATGACATGGAGGAACAACATTGCCGAAGTGACAAATGCCATTCATGACACATTGGGAGTAAAGCTCCGAGTTCTTCTAGAGTACACATTCTCAGTTATAGTAACATTTAGGGGGTGATTTACTTAACCACTTTAATACCGGGCACTTTCCCCCCTTTCCCCCCCAGGCCAATTATAGTGTTGTCACTTTTTAAATGACAATTGCGCGGTCATGTAACGCTGTACCCATAGGTGAGGTGTGCGCAGCGTTTTGCATTAGGGTGTACACCCCTAATACACACACGCATAAAGGCACACACACTCTTTAAAAAAATGTAAACACATATGTTTTTTTAAATGTTTTAATACATTTTACATCTTATGGCAGAGCCGGAAAGAGGGAGGGGGGGGGGGAGAGTGAGACGGGGTGAGTGAGACGGGGTGCGGAATATAGAGGAGGGGTGGTGTGAAAGAGAGGGAGGTGAGAGAGAGAGGGGGTGAGAAATTTAGCGGAGGGGTGGTGTGAAAGAGAGGGTCATAGAGAGAGGGGGTGAGAGAAATATATAGGAGGGAGGGGGTGAGAGAGAGCAAAAGAGGGAGAGAGAGAGGGCAAGAGAGAAGGGATGAGAGAGAGAGAGTGGAGGGGTGAGAGGGGCATGAGAGAGATAGAAAGGGATGAGAGAGAGGGAGGGTGTGTGTGAGGGGGGGTAAAAGAGGTGAGAGAGGAGGGGTGAGAGAGGATGTGAGGGGGCATGAGAGAGATAGAAAGGGATGAGAGAGAGGGGGGTGAGAGGGTGTGTGTGAGAGAGAGAGGGGGGGTGAAAGAGGTGAGAGAGGAGGGGTGAGAGTGGGGGTGAGGGGGTCTGAGAGCGATAGAAAAGGATGAGAGAGGGGGGGTGAGAGGGTCTGTGTGTGAGAGAGAGAGGGGGTGAAAGAGGTGAGAGAGGAGGGGTGAGGGGGTATGAGAGCGATAGAAAGGGATGAGAGGGAGGGGGGGTGAGAGGGTGTATGTGAGAGAGAGAGGGGGTGAAAGAGGTGAGAGAGGGGGTGAGGGGGCATGAGCGATAGAAAGGGATGAGAGAGAGGGGGGTGAGAGGGTGTGTGTGTGAGGGGGGGGTGAAAGAGAGGTGAGAGAGGAGGGGTGAGGGAGAGAGAACGGGGTGTTCAGTATAACTGCTACTCACAATCATGGCCTCAGACTGGTCTCTCTGAGGCTCACGCTTCTGTACACTGGCGCCCAGGGGGATTAGGGTGTGCCCAGGCACACCCCCTGCGCACGCCTATGGCTGTACCCAAACAAAATGCGTACTTTTTCCCCCCACAAATAGAGCTTTCTTTTGGTGGTATTTGATCTCCTCTGCAGTTTTAATTTTTTTGCTAAACGTATAAAAAAAGACCAAAAATTGTTTCTGTTATAAAATGTTGTAAATAAGTAAGTTTTCTCCTTGGAAGGTGTGTTAGACTGATGAAGGCTGCGCTGCTGGGCAATAATAAGGTGGCACTGATGAGGTGGCACCAATGAGATGACACTGATATGCAGCACTCATGAGCATTGATAGGCGGCACTGATGGGCACTCATAGGTGGCACTAATAGGTGACACTGATGGGTACTTATGGGTGGCACTGACAGACAGCACTGATGGCTGGCATTGATAGGCATCACTGGTGGCACTGGCAGGCATTTTTAATTGACATTGATTGGCCGCTGCCTGGGCACCGATTGGCATATCCCTGGTGGTTTAGGGTGGAATACCTGGTGGTCCTGTGTGGTGGCCATACCTGGTGGTCCTGTGTAGTGGCCATACCTGGTGGTCCTGGCAGCATTCTGGTGGTCCTGGGTGAGCATCTGAGGGGGACTGCGCTGATAAGCAATCAGCACAGACCCCCCTCCCCCATCAGGAGAGCAGCCGATTGGCTCTCCTCTACTCGAGTCTGTCAAACCCAAGTGAGAAAAGACGATAAATGTTTTTTCCTGTTTATGTGGTGATCAGCTGTGATTGGACACGGCTGATCACGTGGTAAAGAGCCTCCGTCAGAGGCTCTTTACCGAGATCTGTGTAGCGCGGTGTGTAAGACTACTCCGGACATCATATGACAACCAGTCAGGATAACAGAACCACCGCCCGGCCGTCATTCTGCTATAGGCCGGCGGGAAGTGGATAGAATGTGCATTTTGCAAAGTGTGGTTGCTCCAGAGCTTAGTAAATGGGGGGGGGGGGGGGGGGGGGGCCCTGCCGACTTCCATCATCCAATAATGTGCAAGCAAAAATGCATTTTATTTTCCTTGCACGTGATTGGGTATTCTTTGCAAACTTAACCAAGCTCTGGAGTAACTGCACTTTGCAAAGTGCACAGTCGATTTGCCTTTAGTACACCAACCCCATAGTGTTCTTGATTATAGTAATGTTCCCTACATTTTTTTTTTTTTTAAATAAATGTATCTATAAGGATGTAAGCTCTGAGGCTGCATTCACACCCTAGCGCGGCTTTTTGTACCACAATTTGCAGCGACAAATTGCGGCGCTTTGTACCGCGTTTTTAACCTTGTTTTTTTTTTTACAGTTCATTGTCAGCTATGCCGAACGCCGAAGCCGCCTGAAAAAAAGGGTCCGGGACTTGTTTTAAGCTTCAGGCGTACGGCGTTTCGGCGTTCAGCGTGGAGATGTGAACCATCTCCATAGAGAACAATGTTAAATCACCCCTCCAGCGTATTTTAGGCTGCAATAGCGTCGGGCTGATACCCACGCTGCAAAAAACTTATCTTACACCTCCCATGTCCAAAAGGAAAAAAAAAGGAAAAGAGAAAAAAATAAAAAATAAGAAAAGTCACTATTTGTAAAAAATCAATTAGTCGCGTTTTTACCGCCCTCCTAAAACACAGAAATGCGGCCACTCAGGGCTGTACATGAGCAACGACCAAAACAAAACAGCACGTTGCATTCAGTGGGAAGTACTGCTGCCAAAAGTGCCTCATTGAAGTGAATTGGGGCGCACTGCAACCTGCCCTTCAGCTGTGTACAATGTACGCGATTGCAGCGTTGTGGGTTGGCATTTCGAGTGTTAATTCAGGCGGTGAGGAGGTAAGCAAAACTAAATGGCACGTTGCATCAAGCAGGCAGTATTGCCGCCCAAATGTGACCCATTCAAGAGAACGTGGGCGGCCCGGCAACTGTGCTTTAACGGTGTACAATGCATGCGGTTGCCACATGGCATTTCGAGTGACATTATTACAGCAATCAGTGCTAAAAATATGCACGGTCACTGTACTAATGACACTGGCAGGGAAGGGGGTTAACATCAGGGGCAAGCAAAGAGTTAAGTGTGTCCCTAAGGGATGCGTTTTTACTGTGTGGGGGATGGACTCACTGTATAAACAAGATCACTCTGTTCATCCCTGTCAGAACAGTGATCTGCCTTGTTTACATCGGCAGATCACCTTTCTTCGTCTCTGGGGGAGCGATTGCGGGTGGCCAGTGGCCACAGGTACGTCATTTCGCGCAAAAGAGCCGACGGGCCGCAGTATATGCACGGCTGGCGATCGACAACTAATTAAAGTAAAGCTTTTTTTTATTCTCCCAAAAAAAAAATCAATACACATCCACTACTTAATGGTCCTGTAATCCTCACCCAGTCTTTTTCCCTCTCAAATCCAGTTGTTTGGAACTAGCAGTGTGCGTTAGTTGTGGTCAATGGTCATGGACACTGCTCGATGCACTCTACAAATCCCATAGCCTACAGTCCATTGTGGGAGCGAACAATAGTTGTGTTAAAATAGAGGTAGAGACACACTATATTGTCAAAAGTATTGGGACACCTGCCTTTTATTCACACACACATATTATATATATATATATATATATATATATATATATATATATATATATATATACACACACAGTACAGACCAAAAGTTTGGACACACCTTCTCATTCAAAGCGTTTTCTTTATTTTCATGACTATGAAAATTGTAGAGTCACACTGGAGGCATCAAAACTATGAATTAACACATGTGGAATTATATCCATAACCAAAAAGTGTGAAACAACTGAAAATATGTCATATTCTAGGTTCTTCAACGTAGCCACCTTTTGCAGCAGACACATCTCTAGAAGAACTGATAAGAGGAGACTCCGGTGTGAATCCGGCCTTCATGGTAGAATATCTGCTAGGAAACCACTGCTAAAGAAAGGCAACAAGCAGAAGAGACTTGTTTGGGCTAAAGAACACAAGGGATGGACATTAGACCAGTGGAAATCTGTGCTTTGGTCTGATGAGTCCAAATTTGAGATCTTTGGTTCCAACCACCGTGTCTTTGTGCGACGCAGAAAAGGTGAACGGATGGACTCTACATGCCTGGTTCCCACTGTGAAGCATGGCGGAGGAGGTG
Source organism: Rana kukunoris (assembly GCA_029574335.1). Classification (NCBI taxonomy): domain Eukaryota; kingdom Metazoa; phylum Chordata; class Amphibia; order Anura; family Ranidae; genus Rana; species Rana kukunoris. The sequence goes on from CM056053.1 coordinate 8,040,643, forward strand.
TGATGGTGTGGGGGTGCTTTGCTGGTGGCTACCACAGCATCTTGCAGCGGCATGCTATTCCATCCGGTTTGCGTTTAGTTGGACCATCATTTATTTTTCAACAGGACAATGACCCCAAACACACCTCCAGGCGGGGGAAGGGCTATTTGACCAAGAAGGAGAGTGATGGGGGGGCTGCGCCAGATGACCTGGCCTCCACAGTCACCGGACCTGAACCCAATCGAGATGGTTTGGGGGTGAGCTGGACCGCAGAGTGAAGGCAAAAGGGCCAACAAGTGCCAAGCATCTCTGGGAACTCCTTCAAGACTGTTGGAAGACCATTTCAGGTGACAAGAGAATGCCAAGAGTGTGCAAAGCAGTAATCAAAGCAAAAGGACCTAGAATATGACATATTTTCCGTTTTTTTTTTCACTTGTTTGATATGTATATAATTCCACATGTGTTACTTCATAGTTTTGATGCCTTCAGTGTGACTCTACATTTTTCATAGTCATGAAAACTCTTTGAATGGGAAGGTGTGTCCAATCTTTTGGTCTGTACTGTGTGTGTATATAACAAAAAATTTAATGGCATCCCAGTCTTAGTCCGTAGGGTTCAATATTGAGTTGGACCCGCCCTTTGCAGCTATAACAGCTTCAACTCTTCTAAAGCCCTGTACACACGGTCGGACTTTTGCCCAACCAACATCAAAATCCGACACTTTTCTCATTTGTCCGACCGTGTGTACGTTCCATCGGACCAACTTTTTTGGCTTTCATCGGACAAAAAGTTGGGTCTGCAAACGGACCAACTTTCAGGCAAAAAAAGTCCGATGGTGCAAAGTGCGATCGTGTGTACAGCAAACCATCGGACTTTTGGACAAATTACAAATGCGCATGCTCAGAACCAATGTTAAAATCAACCAACAATAGCAGAAGTTAACCAAAGGGTGGCAGTAAAGAGCAGAACAACCACGTGATGATGGGAAAGTTTTAGAAAAGTTTGCAGAAAAGTCTGAGCGTGTGTATGCTATGGGTGTGATCGGACAAATCAATTAGGACAAAAATCCAAGGGAAATTTTGTTGGATGTCCTACCGTGTGTATGGGCCTTTAGAAGGCTGTCCACAAGGTTCAGGAGTGTGTCTATGGGAATGTTTGACCATTCTTCCAGAAGCGCATTTGTGGAGGTCAGGCACTAGTTTACCCCAAATGTGTTCTTTTGGGTTGAGGTCAGGACTCTGTGCATGTCAGTCAAGTTCCTCCATCCCAAAACTTGCTCATCCATGTCTTTATGGACCTTGCTTTGTGCACTGGTCCAAATCATTTAGTGGAGGGGGGATTATGGTTTGGGGTTGTTTTTCAGTGGTTGGGCTTGGCCCCTTAGTTCCAGTGAAGGGAACTCTTAAGGCGTCAGCATACCAAGACATTTGGACAATTTCATGCTCCCAACTTTGTGGGAACAGTTTGGGGAAGGCTTCTTCCTGTTCCAACATGACTGCGCACCAGTGCACAAAGCAAGGTCCATAAAGACATAAATGAGTGAGTTTGGGGTGTAGGAATTCGACTGGCCTGCACAGAGTCCTGACCTCAACCCAACACCTTTGGGATGAATTAGAGCGCAGACTGTGAGCCAGGCCTTCTATTCCCACATCATTACCTGACCTCACAAATGCGCTTCTGGAAGAATGGTCAAACATTCCCATAGACACTCCTAAACCTTGTGGGCGGCCTTCCCAGAGGAGTTGAAGCTGTTATAGCTGCAAAGGGTGGGCCAACTCAATATTGAACCCTCCGGACTAAGACTGGGATGCCATTAAAGTTCATGTGTGTGTAAAGGCTGGTGTCATAATACGTGTGTGTGTGTGCGTGCGCGTGTGTGCGTGCGTGTAGAGCCAAATTCTCGTAGCGGTTACGTCGGCGTATCTCGAGATACGCCGGCGCATATTTGAAGTTATGCGTCGTATCTATTTTCTGTATTCAGAAAACAAGATACGTCAGAATTTTGCTTAGATACGTGCGCACTGGGATACGTCCACGGGCGGCGCATGCGCCGTTCGGAAAAAGCGTCAATTACGTGGGGTCACGATTTATTTACATGGATCGCGCCCCCTACCTGCCTATTTTGATTTAGGCGCGGTTACGCCGGCCCATTTACGCTACGCCGTCGTAACTTTGGGCGCATTCTTTGTGAATACGGCACCTGCCTCTCAAAGTTGCGGCGGGGTAGCACAAATCAGATACGCTACGCAGTGGCGGCCCGCCCATATGGGCGCACGGGCGCCGCCCCCCCTCCCGCAGTCACAAAAAAAAAAAAGAATTAAAAAAAAAAAAAAAACGGGCCCTTTAAGAACTTTTATTCGGCTAAAATGTCATTTTGACATTTTAGCCGAAGTTCTGGCGGCCGTCTATAGAGGGCGCTGCAGCGCCACCCCCTCTCGCAAGTAACACACGTTCAATGCTATGCATTGGACGTGTGTTACTGTTGCCAGCTGCCTGGTCTATTCGTATAACCGGACATGGGACGCCGGTTACCCGAATAGCGACAGCTGGTTGGCTGAGGGGAACTGCCTATCAAAGCCAGTGGCTCTGATAGTCTTTTCCAGTCCCGCCCTCCGGCTCTCGGAAGTCTATGCTCGGAGCGCAGACAATCTGCGGTCCTTGCATTAGACTGACAGCCGTTTCAGCCAATCAGGTTCCCGGATTCTGGTTTTCAGGAACCTGATTGGCTGAAGCTTCTCCAGGGCGGCAGAAGACATCGAGGGAGGACATGGAAGCGTCAGGTAAGTGATTTTTTTACAGGGAAAGGGGCAGCATGGGGCACAGTGGCAGCATGGGGCACAGTGGCAGCATGGGGCACAGTAGAAGCATGGGGCACAGTGGCATCATGGGGCACAGAGGCAACAATGAGCACAGGCCGGGCACAGTGGTGACAATTGATGGCACAGTGACTGAATATGATGGCATGGCAGAGAGGTGACAATTGATGGCACAGTGACTGCATTTGATGGCATGGCAGAGAGGTGACAATTGATGGCACAGTGACTGCGTTTGATGGCATGGCACAGTGGTGACAATTGATGGCACAGTGGTGGCGTTTGATGGCATGGCACAGTGGTGACAATTGATTGCACAGTGACTGCATTTGATGGCATGGCACAGTGGTGACAATTGATGGGCACAGTAGCTGCTTTTGATGGCATGGCACATTGGTGACAATTGATGGCACAGTGGTGGCGTTTGATGGCATGGCACAATTAGTGACACAAGTGGTGACAATTGATGGCACAGTGACTGCAAATGATGGCATAGCACATTGGTGACAATTGATGGCACAGTGACTGCATATGATGGCATGGCACATTGGTGACAATTGATGGGCACAGTAGCTGCATTTGATGGCATGGCACAGTGGTGACAATTGATGGCACAGTGGCTGCATTTGGTGGCAGGGCACAGTGGCTACATTTGGTGGCATGGCACAGTGGCTGCATGTGATGGGCACAGTGAGGCTGCAATATTTTTTTTTTCGTTTGCGCCCCCCCAAAAATTTTGAGCACCAGCCGCCACTGACGCTACGCCTGCACAAAGATAGGTGTCCCTACGGGAATCTGGCCCATACACACTATATACACAGTAGATTTATCTTTATTAAAAAAAAAAAAATGTTTAGCCTATAACATTGCGATTGGCCTCTTGGTGCTACAAGATGAGTAAAATAATACAACAGTGCAAAATAAGGGGATCAGACGTTGATGTATTTTATGTTTCTACGCACAGCGGTCATATTTCAGGAACACAAGCAGACTTTGCATTTTTGTATATCTGCGCGAAATTCCTCATCCTGGAACTAAACAAAACAAAACCAGTCGCTCGGGGTGCTAAACCTTCCCCAAGTGCCAACACATCACACCTTACTGAACAAATGTATCTGGAGAAGTGGCATATGGGCCGTGCTGACTGGTTGGCGGGACGCTCAGTGACCAGTTGTCAGATGAAGAACTCCTGGAATCCTCAGAAATGCTTTCAGGGCTCATGACGGTGGGCTGGGCTCTCCCTGCATTTGAAATACATATTAACCACTTCAATACCGGGCACTTACGCACCTTCCCGCCCAGACCAATTTTCAACGCTGTCGCATTTTGAATGACAATTGCGCGGTCGTGCTACACTGTACCCAAACTAAATTTTTATAATTTTCTTCCCACAGATAGAGCTTTCTTTTGGTAGTATTTGATCACCTCTGCGATTTTTTTTTTTTCTGCTAAAAAAAATTAAAAAGACCGAAAATTTTGAAAAACAAAATGTTTTTTTTTTTTTTGTTTCCCTTGCAAAACTTTGTAAATAAGTACGTTTTCTCCTTCACTGATGGGGCTGCACTGATAAGGTGGCACCAATGAGGTGGCATTGATGGGCACTAGAACAGTATGCAGCACTGATGGGGCACAGATAAGCAGCATGCATGGGCACAGATAGGCGGCACGGCTGTACGGTAATTGTACTGATGGATGCCAATCAGTGCCAAACAATGTTTGCCAATCAGCGATGCCCATTGTGGGCACTGATTGGCATCCATTGTGGCCACTGATTGGCATCCATTGTGGCCACTGATTGGCATCCATTGTGGCCACTGATTGGCATCCCTCGTGGTGGGCATCCCTGGTGGTCTAGTGTGGGCATCCTGGGGGGGGGGGGGCTGCGCTGATAATCGATCAGCATAAACCCCCCCTGTCAGAGGAGCAGCCGATTGGCTCTCCTCTACTCGCGTCTGACAGTGAGGAAAGGCCAATTACCGGCTTTTCCTGTTTACACTGCGATCAGCCGTGATCGGACACGGCTGATCACGTGGTAAAGAGTCTGAGACTCTTTACCTAGATCGGTGTTGCGGGGTGTCAGACTGACACCCCGCAACAACGATCGTCACGCAGCGGCTCAATATCCTGAAGACGTCATATGACGTCCAGTCAGGATATTGAAACCACTTTACCGCCGTCCTTCTGTAATAGGGCGGGCGGCAAGTGGTAAAGTGAATAAGGCCACTGTTGCAGCACAATGGGGCAGGCTTTAAAGGGTTAAAACATGTGGTGAGGGGCTGCAATGGTGCGCATACGTTTTTTGCGTGTGACGTTTAGCCCACTGAAATGAATGTGTCTGCCCTTTGTATGAAAATCACACCAAAGTAGAGCAAGCACCTTTGTTTAGCACTCCAATGTAGGTGCGATGGTGTGCATACATGTTTTGCACGTCGCGTTTAGGACAGCCCATTTCAATGGCTGCCCTGTACACAAAAATAAATCTCACAAAACAAGTGTCATGTAATTAAAATCGGCCCACACCAAAATGCACAGTACTTCGTTACTTGGCTCATACGAAAATGCATGCATCGGCAAGATGAGTTGGGGCTCCGTTAAGAGTTAAAGGGGTTGTAAAGGAAAAAAATAATTTTCCCTGAATAGCTTCCTTTACCTTAGTGCAGTCCTCCTTCACTTACCTCCATCCTTCCATTTTAATTTTAAATGTCCTTATTTCTTCTGAGAAATCCTCACTTCCTGTTCTTCTGTCTGTAACTCCACACAGTAATGTGAGGCTTTCTCCCTGGTGTGGAGAAAGCCTCTTGAGGGGGCGAGCAGGAGTGTCAGGACACTCTCTACTTTGCAGATAGAGAAAGGAGCTGTGTGTTAGTGGGGGTTAGCGCATATGCGTTCGCTTGAAAATTATTATTTTTTATATATTTTTTTTCCAGAAAAATTTTGTTTGAAAGACCTGCAAATACAGCGTGAAATAAAATATTGCAATGATCCTCGTTTTATTCTCTAGGGTCTCTGCTTTAAAACAATATATATAAAATAATAATAATAATAACCCTTTCACGCCGAGTGAACGCATATATGCGTCCTCGGCTTTCGGGGGTTATACTGGGATGATGCCTGCAGCTGCAGGCATCATCCCAGTACCGTTGTTTAGAGCCGGCGATCGGCTATCCAAACATAACAACCGATGCGGCTAAAAGCCGTTCGGTTGTTATGCCGGAGGATCGGGAGGGGACAACCCCCCCTCCCGCCGCCGCTCTGACCGGGCCTCCCGTCCCACCGGGAGACCCGATCCTCGATCCGGCGCCTCCATCGTCTTGGCGCGGACTGAAACTAAGCCGTAAACGGCTTTGATTCAGTATCCGCATTGAAAACACGGAAGCGATGTCATGACGTCACTTCCGGGTTTCTCGGCTGTCAATGGCGGGGGATTTTAAAAAGTACACAGTATTCAGAATCGCTGTTTTCGGCGATCTGAATACTTTGAAGTGCAAAGGAGGGATCGGGGGTCTTTTAGACCCCCGATCCCTCCATAAAGAGTACCCGTCACCACCTATTACTGTCACAGGGGATGTTCACATTCATTGTGACAGCAATAAAAGTGATCAAAATGTAAAAAAAAAAAAAAATAATAAAAAAAAAAAAAAAACACAATTTAATATTATAAAAATAAATAAGATTTTTTTTTTAAAGCGCCCCCCCTCCTCGCAAGCTTACGCAACAAAGAAAACGCATACGGAAGTCGCGCCCGCATATGAAAACAGTGTTCAGATCGCACAGGTATCGCCGCGATCGTCAGAGCGAGAGCAATAATTCTACCCCTAGACCTCCTCCGTAACTCTAACCTGGTAACCGGAATTTTTTTTTAAAAGTGTCGCCTATGGAGATTTTTAGGTACCGTAGTTTGTCGCCATTCCACGAGTGCGTGCAATTATAAAGCGTGACATGCTTGGTATCTATTTACTCGGCGTAACATCATCTTTCACATTATGCAAACAATTTGGGCTGACTTTACTTTTTAATTTTTTACAGTTAATTTTTTCCCAAAAAGTTGCGTTTAAAACACCGCCGCACAAATACCGTGTGACATAAAATATTGCAACAATCGCCATTTTATTTTCTAGATTCTCTGCTAAAAATTATATATATATATATATATATATATATATATATATATATATATATATATATATATATATATATATATATATATTAAATAAAATCTTTGAGGGTTCTAAATAATTTTCTAGCCAAAAATACAGATTTTAACTTGTAAACACCAAATTCATAAATAGGCTTAAAGGGATAATAATAATAAGTATAATACATATATATATATATATATACACATATATATATATATATATATATATATATATATATATATATATATATATATTATACTTATTATTATTATCCCTTTAAGCCTATTTATGAATTTGGTGTTTACAAGTTAAAATCTGTATTTTTGGCTAGAAAATTATTTAGAACCCTCAAAGATTTTATTTATATATATATATATATATATATATATATATATATATATATATATATATATATATAAAATGTTTGGGAATTCTAAATAATTTTCTAGCAAAAAAATAAAAATAATAAATGCAGATTTAAACTTGTAAACAAAAAGTTCCAAAAAAAATGCCCGGTCCTTTAGTGGTTAAATCTGTAAACTGTTGCTGTTACAATGTATCTAATAGAGAAATCCTTAAAGGAATAACCCCCCCATTCCCCCCCTGACCCAGGGGACCCCCGGCAGTCCTCAGCCCCCAGTCCCCGGCCTCTACCCCCGCACACATCGCCTGTAAAGCCCATGTAGAGCCCGGTGTACCGGCACCGTCCGCCATCATTCATCCGCAGCTCCTTCCCGACACCAACAGGTGGAGCGGAGAACCAGAAAGAAGCTCAGCGCCGCGAGCAGAGAACACTCAAACACTCTCAGCCAATCAGAGGCGGCTGCTGGGCCAGGGAAGAGAAGGGGAGAGGAGGCGCTCCGCCAATCAGGAGAGGAGGGGGCGTGTCCCGGCGGGCAGTCACTTCTCTGGTAATGTGCGGCTCGCAGTCTGTGGTTGGCAGCGGCTGGAGGGGGAAGCGGAGCGATGCGGTCTGTCTGCAGATAGCAGGCACTGCACCATCGCCAGCAGGTGGGTCCTTATTGATCTCTGATCGGCTGCTGATCACTAATGATTATTTATCAATTGCTTGCTGCTAGGAAAGAGGAGGAGGAGGAGGAGGAGGAGGACAGGGGGGGGGGGGGGGTGCCTGGCCTTTCATATAAAAAAAAAGGGGGGTGATTAATATAATTGGGGGTGCAAATACTTATTCACATAAGTTGCAGTAGTTTTTACACCTAGTATGGAGGATTGCATTGCACTGGGAGCACTGGGAAGATCACCTGCTGGTTTCCAGTGACTGGTGCCCATTGCAGACTGGGTGGGGGTCATGGTGTGTAATCTTTGGCTGCAGCTTTATTGAACTCTATGGGTGGCCTATGGCACAGCCATGCCAGCTATGCCCCCCCCCCCCCCCCCTCTGCATTGTAGCTCTGATATCAATAGGATACAAAATATCAACATGCCAATACATTAACATTGTAACAAATTCAACTCCTTTTTTTTAAAGGATATTTATTATCACAGCTGCCTGAACCCCCCCCCCCCCCTTTTCCATCTGGTGCTGAGTGTGCAGGATCAGCCAACACCCCTTTTTCCTGCAGGCGTTCTGCGTTTCGCTGGCTGACTTTACTCCGTACACGATTCCACTTTCGCCGAGTGGCAGGCGTAATCATCGACATAGACGAACCCCCCCCCCCCCCAAGGGCCTTACTGTCAATCAGAACGCATGTATTGTGGTTACGCCGTGCCCGCGTCTGACACCTATCGCCCGCTTAATTTGTGGTGACATCAGCTATTAGTAAACGCAAACGTGTTAGAAAAAAAAATCGCAGGCGGGTGCGCTTAACTTGTAGAGGCTGGAGGATGGGATACTATTGCAGGAGACGGGCGTGCGGGGCGGCAACTGGCACCTCATTTTTTAATAAGCCCCTTTCTGCGGTTATTTGGACGCTGCTTGGCTTTTTTATTTTATTTTTTTTACTGCTTTAAGTCTGGATTGAATGCTTCTTGAACTGTCTTTTTTTTCTACGCCTTTAGAAACTTTCACCTAGTCGCACCATATTGTGCGGCGCACTTTAGCATTCCAGCAAGTGGTTATTTATTTATATATATATATATATATATATATATATATATATATATATATATATATATAATGTGTATCTATCTTAAGGGCTCATTCACACATATGAGCCTCTGTTTTACTGCCCCCCCCCCCCCCCCCCCCCCCAATAACCACCCCACTTAACCTAATACAGTAGCCAAAAGGGCTCAGTGGCAGCTGTTGCTCAAATGTGTTTATTTTTATTTTGAATAATTATTATTATTATTTTTATTATTTTTTTTTATTTTTTGGGGGGGTAGCAAACAAACCTGGCCTCCTCAGGATCTAATTACCTTCTTCAAAAAAAGAAACGGGGGGGGGGGGGACCCCCATTGAAATCCATGCATTCGGTGCACTGCATGGAGATTAGGGGACGGGTACATTAAGGGGGGGGCTGTGCCCCTTATGAGCGGCCACCACTAGTAGTACTACCCGCCGTGAATGGGGCTGCTCCCCACCGCAACTTTATGCAGTGCAGACCGTTGGGTGGTGACCACCTTCCAGCCACCTGTCAACCGTGCTCTGAAAAGCGATCTACCATGTATTGCTCATCATAGGGGCAGCGAGGGCTGCCGCCGGTGTAAATAAGCCCTAAATGTTTGTTTCTGGCGCTTTTATACCGCGACCTCCTCTGTTCAGTGTGCAGTTCCACGTACGTTTTTTTTCTATGTGTTTAAGGTGCATTTCCAGTGCAATTTCCTCTAACGCATTCGCATTGCGTTTATGTAATTTGTTAGAATGCGTTTACATTCGCTGCAATTTTTTTTTGTTGTTACTTTTTTTGCCTTTGTGCGCATTTGAACGCATTGCACTATGCTGTACTGTGGTTTTTTTTTTTGCTTTTGTTTGTTTTTGTTTTTTTCAGCACTGGGCCAGTGCAATGCAGCGCAACACGCTGGTGTGAACTTCATTCGTAGGCAACCAGTATTTTTTTGGGTTTGCCATTTGTTGAATATGCTCACAAACGCACCCAGCTCATCTGGTGTGAATATACCCGTAGGCATTTTTTTTCTAAAGAACAAGAAAGCACCTTAGTGGTGTAAACTTGGCTCATTGGAATACATTCAATACTCTTGCATGTAGGTTTTTTTTAAAACACATTTGCCTGTGTCTGGTTTAAAAGCAAGGATATATATATATATATATTTTTATTCTAGGAGTAGGCATGGAAGAAATTGGCAGGGAATGGTAACCTTGTAATTGGCTACATCACACCACTAGGTTTGTACTTTTTTGTTTTGCAAAGCCTGGCTGTATGAGGTTTTGTTTTATTTTGGCAACAATGTATAAATCCGAAATCTATAATATTGTCAGAATGATCCTGGGTGAATGAAAGCTGATTACATGAATAGTGATTGAAGATGGTTTTAGTGTTTTTTTTTTTTTTTTTTTTTTTTTTTTTTTTTTTTTTTTACTATTATTATTATTATTTTTGCTTTTTTGTTTTCTAATGGTTTGGAGACTTTTATGGTTCTGATGATCCTTTTTGCAACTTACCATTCTGGTAAAGGACAACTAAAGGCCAAACTTTTTTTTTCCTCCATTTTGAAGGGTAATAACTGTCGGTTTATTTATTTTTTTATCATCTCTGTCCCATTAGGGCAAGGTTTTCCAAGTGTTCGAAACAAAGAGCAAGTTTACAGTGCTTCAAACATTAGGTAGGGGCGGACTGTGGCCATTGGGCATAGAAAAGGTCCTAATGTCAGTGGGATAAAAACAATGCCCCATCATTGGGGTCAGTGGAAGTCATAGTGCCCCATCTTTGGTGTCATTGGGAGCCCCATTGTGTCATTGGGGGGAATTGGGGGGGCCCCATTGTTTGTGTCATTGGGGGGAATTGGGGGGGCCCCATTGTCTGTGTCATTGGGGGCCCCATTGTCTGTGTCATTGGGGGCCCCATTGTCTGTGTCATTGGGGGCCCCATTGTCTGTGTCATTGGGGGGAATTGGGGGCCCTATTGCTTGTCATTGGGGGCCTCATTGTTTGTGTCATTGGGGGGGCCCCATTGTGTCATTGGGGGGGGGCATTGTTTGTATCATTGGGAGGAATTGTGTCCCTTAACTTGTGTCATTAAGGGGGGATTATGCCCCACTGTTGGTATTGGTGAATGAAATAGTGCCCCAAGGGCCGGATAAAACCTAGCAAAGGGCCTTATCTGGCCCCTGTGCCACAGTTTGGAGACCACTGCATTAGGGAGATTTCATTTTACTTTCTGCTATCTTTACACCTATGTGTTTGCGGTGCGTTTGCAGATTTTGCCATTTTTGGAAAGGGGGCAAGGACTTCTAATTTTTTATCTTTTTCTCATTTTGGATAAAGTAATGTAAGATTAACTCCAGTCTTCCCTATTTTTTATTTATTTTTTGCTATTGGGGAGAGTTCCCTTCACTTCCTGTCCCATAGCCAAAAACAGGACGTCGGAGGAAATCCTTGCAAATGAAGGCAATCTTTTGGGGCTCACCCAGGTCACCAGAACTAGTGTCACCATTGGAAGATTTCCCCTCTACTCCTTTTCGGGGGACAACCCAAAATTTGGGATTTTCTTTTACGTTCAATGATAATGCTAAACAGGGCAAGTACCGTGTTTCCCCGAAAATAAGACACCGTCTTATATTTTTTTTCCCTCAAGAAATCACACTATGGCTTATTTTCGGGGGGTGTCTTATTTTTATTACAGAAAATAAAGGTTGCCTACCTGAACCAAACTTGCGCTTCTTAGCATTTCCTCTGTCCACCTGTAGACTGAGATTATCGTATTCTGCACGCCATTTTTGGACCATTCGGATATCCAACTTCTTCTCTTTGCACTCATCTTGTCTGGCTGTACAGAAAGATAGGCCAGCAAAGCTGATGTGGAGCAAAGTGGAGCTGGGGTGATCTCTTTGGGCTCAGTAGCAGCTTTTCCCCCTATCCCCTGGTGTTTGTGTGGGGTGAGAGAGGGGTTTGCTGGTCAGTGCTGGGAGAAGCTTTACACAGCGTTCTTCTCCTCACTTCAGTTCCAGTACAGTACTGTACGCCTATCACGTGTTGTTTCCCGCTCCGCGCCATTACGCATACGTCACTACGTCTTATTATCGGAGATTCGCCACGTCTTATTTTCGGAGATTCGACACTACATCGCTACGTCTTATTTTCGGAGGGGTGTCTTATATTTCGATCTTGTGTCGAAATCCCGCTACGGCTTATTTTCGGAGTACGTCTTATTTTCGGGGAAACACGGTAGTAGAGAGGCTGAATCTCCCTAATGGGGTAACAGACAGCAGTAAAAACCTGACAGGTGACCTATTCCCTTCTCCCCTCTATCTACAACTAGAGACAAAGTTTTGCCTTCAGTTATACTTAAAGCGGAGGTTCACCCTAAATATAATATCTCCCATGCGATCCAGCATACTGGCGTCAGCGCCAGTATGCTGGGTTTTTTTTTTTTAATAGCACACTTACTGTATTATAGTGGAATTCCTTTTCTGTCCCCCGCGGTGGACGGCTGTAGTATAGCGCGTCACATCTTCCTAAAATACCCGATATGGACTCGGGTAATCTCGGCGAAAATGCGGCGCCTGCGCACAGACCTAGGAGCTGACTGCGCAGGCGCCGTATTTCTCCGAGTCCTATTTCGGAGGGCGTGACGCGCCATAGCCGTAGGACTCGGAGAAATACGGCGCCTGCGCAGTCAGCTCCTAGGTCTGTGCGCAGGCGCCGCATTTTCGCCGAGATTACCCGAGTGCATATCGGGTATTTTAGGAAGATGTGACGCGCTATACTGGCGCCGTCCACCACGGGGGACAGAAAAGGAATTCTACAATAATACAGTAAGTGTGCTATTAAAAAAAAAAAAACCCAGCATACTGGCGCTGACGCCAGTATGCTGGATCGCATGGGAGATATTATGTTTAGGGTGAAATACCGCTTTAAGTTGTGAATGATTGAGATCTCCACTCACAAAACATGCTGGTAGGTTAACTTTGGCTTTTGGCCAAATAACCAAAGTATAGGTTAATGTATGCAAGATAAGGATCTTAGATTGTAAGCTCCTTGAGGGCAGAGACTGATGTGAGTGTAGAGTATGTAAAGCTCAGCATAAACTGATGGCCCTACATAAATACTCCTAAAATACTCCATAAATCTCCTACTTGTTTTGGGTTTGTTTTACTTACCGGATCCTCTGCTCATTCCAGACTGTGAGACCGGCCCACATCGCCTCTTCTTCCCTATGCTTTGGCGGTAGTAGGTTCTCTAAGGTCATGAAGCCCAACATGGAGCTCATGTAAAGCTCAGCATAAACTTATGGCCTTCCATAATAAATACAATTAAATATCCTACCCATTATCAGTCTGCAAGAGGTTCAAATGCTTGATTTAGGTCTAGGGGTGTAAGCAAAGTAAATTTACTTACCTGAACTTCCGCTTCTTCTAGGCTGAGAGTACCCATAGCTTCTTCACCTCTATGCTTCGGAGGTTCTCTAAGGTCAGAAAGCCCAATGTAGAGCTCATAGCCTTGCATTGGATGCGAGGGCACAGAGTGGTTCACTGTTGGAGTGTACTGCCAGGGGTAGTAGAGGATAAGGCAAGTTGGACTGCTTTTGTGCCCCCCCCCCCAAACCTAAACAAGCATTTAACCAGGGTTTGACAAAATCTGGGCGCCTGGTCGCAATTGCGACAAGAAATTACTGGCCATTGGGGGCCTGCCGGGGTGGGGGCATACCGAGGCACAGGATCCTGCAATTGAGGCCGCCCCTTTGCGCCTGTGTGAATGCTCAAGCTTCCTTCTGTGACCTGGCACCATCTTGTGGTGGCTGTAGGCATTACAAGTAAAAACAGCAGTTCTAATGTGTTTTTTCACTGCCATCTCCTTCCCTCTAATTAGAACCCCCAAACATTATTTATATTTTTTATTCTAACACCCTAGAGAATATAATGGTGGTCGTTGCAACACTTTCTGTCACACTGTATTTGCACAGCGTTGTTACAAGCTCACTTTTTTGGGGGAGAAAATAATTTTTTTAATTAAAAAAATAAGACAACAGTAAATTTAGCACAATTTTTTTTTTTATATTGTGAAAGATGATGTTACGCTGAGTAAATTGATACCCAACATGTCACGCTTCAAAATTGCATCCGCTCGTGGAATGGCGACAAACTTTTACCCTTTAAAATCTCCATAGGCAACATTTAAAAAATTCTGTTTTAAGTTACAAAGGAGGTCTAGAGCTAGAATTTTTGCTCTCACTCTTAACTATTGCGGCCATACCTCACGTGTGTGCTTTGAATACCGTTTACATATGCGGGCGCTACCCACGTATGTATTTGCTTCTGCGCACGAGCTCGGCGGGACGTGGCGCATTTTCTGGCTCCTAGATTCCAAGCAAATTTGCCAAACCCTGATTTAACCCTTGCAGTTGAGAGGGCAGCCCAACCAAGAAAAGTGTTTAGTAATGGATCTGTGTGATATTCTTTAACGTTCTATATTTACTGATTGCCTTTTCTTTTTTCATTTAGGAAATCCTCTGGACCAGATACAGATTGTGTTTTAACCTTTTTAAAACCCTCTTCAAAATGGGGAATGGACTTTCAGAACAGACGCCTATCCTCTCGGGCATATCACCATTTCAAGCCTTGCACATTGCGATATTGGGTTTGGACTGTGCCGGGAAGACCACTGTATTATACAGGTTACAGTTCAATGAGTTTGTCAATACCGTCCCCACCAAAGGATTTAATGCAGAGAAGATTAAAGTGTCCCTGGGCAACTCTAAAACTGTGACATTTCACTTTTGGGACGTGGGGGGTCAGGAGAAGCTGAGGCCCCTCTGGAAGTCGTACACTAGGTGCACGGATGGGATTGTCTTTGTGGTGGACTCTGTTGATGTAGAGCGGATGGAGGAGGCCAAAACGGAACTGTATAAAATCACTAGGTTTTCCGAAAACCAAGGAGTCCCCGTCCTGATCGTTGCCAACAAGCAGGATCTCCGGAACTCTTTATCTTTGTCGGAAATCGAAAAGTTGTTAGCATTAAATGAACTCAGCTCCTCCACACCATGGCACCTTCAGCCCACGTGCGCCATCATTGGCGATGGACTACGGGAAGGGATAGAGAAGCTCTACGAAATGATCGTTAAAAGGAAAAAGATGCTCAGGCAGCAGAAGAAGAAAAGATGAACCTTTTTTGAGGTCTTTGCTGAATGACAAATGTGAAGGCCGAGCCCCATCAAAACCTCGGAGTTGCCGGGTTTGAGTTGGATGCCTTGGCCGCCTGGTGTTAAGTTCCATTCCATCTTTATTTAAAGCTGCGCAGAGCTTATTCCTTGGGAGTTCTGCGAATCGAGCAACAAGTTGTAGTGTGTCTGAGTTTTGTAACACCGGGAGATCATGGCGTCAACGACTTCGTCGCCGCCTAGTCGTTGAGCGCGGGTGACTAAATGTTCACAGGGTGTTTGGAAGCAGGATGGTGCCTTCTGCGAGATGGAAAACTTGTCGCGGGCATAGATATGCAGTGTGCTTGGGGGGAAAACTGGGCATTTAAGGTTGCTTGCCCCCAATCTTTACCTCCCTTCCGTTTTATCAGACTGAAATTACAAGAGCTGTGACTATATTGGCAACTATGGATGGCTGCCCGTTCAATACAGATCTTCATTTTAAGTCATCTGGAACTATACATGCAGTGCATGATGGATTCTGATCTTTCCCTTTTGTGTGTTTTTGTTTTTTTTGTTTTTTTAATACATAGTGACATCACTGAAAATGCTGTGCATTATCCAGTATTGTATACCTCCATTACATGTGGACTTTTTAAGGTTCTAAAAGATTTAATTTCATGAAATCTGTTTTAAAACTCTATAGTCTGGTACAAGAGCACAACTTTTGGTAGGGGTTGTTTAGTAACAGGAACAATGAGCAGTGTATGATAACCCGTACCGGGACAGGGTCCTCCAGCTCCCTGAGCAAGGATCCAGAACTGCGCCCCCCTCCCCCACTGTTGATACATGCCATAGAATGGGTGTACCACCCTGCATCCATTCTTTGCCCTTTTTCTTCACTGTGCCTGGGGCAGTTGTTCCTGCTGCCTGCCCCTTGTCCCGGCATTGATTATAATCTATGACAAACCAATTGGAAGTAAGGGGGGTGCCGTGAGACTGAAGTGAAAATTCGTTTTTGTGAGTCACTGTGTACTGCCATTCATACCACAGAATTTCCAGTACATGTTTTTTTACATTTTGTCTTGCTCTGGGAGCCAAATTCAATTTGTTTCAGGTAGTAATCAGGTACAGTACAGCTTCACCTTTTTCATGGCCCACATAGTTGAAGACGGGTTGGCCTAACTAATGCCCTGATGGAATAATCTTTCTTAAGCCTCATACACAAGATCCAACCAACTATTCCGTGGCTTTTGGTCCGAAGGGCATTGGGCGTGAACTTGGTATGCATACACACGGCAGGACTTTTTCAGCCAACAAACACGAATGTAGTGACGTATTTGACGTACCACGTGGTTTTTCTGCTCTTTATTGCCACCCTTTGGTCAACTTCTGCTGCTGCAGGTTGATCTTTAGCATTGGTTCTGAGAATGCGTGTTTGTACTTTGGACACCATTCCAAAGGACTTGTGTACACACGATTCGGATTTTGCACCATCGGACTTTTGTTTGCCGCAAAGTTTGTCTGTTTGCACAGCAAACATTTGTCCGCTGAAAACTGAAAAAGTTTGTCCGATGGAGCATACATACGGTCGGATTCCCCATAAATACAAGTCCGTTGGAGGTCTGTTGTCAAAAAGTCCAATCGTGTGTATGGGCCTTAAGCGAGCGGATCTGTGATTGTGATGCATTGATGGCCTTTTCTCTATGGGATGATTATGTCCTTCGAGGACTTTGTTAGAGAACTCAAGTATAAAGCTTAGGGGTTCATAGATGATGCTGCTAATCTACATCTGGTTTTATTATGGGATTTTTTATTTTAGATACTTGAATTGAATAATGAGGATTTCTTAAATATTACTTAAGAGGTTAAGGATAAAAAAACTCAAAATGTATCAAATGGGACGTGGTTCCAACTCTACTGGGTGTTCCACCAAAATTTAGGGTGTGCAGGAAGTAAGCTGTATTGGTAGCATCCACTTGACGTTTTTTTGGCTTGTGGCCCATTGACACCATTGCAGTAATGCGTGGTTAGAAGCGTTGCATGCATTGGGGCGACGCATTACCTTTCATTCTGAATGGTAAACCCGTGCAACTTTACATTGGATGTATGTTGCGCTGCTAAAAAAACGATGTTCGCACCATTTTGTTGTGTTGGTTGCCCACTCATTTTGAATGAGCTACCTTATCACAAATGCATGTGGTCAATGCACCACAATGGTTTGAATGGACCCTTAAGGTTCTTTCTTTTGGGGGAGGGGGCAAAGCATGGCAAGGATTAAAACCTTTTGATGCCCTGTGCAATGCCATTTTGGGAGACCTATAGTCATTTTTATTTTACTGGGCCTGGAAATGCAGAAAATTCTCTCTATTAAGGACAACCGAGTAAGACAGAGAAGTTGAGAGGAGTTGACCCTCCCCCATTCCAAAATTACAAAAAACATATATGAAAAAAATAAAATTGCATACAGATCTACTTCAGGGGTCTCCAAATGTTCTAAGCAAAGGGCCAGTTCACTGTCCTTAAGGCTTAGGGGGGACAGACTAGTCAGTGAGAGTAGAAAATGCCCCAGTATCGGTGCCCCATCATTGTTTTTGATGGGAAGAATAGTGTCCCATTCTTGGTATCAGTAGGAAGAATAGTGTCCTGTAGATTGTGTCAGTTAGGCCGTGTACACACGATCGAACATGTCTGCTGAGACTTGCCCGACGAACAGTTTTCATCAGACAACTCTGAACTTGGTCTGATGTGCGTACACACCATTGGACCAAAAATCCGATCAGACCAGAACGCGGTGACGTAGAACACAGCGACGTGCTGAAAAAACAAAGTTCAATGCTTCCAAGCATGCGCCGACTTGATTCTGAGCATGCACAGGTTTTTGGTCCGATGCCTTTGTGTACTAACCATCGAACATGTCCGACGGACAGGTTTCCATCGGACGGGTTTTAAAGCAAGTTTTAAAACTTTGGTTCTCTGGAAAACGGTCCGATAGGCCGTACACACGATCGAACATGTCTGCTGAAACTGGTCTGCGGACCAGTTTCAGCCGACATGTTCGATCGTGTGTACGCGGCCTAAGGGAAATGGTGCCCCCCGTCATTGGTGTCGCTTGGAGAAATAGTGCCCAAAGGGCCACAGTTTGGAGACCACTGATCTACTTTCTAGTGTATGAGAAGGCAAAACTTTTTTTTTTTTTTTTTTTTTTTTTTTCTTCTTCTTTCTTTTAATTTTGGGTAGAGCAAGCTTGGACTCCTCAATTTGTTCTAAATTTTAGTTTTACGTGAAAAGGAAAATTCTTCTGTTTTGACAAATATTCTGCTGACAAAAGTCTAAAAGTAAAATGCGCACTTCTGACCCAGAGAAGATCATGTCCTTCTTTTTTTTTAGAGCTTTACACAACAGGTGAGGAGCAACACAATGCTCAGGGCCCATTAAGAATAATGGGATTCTTCATCTTGGGCATTGTCGCACTTTGGGAATTGCATGACAAAAAGTTCTTGTGAATGGAGGTCTATGTAAATGTAGGCATTTTACTTGTGCTGTGAAATGACTCTGTGGATTAATCAGGATAGCACAGGGGGGTGTCCTACAAAGCAAGAGGAAAGGAACAGCAGGGGTGTGACTGAAACCAACGGTCAGCAATAGGTTAGCTCACATTCATAAGCTTTCTCTAGAACAAGGGATTCCAAACTACCCAAAGAAAGTTTACCGACGTCCTTCAGGCTTTGACCAGTGGGAGTAGAAAATGTCCCAACGTCGGTGGGTGTAAATATCGCCCCATTAATGAAAACCATGGGATGGATAGTGCCCCATAGTTGGAGTTAGTCGGCGGAATGGTGCCCCCAATGTTGGTATTACAGTGAAACCTCGGGTTGCAAGTAACGTGGATAACGTGCGTTTTGAAATACGAGCACTGTATTTTTTTTTAAAATCCTGACTTGGTTTGCGAGTATTGTCTCACAAAACGAGCAGGATTCAAGCCATGGCGGTGTGCAATACCGCGTTTGGCCTGAGGTGGGGTGGGCGCCGCAGCCATTTGGAAATGCTCAGAAATACTTTGTTCCTGAGCCTTTCTGAATTCAGCCGAGCTGTTCCCAGGCCTTTCCGAGTGTTTCCGAGGCTCTCCAGCACCCCCCACCTCTGGCCACATGCGGTATTGCATGCCATTGAAGTCCATGCGGAACAAATTTTCGTTTCTATTGCCTTTTATGGGGAAACTCGCTTTGATATGCGAGTGATTTGGATTACGAGCATTCTCCTGGAATGGATTATACTCCTAATCCACGGTTCCACTGTAGTAGATAGAATAGTGCCCCAAGGGCCAGAAAAAAAACAGACAGAGGGCCACAGTTTGGAGACCACTGTCTCCAAACCTCAGTCTGAGGGTCTGATATACGGCCCCTTGCTTGCCTTTATCCAGCCCTTGGGTCATCATTCCACACCCCCACTGTTGCTGACATACCATAGTTCCTGCCACTGACACCAACAATGGAGCATAATTCCTCCCATTTACATAAATGATTGCAAACTATTCCTTCCAATGACACCAGTGGTGGGGCACTATTACTCTTCCTAATACCAATCATGGAGCTTTGTTCACTCCAACTGATGGCAGGACATGTTCATATCCAACTGGCCCCCCTAAAGTTTGACAGACCGTTAACTGGACCTTTGTTTAGAAAGCTTGCAGACCCTTGCTCTAGAACAGTGGTCTCCAAACTGTGGCCCTGGGGCCAGATGCGGCCCTTTGCTTGCCTTTATCCGGCCCTTGAGTCATTATTCCTGCCATTGACACCAACAATAGGCCAGTATTCCTTCCACTTGCATCAACAATTGGGCGTAATTTCTTCTAGCAACAACCAAAATTGGGCACATTTCCTCCCATGGACGCCAACTATTTCTCCACCCCAATACCAAAGATCAGGCATTGTTTACTCCCACTAGGCACAGCCCGGCCCCCCTAAAAGTCTGACGGACAGTAAACTGGCCCTTTCTTTAGAATGTTTGGAGATCCCTGCTAGAAGAACAGTCCATCTTTTTTTTGGGGTCACCTCTGTATTAATATATTACTCCCGTCGTTGGACTTGGCAAGACTTGCTGGAGAATTGTATGACGGGGTCTGATTACGAAACTTGTGAAAGTCCCGATGCTGCATTATCTATTTGCCTTTAATACAAGCAAAACTATTTAGGAAAAAACAGGTTGGATTCAAACATCAGACCAAAATTAAACTGTCTACCCCTTTTCCACAAAAAATAAGTACCTTGATACCTGACAGATACCGAGTCCCATGGCCTCTCTGCTGCTTTCCTACTCAATACTTTCATGTGTCAAGATAGCAGTGCGGAAGGTTTAGCAGCCGTCCAAGCGGATCTTGCGTCACAGGGAGTCTTCAGTAGTTGGACGTCAAATATTTTGTACAGCAAGCCTGTGAAGGTTCCCATTTATCCAGGTCATCGTATAAATCTAGTAGTAATTGGTCACATTCAACTGGACTTGTAATTTTTGAAGACGTTCTCTAACTGATCCAAGGAACTTCTTAAAGGGGTTGTAAAGGAAAAAATATTTTTTTCATAATAAACATCCTTTACCTGCAGACATTTCTCTTTTTCACTTCCTCATTGTTCGTTTTTGCTCAGAAGTTGCTCTATTTCTTCTCTGTTCTGTTCACTTCCTGCTTGTCTGATTGTAACTCACCACTGTGAAGGGAGGCTTTACTGTGGTGGTCAGTGACGTGCTCTCCCCCTCCTGGGAACTACATCTGTGCGGCAGGATGCTCTCTACATGCTAGAGACTTTAAGGAGGTGTGAATTACTGGGCGTGCCGCAATGCATACTGGGAAATGTAGTTCTTACATGAATGAGCGCCGCAAACTAAGAAGGGAATGAGAGAACAGAAACTAGAATGCCGGAGGTGATATAGATGAAGGAATTTAATAAGTATTTACTTGTTTTTTAACAGAATCATTACACTATTCTGTCTGTCTACCTTGCAGACATTTAATTTTAGGCAATTTTTTTTTTTCCTTTACAACTCCTTTAAAGGGTCACTAAAGGGAAAAAAAAATGGCCTGAAATGACTGTTTACAGGGTATAGAGACAAAATAGTTAACCGATTCCTTTTAAAAATGATTAAAAATAGATAAAAAATCAATCATATAATGTACCTGCAGTTCTAGTTTCGTTTTTGCTGTTATTTCCTGTCTCTCTGATGTACAGAGCCAGAGAGCCAATAGAGGGCAGTGATGGTTTGTCTAAAACCCCTCAGCCCAATCTAGTTTCAGTTTACACACAGTAATCACACCTCCTTGATTAGTCACCACAGTGAGAAAGCCCCCAGGACTGTGGTTATAAGGAAAGGGACAACCAGGAAGTGTCCAGAACAGAGCAGGATTACAGCAACGCAAAAACGAACAATGAGGACATGAAAACAGCAGGTGAAGGAAGCTATTTAGCTAAAAAAAAAAAAAATCCTTTAGTGACCCTTTAAGCTCTGAACTGAGGAAGTGGCTTTGTATAAGGTGTGAAATGTCTTCAGCTGAATGAGACCAACTGCTAATTAATATTTTTTTTACAGACAGAAGATACAGGTTGTTGATTGGGTACCAATATCTCCAAAAATGATTCTTGATCTAGACTGCAGATCTGTCGTTCTTAGTTGGCAATGGACCTTTGGAAGTTTCCCTTTTTAAAGGATATAATGCACTGCTTCCAAATTTTTGTATTTTCTACTGAGCAAAGTATTTTTTTCTAGAATCGGAAGTCGAAAAGTCTATTGTCCTCACCTGCTGGTTTTCTTTTTATTTTACCCCACATTTTTTTTTGTAGCGCGTGGAACCTGTTACCTCTGGCAGGAGTTTTGCCGTTTACACATTTGGCGAGCCAGTCAGACGTTTTATTTGTTTGTCATCTGGTAGCATTGAACTGTCCGACCTGCCTTTTTTTTTTTTTTATATGCTTTAAAGAGTAAACACATCACATCAGACTGTTTGCATGTTACATATTTGCATTCCAGCTGCCACTCTTCTAAGGTAGAACTTGCACTTTAATGTTTTTTTGAGGATTTTTTTTTTATTATTATAACTCTTGGCAGCTGAAAGAAATGGGACACTGGACAATAGGAGGGGAATGGATTGGCTTCTGGCAGAGCTTCTGTTTGTGTCTTTTGTATGTTACCTGTCTTAGTGACTCAAGTCACTGTTCCAGTTAAGTTCATATTTATAAAACTTTGAACACTTTTTTCTTCGGCTTCAATAAACAAGTCTAAAGATGGTAATGGAGTCTTCTGTTTATTATTGAAAGGAAATGAGTGCTCTCCCTTTTTTAAAGAGTTTATAGGCTTGTAATAAACCTTAGCTTTGTTAACCACTTGCTGCCTGCCAACAGTGCAATTACTGGGGGGCGCTGCAGCCAGGTTCGCCCAGCACCCCCTGGGGCATGCAGCGGCTGGGGTATCGTGTGATCAATATGACCAATCATAGTGATCACTTGCTATTAAAGCGGAGTTGCACCCTAAAAATGAACTTTCTATTAACAGCTTGCCTTTAATGTCAAAAAAAATATTAAACATTTTTTTTTTTTTTACTCCTATCTGGCTGTTACTAGGCATATTTTGTAATCTGCCTAGTTACTGGTCCTAGGTGGTTCAACTTCCTATCCTCTGATCCTATTGCCTCCTGGGAAATGAGCGTCATTTCCCAGGAGGCAATAGGATCAGAGGATAGGAAGTTGAACCACCTAGGACCAGTAACCAGTAAAGTCTCTGGGCATTACTGTGCCTAAAAATCGACCAGCATGCACCTCAGGCTGAAAAAAGGAACTGGGCTTCCCATGCCCACACATATCAGGACCGATCCTAGGGTCACAGGCACCTGGGTGCAGAAATATTTCTGGCGCCCCCACATGGGCGTTTCTATGGCAATGACTCAACCACAGAGATGTTCCCCCACAAAGTCTTCATTACCCTGGGATCCTTACATGATCTCTTAACAATAAACAGAATACAGGAAGAGAAGCAGAGTACTTTATTGGGACCTGGAGGGGGGGGGCCTCTATGATAGACACAGAGAGGGCTTCTGTTAGCGAGTCTGTTAGAAAGAGCCCCCAGACATACTGCAGACGCAGTACAGGAGATGAGCAGAGACTGCAGACGCAGTACAGGAGATGAGCAGAGAGACTGCAGACGCAGTACAGGAGATGAGCAGAGACTGCAGACGCAGTACAGGAGATGAGCAGAGAGACTGCAGACGCAGTACAGGAGATGAGCAGAGAGACTGCAGACGCAGTACAGGAGATGAGCAGAGACTGCAGACGCAGTACAGGAGATGAGCAGAGACTGCAGACGCAGTACAGGAGATGAGCAGAGACTGCAGACGGAGTACAGGAGATGAGCAGAGACTGCAGACGCAGTACAGGAGATGAGCAGAGACTGCAGACGCAGTACAGGAGATGAGCAGAGACTGCAGACGCAGTACAGGAGATGAGCAGAGACTGCAGACGCAGTACAGGAGATGGTCACACACACCTATGCTCATAACACTAGTTCTGGACGGACACAAAGGAGGCAAGTGTTTGCTATGATTTCTGGAATGATTGGGGAGCTATTAACCACTTGAGGCCCGCGCTACCGTCGGATGACGGCAACAGCGCGGACCTCAATATCCAACATGCCGTCATTTGACGGCATGTCTTTCTGGCGTTCCCAGCGCGCGCTGTACAGCGCGCTGCGGGGAAGCCCTGTGTTGTCCGTGTCCCTTGGACACGGCCAATCACAGATCGAGGCAAACGGCCAATCAGAGCGGCCGTTTGCAATGCGATCTGTGGGCGAATGAGAGATGATCTCTCATAGATCATCTCTCATTGCCGGCTGACACAGAGACAATGTCCTGTCTCTGGAAGGGAGGAGCCCGATCTGTGTTCCTTCCTACATAGGGACACAGATCGGTCACCCCCCCAGTCACCCCCCCCTCCCCCTACAGTTAGAACACACCTAGCATACACATTTAACCCCTTCCTCACCCCCTAGTGTTAACCCCTTCAATGCCAGTCACATTTATACTGTAATTAGTGCATATTTATAGCACTGATCGCAGTATAAATGTGAATGGCGCCAAAAATGTGTCAAAAGTGTCCGATGTGTCCGCCATAACGTCGCAGTAACAATAAAAATCGCAGATCGCCGCCATTTCTAGTAAAAAAAAAATAATAAAAAATAATAATTCTCTCCCCTATTTTGTAAGCGCTATAACTTTTGCGCAAACCAGTCGCTTATTGCGATTTTTTTTTTTTTTTTTTTACCAAAAATATGTAGAAGAATACGTATCGCCCTAAACTGAGAAAAAAAAATGTGTTTTTTTTTTTTAATTGGGATATTTATTATAGCAACAAGTAAAAAATATTGTATTTTTCTTCAAAATTGTCGCACTTTTTTGTTTATAGCGCAAAAAATAAAAATCGCACAGGCGATCAAATACCACCAAAAGAAAGCTCTACTTGTGGGGAAAAAAGGACGTAAATTTTGTTTGGGAGCCACGTCGCACGACCGCGCAATTGTCAGTTAAAGCGACGCAGTGCCGGAAGCTGAAATTTCACCTGGGCAGGAGGGGGGTGTAAGTGCCCAGTAAGCAAGTGGTTAATATGTTTTAGGGACTATTTAATGTGATTAATTTTAGCTTGCAAAAATTATGCCCAGAACTCTTCTTGAAGGCTGGGTTCACACTATCTTAGCATGCTGCTCCCAGCAGAGGGTCTGGTGTGTCCCCGTTCGCTGTTTCTGGTTCGATTTCAGCCCACATTTTTGGTTGAATTTCGACCTAAATTGAACCAAAAGACACACAGGACTTCTGCCCAGGAGGGCCAACCGGCCGCAGTACAACTGTGGCGGCTGGTCCTTAAGTGGTTAAAAAAAAAATACAAAACTAAAATTGTGGCAAACACGCACCACATGCTTTTCTGCAGCTTCCCCATTGATGTCTATTGAACCAAAAAAAAAAAAAGCACTGTTTTGCATTTAAAAAAAGTCCCTGACCCTTTCAAAAGACAGTGGCTGAAAAAAAAAGCATAGATGTGAATGTGTCCCGTAGGAAACCATGTTAAATGGACTGTAGTGCGTTTCTGCAAAAAGCACCAAAAAAAAAAAAAAAATACTGCATAGGTGTGAATCAAGCCTAAATTAAAGCCTAATTAAAAAAAAAAAATGCTTAAAAAGAAAAAATCCTACCCTGACCTTTGACCCTGACACTTGCCTGGATCAAACCTGCAAAGATCCTATGGGGGTTGCTTTACTAAAACTGGAGAGTACATAATCTGGTGCAGCTCTGTATAGCAACCAATCAGCTTCTAGATTTTGTTGTCAAAGCTTAATTGAACAAGCTGAAGTTTAAAGGTCCTCCAGTTTAAAGGATAAGTTTACTTTTTGGAAAAAATAAATGCATTTTTTTTGCAGGTAAAAAAATGTGCATTTATTTATTACTTTTTTTGGAGCCTGTAAAGCATTGCACCAGCGATCTGTAGATTATTGGTGCCATCAGGGCTGGTGCATGGATTTTTGACACCCTAGGGAAAACCTAATTTTGCCGCCCCCCTGGCTCCACCCCTGACTTCACCCCTGACTTCACCCCCTTTGCCCTGCCCACCTTTTTAATGAAACATCCATCAAATGCAGCCTCCCCCGCACCCATCAATGCAGCCTCACCAGCGCACACCAATGCAGCTTTACCAGCTGCAGCACAGTGGTGCAGTGAGTAGCACTTTCACCTAGCAGCAAAGGGGTGGCTGGTTCGAATCCCTACCACGACACCATCTGTCTGGAGTTTGCATGTTCTCCCTGTGTCTGCGTGGGTTTACTCCGGTTTCCTCTCACACTTCAAAGACATGCTGGTAGGTAAATTGGATCTCGTCCAAATTGGCCCAGTATATGTGTATAACTGTGTGTCCCTAGCGTGTCAAGATCCTACAGGGTAAAAATGACCGCACCAGCCAAGCACACACTGGCTCGCATGCGTTGCAATATACAAGTCATTCATTCATTCATTCATCAGCGCCTACCAGCGCCCATCAATGCAGCCTCACCAGCGCCAACCAATGCAGCCTCAGTGCCCATCAAATGCAGCCTCCCCAGCGCCCATCAAATGCAGCCTCCCCAGTGCCCATGAATGCAGCCTCCCCAGTGCCCATGAATGCAGCCTCCCCAGTGCCCATGAATGCAGCCTCCCCAGCGCCCATGAATGCAGCCTCCCCAGCGCCCATGAATGCAGCCTCCCCAGCGCCCATCAATGCAGCCTCACCAGCGCCCATCAATGCAGCCTCACCAGCTCCCATCAATGAATGTTTGCTTGCTTCCATTTTTTCGGGACACAGACACAGTCCTCCGCTGCCGCTGTACCTCTGACACTATGTGCAAATGGAGCAGTGACTGCCTGCTGATGCTGAGACTTAGTTGCTTGGTGCAGAGAGAAGAGAGTAGGAACACCAGTGGTGAGGCTCCGTAGACAGCAGTATGCCCCAGGTGGCTGCCTAGTTTGCCTAGTGGTAGCACCGGCTCTGGGTGCCATACAGGCCTTCTGCAGATCTTCCAGTGTAACTGGAAATCAGGAGTCCTGGGTCCCCGATCATTAGTTACGAGACTCCCGGTGAGAGCCGCATCTCTGTGCTGTGCGTTGTGCGGCCCAAATGAACTTTTTAAAGTGAAGGAAAAATGGAGTAATGTTTTAAATAAAGCTTGGCAAGTAGAGCAAATTTACCAATATAATATCACATTTTATTACCTTTCTCTTACTGTCTCTGGAGGGCTGTATGGAAATCCTCCAAGGTCTGACAAGTTCACATTTCATATTGGAGAAAAGCAATTTGTGACCTCATTACTCCGTGTGCGTGTGTGGTAAGAAAAAAAAAGAAGAAGCATTCCCTCAGTGGTTAAAGTTCCCCTATCATTAGAAGAGCGCAGGGGTTGCCATTGCTGACTTACTTGTGTAGCCGGTTGCCTGGCTCCAGTACTTTTCTCATAGATCTGAAACAACGCTGTCACTTTGAGTGACAGGAGAGTGTCGGCGTTCCTTATCTCTGTACTTGTTCTGGGTCAGTGACTTGGAAAGCATTGAAACCAAACCCTCTGTGAAAGCCAGCGACCGTCTATATTCTCCTATGGCAGGTGTACCTTATAATGTGCACATAGGTCTATAGCATTAGGCAGGCCAGCCATCAGGAATTATGGAATACAAAAAAACAAATCAGGAATTATGGGGCCACTTACACAGCTTCAGGCATGGGCCTCCTGCAGCAGAGAACCGGGGAGGGGGTGCTGCCGCGAATTGAGAAGCAGGGGGTGCTGCCGTCGCAAATTGAGGTCAAGGGGTTGCCCTGGGGACTTCTGGGCCCCTTACAAATAAAAAAATAATATATATATATATAAAAAAGGGGGGGTAGCCATCCGGGGCCCTGGGGACCTCTGGGCCCTCTAATAAAAAGAAGATAAAATAAATAAAAAAATATATATATAAAAAACAAAATGTAAAAAAAATGTATATATGGGTGGGTTGCCATCCGGGGCCCTTACAGGTGTACTGCCTGTAATCCCCTGATGGCGGCCCTGGCATTAGGGTGTTCACCCCAAAGCTCAAACACACACTACTGATCAATCACTATGTTCATTCAGAAAGGGAAGGGGATGGTCAATTTCATATTGACCGGCCCCTTCCTCCACTCATTCTAAAACATCCTGCTGGCGGGAGAGGGGGGAAGCTGGTAGCACTGCAGGGGGAAGGAGGGAGCCAGGGAGTAGGGGCAATCTGTGCTGTAAAGGGTGATTAGGGTGTGCCTGGAAACACCTGGCACACCCTGTGTGCACGCCTATGAATGTGCATGCTTCCGATGCTACCTGGTGGTCTGCAAGGGACTGACACAGGGCTTTTCTTCCCCCTCATAAAATAGGTGCAGGAACTCCAATCGTTTAAAACCCCCCTTTCCCCACCTACACACTCACTCTCCAAAACGCATCAAATAGGGGGGTGCGGTCTAATTTCACTAATAGTGGGAGGGTCTTAAATGAACATTAAATAGCAGGAGTGCGTAGTTCAGTACAGAGTCAGTGCAGAGTTCAGGGGGGTTTACACACTAAGGGCCAGATTCTCAAAAGAGATACGACGGTGTATCGCAGGAAACACTGTCGTATCTCTGTTTTTTTTACTGGGTATCTATGCGCCTGATTCATAGAATCACTTACGCATAGATACAGTGAAGTCGTAGATGTAATGACTTCGCTGGCCGCTAGGTGGCCTTTACGATGATTTCTCATTTGCCTATGCAAATGAGCCTAATACGCCGATTCCCGAACGTTTTAACGCCGCCCCGTCGTCGTTTACGTTGTTTCCGTAAGCGTAAGGTTACCCCTGCTATATGAGGGGGTAACCTTACGAAGTTCCGTTGTATGCCACGTTAAGTATGGCGTCGGGACAGCGTCGTCTTTTTCCGTCGTTTACGTTGTTTTACTAAGTCGTTTGCGAATAAGGATTTACGTAAACGACGCTCACGTCGGTTTCGTTCACGTTTTCCGACGTGAGCTGGAGCATGCGCACTGGGCTATTTTGGCGGCCGGCGCATGCGCAGTTCGATCGACGCGGGGGCGCGCTTAATTTAAATACAAGCCGTCCCCTTTGAATTACGCGGGGATACGCCGGGCCATTTACACTACGCAGCCGCAACTTACGGAGCAAGTGCTTTGGTAATACGGCAAGTTGCGGCGGCGTAGTGCAAATGGCTTACGCTACGCCGTCGGCCAATCTATGTGAATCTGGCCCTATGTGCAGAGTTCAGAGATGCGATACGGCACTGGCGTTACTTTAACTGACAATTGCGCGGTCGTGTGGCTCTGTACCCAAATACAATTTTTGTCCTTTTTTTCCCACAAATTGAGATTTCTTTTGTTGGTATTTGATCACCTCTGCGGTTTTTATGTTTTGTGCTATAAACAAAAAAAGAGCAACAATTTTGAAAAAAAAAAAATATAAATTTTTTACTTTCTGTTAAAAGCACTTGTTCCTTCCCCGACTTAGTTGGGGTAGGCAGTACACTTTGGTGGGGGTGGGTCAGCCATGACCCATGTCCATTGACCTCTGGGGATCCACCTGCTGACCTTTGGAGGAGGTCAATATTCCTATGCAGTGGTGGCTGGTGCTCAAAATTTTTTGGGGGTGGGCGCAAATAAACAAAAAATAAATAAATAAAAAACATCAAAGGCAGCCACTGTGATGATCATCAAACTCAGCCACTGTAATCATAAATTGCCACCACTGTGCCCATTAAATGCTGCCACTGTGCCATAAAGCGCAGCCACTGTGCCATAAAGCGCAGCCACTGTGCCCATCGAGTGCAGCCACTGTGCTATCAAGCGCAGTCACTGTGCCCATCAAATGCAGCCACTGTGCCATCAAACGCAGCTACTGTACCCATAAATTGCCACCACTGTGCCCATTAAACGCAGCCACTGTGCCATCAAGCACAGCCACTGTGCCCATCAAGCACAGCCACTGTGCCCATCAAACGCAGCCACTGTGCCCATCAAACGCAGCCACTGTGCTATCAAGCGCAGTCACTGTGCCCATCAAGCGCAGCCACTGTGCCCATCAAACGCAGCCACCGTACCCATAAATTGCCACCACTGTGCTGTCAAACGCAGCTACTGTAACCATCAATTGCTGCCAGTGTGCCCCATCAATTACCGCCAGTGTGCCCCATCAATTACCGCCAGTGTGCCCCATCAATTACCGCCAGTGTGCCCCATCAATTACCGCCAGTTTTCCCCATCAATTGCCGCCAGTGTACCCCATCAAATGCTGCCAGTGTGCCCCCCTGCCCGGCACTTACCTGTGTCGTGTCACGGTGCTGTCCTCCACGCGTCCTCCGAGTCTTCGATGTTTTTTGCCATCCTCTTCTGCTATGATTGGACACCTGATAGGCGTCCAATCACAGCGCCTGTTGCTTCAGTTAATCAGGTGACAGGTAACCAGACCCAGTACACCTGATTGGCTGAGAGGCGGGTCAGTGTTAGGGAAGCGATTTATTCGATATATGCGCACCGCCCGCACGCCACAGCGGGCATGTTGGAAGCGCAATCATGGGAGGATGTCACATGACGTCCTCCCGCCAATGTGCGATCACCCTAAAGCAGTCATTCGGCTATAGTGCGGTCAGGAACTGGTTAAAAGTGGCGGTTTGGGGCAGTAAAAAGCACCTCAACCGTGTGATTTTCCTGCCCCCCTAACTGCAAGTGTACACAAAGACTAAATAAAGAACTCCGGTGTCGGGACCTGCAAAGGTGAAACCAGGGGAGGCAAAATATGAGAGGATTCAACTTCAGCTTTTAACTGCAAACATATTTTATGGACGTTTTACGCTCAGACTTATCCGTGCGAAGATTTTTGTTTTGTTGAGAACGAAAGCTAATTATTATTTTATTGTCATATCTTGGTGAGCGGAACATTTTGTACCCGAAGGAAATTTTTTAATCTGCTGTAGAAGTAAAGTGGAACAGGATGGTAATTAATATCGCTGACACTATATAAAACCACATCCATTTCTCCTTCAAATCTGAAGATTTCAGATTACAAGTTCTGGGATTTAAAGGGTCAGTCCACCTAGAATTATCTGATCAGTTTTTGGTGAATACTTGGGGGGGAGGGGGGCGGCAAACAACCCCCCCCCCCCCCATCCGCCAGGTCCAAACTCATGCCTCCACAGTCCCCCCACACTCAGCCTCTCCCCGGCTTCCTCTGCTTCTCCTCCCAGCCAACACGATCTGCCTCCTGTCCTGATTGGCCAGCAGGAGAAGCCGGAAAACAGTAGCAAATATTGATTCTAATGCAGCCAACACATCTAAGCACCAATAGGCTTCAAGAATATTAAATGTTTGTTTTTGGGTTTAGATACAGTTGAACTACCTGGAGCCCACGGCATTGTAATATGACGGCCACAAGGTGGCTCTACAATGCCGGGAGGACATCTTTTGACGTCCTTGGGTCCTCCGGCCACTGGGGGGCCCCCGTTGCGTGACTGCGGTGCCAATGCACGCGCCTGGTGGCCGCGATGTCCGCCAGCTCCCTGCATTCGGCTGTTACACAGACAAGGACCTGGATCTGTGTGTGTAAACACACAGTTCCACGTCCTGTCAGGGAGAGAGGAGACCGATGCTGTGTCCCTAGTACATAGGGACATAGATCTGTCACCTCCCCCAGTCAGTCCCTTTCACCCACAGTTAGAATCACTCCCAGGGTACACATTTAACCCCTTCCTCGCCCCCTAGTGTTAACCCCTTCCCTGCCAGTCACATTTATACAGTAATCAATGCATATTTATAGCACCGTTTGCTGTATAAATGTGAATAGTCCCAATAATGTGTCAAAAGTGTGTGATTATGTGTCCGCCATAATGTCGCAGTCTTAATAAAAATCGCAGATCGCCGCCATTACTAGTAAAATAAAAAATAATTTAAAAAAAGTCATAATTCTGTCCCCTATTTTGTAGGCGTTATAAATGTTGTGCAAACCAATCAACCAATTATTGCGGTTTTCTTTTTTACCAAAAATATGTATATCGGCTTAAACTGAAAAAAATATATATATTTTTTTTTTAAAAATTGGGATATTTATTATAACAAAAAAGTTAAAAATATTGCATTTTTTTTCAAAATTGTCGCTCTTTTTTTGTTTATAGCGCAAAAATTTAAAACCGCAGTGGTGATCAAATACCACCAAAAGAAAGCTCTATTTGGGGAGAAAAAATACGGCAATTTTGTTTGGGAGCCACGTCGCACTACCGCGCAATTGTCAGTTAAAGCGACGCAGTGCCAAAAGCTGAAATTTCGCCTGGGCAGGAAGGGGGTATATGTGCCCAGTAAGCAAGTGGTTAAAGATTGGTAAACTGCAATATATTACATTTTTTGTTTTTTGGTTTAGATTTACACTTTAAGGTGAGTAAACTTTGATAAAAGATCAGAGTGGAGTGATGAGATGTTTTATAGATGGGCAGTGACGGGGCATGCTGGATTTCTCAATGACGAGAACAACTT
Source organism: Rana kukunoris (assembly GCA_029574335.1). Classification (NCBI taxonomy): domain Eukaryota; kingdom Metazoa; phylum Chordata; class Amphibia; order Anura; family Ranidae; genus Rana; species Rana kukunoris. Next base: position 8,072,851 of record CM056053.1, read on the forward strand.
CCAGTAAAGTGCTTTGTCTTTCATTTGTGGTTATTACGTTGGCTGATTGTGGTTGTGGCCCCATCCGAGACATTACAGGTAAATTGTTGCAGCAATCAGGGATCTTCCGTCTAATTGGCACTTAATATCTGCCCTCGGGCTTCCTGTCTATGAGCTCACTGTATAGCAACACAGGCATTGCAACTATGAATACAGGAAGGTTAGCAATAGCGATCCATTGCAGTCACAGAGAATAAAGATTATTTGTCCTGTAGGTGTGCGCAGCCTAATGCATTAGAGAGTGCACCCTTAAGCTCAAACACACATGCATGTGTATGTATCTACATATATATGACCCCGGCATATTGATCTCCCTGCTGGCACAATGAAAAAGAAGAGCATAAACACTTCTCTTATGGCAGAACCAGTAAGGCCCTGTACACACGGGCAATAATCTCTACAGGAAAAACCTGTGCCCAAGTGAACACACTGACCTTTCAAAAGAACTGTGGTTCTCTTGAAAGGCAAGAACGTGGTGACATCATCACGTACGACGAGCATGCGTTTGTCACATTCGATGCTGTCGCCGCCATCTTGCTTCACCCTACCTATGCCATGGAAGCTACCGCGCATGCGTCAAAGTCATTTTGAGCATGCGTGGGTTCAGTGCCGATCCTGACCTCCCTGGGGCCCTAAGCAAAATGACATGGCACATTAAAAATTAGAAGCGGGGGGTGCTGACGACAGTGACATGTCACATTAAAGAAAGTTGAGAAGCGGGGGGAGGGGGTGTTGTGCTGTCGGAAATGACTCAGCTAGCGAGTTTAGAAGCGGGGTGAGGGGAAGAAAATGACTTCTCACCAGGCCTCTAGTAATTTGGGGGGCCCTTTGCAGCTTTGCGGGGCCCTAAGCGGCTTGCATAGTGCGCCTATAGGGAGGATCGGCCCTGCGTGGGTTTCCACGGCAACAGGTAAGTATACACACTCTCAGGTTTCTCGCTGGGCCGCCAAGAATCTCGACGAGAAAAAAGAGAGCAGGTTTTTATTTTTTTTCTCATTGAGATTCTGGCCAGATTTCCAGACGTGAAACCTGAAAGCCTCGTACACACCAACGGTTTTCTCGGCAAGAAGTGTGTCTATGGGAATGTTTGACCATTCTTCCAGAAGCTCATTTGTAAAGTCAGGCACTGATGTTGGATAAGAAGGCCTTGCTCACAGTCTTAATTTTAATTCATCCCAAAGATGTTCTATCGGGTTGAGGCCAGTCAAGTTCCTCCACTCCAAACTCTCTGATTCACACTATATTGCCAAAAGTATTGGGCCACCCCTCCAAATCATTTGGGGGGATTATTGTGGGGAGGGTTGTTTTTCAGGGGTTGGGCATGGCCCCTTAGTTCCAGTGAAGGGAACTCTGTAAGGCAGGGATCCTCAAACTACGGCCCTCCAGCTGTTGCGGAACTACACTTCCCATGAGGCATTGTAAAACTCTGACATTCACAGACATAACTAGGCATGATGGGAATTGTAGTTCCTGAACACCTGGAGGGCCATAGTTTGAAGACCCATGCTGTAAGGTGTCAGCATAACAAGACATTTTGGACATTTTCATGCTCCCAACTTTGTGGCAACAGTTTGGGGACGGCCCCTTCCTGTTCTAACATGACTGTGCACCAGTGCACAAACAAAGTCCATAAACACAAAGATGAGCGATTTTGGGGTGGAGGAACTTGACTTGCCTGCACAAATACACTTCTGGAAGAATGGTCAAACATTCCCATAGACACACTCCTAAACCTTGTGGACGGCCTTCCCAGAAGAGTTGAAGCTGTTATAGCTACAAAGGGTGGGCCAACTCAATATTAAACCCTACAGACTAATGCCGCCAACAGACGATCGGACTGGTCAAACCTGAACATTTTTATTTATTATATAAAAAAAAAGTTCTCATTTTGGCTGATCACTAGTCGGTGGTGAATGTCGGGGGTGAATAGAGGACTAGTTTGCTGCATGGTGGGAATTTTGTAAATATCCAGCAAGCAAAGAGAATTCCACCCTCCACTCCTTGGAATCGCCACTGGAGCGTATTTTGTCATTTATGCTCCTCGCCGATCCAGAGCCTCTACATCACTTTGTATAAATACGCAAAAAAAAACGCACAATTCATCCTTCTCGTACCATAACACTTGAATAGAAATAGTGTATACATTACACAGTTACTTTGTTATCTCCTTTGCCTCCACCCTCCCTCTCCATAGTAATTATACCGTAGGTAACGTGCCGCCTCTCCGCTAATTGGCTTTAGCTTCCCATCTCCTGTTTATAGGGTATTATATGTTTACCTAACAGCTGTTGAAATGTAGAAACTGCTAAGAGACTAATTTAATTTGACTTCAACAAGGGCGACACACGCACACCTTGTTGTGGCTGATGCTCTCATTAATGAGACATAAAGTGATTTTCACAAATGTACATCGCTGCAGCATGGGAACGCACACACCGTCTCCCGACTGACGGCTAATTATTAAAATATTAAGAAAGTGTGATTTTCTTACTCTAGGAATAGAGCTTCGTCTTGCTTCCTCTTAGCACTGAGCTGTATTAGATGAGCACGGGATTTAGATGTATTATAATACTGCTGAACCAGAGCTGAGCAAAGAGAGCTCTATAGCAAAACTATTCGGGGCCCCCACCTCTCTAATCTCTATGCCAATTTCTCTACAGATATAGAATACATTGATTACGTAGAGATAGTATAGAGGTTATGCAAACTATATACAGTCATGATGTCCAATAGGACGAAACACGTCGGGAGCCGCTGCTGGAATTGTTGCTCATGTTCTATTTTATCTACAAGCTTGTTGTACTGGATTTGTTGTAAGTGTAAACCCCCTTTTTTATACCATTAAATATCGTACAGTATCACACTATGTGCGGATTATCATGCATACCATATGATGCGATTCATCGCAATGCTTGGAAGCCTAACTTTGGATGCCTGACATACCCTGTCTCCAGGGCCGCCATCAGGGGGGTACAGGCAGTACATCTGTAAGGGGCCCAGAGGTCCCCAGGGGCCTGGATGGCAACCCCCTTTTTTTAATTTATTTTTAATTTATTTATTTATTCTTGTAAGGGGCCCAGAGGCCCCTAGGGCCACGGATGGCAACCCCCCTTTTTTTTAATTTATTTTTTATAATTAAGAAATATATATATTATTATTTTTTTTATTATTAAAGGGACCAGAGGTTTTTTTTTATAAAATGTTTTCTATTTTTTTTTTATTTTCTTTTTTTCTTTTTATTAAAGGGCCCAAAGGTCCCCAGGGGCCCCCCGGATGGCTACTCCCCTTTTTTTCTATCTTTTTTTTAATATATATTTTTTTTATTTTTTTTTGTAAGGGGCCCAGAGGTCCCCAGGGCAACCCCCCCCCCAATTTGTGGCACCCCCCACTTCTCAATTTGCGCCCCATTTTGAAGCAGCAGCACCCCTCCCCCCGGTTCTCTGCTCCAGGGGGCCCATGCCTGAAGCTGTGTAAGGGGCCCCATAATTCCTGATGGCGGCTCTGCCTGTCTCTCATCGGCTGGAATCCTTTTTACCATTGTTCCATTAACGCAGTGTTTCTCAACTCCAGTCTTCAAGGCCCCCCAACAGGTCAGGTTTTCAGGATTTCTATTATTTTGCACAGGTGATTTGATCAGTTTCACTGCCTTAGTAATTCCCACAGCCTTTTCATCTGAGGGAAATCCTGAAAACATGACCTGTTGGGGGGGCTTGAGGACTGGAGTTGAGAAACACTGCATTAACGTGAGCTCCCGTTTGAGGTCATTCCTTCAAGACATGTGCTATATGGAATGTGTGTCCACCGAATCTGGTTAGCGTGAATAATTTACCACTTTGATTGTATCTTCAAGATCCATTCCAGATTACACAAGAAAGAGGCCGCATCAATTTTTTTCTGGATGAATTGCTGTGGCCAATCACAGCAGATCTAAAGACAATTGTACACAATAGGTGGCTTCCATTCATTGTGTGCAATTGTGTTGCCAGTTGTGATTCGTCACACTGATCACATGGTACAGACAGGGAAATCTGTACCATTTGATTAGCTGTGGCCAATCACAGCTAATAACAACAATTTCACCATTCAGTAAAAATAGTTGGCCAAAACAGTGATATTCCCACGTTGGAATTGCATAGAGACGATCGGAATTTCTGACAAGAACTTTTCCCATCGGAAAATTTGAAAACCAGCTCTCAAATTTTTGCTGTTGGAAATTCCAACAGAAAAAGTCCGATGGAGCCTACACACGGTCTGAATTTCTGACCAAAAGCTCACATTAAACTTTTGTTGTCGGAAATTCCAATCGTGTGTACGCGGCATTACTGTGGGGGGGGGTGGCTGGGCTACTAGTGACACGACATTGATCACTGCTCCCGATGACAGGGAGCAGTAGATCAGTGTCCTGTCACTAGGCAGAATAGGGAAATTGCTTGTTCCGCAGCTCCATGATGATCGCGGGACACCAGCGGGCATCGAGTCCGCGGGTCCCACACGGTCACGGAGCTCGTGGCGTGCCCTCACGGCACCAATTTCAAAGCAACTTTTAACCGCTAGCCGACCAGTCGCTGCAGTTATATGGCGACAGGTCGGCTCCGCTGCACGAGATCATGCAGCAATACGTAATTTCGCATTGCAGCCAATAGGGGCGTGCCTGGTGGTCGCGATCACCACAGGGCACCTGCGTTCGCTCGTTACAGAGCGAGATCCAGGAGCTGTGTGTGTAAGCACACAGCTTCCGGTCCTGTCAGGGGGATAAATGACTGATCGTCTGTTCATACAATGTATGAACAGCGATCTGTCATTTCCCCTAGTCAGTCCCACCCCCCCTCCAGTTAGAACACACCTAGGGAACATACTTAGTCCCTTCCTTGCCCCCTAGTGTTAAAGGAACACTAAAGGTTTGTTTTTTATTAGATCAATTGATTGCTATAAGCTAGAGCATTTAAATATCACTTACCTCGTTTTTCCTTTTGACCTCCAAAATACAGTAATCCAGGTTTGAAAATACACTTTCCTGTCTCTCCTCTTCTTGCTTTCCACCAGCACCTGAGCCATTTTGCATGGTGGAAAGCAGAATGTGCTCACCCCCTCCCTATGACTACAGCCCTGCGTGAAGATGCTCTCTTATCCCTCACAGGCATGGAGGCTAAGCCTGAGGCGGCGTACACACGACCGAGGTTCTCGCTGGAAACCAGCGAGAACCTCGCTGGAAGCTGCATTCCAGCTAGGACCTCGGCCGTGTGTACACAGAGCGCTCGCCCCGCCCGTCGGGAATCCCGTCGAGCGAAAAGAGAGCACGCTCTCTTTTTGCTCGACGCCCCGCCTGGATGAATGGCTGGTTGCCATTCCCGACGGGCGGGTCGCCGATTTCGACGGCCGGCAGAGAACCTCGACGGGCGGAACGATGTGTTCTGCCCGTCGAGGTTCTCTGCCGTGTGTACGCGGCCTAATAGGAACTGTAGTAGCAAGAATGAATGCGCACCACAAACCAGGAAGTCAGTGAGAATAACGATTCAGGAGTGATGGAGGTGAATATAACAGCTCGATTTCAACAGGTATCAAACTAGTTATAATGCAAAACATTACTTTTTACTTTATCAGCTACTGTCAGACTTTAATTTAAGAGGAAAATATTTTTGTCTTTACAACCCCTTTAACCCCTTCCCTGCCAGTGGAATTTTTACAGTAATCAATGCATTTTTATAGCACTGATCAATATAAAAATGCCAATGGTCCCAAAAATTTGTCAAAAGTGTCTGATGTGTCCGCCATAATGTCGCAGTACCAAAAAAATTCGCTGCTGGTCGCCGACATTACTAGTAAAATAATATATATTAATAAAAATGCCATAAAACTACCCCCTATTTTGTAGACGCTATAATTTTTCCGCAAACCAATCAATAAACACTTATTGCGATTTTTTTACGAAAAACATATAGAAGAATACGTATCGGCCTAAACTGAGGAAAAAAATTTTTTTTCTATATATTTTTGGGGGAAATTTATTACAGCAAAAAGTAAAAAATATTATTATTTTTTCAAAATTGTCGCTCTGTTTTTGTTTATAGCGCAAAAAATAAAAACCGCAGAGGTGAATAAATACCACCAAAAGAAAGCTCTATTTGTGAGAAAAAAGGGACGTCAATTCTGTTTGGGAGCCACGTCGCACGACCGCGCAATTGTCAGTTAAATCGACGCAGTGCCGAATCGCAAAAAGTGGGCCGGTCATTGACCAGCAAAATGGTCGGGGGCTGAAGTGGTTAAATCTGCCTGACATAGTTTAAAATGTAGCACGTTTGCAGCACTACATCATGAAGCGAGCCCCCAGCGATTTGTAGTGTCCATGCTGTACAGACGGGTAAAATCCATTTGTGAAATCTGACACTCATGAGATCCTCCAGCCGCCTCTTCTGTGTTTACATCAAATATTTGGCACCTTCTCCCACATGGCTATTAAATAGCAAATTAACGAACGTGACGTCCAAACTTCATATACAAAATATCTTTAGGTAGGGAAAGGTTACGGCCTTTTATAAGCATGTTGATGAATTGTGAGCGAAAGCCCCGGGGAGAGCCGGTGTGGAATGTGCGGTATGGGTGACAGCGGTCCCCACCAGTCCTATATCTGTACAGTGTGTATACAGGGAACAGCTGGTCAGTAGAATGCTCACAGTGGCATGTTGGGGCTTCTGTGGAATGTTACAAGTCATACACAATCCCTGGACAGAGTTCTGCACCTGCCCAAGAAAAACATAGCAACTGAGAATTCCCTCTACCCCAAATGTGATGCCGCGTACACACGACCGTTTTTCGGGTTCTAAAAAAATTTATTTTTTTAATGTCATTAAAAACGATCGTGTGTGGGCTTCAGAGCATTTTTCGGGGGTTCTGAAAAATGGCCCAACATTTTTTCGAACATGCTCTATTTTTTAACGGCGTTTTTAACGTTATCGTTTTTCGGGTTGTAAAAAAATGGTCGTGTGTGGGCTTTAACGTCGTTAAAAAACCGCGCATGCTCAGAAGCAAGTTATGAGACGGGAGCGCTCATTCTGGTAAAACTAGCGTTCGTAATGGAGATAGCACATTCATCACGCTGCAACAGACAGAAAAGCGCGAATCGTCTTTTACTAACACGGAATCAGCTAAAGCAGCCCAAAGGGTGGCGCCGTCCGCATGGAACTTCCCCTTTACAGTGCCGTTTTTACGTTTTGTACGTCACCGCGCTTTGCTAGAGCATTTTTTTTTTCACGATCGTGTGTAGGCAAGGCCGGTTTAATGATTGGGTTGGAAAAAACATTGTTTTTTCTAGAGCCTGGAAAACAATTGTGTGTACGCGGCATAAGAATTCCCTCTAACCTAAGGTGACCAGATTTTTTAAATGAAATCCGGGGACATATTTTTTCTTTACTAGTAATTGCAACAATCACTCTCTGCCCGTCGCCCCCCGCCTCACAGCCTCTCAAGTTTTACTCTCCTGGCCCCGGCTACTACTGGAAGGGGAGCGGAGGAAGATCACTCCACCAGGGAAGGCAAGGAGACAGGCAGGCGGCTGGCCAAGATTTGAGCCAAGGCAGAAGAACATGCGAGCAGAGCTGAATGGGCATGCACCCGAAACTGAAGAAATATTCCCTCCACTCCGACCAGCACATGATCATCAGAAAGGGGCACAGATAATGGGAAAAATACAACCCCCCTATGCTAGTAGGCACGGCAGAGCAGAGGGGTGTAATTCAATTTTTTTTATTTACATTCTGCACTGATTGTCTTTGAAATTGCCCCTGCCCCCTATTAAAACCAATCTGGGGACAAAACCGGGGACAGACTTGGTCTGGGGACAGTGTCCTCAATCAGGGGACTGTCCCCTGAAACTGGGGATGTCTGGTCACCCTACTCTAACCCAAATGTAAAGCCCCGTACACACGGCCAAGGTTCTCGGCAGAAACCAGCGAGAACCTCGCTGGCATCCTGATTCTGCCGAGAACCTCGGCCGTGTGTATGGATTTGGCGAGCATCCCGTCGGGAATGCCGTTGAGCCGAAATAGAGAGCAGGTTCTCTATTTGCTCGACGGCCCGTCGGGATTAATGGCTGGTCGCCTTTCCCGACGGGCTGGTCGCCAAATCTGACGGCCGGCCGAGAACCTCGACGGGCGGAACGATGTGTTCCGCCCGTCGAGGTTCTCTGCCGTGTGTACGCGGCCTGAGAGGTGACTCTGCCGAATAATTAGTCCATCAGTTACAGATGACCTTTATTTTGCTTACAGTGGGGAAAAAATGATTTGATCCCCTGTGAATTTTGTAAGTTTGCCCACTTACAAAGAAATGAAGGGTCTATAATTTTTATCATAGGTGTATTTTAAATACTGCAATAGAGACAGAATATTAACCAAAAAAAAACACATGATACAAATGAAACATTTCAGAAAGTTAAATAAGTATTTGCTCCCCAAGCAAAACATGACTCAGTACTTGGTGGAGAAACCCTTGTTGGGAAGCACAGAGGTCAGACGTTTCTTGTAGTTGGTGATCAGGTCTCCACACATCTCAGGAGGGATTTTGGTCCACTCTTCTTTACATGTCTTCTCTAAATCCTTAAAGGAGTTCTCCAAGCTAAAACTTTTAACCCCCGCTGTGCCCGGGCTGTAAAACTATACAAAATAAACTTTCACTTACCTGCCTACGATCTCCCGTTATTCCGATATCGCCGCCCGTGCACCGGTCCCTGTCAGCTTCCTCTTCCTGCGGGTCGGTGACTCATCCTGCGCTCAGCCTATCAGCGGCCGCGGCGGGACATTGCTGCTGCCGCTGATAGGCTGAGCGCAGGATGAGTCACCGACCCGCAGGAAGAGGAAGCTGACGGGCGGCGATATCGGAATAACGGGAGATCGTAGGCAGGTAAGTGAAAGTTTATTTTGTATAGTTTAACAGCCCGGGCACAGCGGGGGGTTAAAAGTTTTAGCTTAGAGAACTCCTTTAAAGTTTCTTGGCTGTGTCTTGGCAACTCAATATTTCAGCGCAAAACCAATGTATATGAAAATGATGATATTGATATCAAAATCAAAATAAGTGAATAAATAGTGTTAAACCAATCATTGGTAAAATATAACAAAACTAATTAAAAATAATACAAGTGAATAATACAATAATAATAATAATGTATGCCATGAAATGGTTAAATTGGTATGACAAAGCCGAGCTATATAATAGCCTACAGATATTGTACATCCATGAACAATTTAAGTGAACATAAATATAAATGACTGAAACACATTATATTACAATATATATATAATTTTTTTTTTTTTTTCTTCATTCATTTCTCTTTCTCTTTCTCTCTCTCCCCCTCCTTTCCCCACATAGCTCCTCTCCATTCCCTCCCTCCCCCTCCCTACACCCCTCCCTACACTTCACAACCGCTAAGGTAAAACTAGCTCCAACATCATACTTACAGGTTGAGGAGTGCCTCTTATTATTAAAAAAAATATATAAAAAAAATAATAATAATAATAGAGCAATAATGAGATACAAGATCTTTGATAAGATAAACTGTTAACCGTTGAATTATATTGATCTTAGTCTGTACACTTCTATTTATCTCTCTCAAGGTTTTCTATATGTTTAATGATTGTTCCATACCAATTGTATGTAATATATGACATCAGTTGAAAAGTTAACAATGTAATCCTATGTCGATTTCTCATTTCTTTTATGCTGTACTATTGTGTTATTTTGTTAATGTCTTCATAAGCACCAAATAAAACTTTATGAAACAAAAAAAAAAAAAAAAAAGAAACACAAAATGAGAGTCCATAAAGTTGTCCCAGATAGATGGAAATATTCGTGAAAAGTGAGCTGCAAGAAGTCTTCCAATAGAAAATATTCTAAAAATAGCACCACCTTCCACCAGAGGTACACCCAAGTGTCAGAAATGTAGTCTCCTTACCAGACGCGCTGACCACAACCAGCGGTCAGACTGAGCACGGGTTCATTTAGAGTCACCCAAATGACTATTTGCTGGAGCTGCCTCAGATCAGCCAGAGCGGATGGATGTCTCAAACACAAAAAAAGAGAAAAGGGCCCATAGTGCAGCTTTGCAATACAATTTTAATGAAAATGAAATATATTGCACTAACAAGAATTCGATGTAAAACAGGCCCAATCGAATGCACCATGTGCGGTATAAAAACGGGATCTCAGAGACGGTTAGTTTTGTTATATTTCACATAATGATTGTTTTAACACTATTTATTCACTTATTTTTATTTTGATATCAATATCATCATTTTCATATACATTGGTTTTGCACTGTACCTTACCTTTTTTTCCAATATTTTCCAATTTATGTATCTATATTTTTGGTACTAGCAGCATTTCCACCTATCTTGGTTTAGCGCAGTGTTTTTTCCACATTTTCTAACTCAAAATGTCAGCTTCCTCCATTAATTTTCTATAGGATTAAGGTCTGGAGACTGGCTAGGCCACTCCATGACCTTAATGTGCTTCTTCTTGAGCCGCTCCTTTGTTGCCTTGGTGGTATGTTTTGGGTGATTGTCATGCTGGAAGACCCATCTATGACCCATCTTCAGTGTTCTGGCTGAGGGAAGAAGGTTCTCATCCAAGATTTTACAATACTTGGCACCGTCCATTGGCCCCTCAGGGAGGCAAAGTCAGCCTGTACCTTTAGCAGAGAAACAGCCCCAAAGCATAATGTTTCCACCTCCGGGCCTGACTGTAGGGATGGTATTCCGGGTCATAGTCAGCATTTTTCTTCCTCCAAACACAAGTCGAGTTAATGTCAAAGAGCTCAATTTTGGTCTCATCTGACCTCAGAACTTTCTCCCAATCCTTCCCTGAATGATTTAGAAGTTCATTGGCAGACTTCAAAGGGGTATGTATGTGTGTCTTCTTGAGGAGGGTGACATTGCGGGCGCTGCAGGATTTCAATCCATGGCGGTGTATTTTGTTACCAATGGTTAGTTTTGTGACTGTGGTCCCAAATGTCTTGAGATCCTTCACAAGCTGCTCCTGTGTAGTTCTGGGCTGATCCCTCACTTTTCTCATTATTATCCTTATCCTATGAGGCAAGATGTGCCCATCATATCCGCCACTTGTGCCCCATCAAATGACGCCTCTTTTGTCCATCAAATGTAGCCACTTGTGATCAATAAATGCAGCCACTTGTGCCCCATCATATGCTGCCACCTGTGCCCATCATATGCCGCCACTTGTGCCCCATCATATGTAGCCACTTGTGCCCATCATTTGCCGCCACTGTGTCCCCCGCCCGCCTGCTGTCTGTCCGACACATACAGTACCCTGTCTTTGTGGTGGGTCAGGCAGTGGATTACTGCAGCGAGCTGTGGGACGACTCCTGTGTCCAATAGGGCGCCTGTGCCTTCAGCCAATTAGGTGACGGGTATTAAACCTGCACTTCCTAATTGGCAGAGAGCTGGTTCATTTGCTTTTCTAACACATCTGGGTGGACTGCGAGCGTAAGGCCTATGGCTCTAATCCGGTGCCTCAAAAAAACATCCCCGAATTCAGGCGCCCGGCATCCAAAAAAGGGCCCGACACCTGAATAGGGGGTGGCAGCGGCGGCCATGGATAGATTCATGCAATGCATGAATCTATCCATTAGTCATATGGGGGGGGGGGGGTGGCATGACAGAGGGGGTGGTGTGCCATTAATGGACGGGCTGCCCCTGCTGTCAACTTAGACAGCTTCCCATCAGGATAGCACTAGTGTCATACTGCCACAGGTGATGACACCAGCCATCTGATGGCTTGACAGTTCAGTTGAGAGCGCAAGCAACTGAACACTACACATCTAGCACCTACCTATGGTAGAGGGTGCTACATTGAAATAATGCAGAAATAGTTCACAACTCTTCCGCTGGGAAGGCAGCCCGACCGAGAACACTCAGGGTTCCAACTGCTACTGCACTTCAGCCCTGAGCCTCTTTTTGACACTTGTTGATTACAAGTTAAAAACATTTTTTTTGCTAGAAAATTACTTACAACCCCCAAACATTGTGTATATATTTTTTCTAACACCATAGAGAATAAAATGGTGGTCGTTGCAATACTTTCTGTCACACGGTCTTACAAGAGCACTTTTTTTGGAAAATATTCAATTTTGTGAATTAAAAAATAAGACCACAGTAAAATTTGCCCAATTTTTTTTTTTTTATATTATGAAAGATAAGGTTACGCCGAGTAAATTGATACCCAACATGTCACGCATTAAAATTGAGCCTGCTCATGGAATGGTGACAAACTTTTATCCTTAAAAATCTCCATAGGCGATGTTTTAAAAGGTTACCAGTTTTGAGTTACAGAGGAGGACTAGGGCTAGAATTATTACTCTCTCTCTAATGATCGTGGCGATCCATCACATGTGTGCACCATTTTCATATGCGGGCGCTGCTCACGTATGCGCTTGCTTCTGCGCGTGAGCTCGGTGGGACGGGGCGCTTTAAAAAAAAAATCATATATTTTTTATTATCTTTTAAAAAAAATATTGGGTCCCTTTTATGTAACCATGATCGGGGCCACTCTGTGCAAAATGAACTGCACAGTGGAGGTAAGTAGGACATGTTTGTTATTTATTTTATTTTTTAACCACAAAAAGCCACAAAAACAAAAGAACGAATGTGGTGTGGGAAACATTTAATAGGTGTATTTAAGGTGCCATGAACAACGATGGCAACGCGTTTCTGTGCGGCATGGCAAATGTGCCTGGAATCACGAGTTTCCCGCACAACAGTTGGTGGAAACAGGCCCATATGCCGCGTACACACGACCGTTTTTTATGACGAGAAAGATGCTATTTTTTAAATTGGTCGTGAAAAACGGTCTTGTGTAGGCTCCAGAGTATTTTTCTCGACGAGAAAAATGTCCGTTAAAAATTTAGAACCTGCTCTATTTTTTCTCGCCGTTTTTCACATCATTCTATTTCACGGCGTGAAAAACGGACGTGTGTGGGCTTTGATGAGGAGGAAAAAAACACGCATGTTCAGAAGCAAGTTATGAGACGTGAGCGCTCGTTTTGGTAAAAGTAGCGTTTGTAATGGAGATAGCACATTCTTCACGCTGTAACAGACTGAAAAGCACAAAGACTGAAAAGCGCGAATCGTCCCTCACCAAACTTTTACTAACACGCGGTAATGCAAAATCAGCAAAAAAAGCCCAAAGGGTGGTGCCATTCGAATGGAACTTCCCCTTTATAGTGCCGTCTTAGGTGTTGTACGTCACCGCTCTTTGCTCAAGCATTTTTTTCACGATCGTGTGTAGGCAAGGCAGGCTTGGGAGGAATCACGTCGAAAAAAAACGTTGTTTTGCACGAATCTATGTATTTTCCCTGCTTCCGCCCACTATTCAGATGGCCGAATGATGAGCGCCGGCCACCTGAATAACGGCAGCTGGTTGGCTGTGTGGAAGTGCCTATCAGAGCCAGGCTGTATTCGGCTTCCGAATGCTTATCCAAGAGACGTACGAGGGGTGCGATCCTTGGATAAGACTGACAGGCGTCTCAGCCAATCAGGTTCACCGGTTCTGATTACCGGTAACCTGATTGGCTGAAACGTCATCGAGGGCGGGAGAAGACATTGAGGGACGTGGAAGGAGGATGGCTGAACCCCAGAAAGGTAAGTGCCGGGCGGGGGGAAGAGGCATTTTACAGGGCACAGCGGCGACAATGGGCACAGTGGTGACAATGGGCACAGTGGTGACAATTAAAGGGCACAGTGGCATCAATGTGCACAGTGGCATCAATTGGCACAGTGGCGACAATTAAAGGGCACAGTGGCGACAATTAAAGGGCACAGTGGCGAGAATTGGCACAGTGGCGACAATTGATGGGCACAGTGGCTGTGTTTGATGGCATGGCACAGTGGTGAAAATTGATGGCACAGTGGCTGCGTTTGGTGGCTAGTGTTGCTCACGAATATTCGCATTGCGAATATTCGTAACAAATATTGCATATTCGAGTATTCACGAATAAATTGAATATCGTATTTTTTCAAATTTATTTTTAACCACTTAAGACCCGGACCAAAATGCAGGTAAAGGACCTTGCCCCTTTTTGCGATTCGGCACTGCGTCGTTTTAACTGACAATTGCGACGTGGCTCCCAAACAAAATTGGCGTCCTTTTTTCCCCACAAATAGAGCTTTCTTTTGGTGGTATTTGATCACCTCTGCGGTTTTTATTTTTTGCGCTATAAACAAAAATAGAGCGACAATTTTAAAAAAAATGCAATATTTTTTACTTTTTGCTATAATAAATATCCCCCAAAAATATATAAAAAAAACATTTTTTTTTCCTCAGTTTAGGCCGATACGTATTCTTCTACGTATTTTTGGTAAAAAAAATCGCAATAAGCGTTTATCGGTTGGTTTTCGCAAAATTTATAGCGTTTACAAAATAAGGGATAGTTTTATTGCATTTTTATAAAAAAAAAATTTTTTACTACTAATAGCGGCGATCAGCGATTTTTTTTGTGACTGCGACAATATGGCAGACACTTCGGACAATTTTGACACATTTTTGGGACAATTGTCATTTTCACGAAAAGTGCTATAAAAATGCTGTGGAAATGACAGTTGCAGTTTGGGAGTTAACCACAGGTGGCGCTGTAGGGGATGTGTGACCTATGTGTTGTGTTTACAACTGTAGGGGGGTGTGGCTGTAGGTGTGACGTCATCGATCGCGTCCCCCTAATACAGGGATGACGCGATCGTTGCTACGACCATAGAGAAGCACGGGGAAGCCGTGTGTACACACGGCTCTCCCCGTTCTTCCGCTCCAGGGACGGATCGCCGCACTGCAGCGGCGATCGGGTCCGCGAATCTCGCGGTCCCGGAGCTTCGGACCGGGTCGCAGGCGCGCGCGCGCCCGCGACCCATGGCTGGGTACTAAAATCAACGTATATATACGTTGATGTGCCCAGCCGTGCCATTCTGCTGACGTAAATGTGCAGTAGGCGGTCCTTAAGTGGTTAAAACAGATCACATCCTAGTGATCTCCATCGACGTCTAAAAGCATTGCTGGTATGATTAGAGACACTGGGCCGAGTAGCTGAGGCGATCCTTTTATGTTGCCGAATATTCGCAATGCGAATATTCGTATTACGAATTATCGCAAATACTTTCTCTGCCCTTCTGTGTTTTGTGTATAAAAAAAAAAAAATTGCTTTAGTTTAGTCATATAAGTTTGTGTAAGTAGAATTAGTGTTTAGTGCATATTAGTTTAGTAATCCAGGAAATGATCTCCATTTTCGCGTGTTGACGAGAATTTCGCAATCAATTTCGCATTCGCATTAGCGAAATTTCGCAAAATGTTTTTTTTTTTTATAAAATATCACGAATATTCGATATTAACGAATATTTCACGAATGTTCTTCTATATATTCGTGAAATATCGCGAAATTGAATATGGCGTATTCCGCTCAACACTATTGGTGGCATGGCACAGTGGTGACAATTGATGGCACAGTAGCTGCATTTGATGGGCACAGTGAGGCTGCAATTGTTTTTTTTTTTTTTTTTTTTCGTTTGCGCCCCCTCCACAAATTTTGAGCACCAGCCGCCACTGTGAATAAGGGTCATGTGTACGCGGCAATAGAGTTTGACAGGCTGCCGGAAGCGGGGCTGGAGTGCGCACCTGTGCCCTCTGTCCACAGCTAAACGCCCAGGTGCCTGCAATCTGTTGTCAGGCAGTTGTCGGGCACCCGTATTCTGGACGCCAACAACAAACTTCCAAAGTCTGTCTTGTGACACGAAAAGTGTAACCAGAGAGGAGCCCCCGATCAGGTAGGACGGTTGTGGAATGCGTTTTCTTGTTGCGTCCTGTCTTACACGAACATTAAACGTTCCTCGTAAACGTGCCGATCGCTAATAAAGCTCCTATCATGTTTGACTGAATAAGTGGAGACTGTGGGTGCTCATTAACTCCGATCCCCCCGAGCAACAGAATGACAAGTACTTCTCCAGGTAATAGATCACGCTGCGAGGTTCCAAAGCCGGGCTAATAGGGGTGTGTGTTAGAGATCCGGAGACAGATAATAAGGGAGATGTTTACAGTCTGAAACTTTCTCGGAAAGTAACTCGCCTCGCGTCGCATGGCGGAGTGTTCCTTTAGTTCTCGGGACCATGAAATTAGATTATGTTTGTACTATAAATAAACAACGTGCTTCTGGTTGGGGGGGGGCATATTAGATGCCACACTGGCCATGGTGGCTTTAAAGTGGTTGTACACCCTGTATAACCACTTTTACCTACAGGTAAGTCTAGATTAAGACTTACCTGTAGGTGCTGGAAATATCTCCTAAACCTCCACGGTTTGGGAGATATTTACAATAGAGACGTGCGCTGTAGACAACGGCGCATGCGCACTTTAAAAGCGGCGATCGTGCTGTTTCTGAAGGAGGCCATGCTGTGACTGGTGGCTCCTGCGCGCATGCGCGGGAGTGACGTCATCACGGCTCCGGCCAATCACGGAGCCACGATACCTGGAAGTAATTCCGGGATGAAATGTCGCGGCCGCTGCTGTGTCGGGCACCGCAGAAGTGGGTTCGATCCCAGGTGAGTATTAGATAATGAGCTAGTATGCTATGTATACTAGCTCATTATACCTTTGTCTTGCAGGTGTTATTTTTTTATAAAGTGGGTTTATAACCACTTTAGGGGGCCAGTGAATATGTTGCAATCTCATTGATATCTGCTAATTGTAGTTTGGTCTGTTCACTGCTTATTATAGATGTGGTTTTACGTGGCTAATGTATACATCATTGGTATTATAGACTGAAGACAGTCCCATATGGTTGTGTTCATACCTCCCGGCCCCCCTTGTTTCCTTGCTGCCTTGTTTCCTTTAACCCCCCTCTACCCACTAATATACTACACCAGGGGTGCCCAACCAGTGGCCCAGGGGCCACACATGGCCCACGGAGCCCTCTGATGTGGCCAGCGACCTCTGCTCTGCGATGGCTGGTTGGTTGTCAAGCCTAGATTGCAGGTTGCCGACCTTCCAGCCGAGAGCATCAGTGTTGTAAATGAAGCCGGCGGTAGAGGAAGCAAGTGACTATTTAGAAAGTGCACCACACCTGCAGGATATAGTAGACGTCTATGGCAAAGTGCAGCTAACCGGCGGGAAAACCTCAGGTACACTGCGCCGCAATAGACCGTAGACCAGGGGTGTCCAAACTTTTTTCAAAGAGGGCCAGATTTCATTAAAAAAATTTGAAGAAATTCTTTGAACCATTAAAATTCGGTTTAAGTATGTTTGTCCGAGCAACTAATACACTGCCCAACAAGAATTCTTTCTGGCTGTGTTTGGTGAAGAGATGAACTTTGTCGTGTTATTTGGATATACCGTATTTATCGGCGTATAGCACGCACCATGACTTTAAGAGGGAAGTTTCAGGATTTTTTTTAAATTTTAAATAAACAACTGTAAAGCAAAATAAGAATCGGTGCCCATCAATGCAACCTAATCAGTGCCCATCTGCAGCCTCATCATTGCCACGAATGCAGCCTCATCATGGTTATCAGTGCATCCTCACCATTGCCATTAGTGCAGCCTGATTGATGACCATCTGCAGCTTTAAAATGGACAGGCAGGGTGGCGGGACGACCGCCGACGGATTACATACAGGAGAATCTCTTGTTTACATGGCGGCCTCTTAAATACAAAGTCCCGCCTCCCAGAGGTGTATTTAGGTTTTGTGCTGCCCTAGGCCTGACTAAACTCGTGCACCCCCTAATTTAAATAATATGACCCACCCCTTCCTGTTACGGCCACACCCTGTGTTGTTTAAGACCCGCCCTGAAATTTTCGAGTGAGGACACTAGTTCTGAGGGCCTGGGGGGGGGGGGGGGCAATGGATTTCCTTAATTTACTTAGATTTCCTCTTACTTCCTGGTTACCCATAGAGCAAGAAGTGAAGGGAAATCTTCGCAATGGGACAGGGATGGTAAAAAATGAAAAAAAAAAAAGTTGTCTATAGTATGGTGCAGCAGAAACATATAGCACAGTTAGGAAGGTTTGTGGTCCAGGATGATAAAACAGTCAAAATTGGAAACGCCCCCCCCCCCTCAACAGTTGCGGAATGCCGGCCGCCCGCATACCAGAAGCAGTGCGGCCGCTTTTTGGGGGCGCTAGACTAATTTTCCTAACAGTGTGGCGCAAGGGGACTCTTTTCGTGCTGCCCCCCTGCAAAGTGCTGCCCTAGGCCTGGGCCTTGTTGGCCTAGGCCAGGATACAGCTCTGCCGCCTCCTATGATAGTCAGAACGTTCGTCCAATGGCAGCCTAGGAGACAGGACTTCCGATTACAGACGCCACTGTGCAAACAGGAGATTCTCCTGTGTGTAATCAGACAGCATTTGTCCCGCCCCCTCCCTGTCCACTCCGAGGCAGCACTGATAATTACAGTATGGCCCAAAAGATATGTATGTCCAAATTACCTGGGGGGGGCCACATTAAACCGGAACGCGGGCCGCACTTTGCCATAGACCATCAGTGTAAAAGCAGTCTTAGGCCCCTTTCACATGATCGGTCCAACCCAATCGGGCCCTCCATTCACCTCTATGGAGCCGCAGATGTAAACAGATTTTTGTCCATTTACACCCGCCTACCTCTAATCCGATCTGCTAAAAAAAAAAGAAGTGGATCTGCCCCCTTCTATCTGATTGGATCGGAGGGCCCATAGAGTAGAGTGGTCTGTGTCTGTGTCTTCTTTGCATATGCAGACTGGACACAGACCTGTCATCTGCCCACTCCGCTCATTGTGGCCCGCGACTGGTTACTATGTCGCTTAAGTAACCCTCTGCCTTCAAAAGCTTGGGCACCCCTGTACGACACTAATCTATGCTTGATGTGATACCCTGATTCACTTACCTCTGGTCACAAATATTTAAATATTATATATGGCAATATCCGATGCTTAGTGGGGAGATTACCTTCTGCACACTTTCTAACAAGATAATGAGACCTGTTTTTATTCCCCAACAACCCCTCAATGTGTCCTAAAGAAGCAAAACAGCGAAACGCGTTGACACACAGGGGCTTACTGTCATTTACATGGTGCATATTTTTTTCTGCGCCATGTATTTTGTTTAGTATGTGCTACGGTATATGTTTTGAATTCTCTATGTGTGTTCTATTTCAATTGTTATAAATAAAATATATTTTTATATTCAATATTGTCCTATGTGGGTTGTGTAAATAATAAGAGGGCACTAAACAATAATAAACTGCACACTATGGTTAAAGTGGATGTAAACCATCACAATGTCACAATGTAGAGCAGTGTTTCTCAACCTTTTACCAGTCGGGCGCCCTTGAAAAGTATTTTCAGTCTTGAGGCACCCCTGTCCAAGACTTGGTTCACGTCGCTGTGTGTTGCGGAACACGCGCAAAATCGCGCTTGTTCTTGACACACAGACAAATGCTCTGCTCTTTAGGGGTGCCATTAATTCTTAATGGTGCCCCATCCATTGGCAAACATGGGTTGCTTTTGTTGTGGCACAATTTAACAAAAAGGGTCGGGGACTTCTTTCCCCGCATTACTGTGGGTAGGGAAATGAATGGGCTGCCCTACACACAGCACGCATCCACACAGAACCAAGAGCTTGTTCACATGTCAGGCTGGAGGGGCAGTAAAGCCACATGGTTGAGCTGTTTTTACCACCCCCAACTTTTGCCCCTTTAGCTGCAGAGGCAACAGCTGGGGGTGTAAACATGCTGTGGCTGCAGCTGGAGGTATACCCAGGGTGAATGGGGCTGCACTGCAACTACCCCGCAACTGTGTGCATTGCATTAACGGGCTTAAAACAGGTGGTGAGGAGGCAAGATATGCCTCTTTACTGGCTGACAAATGCCCCTGAAAAGCGATATGAACACAAATTGCTTTTCAGAGGAGCAGCAGTCCTTGCTGCTATCTTGAGCAAGCCCTACAAATGTAGTTCTGATGGTACAGGAATAGGGGGTCAGGATTAAAAGTAACATACATACAGACAGATGCGCACGCACACAAACAGGCACACGTACAAACACACAGTGGAAGTGAGTTTTACACAGAGAGCACCGCTGTAAAGACAAATGATAACGAAGTGCCCAGCAGTAGTGTTACATCAGATAGCAGCCATAGCTGCCAATATTTGGGGTCATTTTTCCGCGGCACACCTGGTGACTCTTCACGGCACACCAGTGTGCCGCGGCATACTGGTTGAGAAACGTTGATGTGTAGAGTATAAGATTTCCTATCATCTGTGCCCAGTCTTGCCACACAGAGTTAATCCAGATCTGATCAATGCTCTTTTATTGTTCAGTGAAAATTAACAGCCATCCAGATAAAAACTTGCCTAATTATAAAGTTCGTTTTCTCTCTTCTTGCTTTGAGTGACAGGTTATTTACATATCTAGCTTGGACATGTTTATCTTATGTTATGTTATGTTTATCATAACATGAGGTGATCCAAAGTTCATTGTATATTACCAGGATGTGTTATGTGGGGGAGGGGTGGATTTCTCACTTTTTATACTTTGGATCACCTCATATTATGATAAATATAACATATGATAAACATGTCCAAGCTAGATATGTAAATAACCTGTCACTCAAAGCAAGAAGAGAGAAACAGACTTTTTATTTCGACAGGTTTTTATCTGGAAGTCTATTAATTTTCACTGAACAATAAAAGAGGATTGCTCAGAGCTGGATTAACCCTGTGTGGCAAGACTGATCACAGATGATAGGAAATCTTATACTCTACATTGTGACATAAAAAAATAAAAAAAACTTTAAGTAGTGTATAAATAAAGTGCAAAAAGGGCTTTACAGTATGTAATCAGCAATAATAAAGTGCATAAAAAACGTGAAAGTGGACAAAGTGCATAATAATAATAAGCCTGTCCTATGTGCCTATAAAGTCCGACCCTGAGCTACTTCATGCCCTCTTTTCTCTTGAGTTAAATTATTAAGATTTTTTTTTTCAGGTTGTAGTGCACATTGATTTATTTATTTATGTTATAAAATTGTGATGAAATAATGTTTACTGTTCTATGAATGCTCCGGTCACACCTTGCCAATGTGGTGAATGTGAATGTATTTCCACACGTTGCATTCATAGCAACCCATTCATTTCAATGGTTTGCCCTATGCTGGAGAAACGTGCAAAAATATGTGCCTGACCCTTATTTTTTTTTTATATAAATCACGCCACACCCAAAACTCTTTTTGGTTATAGGTTTAAAGTGTTTGTAAAGGTTAAAACATTTTTTTAACCACCTCCCGCCCGCGCTATAGCAGAAATACGGCTACAGCTTGGGCCTTAATTGCCGGGATGGCGCCCATGTACGTATATGTCCAAGGACGTCCTCCTGAGATTGCGCCACCTGCACGACGTGCGCGACATGCTCTGTGATCAGGGGAGCTGCTCCCCTAATCCATGCGCCCGGCCCCTAATCTACATACAGGGCAACAGACGCATGGATGGATTTCAATATTTTTTTTTTTTTAAGCAGGTGATTAGTGCCGGTGGCTTCAAAAAAGGGTAAGCTCACCCAGTTGTATGTCAATAGCGAATTAATATTCGCTATTGTCTTCCTGATTCTCCTCCCAAACCAATTAGGAAGCAGTTCCTGTGACCCGATTGGCCAAGGAGTCTTAGCACTTTTTTTCCCCAGAAGCACGTGATTAGAGCTGGAGAATCTAATTGGCTTTAAAAAAGAGTGAGCTTACACAGTTGTGTGACAGTAGCGAATTAATGTTCGCTATTGTATTCCTGATTCTCCCCCTGGCCAATCAGGAAGCAGTTCCTGTGACTCGATTGTCCAGGGAGTCTTAGGACTCCTGTTTGCCCAGGAGGAGAATCAATGGCCCGGCTTTTCATACCCACTGACTCCAAAGGTAAGGACATGGTCGCCGCCGTTGTCCTGTGCATTACCCACGGGTGGTGGGTTCAATCGCTGCATTCACGTCTGTCTCCTGCAAGGGGGGGGGGGGGGGTGCGGATAGTTTGGTGAAAGTTTGCCACTCTCCCCCAAAAAATTAAGCCATACCTTCCAACATTTTGAGATGGGAATGAGGGACACCTATCAGCAAAATTATGCAGGCATAGGACACACCCCTTACCACGCCCCCCTTTAAAGGAGAATTGTAAAACAAGATTGGTTAAACCCACAAGTGTTTTTTTTACCACTACCATTCCTTTATTTTGACTTTTGGAATTTACAAATGCAGCAATTTAGAAATCAGATGAAAGGTTTATCACTGGGAAACACTTTTTGATAGAAAAAAAGTGCATTTTATATACAACTCTATAGATCAGACCAAAATGAGGGACAGATGAGGAGGAAAGAGGGACAGAGGGACATTGCTCCAAATCAGGGACAGTCCCTCAAAATAAGGGACAGTTGGGAGCTGTGATTAAGCACCGGCCGCCACTGACCCCCAGACTGATCATTGAGCCGGAAGAGTGACTGGGACTGTGTCTGGCTGCTGGATCACCTATTGGAGAAATAATCCTGGCACCAAATCAGCAGGCCCTTTAGGGGTGAGGGCTTCAATAGTATTTATTAGCAGAGGTTCCCTGAATCAGGAACATTATTTTAAGAATTGCGCTGTATTAATAAGTTTGACAAAGGCTAGTATAGGGGATATTTTGGAGTGCGGCTGAATAATTTGGAGGGGTGTTCACATACTTTTGCCCATATACTGAGTGTGCAGGTCAGGTGTCCACACAGAGTATAGGCTACTGAGGATGGAGAAGTTAAAGTGTTACTAAACCCAGGACCCTGCATTCACTATATCTGGTCTCCCACAGTACACAGAACATGGAAATGTAATTATTTTAGTAAATTTAAACTGCAGGGCCGAGTCTGACATTTGTGTCTATGGACGCCGAATGCTGGACTCAGAAGCGCGCCCGCAAGGTAACCCCCCCCCTCCCCGGGAGAGCGCTTCTAGGGGGGACCCCAGATGCAAAACGAGCTGCACAGTGGAGGTAAGTGTAGCGCCTGGTTACTTCCAACTACCGGTGCTATTGAAATTTAGAGGGTGATTAGAGAACTAATGGCTCTGATCCAGATTACAATGTTTAAAGTAGGGTCTCTGTTTCAGCTTGGCTGTACTGTGGGCTCATTTTGTTGTTCTTGGGGTGTTGTCCCACCCCAGGACGACAGGTGGCAGCAGTGGAGTTGAGGCTTGGGTGTCCTTTGCCAGCAGCCAATAAGGAGGGAGTGTCCTCGCTGGGCATGCTGGGAGAGGGTACTTATGGAACAAACGCCATTGGTCTGGGTTCTTCTTTCAGTGTGGCACCCACCTTCAGGGTGGCCACATCACGGCACCCCGGCCCGAAACATTTGAGCAACGACAGGGACCCAGTGATCGACTGGGTTGCCACTTTTGAGGATGGGAGGTGGCAGAGGTGTCTCCCTGAAGTCCATTTCAGGAGGGTCTGTGGCAGAGGTGTCTCCCTGAAGTCCATTCCAGGAGGGCCTGTGGCAGAGGTGTCTCCCTGAAGTCCATTCCAGGAGGGTCTGTGGCAGAGGTGTCTCCCTGAAGTCCATTTCAGGAGGGTCTGTGGCAGAGGTGTCTCCCTGAAGTCCATTCCAGGAGGGTCTGTGGCAGAGGTGTCTCCCTGAAGTCCATTCTAGGAGGGTCTGTGGCAGAGGTGTCTCCCTGAAGTCCATTCCAGGAGGGCCTGTGGCAGAGGTGTCTCCCTGAAGTCCATTTCAGGAGGGTCTGTGGCAGAGGTGTCTCCCTGGAATCCATTCCAGGAGGGCCTGTGGCAGAGGTGTCTCCCTGAAGTCCATTTCAGGAGGGTCTGTGGCAGAGGTGTCTCCCTGGAATCCATTCCAGGAGGGCCTGTGGCAGAGGTGTCTCCCTGAAGTCCATTTCAGGAGGGTCTGTGGCAGAGGTGTCTCCCTGGAATCCATTCCAGGAGGGCCTGTGGCAGAGGTGTCTCCCTGAAGTCCATTTCAGGAGGGTCTGTGGCAGAGGTGTCTCCCTGGAATCCATTCCAGGAGGGTCTGTGGCAGAGGTGTCTCCCTGAAGTCCATTCCAGGAGGGTCTGTGGCAGAGGTGTCTCCCTGAAGTCCATTTCAGGAGGGTCTGTGGCAGAGGTGTCTCCCTGAAGTCCATTTCAGGAGGGTCTGTGGCAGAGGTGTCTCCCTGGAATCCATTCCAGGAGGGTCTGTGGCAGAGGTGTCTCCCTGGAATCCATTCCAGGAGGGCCTGTGGCAGAGGTGTCTCCCTGAAGTCCATTTCAGGAGGGTCTGTGGCAGAGGTGTCTCCCTGGAATCCATTCCAGGAGGGCCTGTGGCAGAGGTGTCTCCCTGAAGTCCATTTCAGGAGGGTCTGTGGCAGAGGTGTCTCCCTGGAATCCATTCCAGGAGGGCCTGTGGCAGAGGTGTCTCCCTGAAGTCCATTTCAGGAGGGTCTGTGGCAGAGGTGTCTCCCTGGAATCCATTCCAGGAGGGTCTGTGGCAGAGGTGTCTCCCTGAAGTCCATTCCAGGAGGGCCTGTGGCAGAGGTGTCTCCCTGAAGTCCATTTCAGGAGGGTCTGTGGCAGAGGTGTCTCCCTGGAATCCATTCCAGGAGGGTCTGTGGCAGAGGTGTCTCCCTGAAGTCCATTCCAGGAGGGTCTGTGGCAGAGGTGTCTCCCTGAAGTCCATTTCAGGAGGGTCTGTGGCAGAGGTGTCTCCCTGAAGTCCATTTCAGGAGGGTCTGTGGCAGAGGTGTCTCCCTGGAATCCATTCCAGGAGGGTCTGTGGCAGAGGTGTCTCCCTGGAATCCATTCCAGGAGGGTCTGTGGCAGAGGTGTCTCCCTGAAGTCCATTCCAGGAGGGTCTGTGGCAGAGGTGTCTCCCTGAAGTCCATTTCAGGAGGGTCTGTGGCAGAGGTGTCTCCCTGGAATCCATTCCAGGAGGGTCTGTGGCAGAGGTGTCTCCCTGAAGTCCATTCCAGGAGGGTCTGTGGCAGAGGTGTCTCCCTGAAGTCCATTCCAGGAGGGTCTGTGGCAGAGGTGTCTCCCTGAAGTCCATTTCAGGAGGGTCTGTGGCAGAGGTGTCTCCCTGGAATCCATTCCAGGAGGGTCTGTGGCAGAGGTGTCTCCCTGAAGTCCATTCCAGGAGGGTCTGTGGCAGAGGTGTCTCCCTGAAGTCCATTCCAGGAGGGTCTGTGGCAGAGGTGTCTCCCTGAAGTCCATTTCAGGAGGGTCTGTGGCAGAGGTGTCTCCCTGGAATCCATTCCAGGAGGGTCTGTGGCAGAGGTGTCTCCCTGAAGTCCATTCCAGGAGGGTCTGTGGCAGAGGTGTCTCCCTGAAGTCCATTCCAGGAGGGTCTGTGGCAGAGGTGTCTCCCTGAAGTCCATTTCAGGAGGGTCTGTGGCAGAGGTGTCTCCCTGGAATCCATTCCAGGAGGGTCTGTGGCAGAGGTGTCTCCCTGAAGTCCATTCCAGGAGGGTCTGTGGCAGAGGTGTCTCCCTGAAGTCCATTTCAGGAGGGTCTGTGGCAGAGGTGTCTCCCTGAAGTCCATTTCAGGAGGGCCTGTGGCAGAGGTGTCTCCCTGAAGTCCATTTCAGGAGGGTCTGTGGCAGAGACTTTGTCCTAAAACAGGGATCCTCAAACTACGGCCCTCCAGCTGTTGTAGAACTACACATTCCATGAGGCATTGCAACACACTGACATTCACAGCTATGACTAGGCATGATGGGAATTGTAGTTCCTGAACAACTGGAGGGCCGTAGTTTGAAGACCTATGTCCTAAAAAGTGTTTGAGTGGTACGGAAAGTGTTACATATGGGAGCAGGACTGTTCCAAATACTACGCCTGAATCTGCTGCTGATGTCATCAGCACATGCACACTGGGGCAAACTAAAGCAATGGCCGTTGCTTCAGCCCCGCACGCATGCGTAGGAGTCACGTCATCGCGGTTCCCACCAATCACAGTGCTGGAGCTGCGAGATGTTGCCGCCGGAGGGGGGGGACACGAGGACCGTTGTGGGGGGCTTCAATCTAAGGTAAGCAGGGCCGATCTGCCCTATAGGCTCACTATGCAAGCCGCTTAGCGCCCCGCAAAGCTGTGGAGGGCCCCCCAAATTACTAGAGGCCCTGCCTGGTGAGAAGTCATTTTCGGCCTCACCCCAACTCGCTGGCTGCATGGGAGAAGAGGTAAGAAGTCAGCCCCCCCAACTTCTCACGTTAATGTAAAATTGAATTTCCGACAGCAGCAGGCCCCCCCCGCTTCTCAAATTTAATGAGACATGTCATTTTGCTTAGGGCCCCAGGGAGGTCAGGATCGGCACTGAAGGCGGCACTGAAGGTAAGAAATACTGTACTATACTAGCTCATCATGCCTTTTGTCTTGCACTTTTTTTGGGGGGGTTTACAGCCACTTTAAGGTATATAAGTTGCTTTGCTCTAAAAGGGTTTGCTTTAAACTTAAACGATTTCATTGCTGCGGTGCTACAACCCGCCAACGACTCCACGCTGAGGCAGCTGACAAATAATATGACGTGACAAAATCTACAGACAGGGAGCGAACCTGAGAAAGACAGCCTAGGAAATGAGAGGGTGGATGTCCGGAAAAAGACATCATAATTATAGGTCTGGGCAGCAAGTAATGAAAACAAAGGGAATGTGAGAAACAGATAAAGAGGGAGTCCTGACTTGCTGCGGGGAGAGACCTCTGTCATTTTGTTGGCTGTTTCCGCCGAACAATTCTGAGAATACAAGAGAAGAAAAAGTACTTCCTTCCTGCATGGCAGATAACGGCTTATCAGATAATCAGAGGAAAGTACAGAAAGATTTCTAGAGAGTACAGGAGACGTTTCTGAAAATCAAGCGGGTCGTGTTTTGGGAAAGTGTTTAATCCAAAGTGCAATCAATGGGAAGCATCATGTGAGATTACATTCTGAACCCGTATTTTTTTCGGATCTGTAGACTAAATCTACCCAGCAGGAGGGGAGGACTGGGAACATCTGGCCTTGGGGGCAAAATGCAACTTTCCAGTTTATTCATGGTAGTGAGCAGCAGGGCCATCTTAACCACTTAACCCCCGGACAATATTGCTGCCCAATGACCAGAGCACTTTTTGCGATTCGGCACTGCGTCGCTTTAACTGACAATTGCGCGGTCGTGCGGTGTGGCTCCCAAATAAAATTGGCGTCCTTTTTTCCCCACAAATAGAGCTTTCTTTTGGTGGTATTTGATCATCTCTGCGGTTTTTATTTTTTGCGCTATAAACAAAAATAGAGCGACTATTTTGAAAAAAAAACAATCTTTTTTACTTTTTGCTGTAATAAATATCCCCCAAAAATATATAAAAAAAATGTTTTTTTCCTCAGTTTAGGCCGATACGTATTCTTCTACATATTTTTTGTAAAAAAAATAAATCGCAAAAAGCGTTTATTGATTGGTTTGCACAAAAGTTATAGCGTTTACAAAATAGGGGGTAATTTTATTGCATTTTTATTATTTATATATTTTTTACTAGTAATGGCGGCGATCAGCGTTTTTTTTTTTAGTACTGCGACCTTATTGCGGACACTTCGGACACTTTTGACACATTTTTGGGACCATTGGCATTTTTTTAGCAATCAATGCTATAAAAATGCATTGGATTACTATAAAAATGCCATTGGCAGTGAAGGGGTTAACACTAGGGGGCGGGGAAGGGGTTAAGTGTGTTCCTGGGTGTGTTCTAACTGTATGGGGGGGTGGACTCACTAGGGGAAATCACTGATCTTCTGTTCATACATTGTATGACTAGAAGATCAGCGTTTCCCCCGCTGACAGGACCGAGAGCTGTGTGTTTACACACTTATCTCCCGGTCCCCGCTCTGTAACGAGTGATCGCGTGTGCCCGGCGGCGATCGTGCCCACCGGGCACGCACACAGGACTTGGGGGCGAGCGGAGGGCACACGTGCCGGCCGCCGGCGGCGCGCACGCGCCCCCTAGCGGCCACAGAAGTGCCGACGTAGAGCTCAGAGCCCAGGAGAGCCGACCTGCCCTCCTCATCTGGATTTGTTATACGGCGGCTGGTCGGCAAGCAGTTAATAGCATCATGGCCCCCTGGGCAAAGTAATGCATTGGGGCCCCTACCAGCCTGCCCCAAATTTACGCACGTACTCTCAAGAATTAGAGTTTAAATAGTTTATAGAATTTTTTTTTCCATAATCATTTTATTGGTAAACAAAATGAGGTTTACAATACATTTGAACAAGGAGTCTGAAATAAAACAGCAGGTTTTACAGCAATGATGATCAGAACTAGCATGCAGTAGTGATTACAGAGAGAGTACAGCTTTGGTTGACATATTGAACATTATCTGGGACATGAGCTACAGTTATGAACGGCTAGCAAAACGCTCATGCTTTACACAGTAACATTATGCCCGTCCGATGTCAAATTATACTTAGGTGTAATTTGCGGATGGAGGTGGGGGTGTGCTAGTCCAAGGTGTATTAACCAACTTTGAGTAAATATATCCTCTTAGACTACGTACACACGATCAGACCAAACCGATGAGACTGGTCCGACGGACCGTTTTCCTCGGACCAGGCTGAAGTGGTCTGTTGGTCTGATGTGCGTACACACCATCAGTCCAAAATCCCATCGGGCCAGAACGCGGTGACGTAGAACACAACGACGTGATGAAAAAACAAAGTTCAATGCTTCCAAGCATGCGTCGACTTGATCCTGAGCATGCGCGGGTTTTCGGTCCGATGCTTTTGTGTACTAACCATCATTTTGGTCCGACGGACAGGTGTCCATCGGACAGATTTTAAAGCAAGTTTTAAAACTTTTGTCAAGTGGACAACGGTCCGATGGGCCATAAACACGATCAATTTGGTCCGATGAAACTGGTCTTCGGGCTAGCTTTTGTCGGACCGGTAGGCTCAAACGAGTGGCGTTCAACATTCTGGATTAAGAGATATAAGAGATAGCCACCCCCCAGGGCAAGAGAAAGAAATCTCATTACTACAGGGCACATTGTTAAAGCTGGTGTAAAGCATCAGTCTGCTTCCAAAAATTTCAAGCAGATTTTTGAAACTTACCACCCAATGTTCAGAAGCCAAGTCTCCGGTGTCTCCAAAAAAGGTGATGGAGGGGATTCCTGACTAGCCCCCAGATAGTTTCCTCTTGGGAGTTGAAATATCTCCAGACTCTCCTGTGTGTGGAGAGGGAATACCGCCAGACGTCCCCCTTGGCGTTCCTAAAATACTTACCTATCCTCGTTCCAGCTGGTGAGTTCCTCCCCCTGAGCGCTGTGCTGATTACAGCGTCTTTTTGGTGTAAACAAACCATTACGCCATGTCCTTGTTCCTCGTTGCGCCGCATCATTCAAACGCGACGGGCTGTACGACTGTCCGCCGGCGTCATTTCCGCAACCAGAAGTTCCGCCGCGGGCATCATGCTAATGGGCATTAGCAATACATGGCTAGGAGCGTCGAAACCGGAAGCGGAAGTTCCGTCGCGGCCATTTTGCAAGAGGGCTGGTCACGCAATAGGAGCCTAACATGCATCTCCATGAGAGGGACAGCCAAAAACTTTTAATGAAAGTGACTGCAGGAACGACGGAATGGAACCCCAAAGGATATCAGCGGGAGGAATAAAAAAATAAATAATAACAATGACCAAGACAAAATGATTTGTCATTGCTTAAGAATAGGAGCGAGGGAAGAAACAGGATGCGGGCTTGGATCTTAAGAGTGGCCTCCCATTCTGAAATAGCCGTTCTCATACAATTCCATTGGGAAAGGATGGAGAACAAAAAAAAGAAACAAAAAACCACAGCTGCCATATTATTCACCTAAGAAAGCATCTCTGCCATCCTATTGGTGAATTTGGAGACGTCTGGGTAATGAACCCAGATGGTCTCCCCTGGCAGCTGATGAGTAGGGAATAAGGAAAGGATGGCACTTACAAGAAAAAAAGGAGACATCGTCCGTCCAATTCTACCTGAAGGGTCACCTGTGGCACTCCCCCTAAAGGCACAAAACACAACAAGTTAAGCATAAAGACACTGTGTCATATTAATAGCTATAACTAATTATCGTTTGATGTCCATTTACCTCAATGCATTGGTGCAGAAAGAAAAAGTAGGTCATTGAATATACAAAATTTGAAAAAACATTACAAAAATACAAAAAGTAGTAGTACAAAAAAAACCCCTGTTTCTAAGTGTCATATTTACAATCAGTCCTGAAAAGAGGTTACCCTATGCACCGGCAGGTGTGGAATAGAGGGGAAAGCGATGTTATGTTGGTAAAAAGAAATATCCAGGATGTATATCCCTGAGTATAATGCTATGTACATTGCATTGCCTGACTCTTTTCATGTATGGTTAGATAATAACCTTATATTTTCTGTACCTATATAGTCAAAAACTTAAGCCACGATTGCTACTCGGTTTCCCCTGAAGAAGCTACATAAAGCGAAACATGTTGGGACACGGCAATCCACACCATCATGGCTTGACTGCAATGTGCTATTTATATGACCGTGTATTGTTTATGTACTTACCCAAAACATTTGTCTGTTTTGTGGATTTATTTTATAAAAAATTATATTTTTGTATATTTTGTACAACAACGTTTCCTTGACTGGTGTATTACTAGTGTGCGCTGAACCAACCCCCCCCCATTTAAAACCCCCTCTAAATAAAAACTCGACACCTGCTGGATTAAATGGCCAACAAAGGCCCCATTTATTAAATCCAAAAGGTGTAAAAACATATTTCTTTACCAAAACTTTAACTATAAAAATAAACATATAAACTTTTCTTTCAACATTTACAAAAAGTTATTTAACCGAATAAATTAACCAAACTAAAACACTGTAGACACTGTAGACACTGAGGTTCCTGAGTTAAAGAGAAATACCAAGTGCAAGCAATGGGCTGTCCTCCATGTAAACAATTGTCCGGGCCTCTAGCCGCGCGTCATCAGCTCAAGAGGCCATCCCTTCCTCCTTCATTTCTCTTCAGCCTGATTGCCAGTATCCCCCACCTAACCGGAATAGAGAAGGTGCCCATCCCATGACAGGCCCCAACTCCTACCCCAATACTCAGGAACCCCCAACACCAATGCCAAACCACCTGCAAAACAAAAAGAAAATGAAAAAACACACACCCATACCAGACACTTCCCCAGGGAGGGAGGGAGGGAAAAACAGCCTGCTGCCTGTTGCTGTGATGGCGCCCGAATGACCAGCCCCTCCCCCTGCTCCTATTTGTATGGCCCCCCTCGTGGCGTGAAACCCCGCCCCCCGGGCCGGACTAATGCAGCATCACTTCCCCCCTGATGTGTGCGCTTCCCACAGTGTTCCCCAGTCATGGGACCCTGCGCTTAAGGTTCCCCCTTTGCTGCGGGTTTGTCTTTCTCATTCCCATATTTAACTATTCCTTTGCACCGTTAAGAAAATCCCATCCACCCCTGTCCTTTTTCATTTAATCAATCTGGGATGTGGTGCCTAAAATTTCGGTGTGCTATCTATGATTGGACAATCTCTTTAACCACTTGCGGACCGCCGCATGTACAAATACGTCGGCAGAATGGCACGTACAGGCACATTGGCGTACCTGTATGTACCTGCAGCGGTTCGTTTTTGTCCGCCCCCTCCGGATCGCTCCCAGCCAATCCGCGCACTCCCCGTGTGTTACTTCCTCTTCCTGTGTAACCACAGGAAGAGGGAAGTGATGTGATCTCTCCTCTCAGCGGTATTTTCAACCGCTGCTGAGGAGAGAAGACAACACACAGTAAGTCTGCACAACACTACACTGACACCAGTACACATAGGCACATTAACCCCTTGCGATCACCCCCCCCACCCCCCACCCCCCTGTCACAGTGTCACTGAATGCAGTGATCATATATGTACTGATCACTGCATTTAATGTCAGTGTGACAGGCAGTGTGACAGGCAGTTAGTGTTAGGTTCAGGGTGGCCTCCCTAATAAAGTTTTAACCCCTTGATCACCGCCCTAGTTAACCCTTTCACTCCCTATTGCCAGTGTCACTAAGCGATCATTTTTCTGATCGCTGTATTAGTGTCACCGTTGCCGCTAGGTAGCTATTTTTTTTTTTATTGCGTTTTTTTTTTTTTACTAAAGACATGTGGCTAAATACATTTCGGCCTAAATGTTTGACTAAAATTTAGCTTATTTGATTTTTCTTATAACAAAAAGTAAAAAATATAGATTTTTTTTCAAAAATGTCGCTCTTATTTTGTTTATAGCGCAAAAAATAAAAATCGCAGAGGCGATCAAATACCACCAAAAGAAAGCTCTATTTGTGGGAAGAAAAGGACGCAAATTTTGTTTGGGAGCCACGTCGCACGACCGCGCAATTGTCTGTTAAAGCGACGCAGTGCCGAATTGTAAAAACCCCTTGGGTCATTTAGCAGCATATTGGTCCGGTCCTTAAGTGGTTAAAATATATAAAACATTTTTTTTTGCTGTGAATTTCAAATTTTGTATCTTACTTTCAACTTTCTTTACCATATTTTTTGCAAATATCTTCAAAAAAGTGAAAATTCCAATAGAATATGTAAGAATGAAGAAATAAAAAGAATGACGGCAGACGGCAGTTAAATGGAGTCAAGCTGCTGAAATCTTGGGCATGGGAAAGAGAAATGTAAAGCCACCAATCTGGGTGTTGGTAATTTTGCTATCTCTTGTGGTTCCGCTACCTCCATTCTTCGTCATCTTTGCATGGCAATGCGCTGTCTGCACAGGATGTAGCTGTTACTAGACGATAATGTTGAGTGAAGGGCTGGACTATGAAAAGCCGCAGGGTTGCTGGGCTGAGAGTGCTGAGTTCTCACGAAAGAAGTCGGCTTCTTCTTAAAAATTCGAGAAGAGCAACTAGGGCATATAATCCGAGGCGATGACCTCCTCCCATACCATGGTCTCACTTGCTTTCCATTACCAGCATGCCCTGCCACTTTATATTTCATGCCAAATGTTGTGTGTAGTCTGTGTCCACGCTGCTTTGTTGTGATTGATGGAGAGAACTGCTGCAAGGCAGAAATGCTAACCACTACACCACTGTGTTGCCCATTGAGAAGGCACCTACTTCCTGTAGAGACAACCAATCACTGCAGGCTGTTTCTATGAACAGTTGGCCTGTCAGATCTCTTAACAGTATCGTTAGCATATGCTATAGCCACTAGCAATAATCACTGTCTTCTCCCGATGGGGATGGCTTCCCCCGTCTGCTCCTGGGAGAAGACAATGGCACGGCCGGCGAAGGGATTCCCACATCAACACTGTCTGTCTTGGAATCAAGCGAATTTCTGCAGGAAAATGTTTTTCTCTGTATATGGCCGGTCTAAGTCAGCTTTTTTCAGCCAGGGCTCCTGCCAGTGACGGCCCCTCTATAGGAGGCGCATGGGTGCCGACCCCCCCTATCCAAGGCTGCAATGATGGTGAGGCACCAATGATGGGCACAGTGAGGCGGCATTGATGGGCATGTGTTGGGGGACTTTCAGTTTTTTTGGGGCGGGGAGGGGTTTTCAAGGACCCGGCCTTGGAGCGGCAAACGGAGTATATCTGGGCTTGCTTACAGTAGTGGTCAGTGGAGGAGAGCTCTCTTACATTAGTGGTCTGTGGTGATGAACCCTTACATTGGTGGTCATTTGTGAAGTGTCAACTTACAATGATGGTCAGTGTAGTGTCCTCTTACATTGGTGGTCAGTGTAGTCCTCCCTCACATTGGTAGTCATTGCTGTGCCCCCTTACATTGGTGGTCATTGTAATGCCCCTTACATTGGTGGAAAGTATAGTGTCCTCTTACATTGGTGGTCAGTGTAGTGTTTCCTACATCAGTAGCCAGTGTAATGTCCTCTTACATTAATAGTCAGTTTAGTGCCCCTTACAATGGCAGTCGGTGCAGTGCCCTCTTTCATTGGTGGTCAGTGTAGTTTCCTCTTACATTGGTGGCCAGTGTAATGTCCTCATACATTGGTGGTCAGTGTAGTGTTTCCTACATCAGTGGCCAGTGTAATTTCCTCTTACATTAATGGTCAGTTTAGTGCCCCTTACAATGGCGATCAGTGCAGTGCCCCTTTACATTGATGGTCATTGTAGCTTCCTCTTACATTGGCGCTCAGTGCATTGTCCTCTTAAATTGGCGGTCAGTGTAGCATCCCCTTATATTTGTGCCCATTGTAGTTTCATCTTACATTGGTGGTCAGTGTAGTGTTCTCTTACATTGGTGGTCAGTGTAGTTTCCTCTTACATTGGTGGCCAGTGTAGTGTTCTCTTACATTGGTGGCCAGTGTAGTGTTCTCTTACATTGGTGGCCAGTGTAGTGTTCTCTTACTTTGGTGGTCAGTGTAGTGTTCCTCTTACATTTGTGGTCAGTGTAGTTTCCTCTTACATTGGTGACCAGTGTAGTGTTCTCTTACATTGGTGACCAGTGTAGTGTTCTCTTACATTGGTGACCAGTGTAGTGTTCTCTTACATTGGTGGTCAGTGTAGTGTTCCTCTTACATTTGTGGTCAGTGTAGTTTCCTCTTACATTGGTGACCAGTGTAGTGTTCTCTTACATTGGTGACCAGTGTAGTGTTCTCTTACATTGGTGACCAGTGTAGTGTTCTCTTACATTGGTGGCCAGTGTAGTGTTCTCTTACATTGGTGGTCAGTGTAGTGTTCCTCTTACATTTGTGGTCAGTGTAGTTTCCTCTTACATTGGTGACCAGTGTAGTGTTCTCTTACATTGGTGACCAGTGTAGTGTTCTCTTACATTGGTGGCCAGTGTAGTGTTCTCTTACATTGGTGGTCAGTGTAGTGTTCCTCTTACATTTGTGGTCAGTGTAGTTTCCTCTTACATTGGTGACCAGTGTAGTGTTCTCTTACATTGGTGACCAGTGTAGTGTTCTCTTACATTGGTGACCAGTGTAGTGTTCTCTTACATTGGTGGTCAGTGCAGTGTCTCCTACATTGGTGGTCAGTGTAGTGTTTCCTACATCAGTGGCCAGTGTAATGTCCTCTTACATTGATGGTCAGTTTAGTGCCCCTTACAATGGCGGTCAGTGCATTCCCCCCTTACATTGGTGGCCATTGTAGTTTCCTCTTACATTGGTGGTCAGTGCAGTGTCTCCTACATCAGTGGCCAGTGTAATGTCCTCTTACATTGATGGTTTAGTGCCACTTACAATGGGGATCAGTGCAGTGCCCCCTTATATTGGTGGCCAGTGTAGCTTCCTCTTACATTGGCGGTCAGTGTAGCACCCCTTTACATTGGTGGTCAGTGTAGTGTCCTCTTACATTGGTGGCCAGTGTAGTGTCCTATTACATTGGTGGCAAGTGTAGCACTCACTTACAATGGTGGCCAGGGGTAACATATGTCTTACAATGATGGTGAGTGGGACCATTATATTATACCTTTCCAATTTGCAAGACCTCTGTAACCTCGGTCTGTGCAATAAATAATTCAAACATTAATTTTAACATTATGAAAGATTCTAAATGACATCATTTCCTGGGCCTGTCTTCTCCTGGCACTTGGGTTTGAATTGTGTAATCGTAGCATCACCCCATCCATCAACTGACTCCACAGAGAGAGAGAGAGAGAAAGAGAGAGAGAGAGAGAGAGAAAGAAAGAAAGAGAGAGAGAGAGAGAGAAAGAGAGAAAGAGAGAAAGAAAGAAAGAGAGAGAGAGAGAGAGAGAGAGAGAGGACCACGGACATAATCTTCATATCTCTTCCACTACCTTGGACTGGTTGGAAGGTCATTGGCAGGCCAATGCAGGGGAATTCTTTCCGTAGCTGCTTTGTATTATCTGAAGTACAGAGCGGAGCTTTCACTTTCAGCGTTTTCTCTCTGGAAGGGCAACTAAAACCGGCAGAACGAGGACAGAAAATACTCAGAGCCCCTCCACCGGTCTCACTGCACCTGTCAGCTATGAAGTGCAGAGGAGGCCTTTTTTTAATATCGTCAATATTTTTCCAGCCTTTAACCACTTAACCCCTGGACCATATTGCTGGTCAAAGACCGGGCCACTTTTTGAGATTCGGCACTGCGTCGCTGACAATTGTGCGGTCGTGCGACGTGGCTCCCAAACAAAATTGGCTTCCTTTTTTTCCCCACAAATAGAGCTTTCTTTTGGTGGTATTCGATCACCTCTGCGGTTTTTATTTTTTGCTCTATAAACAAAAATAGAGCGACAATTTTGTAAAAAAAAGGTATATTTTTTACATTTTGCTGTAATAAATATCCCCAAAAATATTTATAAAAATTTTTTTTTTTCCTCAGTTTATGCCGATACATATTCTTCTACCTATTTTTGGTAAAAAAAAAAAATCGCAAGAAGCATTTATTGATTGATTTGCGCAAAAGTTATAGCGTTTACAAAATAGTTTTATGTCATTTTTATTAATCTTTTTTTTACTAGTAATGGCGGCGATCAGCGATTTATATCAGTACTGCGACATTATGGCGGACACTTCGGACACTTTTGACACATTTTTGGGACCATTGGCATTTCTATAGCGATCAGTGCTATAAAATACATTGATTACTATAAAAATGCCGGTAAAAAATGCCGGTAACGAGCGGTGAGGTGAGTGGCTGGTAAGGTACTGGCTAGTATTAGAGCCAGATACACACAGGTTACATACACTGTGATCGTTAGAGTGAGAGCAATAATTCTAGCACTAGACCTCCTCTGTAACTCTAAACATGTAACCCGTAAACATTTTTAAAGCATTGCCTATGAGGATTTTTAAGTACTGAAGTTTGTCGCCATTCCACGAGTTTGCACAATTTTAAAGCGTGACATGTTAGGTATCTATTTACTCGGCATAACATTATCTTTCACATTATGCAAAAAAAATCTGGTTATCTTTGGTGTTTTTGTTTTTATATATTAATTAAACCTTTTTTTTGTCCACCAACAAAAGTTTGAAAAATTGCTGAGCAAATCTCATGTGACATAAAAAGTTGCAACGACCACCATTTTCCCTAGGGTCTCTGCTAAAACAATATATATAATGTTTGGGGGTTCTGAGTAATTTTCTAGCAAATAATTATTATTTATTGTTATTGAGGTAATTTACTATATTTTCTAAATCTGCACTCAAGCAGGTGACCTAACTGACAAATTACTGAATTTTGAAGTTATAACTTCCAACCAGTAATTTCACAGTAAATAGATAAATAATAAATTATTATCTTATAACATATAGGATAATAATATATGATTTGGCTTGTACCTTTTCAGCAGCAGCAGATTCTCATTCTCCCTCTTAACTGTGTGAGAAAAACATGGGATTGTGGGTAAATCTTATACACATAAACACATGTTTTTCCCTGTAGTTAGAAGGGTTGGGCTGGAAGGGAGAATTTGTCTTTTAGACACACGCCCCCTCCAATGACACTGCAGTGAGAGGCGTGACTTCACTGCAGCATTTTTGTTGGACAGCTTGTTCCAAAGGTGCTTTCAATTGGTCCAAGGCTCCAAGCTGTCCATTGAGCTCAGTGCCTCAAGAAGACAAGAAGTGAGGAGAGGCACTGTGATCTCATCCTCTCAGTCTGCTGCAAACAGAGTGTGTCAGCTTGTATTTAAACTGGCCGCTCTGTATGTAGCTTTTGACAGGCTGCACAAGGAGCCCCCGTATCTCTGGAATCATAGGTCATAGGAGTCCCAAACTGTTGTCAGTGGTGGGGTAGGACTTAGGCGACCCATTGGGGTCACCAAGCTATGACCCTTGAAGCTTGATTTTTTTATGTTCATTTTATGTCCCCAGACTGCACATCCCTGCCTCTATCATACCAGGAGTGGTACTGTAAAACCAGCTATTTCTACCATGAGGCCAGAATGAACCTCACTCTTCTATATAATGATGAAGAGGAGAGGAAAGGCCTCTGTAGCAGTGGCGGCTGGTGCTCATCAATTGCAGCCTCACTGTGCCCATCAATTGCCGCCACTGTGCCCATCAATTGCCACCACTGTGCCCATCAAATGCAGCCACTGTGCCCATCAAACGTAGCCACTGTTCCATAAAATTGTCGCCACTGTGCCATTAAGTTGTTGCCACTGTACCATGCCATCAAACTTAGCCACTGTGCCCATCAATTGTCGCCACTGTGCCATGCCATCAAATGCAGCCACTGTGCCATCAATTGTTGCCACTGTTCCCATCAATTGTTGCCACTGTGTCATGCCATCAATTGTCACCACTGTGCCATGACATTGTCGCCACTGTGCCCATCAATTGTCGCCATTGTGCCATGCCAAATGCAGCCACTGTGCCATCAATTGTCACCACTGTGCCATGCCAAATGCAGCCACTGTGCCCATCAATTGTCACCACTGTGCCCATCAATTGTCCCCACTGTGCCATGCCATTGTCGCCACTGTGCCCATCAATTGTCGCCACTGTGCCATGCCATTTTCGCCACTGTGCCCATCAATTGCCACCAGTTTGCCCCTAAAATGCCGCCAGATTGCCTTTCTCGGTCAGCCTCCTCCACGATCCCTCGAAGTAGTCCCGGTTACCAGATCCAGTTAACCTGATTGGCTCAGATGTGTGTCAGTGTTAACCAGGGAGCCGCTGGCTCTGATAGACACTTCCACAGCCAACCTTCTGCCGTTATTTAGATGGCCGGCGCTCACCAGGGGGCCGGCCATCTGAATAGTGGGCAGCGCCGACAATACATAGATTCATGCAATGCATGAATCTATGTAGTATTTTTTAGTGGCGGTGTAGGACAGAGAGGGGGCGGCGCTCCTGCGCCCTCTATGGACGCACCGCCACTACTCTGTAGTCCTATCTTGATACACTATGGGAAGTACATAACCGGATCACCAGGCAAAAATGAATGCAGCCACCATATCTAGGGACTGGTAAGCTGCAATATATTACATTTTTATCCTTGGGTTTTGTTACTTTAACTCCAAAAAATACAGATTTGCCTGGTACAAAACAACGTTCCCTCTGTGAAACAAAATGATTCCAGATCTTTTATCCATGCCAAGAAGAAGACAATGTAGATGGAATGAAGGCCCCTCATACAAAAGAAGGACATTTGAGGGGTGCGGGACGACAGCCTTCCCCAGAACAAAAGCAGATCCTTAGGAAGCAGATTAATGAGCTCTGCTAATCAATCCCTTGTTTGTCGCATTGTTTTATTTCTGGGCTCAGCTCCGTGGATTTTTCTTTTTTTTTTGTAATCCTCCACCGGTGTCTGTGCAATGAAATCTCTGCGAGGATCTCCACGCAAGATTAGAACGCGTAAATCCATCTGAGGAGACGGAATGGTGGCAGTATGAAGGAGCAGCTGATTAATCAGCGTGTTTTTTTTTTTTGGGTGAAGATGCGCATAATTACATGAATTTCCATGCAAATACCCTCACCTGCTCCCGCCTCGCCTAATTGGCAGCGGGAAGGCCCTAAACAATGCCGCGTCTGACCTATATTTTCAGGCGCTGGTAAGCCTGATTATCTCTTGTGTGGGAAAATGTTGCAGAGAATCCAAATGTGTTTGCTGGTGGGAGGTAAATATAGATTATTCGGATGTTGCTCTGTTTTGGTGGTGTCTTGGCGCACATGGGGGGTGAGGCTCGTGTGCACATCTGCATGATAATGGGCTGGCAATTAAAGTTTTCTTTAGGAAGTTGCTACCTGCTTTTCTTCTTTAAAGTGTATCTCCAGCCAAAACTTTTTTTTTGTAATCAGTAGAACTCTTTGGCTCAGAGGTCCACAACCCCCAGGCCGTGGACCGGGTGGCGGGCAAGCGTGCCAGCACAACCAGCACTGCAACTCTCCAACCACCAGAGGGTACCTGCTCCATTTTTCCCTGCACCACTACTCCACCTGGCCACTACACTGACCTACCTGATTGCTACACTGACCTACCAGACCACTGCACAGACCTACCTGATTCCTACACTAACCTACCTGATTCCTACACTGACGTACCTTATCCCTACACTGACCTACCTGATTCCTACACTGACTACTACACTAACCTACCTGATTCCTAGACTATCCACTATGCTAAACTACCTGATTCCTATGCTGACCACTACACTAAACTGACTGATTCCTACACTATCCACTACGCTGACCTACCTGATTCCTACACTGACCACTACACTAACCTAGCTGATTCCTATACTGACCACTACACTGTCCACTACACTGACCACTACACCTAAGTTCTATACTGACCACTACACTGACCCACCTGATTCTTCATACTGACCTCTACACTGACCTACTTGATTCCTGCACTAATCACCCCCCCTACACGAACAGTGTAGATTGGTTGATTTTGCTCACCACTCTATGGCCTTCATGATAATCTATCCAAGCAGGGCTCTCCCCAGCACCAGGTACTGTTCCCGACACCCAGCCGCTCCTCAGAATCCACTGCCAGGAGCTTCTTTAATAGCCACCGTACACTCTGCACTGCCTCTCCCCTCTGCTGTTCTCACACACGGGCCACCCGCACTAGAGGGATCATGGGGGACAGGCTGGACTTATGCGCCCCCCACCAAATGTATCACCCGGGGCGAGAGTACCAGATGCCCCCCTCAATGCCACTGCTCCTGGGATAGTATCCTTAATCCGGGGACTGTCCCCAGAAACCGGGGATGAACATGGGAAGAAGAGGAAGAGAGATGAGGAGAAGAGGGAGAAGAAGGAGAAGGAAGGAGAGCCGGGCCAGGGACAGCATAGTCACAGAACACTGCTGAGACCTTTACACCGCTATGGTCTATAGGAGAGAGAGACCACTATGTCCTAGGGGCCTTCATACTGAGCTGACTTCAGGTGACAGGCTGCAACCCCCCATCCCCCGATGAGAGGCTGCACCCCCAACATCTGCCAGGTTCCTGACACGTTGTTGAACTGAAAAAGTTGTTTGGAGGAGATACAAGAAGTATTCATCATTACAGAACATGTCCATTTATTGTGACCAACTAATACTGGATAGTGGAGAAAGAGTTTTACTGCTGCGTGGGTAGGAGAGGACTGGGAACCTTGGCTTGAGGGCAAAACACACCCAACCAGGCCTTTAATGGTAGAGCTAAATGAGACTATAACAGGGTATATGTATGAGAAGGAACTAAAGGAATCATAAAATTCTCCCACCGAATCACTGTGTAGCTCAGTTAAGCCTTTTGAGAAAAGAAGGTATTCATATCCCTTACGTTGTATTTCATCATTGGGTGGAACCATAGAAATCGATCTCTTATGTCCCATCAGCCAGATGTGCATCCAGAACCGCTGGTGCAAACACAACCTAAAATTTTAGGGCCATATATTCCGAAACGCATGCAACTGTTTTAGGCTTTTTGTCCATCATCAATTCAGTGTATGGAAACCATGGCCCAGATTCAGAGAGCCATTACGCCTGTCTAACTGGTGTTAGACTGGAGTAATTTCAAATTACGCGCGTTTTCTAGCTAGTTGAAAACCTCAAACCATGAAAAGACGGCTGCGGGCTTCAATTCGACTGGATTACGTGTTCATACGCCTTGGGATCTACGCTGCAATAAAATTGCGGCCACTGGGTGGACTTCCCGTCGTTTTCGGCGTCGGGGTATGCAAATGAGCTTTTGCCGGCGATCCCCGAAATTACGATCTTCAATCGCAATCTCTTACGGCACCTTTAGTCATCTTTTATTTGCGTAACACTATACCAGCTTTTTGCTGCTCTAATATTAGACAGCCCATGTTAAGTATGGCCGTCGTTCCCGCGTCGAATTTCAACGGTTTCCGACGTCTTTTATTATTTTTAACGTAAGTCGTCCGGGAATAGGAATGTTCGTAAACGACGCTACTCAAACAACGAATGACGTAACGACGTGATTTCGCGCAATGCGCGGCGGGAAATTTCTGAACGGAGCATGCGCAGTTCGATCGCCGCGGGGACGCGCTTAATTTAAATGCTTCACGCCCCCTAATCGCGTATTTCGATTACGCGGCGAGAAATAGACTACGTCGCCGTAGCGTACGGGCAAAAATCTACCAGGATTCGGTGTAGAGCCTGGTAAAATACGGCAGCGTAGAGTATTTCGATTACGCAGCGGAATATTAAGTGTATGTGAATCTGGGCCCATGTCTTTTATGCAGTAGGGGTTGGGACCCAACAAGACAATAAAACCAACGAGAAGGGACTCCTGCAGCCAGGGTTTGCTAGGGGTTCCATATGTAGCAAGGTCTCAGCCCTCAGACAGCCTAGCAGTGCATCCAGATGTGCCCGGGATAGGCCCAAACTCAAGCCTAGCAGGCGAGGCAATCAGTGGCGTAGCGTGGGTTGTCAGCGCCCGGGGCAGGGTAAGAGATTTGCGCCCCCTAACCCATGGATTTTTAGCACTCTCTGAGTCCCTTCCACTAGTACCGTAGTACT
The DNA here is from genome assembly GCA_029574335.1 of Rana kukunoris. Taxonomy (NCBI): domain Eukaryota; kingdom Metazoa; phylum Chordata; class Amphibia; order Anura; family Ranidae; genus Rana; species Rana kukunoris. The sequence goes on from CM056053.1 coordinate 8,115,258, forward strand.
GACCAACCTGATTCTTACATCGACCTACCTGATCACTATACTAACCTACCTGATTGCTATGCTGACCACTAGACTGACCTACCTGATTCCTATACTGACCACTATACTGACCTACCTGATTCCTATACTGACCACTACACTGACCTACCTGATTCCTATACTGACCACTATACTGACCTACCTGATTCCTATACTGACCACTACACTGACCTACCTGATTCCTATACTGACCACTATACTGACCTACCTGATTCCTATACTGACCACTACACTGACCTACCTGATTCCTATACTGACCTGCCCTTCTCCTTCTCCCCATTCTCCACACAGTTACAATCCCTGGGATCATCATGGATGGTCTTCAGTGTACATTTACTCACTGCTGTGTAAGTGTCACCGCTTGATCCTAAGCCGGGACTGGAATGCAACTTCTTTCTCATAGCGAATCATAAGAGCTCACAGTCTCCTAGACTGCTTAGTGCAGGAGAAGAGCTGCAGGTAACCCTGGGCACCCCTCTAAATTTTGCACCCGGGGCAACCGCCCCCCCTGGCCCCTCTAACGCTACGCCACTGTGGGCAATACAATATACGTCCACCCAGACTGCCGCCCAGGTGGCACAGAATAGTGATCACCTGACTCCACCCAAATATAAAGGTTCTCCCAGCATGCCAAGGGATTTAAGAAAACCCCTACCCATTGGCTGAGATACCCCATATACCCATAATCTGACCTTACATTGCCCTTCTCGTATCCAATGCCACCAGGTAGAAAAAAGAGAGAAGTGCAGCAATTACAGACTTCAAGTGAAATCAGTTGATCCTCAACAATTAGCCAAGGTAGCTATACCTGACAGGTAAATTTAGGACAAAGCCTGCCTAAACATCAGGGTGCTACACTTATACAGTGGCTGATTGACCTTCCATTTAGGAGTGCCTGCAAGGTTTTGTTGGCTACATCACTTGGCAGAGCCAGTGGCACGACACCAGAGACCTTTTTAGTTGTCTGTAAAGGTTGGCAATAGTACTGCCTCTGTAAGGCCGCGTACACACGATCAAATCTGTCTGCTGGAAACGGTCTGCTAGACCGTCCCAGCAGACAGATTCGATTGTGTGTACGGGCGAGCCGACGGATTTGGCCACCCGACAGATTTCAAAGCATGCTTTGAAATCTATCGGGTGGGAACCCGTCCGCCCGACATGTCTGCTGGTTAGTACACTTACCTACAGACATGTCGTCCCGCACCGCCGCCGAATGGATTCGGCGCATGCGCGGAAGTGTTTTACTTCCTGGTGCGGTGACGTGGCGGCGTCAACGTCACCGCCACGTCACCGACACGTCAGCGCGCCGTCTGCTGGCGGGGATTTTGGTTTGCTCGTGTGTACACGCGAGCAAACCAAAATCCAAAGAGACAGATTTGTTCAAATCGGTCGGTCCGACCGATTTGAACAAATGAATTGCCTCGTGTGTACGAGGCCTAAGAGGGTAATTATTCCAAATGACCACTAATGTAAGGGCATTTTTCCGACTGTGCACTGCTTTGGGAAAGAACCTGCTAATCTACAGCAGCCCCTCTGGGGGTAGCGCTTCATATGCTTACTTTTTTTGATATTCGTTGCTGTTTTTTGAACATTTTGTGCTGTTTTGGCATCTCGCTGTTTTGCTATTTATTAGTTATTGTTTGTCTGTTCCCAGTGTAAACCAATCATATCATAGCTGTCATTTTCCTTAGCCAGGTGACAAGTGAAAACACTTCCTTTCTTCTAGTGTTCATATAAGGTCCCCACTGTTCAATGTCTGGATGCATTTCCTTACTACTAGTAACTTTTCGTTCTGGATAATTTTCCAAATGTTGCGCCAATAACTAAATAAACCTTTGTACACAAACAGTGACAAGACGTGAGTCATTGTTTAACGCGAGCAGGAATCCTGCAACTTCCTGCCAAATATAAACTGCGTGACGCAGGTATGTTAGGAGGTCATCCATAAAATAATCTGTGCCTTGTGAAATCTGTGTCATTGTAAATTTGCTATAATAACTCCTGCTGTGTCAGCTTTAGTACTGAGAATCTGCTGTGCTTGGAGAGTGAGGCCGACCATATATGGAACAAAATATAGCTGGTTCAGCAGGGACCAGCTGAATTTGGATTCATGTATGGGCATCCTGGTTGTACAGAAGTCTATCTATTGATTGACTTCTGTCAGTGGCGGTGCGTCCATAGAGGGCGCAGGAGCGCCGCCCCCTCTCGCTCCTGCACCGCCACTAAATACAAAACATTGATTCATGCGTTGCATGAATCGATGTATTGTCACTGCCGCCCACTATTCAGATGGCCGGCCCCCTGGTGAGTGCTGGCCATCTGAATAAGGGCAGCTGGTTGGCTTTGGAAGTGCCTATCGGAGCCATCCTGAGGGCTGTAATCGGCTTCCAAATAGTTAACCAGGGGACGCACGAGGGGTGCATTCCTGGTTAACACTCACAGGCGTCTCAGCCAATCAGGTTCACCGGTTCTGGTAACCGGTAACCTGATTGGCTGAAGCGTCATCGAGGGCGGGAGAAGACATCAAGGGACGGTGGAAGGAGAATGGCTGACCCCAGAAAGGTAAGTGCCAGGCGGGGAGGGGGGGGGGCAATCTGGCAGCATTTTACAGGCCACAGTTGCGACAATTTATGGGCACAGTGGCGACAATTGATGGCACAGTGGGTGTGTTTGGCATGGCACAGTGGTGACAATTGATGGCACAGTGGGTGTGTTTGGCATGGCACAGTGGTGACAATTGATGGCACAGTGGGTGTGTTTGGCATGGCACAGTGGTGACAATTGATGGGCACTGTGGTGACAATTGATGGCACAGTGGCGACAATTGATGGCACAGTGGTAAAAATTTATGGCACAGTGGCTGCATTTGGCATAGCACAGTGGTGACAATTGATGGGCACAGTGGTGACAATTGATGGCACAGTGGTGACAAATGATGGCACAGTGGCTGCATTTGATGGCATGGCACAGTGGTGACAATTAATGGGCACAGTGGTGACAATTGATGGCACAGTAGCTGCGTTTGATGGCATGGCACAGTGGCGACAATTGATGGTACAGTGGCGACAACTCCTCCCCAGTAAACTCTTGCCCAGCTTATATGGGAGGCCTGCCCCCTGCCAATACCAAGTGGGGATTGGTCAGGGCTCCTCACATGAGCTGCCTGTCTTGCCAGTCCTGGCCCTGCCCCTCTTCCAGAACAATCTCCCTGGAAGCAGGTGAGGCACCCAAGTAGGCAAGTACTAAAGAACAGGTGGTCACACCCACTGCTACATTAACCACTCCCTGCCCCCAGATCAAAACAAGCAGGCCTAGCATGCAGCATAGGCCTGCCTAGATTTACCTGCACTGACAGTTCTACCTCACAAAAATCCTACCTAGCACCTACCTACGGTAGAGGGTGCTACACTTATAGTAGCAGTACCTACTACAGTGATTTACAGCCCACCAATCTAGACCAATGTAACTGTCAAAACTGCCAGACCCAATCTTCAGCTTTAGCTTCTGCACAGGTACACTTCATGACATTGCTGAGATAAGACAGAGCCCACTCCAATGGACAGGTTTATTATAGCCCACCTGGGGCTGTTCATCACAGGACCCCAGAGTCCTTTATTACCCAATGCAAAGCCTTCTGAAACATACCAGATACCGGGGTAAGGAGTGGGTTATGACCTTATTACAGTTGCTGGTACATCTGAGATGAACATACAAATTCCTCACATAGTTTGCATGACCTCTCCGCAGTCCTCTGATGGCCTGCACTGTATATCTGTCATTCTTTAGCGCTCATTTGGACGCTTTATGTTTTAGTGGCTGTGAATAATTCAGGGCTGGTCTATGGCAAAGGACAAAGGAGGAGAAGGACACAGAGGAGAGCCCTCCACACCCTCTGAGAAAATGACACTCTGTAAACTTTGTTCAGACGGTGAATAGCAACAGAGTAGAACACGGTGATTTCCAAAGACTAACAAAAAGAGACCAATAAAAGACGCCATAAAGCTTCAATATTACCATTTTCAGGCAAGGCCGTGCCCAGGTCATTTTATTGTGTTTTTACTGCTGTTTGAAGGTCACTTTTCAGGTTCTTCAAAAGCATTTATAGGATTAGCTATGGATATACCTTACAACTTTACAAATCAGGGTATAACTAAAGGCAAAACATTTTATTTTTTATTTTTTGATAGAGTAGAGAGGGATTAGACCCTCTGTCAGTTTTCATTGTTGTCTATGCCCCCATTAGGGAGATTTACCTTCTATATTTGTCCTGTTTCTGTTATCGTTGAAAGTGAAAGTTAAACAAAAAAACTGAATTTTAGGTTGTCCCCAGAAAAGTAGTAGAGTGGAAATTTTCCTTTGGGAAGACCTCCAAAGACACCCCTTAACCACTTTAGCCCCGGACCATATTGCTGCCCAATGACCAGAGCACTTTTTGTGATTCGGCACTGCGTCGCTTTAACTGACAATTGCGCTGTCGTGCGACGTGGCTCCCAAACAAAATTGACGTCCTTTTTTCCCCACAAGTAGAGCTGTTGTAGGCGCAAAAGGCGCAAAAGTTATAGCGCCTGCAAAATAGGGGACAGAATTATTCTTTTTTATTCTTTTTTTTTACTAGAAATGGCGGCGATCTGCGATTTTTATTGGGACTGCGACATTATGGCGGACACATCGGACACTTTTGACACATTTTTGGCGCCATTCACATTTATACTGCGATCAGTGCTATAAATATGCATTAATTACTGTATAAATGTGACTGGCATTGAAGGGGTTAACACTAGGGGGTGAGGAAGGGGTTAAATGTATTCCCTGCATTGTGTTCTAACTGTGGGGGGAGGGGATCGATGCTGTGTCCCTATGTACAAGGGACACAGATCGGTCTCCTCTCCAAAGACAGGACGCTGTCTGTGTAAAACGGCAATGAGAGATGATCTCATATGTTTATGCCACTCCGATTGGCCGTTCGCGGCGATCTGTGATTGGCTGTGTCCGAGGGACACGGCCAACACAGAATTTCCCCGCTGTGCGCTCTGGAGTGACAGGCCGTCAATTGACGGCCTGTTGGATATTTAGATCCGCGCTAAAGCCGTCATTCAGCTATAGCGCGGATCTCAAGTAGTTAAAGCAGGGTGACCAGACATCCATGCCTCCCAACTTTTTGAGATGGGAATGAGGGACACCTTGTTGAGCGGGGGGGTTCAGGATCTTAGTTGTTGAGCGGGGGGGTTCCGCGGATCTAAGTTGTTGCGCGCGGGGGGGGGGGGGGGGGTTTCGCAGATCTGAGTTGTTGAGCGGGGGGGGGGGTGTTCCGCAGATCAAGGCTGTTGAGGGGGGTAATCGCGGGGGGCTGGGGGCTTGCTGCGGAATCGCGGGACTTCAGCCCTGATCGTGCGACATTCCCACGAAATCCAGTATGGACATCCCCGGTTTCTTGGGACAGTCCCCGAATTGAGGACACTGTCCCCGGACCAAGACTGTCCCCAGTTTTGTCCCCGGATTGGATTTGAACAGGGGCTGGGGCAATTTCAAGGCCAGTCAGTGCAGAATTAATACAAAAAAATCAGAATTATACACCCCCCCTGCTCCTACTAGGTTGGAGAGGTAAAAAAAAAATCCCATTATCTGTGCCCCTTTTTGATGATCATGTGCTGGTCGGAGCGGAGGGAATATTTCTTCAGTTTTGGGCGCATGCCCATCCAGCTCCGCTCACATTTATTCTGCCTTGGCTCAAGTCCCAGCCAGCCGCCTGCCTGCTTATCTCCTTCCCTGGTGGAGTGATCGTCTTCCACTCCCCACCCAGTAGCCCGGAGAGTAAGACTTGACAGGGCGTGAGGCAGGCGGCGGTAGCGATGGGCAGAGAGTTGCTGATTGCTGTGATTAATAGAAAAATATATGTCCCCAGATTTCATATTATAAAGCGTTCCAGCCTTTTACTGTTTGCAAAAAGCATAGCTGCTGACTTTTAATAAACAGACACTTAGCTGCTCCACGGTCCAGCGATGTGGCTGCCCGGAACTCCGCTCCTCTCCCCACCTCTCTGCCAGCGCCTCCATTCAAATTGTGGGCACCCGGCCGTGACAGCTTTTGGCTTCACGGCCGGGCACTCACTGCACATGCACAAGTCGTGCTGCGCTCTAGGAGCGGACAGGCGATCTTCTGGGACCTGTCACACGTCCCAGGAGATAGCCTAGAGGCAGAGGAGGAGTCGTCTAGGTGGTTCCTGGGCGGAAGGAGGAAGTGGGACAGGAAGTCGTCTGGGCCTGGTCAGGGATGGACTGAGACCAAAATTTGGCCCTGGACTTTATCCAGACCGGCCCACTTTATGTTTGCAAACAAGAACAAAAAACAGTATATAAACTATACGCAATTGTACAAAAAAACATAAGTAGCATAACATAAGGAGTCCTCACTCACCTCTTTTATTATTTCACTTATTCTCCTCTGTATTTTCCTCATTCTTCTCACATCACTGCATGAAGTGGAGGGCGAGCTGCACAGCCATTACTTTGACAGGCTGTCACTGAAACTGGCCCACTGAGCCATCGGCCCACCGGGAAACTCCCTGTAGTCCCTATGGCCAGTCCATGCCTGGGCCTGGTTCATTTTTAGAAGAGCAGCAATTTGGTCAGCCATGAAATACAACTTTCTCGCTAAGGAACTGGTAAACACACTCAATATTATGCTAACTAAACCTAATGAAATAATTATGTATTTACTGTTAGTATAATTCTTTTATTTTCCCATATAGAAAATATTCCTTCAAAGAAGACCGTTAACCATAAACTTCTGGTCGAAACGTGTAGGGTTTTATATATGTGGAATTTCATATGAATTCACTTTTTTATTTTTGAGTCCATGTGTCAAATGTTCCTTTATTCATGAGTTATGTTTTTGATGTTACGACCAGTAATTGTCTTTTATGACTCCCATGCAGAGCTTTTTTTCTCGGAAAATAGGTGCAGGAACCCAACCACGATCCCATTCAGATTTCACAAACAGTAGAAGGGTTTTAAAGGGTGCAGAGTTCAGGGGGTTACACACAGAGTGCAGAGCTATCACTTGTAAACACAAAAACCAGACTTCTGTGTTTAAAATTGATTGTGGTGAGCAGGCACCAAAGGGTCTGAGCCAGAGGTGGTGGAACTGAGTTCCCCCAAGTTCCCCCTGAAAAAAAGCCCTGCTCCCATGTAATTATGCCCTATTCCCTTTTACTAATACAAGGGGGGGGGGGGGGGGCGAAATTTGGGACTTTAAATGAGGTCATGGCTGGGTAGAGTCATGCGCCTCCATCCCTGTAGTTTTGAAATGGAATTGCTAACAATGTGGGGGTGGGCCACAGTGATGCAATTAAAAGTAAGGATGGGACTTTAAATGAAGCTCAACATGACAAAGACAAGTAAATGGTGGGATTATACATATTTATTGATATTGCGTACAGAACATGGATGCAAGGCATTAATGACATGTACAAAAACGCACCTATCAAGAGGCGCCATCATTGGATATGCAAAAACCGGTACATAACATGCTTAACAGACAACAATCATGGTAAAACAGAGGGAGATCCACCATATTAATATAGGATAGTATAGTTACAAATAATAACATCTGCACATACAACAGTCTAAAATTCCTGTAGTATAGAGATAGTTGAATACATATCTCAGATGGATGTGTATCACATACACCATGTCATGGTAGCTCGACGCGTTTCGCGGCTTAAGCCGCTCATCAGGAGAAAATTGTGTGCGTGTCTGCAAATGGAGAGTAAATGAAAACAATAAGATATCGCAGCTCCCACCGATCCTCATTTTTTACACTAGGAGGAACGGTGGGACCTGCATGGCCCCAAACCTGCCTGCAGTGGTGCTGCCATTGATGTCCGTATATATGCCCCCTCGGCCTCCGAGCCCAATGTCTCTGGGTGGCTCATGGTCCTCCAAGCTATGCCTTCCGGTACATGTAGAAAAAGATAGTGATGGGGAAAGGGAAGGATGGACCGGGGGAATAGAAGGGGATAAGAAAATACAGGGGAGTTGCACTCACATGGGCCACATCCGTATATATGGTCAAAAACAGAAAAAACAATAGCTGGAGAGGTATTGATGGTCGGACTTTGAGGCCAAGGAAGTAAGTTAAAAAATAAAATTTTTAATATCATCAATTAAATACAAAAAGATAAATACATAATAACAAATATATGAAAATAACAATAGTACATATACATGGATGGACCGCTGTATACAAAATCCCTAAAGTCGCCGACGCACGTTTCGCCGTGGGGCTTCTTCAGGACGGTTGTTAAGGATTTTGTGAGAAGGTGTATAGTCAGAAAACAAATAGTTATATAGCCGACTATCCTATACTGAATGCATTCGAGGGCGCACACCACAGGCGGGTAGTCAATGGTATGGTAGGTACTTGCTTCAAAAAGTCCTCAGATTTTATTACAGATCTTTAATCGACAACAAAGTCAGAGTAAGGATAGCTTTAAGGTTCATATAAACCGTGACGCTATTGGCAACCTCCATTCAATGGTGAAAGACCCTGGAGCCAACTGGGACACATAACCAATTATCATAGGCTGAACTTGAAGTCCTCCAGGTGTGTTAAACAACCGCTAGACACGTCTATGTTTGAGGCTTAGAAGTTTGAGCCAGACTTTCCAGTGGTTGTCTGAAAGCAGGGTCCGTGTCCCAGGGTGTACATCTAAGTGCCTTCCGGTACATGCTTAGCTGTAAGTCAACTACCCCCTTTTTGGGCTCTCGGGGGTATCATCTCTCCCCCTCCCCCCCACCTTGAGATATCTTATTGACTTCATTTACTCTCCATTTGCAGACACGCACACAATTTTCTCCTGATGAGTGGCTTAAGCTTAAAGCGGAGCTCCAGCCGCGATTTTTTTTTTTTTTTAAAGTCAGCAGCTACTAACAGTGTAGCTGCTGACTTTAAATAAGGACACTTACCTTGTCCTACTTGCCCGCGCTGATGGGCCCCCCGATGCCGGTCCCACGATCGCTCCGGGTCCCGCGCCGCCATTCACACTATGGGAAACAGGCAGTGAAGCCGTACGGCTTCACTGCCCATTTCCTACTGAGCCTGCGTGAGTCTCACGCTGGCTTGTGAATGGGCGCGCTGCTCTCTGAGAACACACACAGTTCCCAGAAAGCAGCGCGCCCCATTCACAAGGAGAAGGAGAAGAAGAAAAGGCACCGCGGAGTGGAAGAGGCAGATTACGGACTTCCGCATAGCAACAGCTATTTCGGGTGAGTATTTTTTTTTTTTTCAGGTTTTTTTATTTCATTTTTTTAAACAACATGGCAAAATGTTGTTTTCCTGGGTGGAGCTCCGCTTTAAGCGTCGAGCTACCATGACATGGTGTATGTGATACACATCCATCTGAGATATGTATTCAACTATTTCTATCCTACAGGAATTTTACACTGTTGTATGTGCAGATGTTATTATTTGTAACTATACTATCCTATATTAATATGGTGGATCTCCCTCTGTTTTACCATGATTGTTGTCTGTTAAGCATGTTATGTACCGGTTTTTGCATATCCAATGATGGCGCCTCTTGATAGGTGCGTTTTTGTACATGTCATTAATGCCTTGCATCCATGTTCTGTACGCAATATCAATAAATATGTATAATCCCACCATTTACTTGTCTTTGTCATCTTGAGCTTCATTTAAAGTCCCATCCTTACTTTTAATTGCATCACTGTGGCCCATCCCCACATTGTTACCTATTCCCTTTTGTTTTTGATACTTTATTACACGGAATAAATACATATATTTTTTATAAAAACAACTTGTTTTAAAAAGTAACTTGCTGCTTAAAAACCCCATGAGGGATCTCCTTTTTAATTCTATTCAATGGGGGTGTGCAGCACCCACAACTCTTTCAAATGTGTTACCTATTCTAGTGTAGCACTACCCCCGGAGGAGCTGCTGGTTTGTTTTGGGTGACACATTTACCTTGTGTCTCTCCGAATTCCTAGTGGTGCATATAACAGAAGTAAAGGAATGCCCACAACAGGTGTCTTTTGCTGTGCTCTTTATTACCCAGCCGGGTAAAAACAATAAACTTGTGGTGAAGAAGGTAGAGTTGAAGGAAGAAGGAGAATAGCAAATTCAGGCGTAGCAATAGGGAAAAATTCCTGCTCCCAAGTGTAAAACTTCTTTGCGCCACTCTTGCTTGAGTGGGATTAGCGTACCCGGACAGGCCTCTCTCACTGACCTGGCAGCCAAAGTATCGCTCGAACCTTTGAGGAAAAGTCTCTGCCACAGACCCTCCTAGAATGAACTCAGTAAGAAACCTCTGCCACAGGCCCTCCTGATTGTGGTTACGGAGATGAACCTCCTCGGTAGAATTACGCCTGGATCTCCTTCTAATTCCTTTAAGGTACCGACTGACAGGAGACCAGCCTCCCAGTGTCTGGATACCTCAATCCCCGGTGGATTGTCGAGGCCCTATTGGATTGCTAGCCTCTCATTGGCTCTCCTCAGATGGACTCCCCACCGAACAGCTATACCGCTTAGAATCTTCAGAATTGGGAACCCAGTCAACCACTGGGCTCCCTGCCATGACTCAAATGCTCCGGACCCACATGGTCCCGGAACCAGGAACCCCACGTGGCACGAGCGCCCGGGGCCAGGTAGGCCATAACGCCGAGGCGCTGTGTTGCAGACACCCTAAAGGTGGAAGAAGACCCATAACCAATGGCGTCTGCCCCATAAATACCCTCCCCCAGCATGCACAGCGAGGCCAAACCCTCCTGATTGGCTGCTGTGGAAGTGCACCCCAACCTTGACTCCACTGCTGCCACCTACTGCACTGGGGTGGGAAGAACACCCCAGCACAACAGAATGAGCCCACAGCACAGGCAAGCTGAGACAGAGACCAAATTTGAACATTTTAACCAGATCAGACTTTAACTACACTCTGATCTCTTTCTAAATTGAAATAGCACCGGTACTTTGAAGTAACCAGGCACAACACTAGCAAAACTAAATGCACCTAACTTTTCCTAGCAGCCTATCTGGGAATGTGCTACACCAGAATCCATCCCACGTATATGATGTGGCGTTTGCATTGTACTGTAGCCACATCACACACAGGGTTCGCACTTTGCATCTACAGACTTGTTCTATACATGTTCATCCATCGCCGAATTATTGCAAAAAGCGTGACTGGCTTTTCAATCTTTTTATTTTGCACCGCAGTAAAGCTTTTGACTCATTCTTCTCCCATGAATCAATAAAGAAGGAAAGAATTCATCAACCTTCCACAACAAAAAAAAAAACCTGCAACACCTACTGTACCTTCAAACGCGTAATGACAAAAATAGTGTGCGAGAAGCAGAACAGAATGTGTTTGTAAAGCACTGAAGATACTTATGTGTCCTTTACTGTATATATATATATATATATATATATATATATATATATATATATATATGGGAGATATTTGGATTGGAGCTCAGACATCACCCCAGTTCTATTGTGTTTGTGAAGCAGGCGCTCATTGCGGGCTGCTTAGGCCATTTTATTAAAAGGGGATTTTTTTTGGCGGTTATTGCTTATCTTCAGATGTAATAAGATAAAAAGACAGGAGGTTCGTCTGTTCCGGGAGAAAAGATTACTATAGATTTTCTTCATTCTAAATGCAGCATTCACAGGGAATTTTACCTTCTATGTAGAAAAAGAAAAATGCTTTGAATGACTTGTAGTGTTTTATTTTTTATTTTTGCTGTACTGTGGAATGTCATTTTTGGACACAAGATCGGGGGTCCCTATATACTTCAGTGTCAGGAATCAGCGGCATAGGTGGTCAGATCGGTGTGGCTACACTCAGGAAACTGGGACCAGGTTGTGTATGCTTTAACCACTTCCCGCCCGGTCAATAGTGAATTGACGTCCGGGAAGTGGTTTTGTTATCCTGACTGCACGTCTGTTGACGTCCTGCAGTATAACAGCCGCCACACATCCGGGGGGGGGGGCGCACATCGCGGCGATCGGTGATACAGTGTGTCAGTCTGACACACCGCTACACTGATCTCGGTAAAGAGACTCCGGCGTGTCCAATCATGGCCAGTGGCGGCTGGAGCTTAAATGTTTGGGGGGGGGGGGCGCAAACGAAAAAAAAAAAAAATCAATTGCAGGCTCACTGTGCCCATCAAATGCAGCCACTGTGCCCATCAAATGCAGCCACTGTGCCCATCAAACACAGCCAATGTGCCATCAATTGTCACCACTGTGCCATGCCATAAAACACAATCACTGTGCCATGCCATCAAACACAGCCAATGTGCCTTCAATTGTCACCACTGTGCCATGCCATAAAACACAATCACTGTGCCATGCCATCAAACACAGCCAATGTGCCTTCAATTGTCACCACTGTGCCATCAAACACAGCCACTGTGCCATGCCATCAAATGCAGTCACTGTGCCATGCCATCAAACGCAACCACTGTGCCATCAATTGTCACCACTGTGCCATCAATTGTCACCACTGTGCCATGCCATAAAACACAATCACTGTGCCATGCCATCAAACACAGCCAATGTGCCATCAATTGTCACCACTGTGCCATCAAACACAGCCAATGTGCCATCAATTGTCACCACTGTGCCATCAAACACAGCCAATGTGCCATCAATTGTCACCACTGTGCCATCAAACACAGCCAATGTGCCATCAATTGTCACCACTGTGCCATGCCATCAAACGCAGCCACTGTGCCCATCAACTGTCGCCACTGTGCCAATTGTCGCCACTGTGCCCTTAAATTGTCGCCACGGTGCCAATTGATGCCACTGTGCCCTTTAATTGTCGTATCGGCCTAAACCAAACCAAAAAAGTTATAACAAAAACTATTTTTTTATAACTTTTTGGGGGATATTTATTATAGCAAAAAGTAAAAAATATATTTTTTTTTTTTCAAAATTGTCGCTCTATTTTTGTTTATAGCGCAAAAAATAAAAGCCGCAGAGGAGATCAAATACCACCAAAAAAAAAGCTCTATTTGTGGGGAAAAAAGGACGCCAATTTGGTTTGGAAGCCACGACGCACGACCGCGCAATTGTCAGTTAAAGCGACAGTGCGAATCGCAAAAAGGGTCCTTAACCTGCACATTGGTCCGGGGCTGAAGTGATTAACATAAAATAAGAAAGTTAAAGTGGTTGTAAACCCCAAAAAAAAATTTTTTTTTTGATGTCACAATGTAGAGTATAATATTTCCTATCATCTGTGCCCAGTCTTGACACACAGAGTTAATCAGTGAAAATGAACAGCCTTCCAGATAAAAACCCTGCCTAAATAAAAAGTCAGTTTTCTCTCTTCTTGCTTTGAGTGACAGGTTATTTACATATCTAGCTTGGACATGTTTATTATATGTTATGTTTTGTTTACAATAACATGAGGTGATATAACATCATAACACATCCTAGTAATATACAATGAACTTGGGATCACCTCTTGTTATGATAAACATGTCCAAGCTAGATTTGTAAATAACCTGTCACTGAAAGCAATAACAGAGAAACAGACTTTATAATTTGGCAAGTTTTTATCTGGAAATCTGTTAATTTGCACTGAACTTTAAAAGAGGATTACTCAGCGCTGGATTAACTCTGTGTGGCAAGACTGGGCACAGATGATAGGAAATCTTATACTCTACATTGTGACATTAAAAAAACAAAAACGTTTTTTTGGGTTTACATCCACTTTAAATGAATGAATTCAGTTAAGTAAATTGATCCGGGCCCAACATTTTAGTTCCTCTCATTCGCACATTTATCAGTCTAGATGGAGTTTTCCTCTAATTGTATTTTTCCTATTAATTGAAGACAACTCCCTTTTCTCTCAATGCTGCAAAGCCTTCGCTTGGACCGGCTCCAAATCTTTGCTGAATTCATTCTGTCTCTTCAGCACATTCTAAAATTATAGCTTCAGAGAACAGTGTTATGATGACCCTGTAACACGCATGACCCAGATAGGGAAACGTTTTATATTCTCCAGCTCATCGATGTAAAAAGTGGCTTCGCAATTTCCCCGCCCCCCTTTCTGGATCTAAAATGGGGAAAAGAGAGAATTATTCAGTAATTCTGCATGCATTGTGTATTGGTAATGATAGGATTTGAAAGATACGCAGCGAAAATAAAGAATTGAGATACAGTACGCAGCATAAATGAGTACACCCCTTTTGAAAAGTATGATTTTCTGGTACAATCTTTTTTATTAGAAGTTTTAAAGGAGTAAAAACAACCGCAATAATCCCAGGCAGAGGATATACACAATAAACATAACATGGCACAGCTGAAAAGGGCCCATAAAAGTGGAGTTCCACCCTGATTTTTTATTTTATTTTTACAAAAAAAAAAAATATATATATATATATAAAAAAAAAGTATACTCACCAGAAAGGGCTGTTGCTATGCGGAACTAACTCTTCTGCCTCTTCCTCCGTCGCAGTCGTCTTCTTCCTCGTCCTCCATCACAGTGTCTTCTGGTGACTAAGGCGTGCTGCCTTCTGGGAACTGTGTGTATCCCAGGAGGCAGGCGCCCATTCACAAAGCGCCCTGCGAGTCGCGCATGCACAGTAGGAAACGGGCAGTTAAGCCGTAAGGCATGGGTGCTCAACCTGTGGCCCTCCAGCTGTTGCAAAACTACAAGTCCCATCATGCCTCTGCCATTGGGAGTCATGCTTGTACCTGTCAGACTTGCAACAGCTGGAGGGCCACAGGTTGAGCACCCATGCCGTAAGGCTTCACTGCCTGTTTCCCTTAGTCAGGATGGAGGCGCCAGAACCGAGCGATCGCCGTCGGGGGCCCATCATCGTGGGCGCCTAGGACAGGTAAGTGTCCTTATTAAGAGTCAGCAGCTACAGTGTTAGGACTGGAGGTGCAGACTTTTAACCACTTAAAGTGGAGGTACCCCTAAAAAGAAACTTTTAACATTGCATTCCCGAGGTTAATGACAAGTAGAATCGGCGGGTTTTTAAAAAAAAATATGTCCGTACATACTGTTTCTCATATCCCCTCTCACCGCCGCTTCCGGGTATGATGGTCGGGGATGGGCGTGCCTAACTGATTGACAGGCATCCGACCGACACATACAGCGCGTCACGAGATTCCGAAAGAACCTGAAAGTCGGTGCGCAGGCGCCGTATAGAGCCGCACCGACGTTCGGCTTCTTTCGACATCTCGTGATGCGCTGTATGCGTCGGTCAGATGCCTGTCAATCAGTTAGGCACGCCCATCAGACCCGGAAGCGGCGGTGAGAAGGGATATGAGAAACGGTATGTACGAACATATATTTTATAAAAGTTTCTTTTTAGGGGAACCTCCACTTTAAGCCCCGGACCATTATGCAGGTAAAGGACCTTGACCCTTTTTTCGATTCGTCACTGTGTCGCTTTAATTGACAATTGCGCGGTCGTGCAACGTGGTTTCAAAACAAAATTGACGTCCTTTTTTTCCCCACAAATAGAGCTTTCTTGTGGTGGTATTTGATCATCTCTGCGGTATTTATTTATTGCGCTATAAACAAAAATAGACAATTAAAAAAAAATTAAATATATTTTTTACTTTTTGCTATAATAAATATCCCCCAAAAAATATAAAAAAACATTTTTATTGATTGGTTTGCGCAAAATTTATAGCGTATCAAAGCGTGTCAAAATAGGGGGTAGTTTTATGGGATTTTTATCAATATTTTTTTTTACTACTAATGATCAGCGTTTTTTTTCGTGACTGCGACATTATAACGGACACTTCGGACACTTTTGACACATTTTTGGTATCATTGTCATTTTCACAGCAAAAAGTGCTATAAAAATGCACTGATTACTGTGAAAATGACACTGGCAGTGAAGGGGTTAACCAGGAGGGGGCACTCCTTACTGTGGGGGGGGGCGTGGCTGTGCAAGTCACATCACTGATTGTCGTTCCCTTACACAGGGAACAGACGATCACTGACAGCCACACTAAGGCCCCGTACACACGGCCGAGGTTCTCGCCAGAAACCAGCGAGAACCTCGCTGGGAGCTGCATTCCAGCGAGAACCTCGGCCGTGTGTACGCTCTCTGCTCGCCCCGCCCGTTGGGAAACCCGTCGAGCAAATAGAGAACAGGTTCTCTATTTGCTCGACGGCCCGTCGGGATGAATGGCTGGTTGCCATTCCTGACGGGCGGGTCGCAGATTCTGACGGCCGGCAGAGAACCTCGACGGGCGGAACGATGTGTTCCGCCCGTCGAGGTTCCCTGTCGTGTGTACGGGGCTTCAGAAGAACGGGGAAGGTTTGTTTACTCTCACCTCTCCCCGTTCTTCCTCTCTGTGACCCGATCGCGGGACACGGGGCGCGATCAGGTCTGTGGGTCACTGAGGACAGGATCGGGTCATAAGCGCTGCGTGGCGGACTGCTCGTGACCCACGGCTGGGCATCGTAATGGGGACGTACCTGTACGTCCATGTGTCCAGTTTTACCATTCTGCCAACGTAAATAGTTGTGCGCCAGTCCTTAAGTGGTTAAAAAAAAAAATGATCGGCTCTTCCTCACTTCCTAACTCGAATAGAGGAGAGCCAATCGGTGGCTCTCCTGACAGGGGGGGTTTGCGCTGATTGTTTATCAGCGAAGCCCCCTCGGATGCCCACACTGGACCATCAGGGAAGCCTACATTGGACCACCAGGGAAGGGGGAAACATGTGGATGGCGAGGTACATCCCCCATGGTCATCCAAAAAATAAGCACAATAGATGGCAAAGGGTGCCACCCCTCAGTGTCCATCAGTGCCAGCCATCAGTGTCCATCAGTGCCACCTCTCAGTGCCCATCAATGCCCAGTGCCCACCGATCAGTGCACATCAGTGCTGCCCATGAGTGCCCATCAGTGCCGCCCATGAGTGCCCATCAGTGCCGCCATATCAGTGCCCGTAAATTGAAGAAGAAAACTTACTTATTTACAAAAAAATAACAAAAAATAAGAAAAAACATATTTTTTTTTCAAAAAAAAATCGGTCATTTTTAGTTTTTGTGCGCAAAAAATCACAGAGGTGATCAAATACCACCAAAATAAATCTCTATTTGTGGGGAAAAAATTATAAAAAAATAGTTTGGGTACAGTGTGGCGTGACCGCGCAATTGTCATTCAAAGTGCAACAGCACTGAAAGTTGAAAATTAGCCTGGGCAGGAAGGTGCGTAAGTGCCTGGTATGGAAGGGGTTAAGGAAAAAAACATTGGAATCCATGCGTCCGGCGCCCCGCATGTAGATTAGGCTTGGGGCACATGGATTAGGCTTGGGGCCCAAATGGACGAGCCGCCACTGAACATGTGTAGCGCAATGACTTTTCATAGGAGCCTCCAACGCATGTGTTTGCATGGACTTGTATGTTGTGGAGGTGGGGGGGGGGGGGGGTTCAAAACTTTTTTTTTTGGGGGGTGGGAATTAAATGCTTGGGAGTAACTTTATTGCTTTACGCTTTTTTTTACAAACCTTTTTTTTTTTTAGCACATAGGGGACCAAAAGTGAACGTATAAGGCCCCGGGATATAATATGCGAATTTTATTCTCCAGGTTGTACGTTTGACTGACAGCTTGGCTTTTATTAGACTTTCTTCCAGCCGCCGCAATGCTGCCCAGAGAATAAAATGCTGACATGACATTACCATGCTGGCATGCCGAGACATGATTGGCGATTGATGGAGACGAGAATTACAGAGCGTACTGTGAAGAGGGCTTATCTTCCCTGGCAGAGCCGCTTCTGGGCACGGCCCCCTGTAATTGGCACATGAAAGCCGCCAGCTTGTGTGTAATCTGCTTAAAGTTGCAACATCTATTGTGACTGAAATCCGGAACAATCAGTAACCCATTGAGTTTTATAGGCAGTAAAATATTTCATACGTCTGTCAGGGAGACTTTGGATGCCCCGCGGGAGGTGAGGAAGGGGGAGGAGCCTCTGCTTTCCAGGAGGAAACGTCATTTCCTTACCCAGGCATTCCAATGTCACTTCTCAGCTACTTTATGGCATTCTTCTACTGCAACTTAATTCTCACCTCCGGTCTTCCATTCAGTCTTGTACAGTATCCTCTCCTGGAGTCATAAATTCTCCCTCTGATACCAAAAATGGGGCACTATTCCTCCCAGTGACACCAACAATGGGACACTATTTCTCCCAGTGGCACCAGCGAGGGGGCACTATTCCTCCCAGTGACACCAGCAATGGGGCACTATTCCTCCCAATAACACCAGCAATGGGGCACTATTCCTCCCAGTGACACCAACAATGGGACACTATTTCTTCCAGTGGCACCAGCAATGGGGCACTATTCCTCCCAGTGACACCAGCAGTGGGGCATTATTCCCCCCCAGTGACACCAGCGAGGGGGCACTATTCCTCCCAGTGACACCAGCAATGGGGCACTATTCCTCCCAGTAACACCAGCAATGGGGCACTATTCCTCCCAATAACACCAGCAATGGGGCACTATTCCTCCCAGTGACACCAACAATGGGACACTATTTCTTCCAGTGGCACCAGCAATGGGGCACTATTCCTCCCAGTGACACCAGCAATGGGGCACTATTCCTCCCAGTAACACCAGCAATGGGGCACTATTCCTCCCAATAACACCAGCAATGGGGCACTATTCCTCCCAGTGACACCAACAATGGGACACTATTTCTTCCAGTGGCACCAGCAATGGGGCATTATTCCCCCCAGTGACACCAGCAACGGGGCATTATTCCTCCCAGTGACACCAGTAATGGGGCACTATTCCTCCCAGTAACACCAGCAATGGGGCACTATGCCTCCCAGTGACACTGACAATGGGGTACTATTCCTCTCAGTGACACCAGCAATGGGGCACTATTCTTCCTACTAATACCAATCATTGGGAACTACTCCTCTTCCACAAAACCACAAAATCCGAAGGACAGTAAACTGGCCTTGTTCTTGTGTGTGTAAAGGCAGGCGTCCCAATACTTTTGGTAATATAGTGCATGTAGAGACAGAGCAGTGCAACATCTATTAATTTTTGGATTTGTTGTTGGATGCGGGAAGATATTTGGGCCCGGATTCACATACAGCCAGACCAAAAGTTTGGACACACCTTCTCATTCCAAGAGTTTTCTTTATTTTCATGACTATTAAAATTGTAGATTCACAATGAAGGCATCAAAACTATGAATGTAACACATGTGGAATTATATACATAACAAAGAAGTGTGAAACAACTGAAAATATGTCATATTCTAGGTCCTTTTGCTTTGATTACTGCTTTGCACACTCTTGGCATTCTCTTGTCACCTGAAATGGTCTTCCAACAGTCTTGAAGGAGTTCCCAGAGATGCTCGGCACTTGTTGGCCCTTTTGCCTTCACTCTGCGGTCCAGCTCACCCCAAACCATCTGGATTGGGTTCAGGTCCGGTGACTGTGGAGGCCAGGTCATCTGGCGCAGCCCCCCCATCACTCTTCTTCTTGGTCAAATAGCCCTTCCCCCGCCTGGAGGTGTGTTTGGGGTCATTGTCCTGTTGAAAAATAAATGATGGTCCAACTAAACGCAAACCGGATGGAATAGCATGCCGCTGCAAGATGCTGTGGTAGCCATGATGGTTCAGTATAAATCCCCAACAGTGTCACCAGCAAAGCACCCCCACACCATCACACCTCCTCCTCCGCCATGCTTCACAGTGGGAACCAGACATGTAGAGTCCATCCGTTCACCTTTTCTGCGTCGCACAAAGACACGGTGGTTGGAGCCAAAGATCTCAAGTTTGGACTCATCAGACCAAAGCACAGATTTCCACTGGTCTAATGTCCATCCCTTGGGCCAGATTCAGGTAGATGGGAGCATCTTTACTCCAGAGTAACGCTTCTCATTTGCGTTGCGCTGCAGAAATTTTAGGAGCAAGTGCTGTCATTCACGAAGCACTTGCTCCTAAAGTTGCGGCAGCGCATCGCAAATGAGCCGGCGGAATTCAAATTGGGCGGGTACGGGGCGTGTAGTATGCTAACTAAGCGCGATCCCGCCGCCAACGTACTGCGCATGCGTCGAGTGTCAAAACATCCCCGTGCGCATGCTCCAAATTCTGTGAATGAACGTCAATGACGTCACATTCCCATTCATGACCGTTTTACGCAAGCGAAGTTTTTTTTTTTTTTTCCCGACGCGATGACGACGCCTATACCTAACATAGGATACTCCAACCCCATGTAGGTATATCTATGCGCCGCGTATCCCGTCCGGAAACGTCGTATCGTCATTGCGTCGCGCCGGAATTCGATCGTGAATTGCCGATTTCCGCTCATTAACATATTTTTTGAGCGTAAATCGGCGGGAACGCCCCCGGCGCCATTTTTAAGTTGAAGTAACGATGCGATGGCGAAACTCAGTTACGCTGCTCGCATCGGAACTTCAACCCGGCGTTTCTTGTTTTCTGGTTACAGAAAACAGAAACGCCGGCTCAAAGTCACAGTTAGGCTGGCGGATCACTCGATCTGCCAGCCTAACTGTTCGTGAATCTGGCCCCTTGTGTTCTTTGGCCCAAACAAGTCTCTTCTGCTTGTTGCCTTTCTTTAGCAGTGGTTTCCTAGCAGATATTCTACCATGAAGGCCGGATTCACACCGGAGTCTCCTCTTATCAGTTCTTCTAGAGACGTGTCTGCTGCAAAGTGTGGCTACTTTGAAGAACCTAGAATATGACATATTTCCAGTTGTGTCACACTTGTTTGTTATGTATATAATTCCACATGTGTTCCTTCATAGTTTTGATGCCTCCAGTGTCATGAAAATAAAGAAAACTCTTGGAATGAGAAGGTGTGTCCAAACTTTTGGTCTGTACTGTACATCGGCGCACATTTATGCCACCGTAGCGTATCTACTTTACGCTACGCCGGCGCAACGCAGAGAGGGAGGCATGGAATTCACAAAGCAAATGCTCACAACGTTGCGCCGGCGTAGCGTATATTCGTAGGCATAAGTTAACCACTTTCCGACCGCCCACCGCAGGTATACGTCGGCACTTTGAGGATGGATATCTCGGTAACGGCAGCAGCTGCTGCCACAACCGAGATATCCATCTCTTCTGTGGGCGGTCGGGTAAACGATAATGGCGGTCTCCGCGGCGGAATCGCCGCGAGATCGCCGTTATCGGTAGCGGACGAGCGTGCCCCCCCCCTCCCGCTGCGCTCCCGCGCTCTCCGCCGCTTACCGGAGCCGTCGGTAGCGGCGGAGGCGATCGGGTGCGCTCGTCTGGTCAGCGGGGATGCGAGTGAGGGAAAAAATTCCCCGTAGCTCTGCTGGGCGGAAGTGACGTCAAACGTCAGTTCCAAACAGCGTCTTAAAGAGACATTTTTTTTTAAATGTCATTTGAAAAATGACATTTAAAAATTTTTTATTTTTTTTTGCATTTTAGCCTAAATATGAGATGTGACGTCTTTTTGACCCCAGATCTCATATTTAAGAGGACCTGTCATGCTTTTTTCTATTACAAGGGATGTTTACATTTCTTGTAATAGGAATAAAAGTGATAATTTTTTTATTTTTATTTTATTTTAGTGTTAAAAATTGGTAAAATTAATACAAATAAATACGAAAACAAAAAAAAAAATTTTTTAAATCGCCCCGTCCCGACGAGCTCGCGCGCAGAAGCGAACGCATACGCGAGTAGCGCCCGCATATGGAAACGGTGTTCAAACCACACAAGTGAGGTATCGCCGCGATCGTTAGAGCGAGAGCAATAATTCTAGCCCTAGACCTCCTCTGTATCTCAAAAAATACAACCTGTAGAATTTTTTAAACATCGCCTATCGAGATTTTTAAGGGTAAAAGTTTGACGCCATGCCACGAGCGGGCGCAATTTTTAAGCGTGACATGTTGGGTATCATTTTACTCGGCGTAACATTATCTTTCACAATATGTAAAAAAATTGGGCCAAATTTATTGTTGTCTTATTTTTTTATTTAAAAAAGTGAATTTTTTCCAAAAAAAGTGCGCTTGTAAGACCGCTGCGCAAATACGGTGTAACAAAAAGTATTGCAATGACTGCCATTTTATTCTCTAGAGTGTTAGAAAAAAAAATATATAATGTTTGGGGGTTTTAAGTAATTTTATAGCAAAAAAAAATGTTTTAGTCTCGTAAACACCGAATCTGAAAAACAGGCCCGGGGCTAAAGTGGTTAAAGTAGGTGGAAGTGGGCTGGAAGTGGGCGTGATACATTTAAATGAAGCGTGACCCCATGCAAATGATGTGCTGAGCTTCAGACAAGTACTTAAAATGAACTGCGCATGTGTCGACTCGTACCTTGGACGCATCCCAGTGCGCATGCTCACAATCACGTCGAAACAACTGCCTAAGATACGCCGAATCACTGCCTACGATGTGAATGTATCCTACGCACAGCCCTATTCACGAACTACGTAAACTACGTAAAATTAGACGGTGTTCATTCCCTGGTCCATACCTTTGCATGAGTTGCGCCTCCTGTATGAGGAATAACTTTAGGCCGGACGTAAACCTTACCCAAATCGCTTAAAACATGCGCCGGGCGCAAGTACGTTCGTGAATCGGCGTATCTCCCTTATTTGCATATTTGCATCGAAAATCAATGGGATCGCCAAATGCGTCCAGCGTAACTATGCGCCCACTCTACGCCGGCGTAGGCAAGTTACGTCGGTCGGATGAAGTAATTTTTTAGGCGTATCCTAGTTCTGTAGGCACAGCGCACAGATACGACGGCGCATATTTATACTTACGCGGCGTATCTCGAGAAACGTAAGTGCTCTGTGAATGCGGGCCTTGGTGTTTGCGGCAGCTTTAGGTCACACTGGAGGTGATTTTGGTAATAAGAAAGTGGCAGTGCGGGCAGGGCCGCCATCAGGGGGGTACAGGCATTACACCTGTAAGGGGCCTGGGGTTTTTTTTTTTTTTAGGGCCAATTTTGTTTCTTTTATTATTTTTTAGGGGTCCGGAGGTCCCCAGGGCCCCAGGTGGAAACCCCCTATTTTTTTCTTTTTAATATATTTTTATTTTATTTTTTATTAAAAGGGACAATTTTTTTTCTTTTAATATTTATTAGAGGTCTGGAGGTCCCCAAGGGCCCGGAGGCCCCCAGGGCCCCAGATGGCAACCCCCTCTTTCTTAAATTTATTTTTGATAAAAAAAAATATTTTTTAATATATTTTTATTTTATTTTTTTATTAAAGGGCCAGAGGTCCCCAGGGCCCCAGATATTAACCACCCTTTAAAAAAAAAATATATATAGGTATATATATATTTTTCTCTCTTTTTTCTTTTTATTAAAGGGCCCAGAAGTCCCCAGGGCCGCGGATGGCTACCCCCTTTTTTTATATACATTTTTCTTTATTTCTTCTTTTTTTGTAAAGCCCCCCCCCCCCGCTTCTCAATTCGCAGCAGACCCCCACCCGCTTCTCAATTTCAGACGGCAGCACCCCCCCCCTCCCGG
This sequence comes from Rana kukunoris, assembly GCA_029574335.1. NCBI lineage: Eukaryota > Metazoa > Chordata > Amphibia > Anura > Ranidae > Rana > Rana kukunoris. The sequence goes on from CM056053.1 coordinate 8,138,774, forward strand.
TTCTCCAGGGGGCCCATGCCTGAAGCTGTGTAAGGGGCCCCATAATTCCTGATGGCGGCCCTGAGTGCGGGAGTTATCATACTTACACTTTATACTTGTTACTTTTTCACCTTCTTTTTTCGCTCATGTGCAGTGCAAATTCCTAAATCAACTCAAAGCTGAACTTTCTCTTTCTGTTCCTCTGACTCAGTACTTTGCCTGAAGGCAGGAAACGAGGACAATACAAGCGCCGCGCCCTACGTGGACAAACAGCGGTCTATCCTGGAACAATAAGGTGACACACATTGCTTTCAGAGTTCACGTCTTGTGCTAATATCAGAGTGTCGAGTGTAACAGATCAAAGACAATCCAACTTTCTACACTGCTATTATGTAATGGACAAAAGTGGATTCTTATAGGACTAATGGGTTTCAGGTAACGGATGTCATCCGTGTTCCTTTACGTGACGCTGGTGACATCTCCTGATGTCCGTGGTGACTGTGTGTTCTGTGTTCTGTGGTTTGTTATTAGATCTTTGTTCCTATTATGTAACCTGAGAGAGCCGGAGACATCAAAGTCTTTCAGGCTGTCACTGTGTACAAAGTGTCGGCATACATACAGGTGGTAACAGTTCTAAACTAGAAACTGGAGCCTTATATCCATACCAAGACATTAGGGGCCAGATCCACAGAGAATTACGCCGGTGTATCTACAGATACACGGGCGTATTTCGAATTTCCCGCCGGCGTGTCTTTGTTTTCTATCCAGAAAACGAGATACGCCGGCCTTACGCTAAGATACGAATTTTATACACATCTATATAGATCAGGCCAAAATGAGGGACAAATGAAGAGGGATGAGGGACAGAGGGACATTGCTTCAAATGAGGGACAGTCGCTCAAAATCAGGGACAGTTGGGAGCTATGTAATACTGCTCATTGAATGGTTGCTAGAGGTTACAGCACATCATCTCTTCACTTCAGAGGGGCATGATATACATATGAATGCTGCCTTTATTTTCATATGAATGACGCTGGCCTCAGCTATTTACATATGAATCCTGCAATATTTACATATGAATGACGGTTATTTACATGTAAACACAGGGTCTGCAGGTGAGTCATCTGTATACAACAGGGCAGAGCTGGGCAGTATTAGTAGCAGCACTTCACACTGAGATATCAGAACACAGCACAGGACTAAAACTTCAAGGGACAAGGGAATTTAAACTGGGATAGTTGGCAAGTATCAGCAGCTGCTTTGGGCCCCTACAACAATGATGGGGCCCAGGGCAACTTCTCCTTTTGCCCTGCCTTAAAGACGGCCCTGTATGTGGCAGTACTAGTGGGCACAGATTGGCAGCACTGGTGGGAACTGTTAGGACTGCACTAATAATCATGACAGTGTCGTGGTTGAGTTCCTGCCAGGGCTGGACTGGGACACAAATTTGGCCCTGGACTTCATCCAGACTGGCCCACTTTGACATGTCTCTCCCATGGCGTCCAGACAACTCCAGCAACTCCCCCACCCAAGCCCCCTCTCCCCCTTCACTAGTCACTAGCCATTCTACTTAATTAGAGTAGAACGGCTGGTACTGGTACTCTTATAGGGAAAGCTAGACATTATTTCTCCCGGGGCAAAGAATCAGTTTGGTGCCCCCCCTTATGGGACAAGATTAGGCAGAAGTGAGAAACTCCCAGGCCATAGCTGTTGAGTTAGCTGTCTGTCCCCTCCCCCATGCTCCTCTGTTGTCCCCTCTGCTCCTCTGGTCCTCTACCTGCTTCTCTGTTCCCCCCAGGTGAGCGATGCGGGAAGGGAGAGACAGAGGAGCAGAGGAGGGCAGTGGTCCGCTGTCACTGAAGCCGGCCCACTGAGCCATCGGCCCACCGGGAAACTCCCTGTAGTCCCAATGGCCAGTCCATCCCTGGTTCCTGCACCTGTTTTCTGAGAAAAAAAAAGCCCTGGCGGTAGGCTTCACATTCCTCAATCTACACAACATGAAGATCACATATTCCTTATAAAAATTTAAAAAAATGTCAGACGTTGTTCCAGTCCCAAAAAAACCGAGTGACAGCTCTGTTCTTATATCTCGTTGTGAGAACTTTAGAAGGACAAAACTCACATCTTCAACTTTAAAACGCCCGAACATTTAAGGAAGACCATTAAGAAGTCCGCGTGAACATGTGTTTTGAAGCTGGAGATGTTTAAAGCCTCTATAACATTTGCATCCGCAATGAGAGATTTCTGAAATCCCGTACATGCTCGGAATATAATGGCATGGGAGGATTTTTATAGCATGTTGATTTCCGACACAGAAATAACCCAACAATCGAATTTCCATTCTACTCAGACAACAGTTTTACTAATGTGTAAATTACAATATTTGCCTGTCAGAGCTATGTTTTTTTTTTCCAGTTCGTAAAAACCATGAAACGTTATAAAATCAAAGTAAAATCAAATCACAGACAGACTTATAAAAAAATTATTATATATGAATAAATAATTGGTCCACTAGCAGCACAAGCACAAGTGTTCACTCTAACCACTTGCCGACCGCCACGCGAACATTTACGTCGGCAGAATGGCACGGCTGCGCAAAGGGACGCCCCTGCCGCAAGCTCCTTGACCGCGCCCACACGTGTCCGCTGGTGTCCCACAATCGTGTCACGTAGCTGCAGAACGGGGGGGGGGGGGGGGATGTAAACAAGGCATTTCCCTATTCTGCCTAGTAAAAGGACACTGATCTACTGCTCCCTCCCATCGGCAGTGATCAATGTCGTGTCACTGGTAGCCCACCCCCCCACAGTTAGAATCGCTCCCTAGGACATTCTTATCCCCTTCCTTGCCCCCTAGGGTATGTAAACAACATTATATTTCATTTTTTTAAATAACAAACATGTGATACTTACCTCCACTGTGCAGCTCGTTTTGCACAGAGTGGCCCCGATCCACGTCTGCTGGGGTCCCTCGGCGGCTGTCTCGGCTCCCCCTCACAAGAACTCATCACCTTCACACGAGCTCGCATGGTAATGAGTTCTTGCGGGCACGCTCCTGTGATACAGCCGGTGGTCATAGCCGCTCACTGTATCACTCGGCCCCGCCCCCGGCGCACGGCGCCATTGGATGTGATTGACAGCAGCACCAGCCAATGGCTGCGCTACTTTCAATCAACCAATGAAGGAGCCGAGAAGCCAGTAAAGAAGCAAGCATGTTCACAGCGCGGGACTTTCGAAAGGTTAGGTAAATAAATACCGCAGTAACTAATCCGCAGATGTTTTTTCATCTTAATACATAGAATGCATTAAGGTGAGAAACCTTTTACCTTTACAACCCCTTTTACCCCTTCCCTGACATTGTCATTTACACAGTCATTTTTATAGCACTGATCGCTGTATAAATGACAATGGTCCCAAAATAGCATAATTTTTTTTACCAGAAATATGTAGAAGTAAACTGAGGGAAAAAAATGTTTTTTATATATATTTTTTGGGGATATTTATTATAGCAAAAAGTAAAAAATATTGCATTTTTTTCCAAAATTGTCGCTCTATTTTTGTTTATTGAAATAAAAATAAAAACCGCAGAGGTGATCAAATACCACCAAAAGAAAGCTCTATTTGTGGGAAAAAAAGGACGCCAATTTTGTTTGGGAGCCACGTTGCAATTTTGAGTTAAAGCGACGTTGTGCCATATTGCAAAAAGTTGCCCGGTCATAGAGCAGCCAAGTCCTCCAGGTCTAAAGTGGTTAAAGAGTAGCCCCACTTTTGTTTTGTTTTTTAAAAATCCCCGTTTACTTGATCTATGGACATTGCAGAGATTTTAACAAACTTTGTTGCAGATGCCTAACGTTTTTGGAGGGAGGCGGCAATCTGTCTGCCGCCACCCAGGTTGGTCAATCACCAGCCCCGCACTTACCCCATCTAGGTCACATGCTTCACCCGGTGGCAAGGCTTCCCCTGCGTCTCCTCCCTCCTCCTCCTCCTCCTCCTCAGTGGCAAATAGGATCACTTCTCCTCTCGGTCAATCGGGTCTCCTGAGCTGGGATTGGCTGGGAGGAGAATCAGGAAGACAATTTGCTATTGTCACAGAACTGGGCGGACTCGGGGCGCAGTGCTCAGCGCCCTGAGCCCACCCTTTTTTTAAGCCAATTAGGACCTCCAGTTCTAATCATATGCTTTAAAAAAATAAGAAGACCCCATTGGAATCAATGCGTCCGGCACCCTGCATGTAGATTAGGGGCCAGGCACATGGATTAGAGGGGCGGGGCCCCTGCACCCCATATGGATTCCCATAGACACACTACTAAACCCTGTGGACAGCCTTCCCAGAAGAGTTGAAGCTGTTAGAGCTGCAAAGGGTGGGCCAACTCAATATTGAACCCTACAGACTAAAGGCCGGTACACACGATATGAAAGTCGGAAGTTCAATTTCGTCTGACAAAGGATCTGCCAATTTTGGGATTGTTAGTTTAGTGCTTTTGACAGCCGATTCCGGTTGTTCGTCTGCCAAAAGCTGGATGTGCAGACTATAAAATGTTTGTCGTATGTAAACTCAACATCCGATTTTCATTTAATTAGTACGGTTTTCGTAGGAAAAAAAAATCGTAAAAGCAAGACTACGCATGCTCAGAAACAAAAGAATACATACAAAACTATTCAACACCGGACGTCACTTCTGAAGTTGTATTCTGGTATTACGAGAATTTTCGTATGGTGAGTAACCTCTTCACTTTTGACAGGAGACTAGCATGCCACAAAAAAATGGAAGGAAAGGTCATCCAAAAATCTGATCGTGTGTACGAGGCTTAAAGGTATTGTAAACCCTCGTGTTTTTTCACCTTAATGCATCCTATGTATTAAGGTGAAAAAACACCTTGCAGTATCCGTCCCCCCCAGCCCCCGTTTTACTTACCTCAGCCCTGAATTTCTGTAAGCGCGATCCTGCGTTGCTCTCTCCACAGCTTCTCGTCTCTTCATTGATAGATTGATAGCAGCGCAGCCATTGGCTCCCGCTGCTGTCACTCAAATCCAATGACATGGCCGCCGGGGGGGCTGGGCCGAGTCATACACTATGGCCGCCGAGTATATAACACAGGAGCACGCCCACAACCTAACCCCCTCGGGGGAGAGCTTTTACAGAGGGGGTTAGCTATTGCAAGAAGTAGCCGTGAGAGCCGCCGTGGGAACCCAGAAGAGGACGATCGGGGCCACTCTGTGCAAAACTAACGGCACAGTGGAGGTATGACGTGTTTGTTATTTAAAAAAAGAAAAGAAAAATGCGGAACTTTAGTATCACTTAAGACTTGGATGCCATTAAAGCGGACCTCCACCCTAAAGTGGAACTCCCGCTGATCTGAACCCTCCCCCTTCCGGTGTCACATTTGACACCTTTCAGGGGGGAGGGGGGTGCAGATACCTGTCTAAAGACAGGTATTTGCACCCACTTGCGGCCACACAGTCTGCGGGCAGGACGCCAATCCCCCCTCCGTTGTGTTCTGGGAACACAGGGCTCCCAGAAAACAGCAGGAGCCAGTCAGTACGGCGCATCACGACTCGCACATGCGCCGTAGGGAACCGGGCGGACAGCGCTGAACTCCAGGCGTGCTCCTGTGACCTGGTCCGAAGATCCAGGACCGGGACTGTGGGATTCGCGGACTCGATTGCCGCTGCAGTGGGGCGATTGATCCCCGGAGCTGAAGAACGGGGAGAGAAGTGTGTAAACACGGCTTTTCCGTCCTTCACTGTGGCAGCAGCATCGATCGCATCATTCCTTTTATAGGGGGAGACACGATCGATGACGTCACACCTACAGCCACACCCCCCTACAGTTGTAAACACACACAGGGAACACATAACCCCTACAACGCCCCCTGTGGTTAACTCCCAAGCTGCAATTGTCATTTTCACAGTAAACAATGCAATTTAAATGCATTTTTTGCTGTGAAAATGACAATTGTCCCAAAAATGTGTCAAAATTGTCCGAAGTGTCCGCCATAATGTCGCAGTCACAAAAACCGCTGATCGCCGCCATTAGTAGTAAAAAAAAAATTTTTTTTTATAAAAATGCAATAAAACTATCCCCTATTTTGTAAACGCTATACATTTTGCGCAAACCAACCGATAAGCACTTATTGCGATTTTTTTTACCAAAAATAGGTAAAGGAATACGTGTCGGCCTAAACTGAGGATATATATATTTTTGGGGGATATTTATTATAGTAAAAAATATTGCATTTTTTCCAAAATTGTCGCTCTATTTTTGTTTATAGCGCAAAAAAAAAAAAAAAAACGCAGAGGTGATCAAATACCACCAAAAGAAAGCTCTATTTGTGCGGAAAAAAGGAAGCCAATTTTGTCTGGGAGGCACGTCGCACGACCGCGCAATTGTCAGTTAAAGCGACGCAGTGCCGAATCGCAAAAAGGGGCAAGGTCCTTTAGCTGCATATTGGTCCGGGTCTTAAGTGGTTAAAAGTCAGCAGCTGCAGTATGTGAAGCTGTTGACCTTTAATCATAGGTGTGCGCAGCCTATTGCATTAGGGCAGGGGTGGCAAACCAGTGGCCCGGGGGCCTCATGTGGCCCGCGGAGCCCTCTGATGTGGCCCGCGACCTCCTGCTCTGAAATGGTGGGTTGGCAAGCCCAGATCGCAGGTTGCCATCCTGCCATACCACAGCATCAGTGTTGTGAATGAAGCTGGTGGTAGAGGAAGAAAGCGGCTGCGGAGTAGAGCCCCATAAGCCGATGCTTCCTCTACAGTGCCGGATTTTGCCACAGGTGGAGTCTATGGCAAAGTTCAGGATAGACACAGGTGCACTACGCTGCACCCGCCAAAAACAGAATTGAATTTGTCTCCTTTCATCTGGGTGGATTGGAGGGCCTATAGAGTAGCCGTGACTTGTCATCCACCCGCTCCACTCATTGTGGCTCTCGACAGGTAATCAAGTTGCTTAAGTGGCCCTCGCTCTTCAAAAGGTTGGGCACCCCTGCATTAGGGTGTGCACCGCAAAGATCAAACACATAGTACCGATCACTCACGATGAAAGGGAAGGGGCCGGTAAATTACATATTTACCAACCCCTTACATATTAAACAGCCCTGCATTAACAGCTGGTGGGAGAGGAGAGTAGGGAAGCCGGAGGTGCTGCGGGGGGAAGGAGGGGGGAACCAAGGCAGTAGGGGGAATCTATGCTGCACAGGGTAATTAGGGTGTGCCTGGGCACACCTGGCACACCCTGTGCGCACGCCTATGCTTTTATTATTATTATTTTTTTTAACAGGCATCCGCTTTAAATTTCATGTGCGTGTAAAGGCAGGTGTTCCAATACTTTTGACAATGCAGTGTATATTTCAGGAGTTCAGCTTTAATGCCCCCTCTTGCCAGAACATAACAAGAGTGTTTATTGCTGCCGCCAGCTTTGTCTCCAGTCAGTGTATATATGTGTTTATATCCCACAAGAGACTCCAGGGCCATTTATTATAACGCACACAAGTATAAGCCATGGGTCGGTTTACGTAACGAAGGGAAGGGATGAGCTTGGCTGTACTTTGTGACCATACTTGGTAGTGATGGAGCCTGCAAAGTGTGTGTATCCCTCTCCTTCCCCAGCTGCGTTTACACTTGTCTAATCCTGAGCGGAGCCCGTGTCCTGGCCCCTGTCCAGCCTGTTCTTACACCAGACAATGGGTACTGGAAAAGCCTGCATTGGGTTCTGCAGCTCCTTCCTGAGCAGAGCCAAGTTACTAAGGTCACATTCGGGGGCCTCACCTTCGTGCAGCTTGCAGGCTCAGTGTGTAACCATTCATTAGCAGATGGAGGCATTGAAAAGAACAAGCTGCCTCTGGACCCGTCGGGGAATCAATCTTACTCAGGCCTGGAAACAATAGTGACAAAGGCGGATTGACATGTAAAGCGCAGGCACATAATGAAATGTATCTGGTGGGGCGAGCCAAGTAGCAGCCAGCTAATTGTACGTTCTGGGGAGGAACCCATTCAGAGAAAGTTCAAGGCGTGCATGCAAAGCTGTGTGTATGCTCTTGTAGTGCCACAGTATAGAGGGGCCCTGGGGGCCATACTAAAATTTATTAAACAGAATTCAGATTTGCAAAGTCAGAATTCATTAATTTATTGTGAACATTATATTAATTTATAGTTGGCCAACATACCTGTGGGCAGGTGCAGTCTGCTTTCTTCACTGCAGGTGGCGCTAACTCCACCCGGTCTCAGTAAGGCGGCGTACAGACGATCGGACATATCCGATGAAAACGGTCCGCGGACCATTTCCATCGGATATGTCCGATCGGGAGTTAGATCCAATGGCGTGTACACACCATCGGATCAAATTCCCCGCCGCCGGTGACGTTGACGCCGCCGCGTCACCGCCACGTCACCGCACCAGGAAGTAAAACACTTCCGCGCATGCGCCGAATCCATTCGGCAGCGGCGCGGCGGCCGACATGTCTGCTGGTAAGTGTACTAACCAGCAGACATGTCGGGCGGACAGATTCCCACCGGATAGATTTCAAAGCTTGCTTTGAAATCTGTCGGGTGGACAAATCTGTCCGCTAGCCCATACACACGAGCGGAGATGTCTGCTGAAACGGTCCATCGGACCGTTTTCAGCGGACATATCCCCTCGTGTGTACGCCGCCTAACTCGAGTTACTGAGACCGTGGTCTGGTTGGATGCTAACAACCCATGTGACTTTGGCATCCATCTTGGGCCAGCCAGAACCTATTTATGGCCCTGGCTTCTGGGTTTGGCACACATTTCACATCTAGACAGTGTGGTAGAGGTAGGGTGAGTGAGGATGTGGGGGGGGGGGGGGGTAGGGATTAGGTAGAGAGGTCTAGTAACCCCTAGATATACTTGGGAGAAAAATCTGGATTTGGATTGGATTATCTGCATTTAGATTATTATTATTATTATTATTATTATAGGGGGGACAACACAATTACAGTATAGTTCAATACAGAAGGAACAGGAGGGCCCTCCTCATAGAGCTTACATTCTAAAGGGAGGGGGGGGGGGGTGGTACAAAAGGTAATAGCTGCAGAGAATGATTTGATGGGGGTGGGTGTGAAGCCTCCACCTCTCATGATTTTCCTTGCCTCCCCTTTGGGGAATAACTATGATTTGCCTTGCAAAAGTATTCACCCCCTTGGCATTTTTCATGTTTTGTTGCCTCACAACCTGGAATTAACACGGATTGTTTGAGGATTTGCATCATTTCATTTATAGAACACGCCCACAACTTTAAAAATGTATTTTTTAATTTTTTATTGTGAAGCAAACAAAAAATAGGACAAAATAACAGAAAAAGTCAATGGGCCAGATTTAGAAAGGCTTTATGCCGGCGTATATCGAGATACGCCTACGTAAGTACAAATATGCGCCATCGCATCTTTACGCCGATTCAGAAAGCAAGATACGCCGAAAAACATGTCGTCTGGCGTAACTTGCCTACGCCGGCGTATCGTGGGCGCATAGTTACGCTGGACGCATTCGACGTTCCCATTAAAAATATGCAAATGAGCTAGATACGCCGAATTCACGAACGTACTTGCGCCCCGCGCATTGATATACGTCGTTTACGTAAGGCGTATGACCGGCGTAAAGTTACCCCTGCTATATGAGGCGCAGGCAATGTTAAGTATGGACGTCGGAACAGCGTTATATTTTTTCCGTCGTTTGCGTAAGTCGTACGCGAATAGGGCTGTGCGTAGTTACGTTCACGTCGAAAGCATTGAGTATTTGCGACGTGATTCAGAGCATGCGCACTGGTATACGTCCATGGACGGCACATGCGCCGTTCGTTCGGCACCTCATTTACATGGGGTCACGGCTCATTAACATGTATCACACCCACCTTCCACCTACTTTGAATTAGGCGGGCTTACGCCGGCCCATCTACGCTACGTCGCCGTAACTTAGGACGCAAGTGCTTTGTGAATACTGCACTTGCTTCTCTGAGTTGCGGCGGCGTAGCATAAAGAAGATACGCTACGCCCGCACAAATATACGCCCATCTTTCTGTATCTGGTCCAATGTGCATAACTATTCACCCCCCTAAAGTCAGTACTTTGTAGAGCCACTTTTTGCGGCTATCACAGCTCCAAGTCACTTCAGATACGTCTCTATGAGCTTGTCACAGGGATTTTTGCCCATTCCTCCTCTTTACAAAACTGCTCCAGCTCCTTCAAGTTGGATGGTTTGCGCTTGCGAACAGCAATCTTTAAGTCTGACCACAGATTTTTTATTGGATTGAGGTCTGGGCTTTGACTAGGCCATTCCAACACATTGACATGTTTCCCCTTAAACCACTCGAATGTTGCTTTAGCGGTGTGTTTGGGGTCATTGTCCTCCTGGAAGGTGAATCTCCTTCCTAGCCTCAAATCACACACAGAGTGGTACAGGTTTTCCAGAATATCCCTGTATTTAGCATCATCTATTTTTCCCTCAACTCTGACCAGTTTCCCAGTACCTACTGCTGAAAAACATCCACACAGCATGATGCGGCCACCACCATGTTTCACGGTGGGGATGGAGTTCTTTGGGAGATGTGATGTGTTGGGTTTGTGCCAGACATAGCGTTTTCTTTGGAAAAATACGATCACAAGATGAACACGCCACAGCAAAAATTGGGACAAAAGCTAACGTTTCGCACTGTAGCTTCAGTGCTTAGTTATGGCTAGTACAGTAGTATAGTAGTGCTAGTATAGCGTTTTCTTTGATGGCCAAAAAGTTCAATTTAAGTCTCATCAGACCAGAGCACCTTCCTCCATACATTTTGGGAGTCTCCCACATGCCTTTTTGCAAACTAAAAACAAGCCATTTTGTTTTTTGCTGAAAGTATTGGCTTTCCTCTGGCCACTCTGTCATAAAGCCCAACTCTATGGAGCTGTCACGTACCCAGGGCCGTCTTTATTGTTGATTGGACCCTGGGCAAAAAAAAATGTGGGACCCCCCAATGCAATTTTGCTCTCCACATGCTCTGAGACATACAATAAATATCAGCTAGACTTAAAATCAGTTTACTGTATCAGATCAGGCAGTGATTGCGATTTGTTGCCAGAGGTTGCCATCTTAGTAACAGAATGGGGTCCCGCTGTGCGTTGGCACAGCACCCATGCATGCACATAGTAACTCTTCTATTTCCTGTACCATGTGGGCTTAGTTATGATCTCTGTACTGTGGGCTTAGTTATGGTTACTTAGTACAGGTCTCCATACTGTGGGCTTAGTTATGATTACTGCTCGGAGAACTGACCACTAGAGAAGGAGCCAGAACACTGACCCCCTCATTACCAAAGGACCTTTTCATGCACTCCTTTGTAGGAACTTCAGACCAGCTTTTAACCACTTCAGCCCCGAGCCTGTTTTTCAGATTCGGTGCTTACGAGACTAAAACAGTTTTTTTTGCTAGAAAATTATTTAAAACCCCCAAACATTATATATTTTTTTTTCTAACACCCTAGAGAATAAAATGGCGGTCATTGCAATACTTTTTCTCACACCGTATTTGCGCAGCGGTCTTACAAGCGCACTTTTTTTGGAAAAAATTCACTTTCTTGAATTAAAAAATAAGACAACAATAAATTTGGCCCAATTTTTTTATATATTGTGAAAGATAATGTTACGCCGAGTAAAATGATACCCAACATGTCACGCTTAAAAATTGCGCCCGCTCGTGGCATGGCGTCAAACTTTTACCCTTAAAAATCTCGATAGGCGACGTTTAAAAAATTCTACAGGTTGCATTTTTTGAGATGCAGAGGAGGTCTAGGGCTAGAATTATTGCTCTCGCTCTAACGATCGCAGCGATACCTCACTTGTGTGGTTTGAACACCGTTTTCATATGCGGGCGCTACTCGCGTATGTGTTTGCTTCTGCGCGCGAGCTCGTCGGGACGGGGCACTTTAAAAAAAAATTGTTTTGGTTTTCGTTTTTATTTCTATTTATTTTATAATGTTTAACACTGAAAAAAAAAATAAAAAAAAAATATCACTTTTATTCCTATTACAAGGAATGTAAACATCCCTTGTAATAGAAAAAAGCATGACAGGTCCTCTTATATATGAGATCCGGGGTCAAAAAGACCTCACATCTCATATTCAGGCTTAAATGCAAAAAAAAAAAAAGAAAAAAAAAAAAAAAAAAAAAAAGTCAAAATGTAAACAAATTAAATGTCTCTTTAAGAGGCTGGGCGGAAATGACGTTTTGACGTCACTTCCGCCCAGCAGAGGTATGGGGACGGCTGAGGGACATTTTTTCCCTCAGTCGCATCCCCGGACAGCCAGCAACAGGACCCGATCGCCTCCGCCACTACCGACGGCTACGGTAAGCGGCGGAGGGCGCGGGAGAGCGGCGGGAGGGGGGGGGGCACCCTCTCCCGCCGCCGGTAACGGCGATCTCGCGGCGAATCCGCCGCGGTGACCGCCGTTATCGTTAACAGGACCGCCCCACGAAGAGATGGATATCTCGGTTGTGGCAGCAGCTGCTGCCGTTACCGAGATATCCATCTTCAAAAAAATGACGTCTTTGGACGTGGGGCCGGTCAGAAGTGGTTAAACAGTTTAAGAACTTTACTAAAGTTTCTGCAGCATAACAGACTGCAGTCTCAACACAACTTTTCCCAACTAAATAACGAACTTCTGGCTGCCCAGGCATACCTGTCCAGGTATTGTAGATGGAGGCTCCTGCGCTACCGAGGGGGGTGGTGGAGTGGGATGGGGTCACTGCTGCAAACACCTGACACTCTGTCCTGGGCAGAGAGAAGTAGCAAATGGAAAAACAAGGGGGGTGGTGTCTGCGCTGTGAAAAGTGGGTGAAATCCAAGGGTGGTACGGGAATAAATCCCTGGGCTGGTGAACGTGGGGGAGGGGGGGGAGGGGTGGTGTTTTTAGAACAGAGTGATAGCGTACATAAGTTTTGTGTCAATACGTAAACCGTCAAAATGTAGCACAAAAGATAATATTGAATACTAAACAATGGCAAGTGACAAAAAAGGAGTACAAATTCACAAGCAGTAAAATGTACACAATGTGCTGGTCCAAGTAATGTGAAATCAGGGAGAACTACCGCTAGGGGCGCCCCTGAATGTGTAACACAGTGAACAATACAAATAATAATATATAAATCAGTGAAGAAATGCAAAAAAGTCTCTGAAAGTGTTTCCCAAATGTCCCAGAAGACACGTTCCAAAGATGTCCCAGAAGACAGTTTCTAAAAGATGGAGGAAATGGTGCCGGGAAAGGACGTGGTACAGTGAACACCTCAGGTGGTCCCTAGCCCCTCACCTCACGGCTATGGCACGGATAGCCAAATAAAACCACCTCTGGCAGGGGGGAGGAGGAATACACTTCAATGGACAGAAACGACATCAGCACTCCTCAGCAGTAAGGCATGGAGAAGATACAAAGCAAGTAGGATATGGTGTTATGGAAGTGTCTAAACAGGCAACATCATTCACTCATACATCCACTCACATGGAGGGCCTATCTCCCACCAACACCGAGTTCATCCCGGGTCCTGGATGCACACCTGGCTCCTCTTCTTCTGTGTCTGAGCTGGGTGGACACTTGGAGCAGATAGAGGGGACCCTCACACAGCATATAGGATGGGAGAAAGAAAGACCATAGTACAGCCCCGCAAAAATGGAACAGGTTTATTAAAACATATAGGTGCACTCACATTTGGATGATAAAAACTGGGCACAGAAACCAAACGGACGGCAGGGGGGTCTTGCTGCGTCAGGCGTGTGGACTCTGATGCTCCTTGATCCCTACGCGTCTCGTCATGTCACATGACTTCCTTAGGGGATAACATAGATGGAATATTGGAGGCTTTAAATAGACCGCCTAATGGTCTGCTGTAATGGGTGCATGGCGGCCATTTTCTTGTGGCCTGCACTCATATAGTAAGGTGACCAGATTTTTAAAATGAAATCCGGGGACATATTTTTTTTTTCTTCTAGTAATGGCGGCAATCAGTGACTCTCTGCCCATCGCCGCAGCCGCCCGCCTCACAGCCTGTCAAGTCTTACTCTCTGGGCCCCCGGCTACTACTGGGTGGGGTGTGGAGGAAGATCACTCCGCCAGGGAAGGCAAGGAGATAAGCAGGCAGGCAGCAGGCCAGGACTTGAGCCGAGGCAGAAGAAACATGCGAGCGGTGCTGAATGTGCATGCACCCGAAACTGAAGAAATATTCACTCCGCTCCGTCCAGCACATGATCATCAGAAAGGGGCACAGGTAATGGAAAAAAATCCCCCCCCCCCCCCCCCAAGCTAGTAGAAGCGGCAGAGCGGGGGAACGTAATTCAGAATTATAATTTTTTTAATTCTGCACTGACTGTCTTTGAAATTGCCCCAGCCCCTGTTCAAATCCAATCTGGGGACAAAACTGGGGACAGACTTGGTCTGGGGACAGTGTCCTCAATCTGGGGACTGTCCCCTGAAACCAGGGATGTCTGGTCACCCTATCATATAGGTAACTGGTGACTGCTGAGATAGTGGCCATCTTGCCTAGGTCACTTCCTATTAGTAAGTAGGAGTGGCTTGAAGACAGAGAGAAGCACCGCTCGACTGCCTGGGTGTCTGCTATGCTGGGCGCATGTCGGCCATTTACTCGTAGCCCACACTCTTATTGTAATGGCTAATCACAAATAAAGCAATCGCCATTTTGCCTGGGCTTTTTCCTATTGATAGGTAGGAGTGACTCCAGGATAAGGAATGATCTTGGTGCAGTGTACAGCAGAATAGGCGGACCAATAACTTAGCATGGAAGGGGAGAGAACCTGTGTGTCTGAAACCAGAGGAAGCTGTATGCTGACATATAGCGAGCGGCTACCATGTTTGCATATACAGCAAAGGACCCCAGTGGTCAGGTGGACTGGAGGGGAGATGTTTTGTTTCCATACCATGGATGGAGAGAACATTTTATTAAAAAATATATATTAAAAATTAAAATGAATCAATGTCTAGAGGATAGATCCTTAATAGATATAGATAAAAAAAGGGGGGTCAGCTATATGGACCGACTAGTCTCATACATGCTGAGATGAAAAAAGGGGGGGAGGCTGATGTATCAAAAGCCCTCACATCTGGCTATACCAGCCTGGGGCATGTCTACTAAGAATCCTAAACAGATTAAAGGTCCAATAACAATAAAAAATAGGAAAAGGATATATAAAAAATATATGGGAGCTTCAGAGACAACACTCATGGCACATGTACATAAATAGAAAATATCTATACAGTTTACAGTACACATCATCCATGAGTAAATTATATAGGTGATCCTAGATGTAGGTCCTGGAAGTCTACACATCCAGAAACAAGGTGTGGGAAGAACAGTAAGAAAAGGTGATAATGTTCAAAAATCGTTGAGGAAACAGTTTAGGTCAAAGTCTATGTTTAGTCCTCTCGGGGCAAATGTGTCCATGGAAAAGATAAATTTGGATTCTAGTTGACTAAGGGACCTAACTTTGTGACCCCCTCGCCACGGCCTATTATAGGGTGCAATCCCCCAGAATCTAAGGTGGGACGGATCCTTATTATGGGCTACCTCAAAATGTCTGGAGACACTGTGTTGATCAAAACCTTTGATGATATTGCGCACGTGTTCTTTCATCCGTATCCTTAGGAGTCGTTTTGTGCGGCCGACATATTGTAGGCCGCAACTGCACTCTAGCACATATACTGCCCCTTTGGTATTACACCCAACAAAATCTTTAATTTCGTATTCTGTCCCATTACTGTTAGACTTGAATTTCACTACTTTTTCATTGGGGCGTTTGGTGCGTGTGCAAGCATAGCATCGCTTGCAAGGATAGAACCCTTTCCCAGTAAAGAACGTGAGCTGCTTTTTGGGTGGATTAACCACTCCCTTTACCAGTTGGTCTCGAAGGGTAGGGGCCCCTTTGTAAATAAATTTGGGTCTATCTGGCAGGATATTTCCCAATTTGGTGTCTGTTTTGAGGATGTGCCAGTGGCGGGAGAAGATCTTCTCAATCTTTTTGTAGTGGATGTTATAGTCTAATATGACTGGAACTCCATCTACTTTGTTGGTCGGTTTCTTTTTAGCTACTAGAAGGTCTCCTCTAGGGATGTTGCTGACTTCTTGTATCTTTTCTTGGATAAACGTGTCATTGTATCCTTTTTGTGTGAATCTTTCCCCGATTTTTTTTGCTTGAACCTGGAACTCTTCTATTTCTGTGCAGTTACGTCTTAGTCTTAAAATCTGGCCTTTGGGAATATTATATAGCCAATTTCTATGATGGCAGCTGGTGATGGCAAGGTAGCTATTCCTATCGACATTTTTAAAGAACGTCCTGGTTGTAAATCTTCCTTTTTTCCGAGAGATCTCTAAGTCTAGGAAGGGGATGTTCTCTTCTTCGATCTGCCATGTAAGGACTATGTTCATGTTGTTATTATTGAGTTTAGTGCTGAAGGAGTTGAGTGAATCTCTATTTCCCCTCCACACTATAAAGATGTCATCAATATACCTTTTATATACAACCAGATTCTCGGACATTTGGGAAACACTTTCAGAGACTTTTTTGCATTTCTTCACTGATTTATATATTATTATTTGTATTGTTCACTGTGTTACACATTCAGGGGCGCCCCTAGCGGTAGTTCTCCCTGATTTCACATTACTTGGACCAGCACATTGTGTACATTTTACTGCTTGTGAATTTGTACTCCTTTTTTGTCACTTGCCATTGTTTAGTATTCAATATTATCTTTTGTGCTACATTTTGACGGTTTACGTATTGACACTAAACTTATGTACGCTATCACTCTGTTCTAAAAACACCACCCCTCCCCCCCCCCTCCCCCACGTTCACCAGCCCAGGGATTTATTCCCGTACCACCCTTGGATTTCACCCACTTTTCACAGTGAAGACACCACCCCCCTTGTTTTTCCATACCTGTCCAGGTGTTAGTTGATAAGTGGTAAGTGTTCTGAAGAGGTAGGTTCCCATGTAGTCATGGTGATTGGATACACAGAAGATTTTATCCTGTGCACACCTACCTCTGTTTATATATGGACTTTATATTTATAATTTTGCATGTTTGATTACACATATTGGCCCAAATTCACAAAGCACTTACACCGACGTATCTCCAGATACCCCGCGTAAGTGTAAATATGCGCCATCGTATCTGTGCCCCGTGTCCACAGAACTAAGATACGCCTAAAAACTGGCTTCAGTCCACCGACGTAACTTGCCTACGCCGGCGTATCGTGGGCGCATAGTTACGCTGGACGCATCTGGCGCTCCCATTGCTTTCCTATTTAAATATGGAAATGAGGGGGATACGTAGATTCACAAACGTACTTGCGGCCGGTGCATAATATACACGGTTTGCGTAAGTCGTACGTCCGGCGTAAAGGTATTCCCCATATAGGAGGCACAACTCATGCAAAGGTATGGACCAGGGAACGAATGCCGTCAAATTTGACGTAGTTTACGTTGTACATGAATAGGGCCCACTTACGCTGCCTTACGCCTACGAATATACACTGCGTTGCGCCGGCGTAGCATAAATAAGATACGCTACGGCGGCATATATATGTGCCAATGTATGTGAATCCGGGCCCCAGATTCATGTGCCCAGATTGATTTTGCATTGTGGTCCTTTGCACCCTTTATCACTTCATAGGTCTATCACATATCCCAAAAATAAGAGGATCATTCCTCACTTCAGGTCAGTGGGCAGAGCAATGCAAATCAGTTATA
This sequence comes from Rana kukunoris, assembly GCA_029574335.1. Lineage (NCBI taxonomy): Eukaryota > Metazoa > Chordata > Amphibia > Anura > Ranidae > Rana > Rana kukunoris. The sequence continues at coordinate 8,156,493 of CM056053.1, forward strand.
TTATCTCCATCAGTCACATACAGATCCTGCTGCTACAAAAACAACCCAATACTATAAAAGCCATTTATTCCGAAATGCCAACAGTTTTAGGCTTTTTTGGATATCATCAGTGCAGTACAGTGGGGGCTGGTGCTCAAATTTTTTTTGGGGGGGGGGGGCGCAAACAAACAAAAAAACATCAACTGCAACCTCACTGTGCCATCAAACATCGCCACTGTGCCATCAAACGCAGCCACTGTGCCATCAAATGCAACCACTGTGCCCAGCAATTGTCACCACTGCACTGTGCCCAGCAATTGTCACCACTGTGCCCAGCAATTGTCACCACTGCACTTTGCCCAGCAATTGTCACCACTGTGTCCAGCAATTGTCACCACTGTGTCCAGCAATTGTCACCACTCCACTGTGCCCAGCAATTGTCACCACTGTGCCAAGCAATTGTCACCACTGTGCCCAGCAATTGCCGCCAAATTGGTTTCCCGTCCCCCAGCACTTACCTTTCTCTGGTCAGCCACACTCCCTTGATGTCTTCTCCCAAGTCCCACCCTCGATGTCACTTCAGCCAATTACGTTACCGGTAACCAGACCCGGTGAACCTGATTGCCTGAGATGAGTGTCAATGTTAACCAGGGAACGCACACCCCCTGTATCCCCTGGTTAACTAATTGGAAGCCGATTAGAGCCAACAGGATGTAATCGGAAAGCCTATCAGAGCTGCTGGCTATGATAGGCACTTCCAAACACCAACAAAATGCTATTATTCAGATTGCCAGTGCTCAACAGGGGGCCAGCCATCTGAATGGTGGGCTGAAGCAGTGACAATACATTGAGGTTCATGCATTGCATGAATCTCTATGTATCGTACACCTGCCGGCGCAGGGGAGAGAGGGGGCGGCGCTCCTGCGCCCACTATGGACGCACCGCTGCTGGTGCAGTATATGGAAACAATGTTCCTCCCTTTGTATAACATCTAGTTTCAGAGATGATGGTACACCCTCTGTGGGAGATAATTCACAATTATCCATGTATTGTGTACTCTATTGTTCAATGACACAAAGCTGTTCTTCTGTTAAACCATCTTTTTCCAGATTATGTCAATCCGGATCTAGGAAGCTTTGGTGTGACTATTTGGGAGAGGTTCAAGTTAGGACTTTTGATAAAAGGCAGACAGTCCTGAGACGAGGCACCACCCAGACGTCCCTTTGTCTTGGGCATTTACTATCCTCCTGATGAAAACACTCAATGCAGAAGATTATATGACATCATGGAACGGGGAATGATACACCATTACAGAGAACACTTGTACGAGTTTTACAATTTATGGATGTTTGGGGCTTAGACTTGGTGAAAGATGTGGTAGGCTTTAAAGTGATTTTCAGTTTTTTTCTTTTTTAAATATCAAATGTCATACTTACCTCCACTGTGCAGTTCGTTTTGCACAGAGTGGTCCCGATCCATGTCTTCTGGGGTCCCACGGCGGCTCTCTCCCGAGGGGGTTACCTTGCGGGAGCGCTCCTGTGTCATACACTCGGCGTCCATAGACGCCGAGTGTACAGTATGACTCGGCCCCGCCCCCACATCATTGGATTTGATTGACAGTAGCGGGAGCCAATGGCTGCGCTGCTATCAATCTATCCAATGAAGAGCAGCTAACCGCCGTGGAGAGAGTGACACGGGATCGCGCCCACGGAATTCGGGGCTCAGGACTACTCTCTCTACCAATCCCCCCAGATTGTGCTAGTATAGGGTATTGGGGAGGAGAATCTGTGCTGGGAGGGGATCTTTGGAGTGTGGGGGGTGTTTTAAGGGGAAATTTGAGGGGTAGATTATTCGTGCTAGGAGGGGATATTTTTTGGTAAGGGGGATTTATGCTAGTAGGAGATGATTAGGGGCATTTGTGCTGGGAGGACATTTTTTTTTGTGGGGGGGGGGGGGGGGTTTGTGCTAGGATAGGGTATTGGGGGAGGAGAATCTGGAGGGGATATTTGTTTGGAAGGGGTATTTATGCTAGTAGGGATGATTGGGAGCATTTGTGCTGGGAGGACATTTGGGGGGGGGGGGTTGTGCTAGGATAGGGCATTGGGGGAGGAGAATCTGGAGGGGATATTTGTTGGGAAGGGGGATTTATGCTAGTAGGGATGATTGGGAGCATTTGTGCTGGGAGGACATTGGCGGGGGGGGGGGGGTTGTGCTAGGATAGGGTATTGGGGGAGGAGAATCTGGAGGGGATATTTGTTGGGAAGGGGGATTTATGCTAGTAGGGATGATTGGGAGCATTTGTGCTGGGAGGACATTTTGGGGGGGGGGGGGGGTAGTGCTAGGATAGGGTATTGGGGGAGGAGAATCTGGAGAGGATATTTGTTGGGAAGGGGGATTTGTGCTGGGAGGACTTTTTTTTGGGGGGGGGGGGGGTTGCTAGGATAGGGTATGAGCGGGGGAATCTGTGCTGGCAGGGGGTCTTTGGAGTGTGGATTTTTGACACATAATGCTCATACATCTGGGGAGAGAGGGGGGATTTTTGCTGACACATCTTGGGGGGGGGGGGGGGTGCAATTTGGCATGTTCTCCCTGGGCTCTAGATGACTTTGTCGCAGCACTGCTAAGGTGGTAATAATAATAAGGGAAGACCCCCACCCCACAACTTACATCAATATCTACAGAACAGTAGCAGGTAAGAGTGTACAATGCGGTTTTGTCTAATCATCACAATGTATGAAGTTGACTTGGAAGGAGGAGGCGTTCTTTGCAGTTTATTCCATTATAGATAAACCTTGTATTTGGTTTGGGGATTGCAGGCAGCTCTTGTGGCGGCGCTGTCTCTTGTCATCCGCAGTGTGTCTGTGCTGCAGTCTCTGTGGATTTGGTCTGCCGGTGACGTCAGTGCAGATCTCCCATGTGTGTCACCTGCCAGGCCGCCCCGGCACTCTCCGCAGCTGAGAATGCAGAATAAATCGCTTACAATGTATCCATTGCTGTACAAACACGGCTAAGTAGCTGACACTGATTGCACTTGTCACCGGGAGGTCCCATTTCCCAATACAGAATCATCTCACTTCTGTGTCTTCAGCAACAAGGAAACCTTCCGCAGTGCGGGGGCTAAACATCAATTAAAAGACCATTCATTTCAAAGACATGTAGCGCCCCCTTACTTTCAGTACTTTATGTTGCTCCTACTCATATTTTTGCTAAATTTGGGCTGCTGCCATCCCAGAACTGCCCTGTGGGTCAGTCTGCGCTGCGGGGGTGCGATCCCACCCCCGGGCGACAGATGGCGTCAGAGCCACTTTTCCACAACAGCCAATTGGAGGAGTTTTTCCCTTGCAGGACATGCTGGGGAGGGGTATATCTGGGGCAGACGCCATTTTTCCAGGTTTTCCTTTGCGGGTTCCTGGTCCCAGGTGCGGCACCCACCTTTAGGGTGTGAGCATCCAACAGACCCTGGCGATATGCCTACCAGGCCGGGGTCGAAATTTACGCGGAGTTCCTGGCGGATGCTGCCGAGGGGCCCCAGTGACTTGCTGGGTCCCCTCACCCCTACAAGAAAGATCCTAAGCCGCTGGCTGTACGGTGGGGAATTGGCTCAAGGAGAACCCGGAGGCAGGTTATCTGAGAGATTTGAACGAACCATCGGGGATCTGGTGACTGACACCTTGACCGGTACATTCCCACTGTCAACCGGTCACCCAAACGTAATTGACTGGAGGGATTCGCTCTGCTGTTCACATTGTCAGCATCGAGCCTGTGGCAGAGGCCTCATCTGGCATCTTAAACTAAATCAGAGCCAGGTCCATGGCGAGGACATGTTCCCGTCCAGCAGAAGTGGCAGAAGTCTGTCCGGGGGTCACTTCACCCACTCTGGCTGGAGTGGCAACGTAATATACAGTTACTGAGAGCAGGCTTGCTTTCCTATATATCCAAGCCTGATACTGCAAGGTTTTCTACTTTTCATCAACCTGTCCTGTCTTCCTCCTGTTGATGTTGGTCGTGTTGGACCCAAGAAATAAAGCATTTGGAAAACCTTACTGGCTGGACATTTGCTTACTGCTCTGCTCATTGACTTCATCCCTAGACAACATTTAGAGTAGGGTGACCAGACATCCCCGGTTTCAGGGGACAGTCCCCTGATTGAGGACACTGTCCCCGGACCAAGCCTGTCCCTGGTTTTGTCCCCAGATTTTTTTTATTTAGGGGGCAGGGGCAATTTCAAAGACAATCAGTGCAGAATTAAAATACAAAAAATAGAATTACACACCCGCGCTCTTTCGTGCCTACTAGCATAGGGGGGTGTATATTTCCCATTTCCTGTGCCCCTTTCTGATGATCATGTGCTGGTCGGAACGGAGGGAATATTTCTTCAGCTTCGCTCGCATGTTCTTCTGCCTTGGCTCAAATCCTGGCCAGCCTCCTGACTATCTCCTTGCAGAGTGATCTTCCTCCACCCCTCATCCAGTAGTAGCCGGGGCCCGAAAAGTAAGACTTGAGAGACTGTGAGGCGGGCGGCGACGGGCAGAGAGTTGCTGATTGTTGCCATTACTAGTAAAGAAAAAATATGTCCCCGGATTTCATTTTAAAAATCTGGTCACCTTAATTTAGAGGTAACATAATACGCCGATCCCAAATCAACCAGCGGCCCGTGAGGGGGTATCGCTACAGGCACTTTACTAACAGTCACGGAAAAATACACAAATATCTCTGTATTGTATTAGAGCAGAAAAGTCATCAAATAATGGCCGTATAGTGGAGGAGGGGCACTTTTTTAATTCCTGGTAAGCAGGCCCGGACTGGGACAAAAAATAGGTACAGTACAGACCCCCTCCTTAGAGTACAGACCTCCTTCCTACAGTGCAGACCCCCTCCCAACAGTGCAGACCCCCTCCCTACAGTACAGCCCCCTCTACAATACAGACCCCCCCTACATTACAGACCCCCTCTACAATACAGACCCCCCTACATTACAGCCCCCCTCTACAATACAGCCCATACAGACCCCCCTACATTACAGAGACGTGGCATGCGGCCCAAAGGCCGCTGCAAGCCATTGCGGGCCACTGGGCATATTCCCAGTATGCCCTATGGCCATTTCGGGCCTGCTGGTAAGGATGAGCATTAAGAGTTTTTTGGTTAGCTAAATATGCAAATCTAACCGCTCATTTTGAGCGGTGTGGCAAACAACCCCCCCCCGGGCTGTCGGTGGAGTGGCACTTGCACAACTGCTACCCCACCCCCCCTGTGGCGCAGTACGGAACTAACAGCCCCCACCACCCACGGTCCTTACCCTGGATGTGGGCGGTGAGAGCAGCGGTTGGAGCTGATGCAGCCATCTTCCAGCGTGGTGGGCTCAGTGGAAGGCTGCTCCAGTGTTCTCTTGCAATGTCTCCTCCTGCCGGCACTAGGCGTCCAAAAGGATTTCCTGACGTATTGGCCAAACAGGGAAAACGGTTTCCTACCTGCTTCCTGATTGGCCAGGAGGAGGATCAGTTCTGCAGCAGTGAATATTTATTTACTGTTGCAACACCCCAGGGTGGGCAACCTATGCGACCCGAGCCCCACCCTATTTTAAAGCCTATTACAGCCTCTGGCTCTAATCCGGTACTTAATTTAGGCGCCCAGTGCCTTGACAAGGGGCCGGACATGAATAGGGGGTGACATCGGTGGCCGTGCATAAATTCATGCCATGCATTAATCGATCCACTGCATATAAGGTGTGGCAAGGAGAGAGGGGGACCGGTCGCCACTGCATAGCAGATTTACTGCTACAGAGTGGCCGTTCTGTGCAAGTATATATATGTGATTCTGAGCTTCTGGGTATGGGGGCACACGCCACTTATACTGTGATTGGTCACAGCAGAAGCTGATCAGCAGGTGTCGGCCAATAGATGTCCTCTGGCCCACGCTGATCATCGAGGGGAGAGGCTGGACGCAGTTCTGCATATGTAAACAAGGCAGAGCCCCGTCCTGGCAGCAGAGATGTGATGAATTTTCTTTCCCTGCAAAAAGAAAATCCATCACATACCCATGGGCATATAGATGCTCTTGTGCCCATATAGCTGCTGTTGTGCCCATATAGCTGCTATTGTGCCCTTATAGATGTTGTTGTGCCCATAAAGCTGCTATTGTGAACATATAGCTGATATTACACCCCTTATAGATGCTTTAGTGCCCTTATAGCAGCTAGTGTACCCATATAGATGCTGCTGTGCCCATATAGCTGCTATAGTGCCCTTATAGCTGCTATTGTACCCATATAGATGCTGTTGCACCCATATAGATGCACAACAGCAGCTATATGTAATATGGGCACAGCAGCATCTATATGGGCACAATAGCAGCTTTATGGGCACAATAACATCTTTATGCTATTGTGCCCATTAAGCTGCTGCTGTGCCCATATAGATGCTGTTGTGCTAGGGCTGCCACCATTTCACTATGGGTGCCCCAAGATGAGTAGTAATGCATAGCGTGCTGCAGCAGAATGTGGGTGTGACCAAAATGTTTTTGCTGACATCATCACCCTGCCCCCCAGTGATGCCGAACCTGCTCCCAGATCAGCCACCTGCAGCTCCTGGATGGCAACAGATTTGTGTGTGACTATCTTGGTTACTTGGGGAGCCACAGCCCAGTCTGAATAATAATGTGTCCGCGTTTCAGTCCACCTGAAACCCGGACCCGTGATTCAAGACCTGGATTGTTTGGGTGAATCCCGGACAGGTGGCAGCCCTATGTTGTGCCCATATTATATATAGCTGCTGTTGTGCATCTATATGGGTACAACATCATCTATATGGGCACAATAGCAGCTATATGGGCACAAAAGCATAGAGATGCTACTGCATCCATATAACTCCTATTGTGGCCATACAAATGCTTCTGTCTCCTATTGTGCCCAGTGACACTGGCCTTGCAGCGTTGCTGTAGATCACGCGGCTACCAGGGCTCAAAGTGACAAGGGGGTGGAGTAATATCAACAGCATGCCTGAAATTCTACCTGAAACTATAGAAGAGGAATCGACTTAATCGTCTGACAGATGCCTCCGCAGAACTGCTGCCTCTGCAGCGCTGCGGCATCGGATGATCGGGGGTGAGGGAGGGACAGTTTCTCAGCAAATCAGATGTCAGAGAGCAGCAGTAGTCCCCTGCGGACACTGCAAGGACTGCTCACGGACACCTTGCAGGTTCCAGGGGGAGGCACAACCCCCCCCCCTTTGCTGACGGCCATGCACATTCCTTAGTAAAAGCAGCACACACAGTACACATAAACACTGGCTAGGCACACATTGAACCCCTTGATCACCCTAAATCAGGGGTGTCAAACTCAATTTCATTGCGGGCCTCATCAGCATTATGATTGCCCTCAAAAGGGCCGGTTGTATCTGTAAGATTAGATGTCCAGCGCATCCCCCCTCCCCTTACATTAGATGTCAAGAGCCACCCCACCATCAGAAGTTGAGTCCCCCCCGCCCTCCCTTACATCACAGTGCACCCCCCTTACCTTATGCTGCTGCTGGGAAGAAGATGGATGCATTGTTCGAAAACTTAAAGTGCAGGCTCTGCAGGAGGACCAGAGGAGGGCTGGAGCTCTCCTGCAGATGCAGGAGAGGTGAGCGGGCCACATGAAATGGCCCAAAGGGCCGTATTTGGCCCTCGGGCCTTGTGTTTGACACCTGTGCCCTAGATGTTTAACCCCTTCCCAGCCAGTGTTATTAGTACAGTAAGGCCTTGTACACACGACGGGAAATATCCGCTGTAAACGGTCCCCGGACCGTTTACAGCGTATATTTGCGCCGGGATGTTTTGATCCGATGGCTGTACACACCATCGGATCAAATTCCCCGCCGGCGGACAGCGCGGTGACGCGGCGGTGACGTTGACGCCGCCACGTGACCGCCACGTCACCGCACCAGGAAGTAAACACTTCCGCGCGCATGCGTCGGATCCATTCACAGGATACGACGCATGTGCGGCAAGATATGTCCGCTGGTTTGCCGTACTAACCAGCGGACATATCTGCCAGCCAGCTATCCGGCGGAAATATTTCAAAGCATGCTTTGGAATTTTTCCGCCGGATGAATCCGGCAAAAAGCGTCCGTTTGCCCCTACACACGAGGGGATTTTTCCGCTGAAATGGTCCGTCGGACCATCTTCAGCGGATTTATTCCCTCGTGTGTACAAGGCCTGACAGTGCATATTTTTAGCACTGATCACTGTATTCATGTCACTGGTACCCACAAATTGTCAAAGTCTCAGTTAGGCCTTGTACACACGAGGGAATTTATCCGATGGGAACGGTCCGACGGACCGTTCCCATCGGATCTGTCCGCCGGATTGCTTTGATCCGATGGCTGTACACACCATCGGATCAAATTCCCCGCCGGCGGACAGCGCGGTGACGCGGCGGTGACGTTGACGCCGCCATGTGACCGCCACGTCACCGCACCAGGAAGTAAACACTTCCGCGCGCATGCGTCGGATACATTCACAGGATACGACGCATGTGCGGGCAGATATGTCCGCTGGTTTGCCGTACTAACCAGCGGACATATCTGATGGACAGCTCTCCGGCGGAAAAATTCCAAAGCATGCTTTGGAATTTTTCCGCCGGAGGAATCCGGGCAAAACGGTCCGTTTGCCCCTACAGACGAGCGTATTTTTCGGCTGAAATGGTCCGTCGGACCATGTTCAGGGGAAATATTCCCTCGTGTGTACAAGGCCTGAGTGTTAGACTGTCTGCTGCAATATCGCAGTCCTGCTATAAGTTGCTGATCGCAACCATTACTAGTATAAAAAATAAATAAATAGAACTGTGGTTGCAGGAAAGACATTTTCACCGTGTATGGCCTACGTAATCCTTCAAGATCAAGAGGCCTTTTCCACAATGACTTGTTGATAAAACCTTCGATACATATTTGATATGAAGGATTATTTTTTACAAACTTGTTATTGATGTGTTTGTCTGTTTTCATTGTCTGTACAAATATCAGAAAGGGAAATGGATCCCACCCTCCCCACTCCGGTGCTGCAAGGAACCTTCATTGTATTATCTTCTCCACCACACGTCGGTACAAAGATTACTGCCAGTCCTGGACAACAGCAAAGAAAAAAACTCACATAACATTTTTACATTTTACTAAATCAACCTAGAAAATATAAATTCTGACAGTTTTGTTTGTTTATTAACACGGAATGGTAATGAGCAGAGGATTTTCATTTCTTTTTTTTTTTTTAAATTGATTTCACTTAAGAATCAACATTTTTATTGTCTGCAAATTCCAACAAACTTGAAACTCTCAATTTCACTTATTGAGCTGCTTAGCAGAAATATGAGTTGCTTAGGCAAAAAAAAAAAAAATATATATATATATATTTTTTAGAAGGTGTGTTTTTATTTATTGGAGTCGTTTGCTTTATTATTTTATTCTGCTTATATTTATTATTTCATTGTATTCATTGTTTTTTGTTTCTTTTGTGTATTTAATTATTTGTGCAAATTTTTCATTTTCAGGCCTCATTCACAACTAAGTGTAGCAGAAATGCAGGCAGAAATTATTATTATTATTATTATTATATACAATGTAGAGGGAGGACAGCAGAATTGGCTAATAATTATAAGAAATTAGCATTTCTGCCCGCACTTCTGCAAGCATGCTTGTGGTGCGATTATTGGTCCAAATGTGGTAGCATTTCTTTTGCATGTTTTCATTACTGGAAAATTCACTAAATTGAGCTGCTTAGCAAAAATATGAGGTGCTTAAGCAAAATAAATAAATAAATACATTTTTTTATTTGTGGAAGTTGTGTTTTTTTTTTTTTTTGTGTTATTGGAGTTGTTTGGTTTATTATTTTTTTCTATTTGTATTTATTATTTCATTGTATTTGTTTAGTTTTTTGTTTCTTTTTGTGTTTTAAATTATTTGTGCACTGTCACTTTCCATTTTCAGGCCCCATTCACAACTAAATGTAGCAGAAACGTGGGCAAAAATTAGTGTTTCTCCCCGCATTACTGCAAACATGCAACGTGCTTGTGGTGCCATTATTTTTTTAATGGCACCCCAGCATTTTTTTTGCATGTTTTCATTACAGGAAAATTAAAAAAAACTGGCAGAAATATGAGTTGCTTAGGCAAAGAAATTCAATGTTTTATTTGTAGTCGTTTTTTTTTTTTTTGTTGGTGTTATTGGAGTCATTTGGAGTCGTTCATTTTCTTCTAATTGTATTTCTTATTTCATTGTATTTTTTTTTCCGTTTCTTTTTGTGTATTCAATTATTTGAGCACTGTCACTTTCTATTTTCAGGCCCCAACTAAATGTAGCCGAAACGCAGACAGAAATTTGCGTTTCTGCCCGCACTTCTGCAAGCATGCAACGTGCTTGTGGTGCGATTATTTTTTTTTAATGGCACTCCAAACGTGGGTAGCATTCTTTATTTTTTTTGCATGTTTTTATTACTGGAAAATTCACAAAATTGAGCTGCTTAGCAGAAATATAAGTTGCTTAGGCAAAATAAATAAATAAATAGTTTTATTTGTAGTCAGTGTGTTTTTTTTTGTTGTTGTGTTATTGGAGTCATTTGGTTTATTATTTTCTTCTATTTGTATTTATTATTTCATTGTATATATATATTTTTTTTGTGTATTTAATTATTTGAGCACTGTAATTTTCCATTTTCAGTCCCCATTCACAACTAAATTTAGCAGAAACATGGACAGAAATGAGCGTTTCTGCCCGCACTTCTGCAAGCATGCAACGTGTTTGTGGTGCTATTATTTTTTTAATGTCACTCCAAATGTGGGTAGCATTTTTTTTTTGCATGTTTTCATTACTGAAAAACTCAGTAAATTGAGCTGCTTAGCAGAAATATGAGGTGCTTAAATTAAGCAAAATAAATAAATACATGTTTTATTTGTAGAAGGTGTGTTTTTTTTTGTGTGTTATTGGAGTTGTTTGGTTTGTTATTTTCTTTTATTTGTATTTATTATTTCATCAATTTTTTTTTGTGTACTGCCCGAGGGCCCCATGCCACTAGGGGGCCCCATTAATGTGGCCAGCCTCAGTAAAATCAGGGTAAAGTATGTAAAATTCTGTGTTTTTTTTTTTTACATCTGTCTCTGAAATGTCCTTTAGGTCTAAAAGTCCCAAGATTATAGCTGCCCTGCCTCTCCAGTACCTTCCAGTACTGTGTGTGTATACTGTGTGTGTACTGTGTGTCTGTATGTGTATTCTGTGTGTATGTAAATTGTGTGACTGTATGTGTGTGTGTATATAGTACTGTGTGACCCCATAATCTATTGCCTGGGGCCCCTGTGATCTCCTATTGCCGGGTGCCCCATAATCTCCTATTTTCCGGGGACCCCATAATCTCCCATTGCTTGGGGGCCCCATATTCTCTTATTGCCCGGGGGCCCCATAATCTCCTATTGCCCGGGGGGCCCATAATCTCCTATTGCCTGGGGGGCCCCATAATCTCCTATTGCCCGAGGGCCCCATGAGTTGTCAGGTTCCTACCATGTGATTGGAAGGGGATGGGCACCTACCATGTGATTGGAAGGGGACAGGCACCTACCATGTGATTGGAAGGGGACGGGAGCCTACCATGTCATTGGAAGGGGACAGGCACCTATCATGTGATTGGAAGGTGATGGGCACCTACCATGTGATTGGAAGGGAAAAGGCATCTACAATGTGATTAGAAGAAGGCCAGAATCTACCATGTGATTGAAAAGGCCCAAACACTTACCATGTGATTGGAAGGAGAATGGCACCTAACGTGTGAGCATAGGGGGACCAAGCATGTGATTGGAGTGGGGATGGGTACCTATTATGTGTTTGTAAGGGAACTGGCACCCACCTTGTGAGCATGTGATTGGAGTGGGGATGGGCACCTATTATGTGTTTGTAATGGAACTGGCACCCACCTTGTGAGCATGTGATTGAAAGGAGACGGCATCTAGCATGTGATTGGAAGGGGTCAGACTCCTGAAATGTTGTTGTAAGGGAACAGGAATCCATCATGTGATTGCAGGGGGACAAGCACCTAGCATGTGATTGGAAGGGGACAGGAATCTACAATGTGATTGGAGGGGGACATGCAACTAGCATGTGATTGGAAGGGGACAGGCATATACCATGTGATTGGAGGGGGACATGCACCTAGCATGTGATTGGAAGGGGACAAGAATCCACCATGTGATTGTAATGGGACAAGAATACAGCATGTGATTGGAAGGGGACAGGCACCTAGCATGTGATTGCAATTAGGCAAGAATCCACCATGTGATTAGAAGGGACAGGCACCTAGCATGTGATTGGAAGGGGAAAGGCACCTAACATGTGATTGGAGGGGGACAGGCATCTACCATATGATTAGAGGGGGACATGCACCTAGCATGTGATTGCAATGGGACAAGAATCCACCATGTGATTGGAAGGGGACATGCACCTAGCATGTGATTGGAGGGGGAAAGGCATCTACCATATGATTGTAAGGGGACAGGCATCTAGCATGTGATTGGAAGGGGACAGGCATCTACCATATGATTGGAAGGGAAAAGGCACCTAGCATGTGGTTGGAAGGGGACAGGCATCTAACATATGATTGCAATGGGACAGGCACCCACCATGTGATTGGAAGGGGACATGCATCTAGCATGTGATTGGAAGCGGACAGGCATCTACCATATGATTGCAATGGGACAGGCACCCACCATGTGATTAGAAGGGGACAGGAATCTACCATGTGATTGGAAGGGGACAGGCATCTATCATGTGATTGGAAGGGGACATGCACCTAGCATGTGATTGGAAGGGGGCAGGCATCTACCATATGATTGTAAGGGGACAGGCACCTGGCATGTGATTGGAAGGGGAAAGGTACCTAGCATGTGATTGGAAGGGGACAGGCATCTACCATATGATTGAAAGGGGAAAGGCACCTAGCATGTGGTTGGAAGGGGACAGGCATCTACCATATGATTGGAAGGGGACAGGCACCTGGCATGTGATTGGAAGGGGACAGGCACCTACCCTATGATTGGAAGGGGGACAGGCATCTAGCATGTGATTGGAAGGGGACATGCATCGACCATGTGATTGGAGGGGGACAGGCATCTACCATATGATTGGAAGGGGAAAGGCACCTAGCATGTGGTTGGAAGGGGACAGGCACCTACCATATGATTGGAAGGGGGACAGGCATCTAGCATGTGATTGGAAGGGGACATGCATCGACCATGTGATTGGAGGGGGACAGGCATCTACCATGTGATTAATTGGGGACAGGCACCTAGCATGTGACTGTAAGGAAACCAACACCTACCTGTGTTTGTGGCTACAGTTTATAAAGTGTTTTTCAGTGACAATATGTTACAGTTCTGGTTGTCTTGGATATGTTTGCAGAATGATTAGAGTGACAATTGTCTTTGGTTCTCTATTCTTTACAGAAAAATAAATAAACCGTTGACAACAGAAGGTTCCCAACTTGCACCACCTGAGACCGTCATGGAAGAATTGAGCTGTTTTCACTAAAGCCACAGTAACATTATAATGTCAATAGGATTGACACTATAAAAAGACCTGCTGAACCGGCCCGGCATAGCCGGGAAATCTGCCAAAAACGATGTACTTGATTTTAAATTGCTCGGGGAGCACACATCTACTTTTATTAAAATAAGCCTACCGGGGACATAAAAGGACATTAACATTTCACCAGTTTTCAGGAACCTTCAAGGTTTCTTCTGTATATCATCCCTGGAATTCTAGATTTGTAACCAGCCCCAGAGGGAATCTACAGCTGCATTTTACCAGGACAAGTCAGGCATTTTCAGGCATTATTCACCACACTGTGAGAATGTAATATGTATCTAAATCTAGAAATACAAATATATTTTACAGTATGTTGGATTAATGTAAGTATGTATCTTTTATACTTGTGAGATCCCCATGGAAGCACCACTACCCCAGTGATCTCCACTAGCTTCCGGTCCATGTGTTCTCTGGAGAGAGGCAGTAGTCATGTGGATACCTAGCACTAGGAATACCACCATTCTTTTTGCTGCATCAAAGGGGCCCTTGGTCTCTGCCTGCAAAGGGCATTTGATAAGGTCTGGTGGAGCCAATGTCAGGCCTAAAACTAGCTGATCCTGGGAGTGAGATCAGTAATCAAGTGATGTGTTGGGGCTGAAAATGAGGAGATGTATATACAAGGAGCGTATATACTGTAGTTGGAGTCCCAATTCTTTATTCTTCAATCAAGTGGGCATCCCATACTTACATGTACCCCATCCAAGTTTAATTCCCCTCAATAAAACAAGCAAAAAAACACACATGGTCTGCTTCATGACTCCTGAGTGTCTGAAGCAGTGGTGGCTGGTGCTCAAAATTTTGGGGGGGTGCAAACATACTGAAAAATTCTGAAAATAAAATCCCATCAATTGCAGCCTCACTGTGCCCATCAAACGCAGCCACTGTACCAAATGCAGCCACTGTGCCCATCAAACGCAGCCACTGTGCCCATGAAACACAGCCACTGTCCCCATCAAAGGCAGTCACTGTGCCATCAAATGCTGCCACTGTGCCTCATCAAACGCAGCTACTGTGCCCCATCAAACGCAGCCATTGTGCCATCAAACGCTACCACTGTGCCCCAGGTGTTGCCACTGTGCCCCAAGTGCTGCCACTGTACCCCAAGTGCTGCCACTGTGCCCCAAGTGCTGCACTGTGCCCCAAATGTTTCCACTGTGCCCCAAATGCTGCCACTGTACCCCAAGTGCTGCTACTGTGTCCCAAGTGCTGCACTGTGCCCCAAGTGTTGCCACTGTGCCCCAAGTGCTGCCACTGTACCCCAAGTGCTGCCACTGTGCCCCAAGTGCTGCCACTGTGCCCCAAGTGCTGCCACTGTGCCCCAAATGTTGCCACTGTGCCCCAAATGTTGCCACTGTGCCCCAAGTGCTGCCACTGTGCCACAAGTGCTGCCACAGTACCCAAAATGTTGCCATTGTGCCCATTAAATGCTGCCACTGTGCCCCAAATGCTTCCACTGCGCCCCGAGTGCTGCCACTGTGCCACAAGTGCTGCCATTGTGCCCCAAGTGCTGCCACTGTGTCCTAAGTGCTGCCACTGTGCCCCCCGCCTGCCATCTGCCTTGGAACTTACCTTGTCTCGGGTGGGCAGCGGGTGATGACGGCAGGTGGCGAGTGGTGTCTGGTGTTGTCCATTTCTTCCTCGAGGTCTTCTGTTCTCCTACCTGCTCCTCCTCTCGTTATTTCCCATGCTTAGACGCCTGATAGGTGTCCAATTACAGCACCTGTCGTTTCAGCCAATCAGGTGACAGGTAACACAGACCCGAGCACCTGATTGGCTGACAGGTGGTTCAGTGTTAGCAAAGCGAGTTTCTTCGCTTTGCTAACACATAGCTGAGTAAATAGCGAATGCACAGCGTTACGCCCGCTATTCACATTTTTTGGTGCCTATAAGAACCTATAGCTCTAATCATGTGCTTTCAAAAAACTACCTCGCCGCTGTAATTCAGGCGCCCGGCATTTGAAAAGGGGCCGGACACCTGAATGGGGGGGGGGGGGGGGCAGCAGCGACATGCAATGCATGAATCTATCTGTGGTGATTAGAGGGGTGACAGGAGAGGGGGGCGGCGCTCCTGCGCCCTATATGGACGCATCGCCACCGGTCTGAAGATTGTGTGCCTGGCTGTGCAGGGTGAGAGATGGACCACAACTACCAGCAGCCCCTACCGGAGGTACTGCTACATAATTAAAAAAAAATCCTGTCCACACAAATACTGACCCTGCCCTTGAACCAAACACTAACCCTGACACTGACCTATATGAAACCTTGATCTAGGTATTTTTTTGTTTTATTATTATTATTTTTATTTTTTACACACACATTTTTTTTTTCTCTGCAAGGAAAGAGAGAGAGATACGATTTATGTCTCTCCTCCATTCACAGAGAGATAAAATATGGGGGGCGCGCTTCACGGTGACTGATCACTGTGGTAGGCAATCAGAAGCTATCACAGTGATCAGGTGACTCAGAATCATTTTTATGGACTCGGGGCTCTCAGTGAGACCCCAGTATCTGTGCTGGGAGCACGCCATGCAGCGCACTCTCAGCACAAAGGGAGATACTCAAATAGACACCCACAGAAAAAAGCCCAGTCCAGTGGGGCCGCAAATTTGTGTGAAGTTAATATTTTTTTGTATGGCAGCATCTGAGTACGCAGTAGATCTACGTGTTTGTTTTGACCAGAGATCTCCTTTATTATCGCTTCCTTCTGTCTTGTTTCAGACATCGGTAGCCGATTGCCAAGACACAGGCCTCGCTGCCTTCCTGGTTTAAATCAAAACAAATGTGCAAAATTCAAAACTCTCAGGCCGTTCTTCCAGGCCGCCTCTGGGTGAGGGAGGACAGATAAAGGCCTGGGTGTAGATGCCGTCTGTGCCCCTCCGATAAGCAGATCGTTTACTGGAACCAGTGACTGGGGAAGATGTAATCTGTTCCAGACATCGGGTCTGGCACATGAATGAATATTGCAGAAGAGGCGTATTCACATACAAGGGTTGAGAACCCTTGGAAATACACTGTATTACCAAAAGTATTGCCTTTACACACACATGAAATTTAATGGCATCCCAGTCTTAGTCCGTAGTTGGCCCTCCGTTTGCAGCTATAACAGCTTCAACTCTTCTGGGAAGGCTATCCACAAGGTTTAGGAGTGTGTCTATGGGCACTGATGTTGGACAAAGAGGTCTGGCTCGCAGTGTCCACTCTAATTCACTCCAAAGGTGTTCTATCAGGTTGAGGTCAGGACTCTGTGCCGGCTAGTCAAGTTCCTCCACCCCAAACTCTCTCATCCATGTCTTTATAGACTTTGCTTTGTGCACTGGTCCAAATCATTTGGTGGAGGGGGGATTATGGTGTGGGGTGGTTTTTCAGGGGCTTCAGTTCCAGTGATTCTTAAGGAGTCAGCATACCAAGACGTTTTGGACAATTTTATGCTCCCAACTTTGTGGGAACAGTTTGGGGACGGCACCTTCCGGTTCCATTATGACTGCTCACCAGTGTACAAAACAAGGTCCATAAAGACATAGATGAGCGAGTTTGGGGTGGAGGAACTTGACTGGCCTGCACAGAGTCCTGATCTTAACCCAAGAGAACACCTTTGGGATGAATTAGAGTGGAGACTGTGAGCCACACCTTGTCGTCCAACATCAATGCCTGACCTCACAAATGCACTTTTGGAAGAATGGTCAAACATTTCCATAGACACACTCCTAAACCTTGTGGACAGCCTTTGAAGCAGTTATAGCTGTAAAGGGTGGGTCAACTCAATATTGAACCCTTGGGTCACCAATCCTTGCACTGACAACAATGATGGGACACTATTCCTTCCACTGATACCAGTGATGGGACACTATTCCTCCCACTGACACCAACAATGGGACACTATTCCTTCTACTGACACCAACATTGGGACACTATTCCTCCCACTGACACCAACAATGGGATACTATTCCTCCCACTGACACCAAAATGGGACACTATTCCTCCCACTGACACCAACATTGGGACACTATTCCTCCCACTGACACCAACAATGGGATACTATTCCTCCCACTGACACCAAAATGGGACACTATTCCTCCCACTGACACCAACATTGGGACACTATTCCTCCCACTGACACCAACATTGGGACACTATTCCTCCCACTGACACCAACAATGGGATACTATTCCTCCCACTGACACCAACAATGGGACACTATTCCTCCCACTCACACCAACAATGGAACACTATTCCTCCCACTGACACCAACAATGGGATACTATTCCTCCCACTGACACCAACAATGGGACACTATCCCTCCCATTGACACCAATGATGGTGCACCATTTTTATCACTGACACCGATGATGGGGCACTATTCCTCCCACTGACACCAACAATGGGGCATTATTCCTCCCACTGACACCAGTAGACCTTGCTTTGTGCACTGTGCGCAGTCATGTTGGAACAGGAAGGGGTCATCCCCAAACTGTTCCCACAAAGTTGGGAGCATAAAATAGTCCAAAATGTCTTGTTATGATGATGCCTCGCTGGAACCAAGGGGCCAATCCCAACCCCTGATAAACAACCCTACACCATAATCCCCCTCCACCAAATGATTTTGACCAGTGCACAAAAAAAAGGTCCACATTCATGGATGAGCGAGTTTGGGGTGAAGGAACCTGACTGGCCTGCACAGAATCCTGACCTCAACCCGACAGAACACCTCTGAGATTAATTAGAGCAGAGACTGCAAGCCAGGCCTTCTTGTCCAACATCAGTGTCTGACCTCACAAATGCGCTTCTGGAAGAATGATCTAACATTCCCATAGACACTCCTAAACCTTGTGGACGGTCTTCCCAGAAGAGTGGAAGCTGTTAGAGCTGCAAAGGGCGGGGCCAACTCAATATTAAAGACTGGGATGCCATTAAAGTTCATGTGCGTGTAAAGTAGGGTGACCAGACATCCCCGGTTTCAGGGGACAGTCCCTGGATTGAGGACACTGTCCCCAGACCAAGTCTGTCCCCGGTTTTGTCCCCGGATTGGATTTGAACAGAGGCTGGGGCAATTTCAAAGACAGTCAGTGCAGAATGAAAAAAAAAAATCTGAATTGCACCCCCCCCGCTCCGCCACGCCTAGTAGTTTAGGGGGTGTATTTTTTCCATTATCTGTGCCCCTTTCTGATAATCATGTGCTGGTCAGAATGGAGTTATTATTTCTTCAGTTTCGGGCGCATGCCCATTCAGCTCGGCTCGCATGTTCTTCTGCCTTGGCTCAAGTCCCGGTCAGCCGCCTGCCTGTTTATCTCCTTGCCTTCCCTGGCGGAGTGATCTTCCTCCGCTCCCCACCCAGTAGTAGCCGGGGCCCGGAGAGTAAGGTTTGAAAGGCTGGGAGGTGGGCGGCGCGGGCAGAGAGTCGCTGATTGCCGCCACTACTGGTAAAAAAAAAAATATGTCCCCTGATTTGATTAAAAAAATCTGGTCACCTTAGGCTGCATTCACACCTAGGCGACACGATACGCCGCGTACGCGGCTTATCTTGCCGCCTGTAGAAAAAAAAATAAAGTTTTATCTTTCTTTAACATTGCGGTCTATGAGGAAACGCCAATGTCGCCTGAAAAAAAGGGTCCGGGACTTTTTTTCAGGCGACAGGCGTTGAGATGTGAACCATCTCCATAGACCGCAATGTTATTTCACATCTCGAGCGACAAGAGCGACGGGCGACCGGCGTTTTGTCGCTCAGATGTGAATGGAGCCTAAAAGGCAGGCGTCCCAATACTTTTGGTAATAGAGTGTATATCTGTCTAATTACTTCTAGTTCCATTGTTGATATATTCAGCTCCTGCGAAACAAAAACGTTTAATTAAGAGCCTCCTGGGAAGCGCGGCTGCAAACCAATCGAATCTTGGACTTGCTTTGGAGTCTATTAATAAGTGAGAGCCGAAGTGTGACAGTACATTGTCTGCCCAGGCTGGTGAGGGCGACTCTAGCCGTGTTGGGATGAGGTCATGTGACTCTTCCTTGGTTGTCGCTCGGTGGACTTCCATTGTCTCTATCAGTACAGGATGTGCGGACTACGCCTCGCTGCACATGTTTAGCCCACCATTCTATGGCAGGAACAATCGTTTTTTTTTTTTTGGGACGGTAAATATCTGCCGTCTTCAAAATATTGAAAAGAAAGAAAAACAGATCATTGTTGGCGGGAGCCGTGGAACGCGCGAGAACAATGCGCGGGCCTTTTCAAGAATATCTTGTGAAAGAGAAGAATTTTTATGTCGTGCCGTTCTCACAGAACTCTCTGCTCTGCAAGGATCGGATCTCGGGCGGTTTCTGTCAAGCGCTACGATTAGCAGAGCGCATAGTTTGCATTTTTTTAAATTTGCTTGCGCACGCTGTCCAAACTGAGAATTCTTATGAAATCAGACAAAAAGGTGAAAAACAAACATGCAGGAATTGTATTATATGGCATGCTTATACTATAGTATACTGTATATATGTTTCAATATGCAGTACACTGCATTTTTAAAAGTATTGTGACACCTGCCTTTACACTCACATGAACTTTAACCACTTCAGACCCGCGCTATTGACAAAATCCGTCAACAGCGCGGACCTGAGGCGCCAAGTGGACGTCTTTGGACGTGATTTCTAGTGCATTACCCGCGCGCGCCATTGGGTGGCGCGCCGCTAGTAAACACTGTCCCGCCGCATCGCTGAAGAGCCGATGCATGTACCTGGCGGCCGCGATGTCAGCCGGGTACATGCGATCGGCGGGAAAACAAGCAGATGACAGCAGGGACGTGGAGCTCTGTGTGTAAACACAGAGCTCCACGTGCTGTCAGAGGAGAGGAGACCGATCTGTGTCCCTTGTACATTGGGACACAGCCATAGATGTGCGCAGCCTATAGCATTAGGGTGTGCACCCCAAAGCTCAAAAAACACGCTACTGATCAATCACTGTGTTAATTTAGAAAAGGAAGGGGTCGGTAAATTACATATTTACTTGTCCCTTTCCCCCCTCATTCAATACCATCCGCCTGTGTGTGCCCACAGCAGCCAGTGGGAGAGAAGAGGAATAAAGTTGGCAGCACTGTGGGGCAAATGGGGGGGAGCAGGACAATAGGGGGAATCTGTGCTGGACAGAGTGATTAGGGTGTGCGTGGGCACACCTGGCACACCCTGTGCGCACGCCTATGGACACAGCATCGGTCACCTCCCCCAGTCACCCCCCTCCCCCCACACAGTTAGAACACACACATTTAACCCCTTCCTCACCCCCTAGTGTTAACCCCTTCCCTGCCAGTCACATTTATACAGTAATTAGTGCATTTGTATAGCACTGATCGCTGTATAAATGTGAATGGTCCCAGATTTGTGTCAAAAGTGTCCGATATGTCCGCCGCAATATCGCAGTCACAATTAAAATCACAGATCGCCGCCATTACTAGTAAAAAAAAATAATAATAAAAAAAAAATCATAATTCTGTTCCCCATTTTGTAGGCGCTATAACTTTTGCGCAAACCAGTCGCTTATTGCGATTTTATTTTTTTTACAAGAATACGTCGAAAAATACGTATCGGCCTTAACTGTGAAAAAAAAATTGTTTAAAAAAAAAAAAAATTGGGATATTTATTATAGCAACAAGTAAAAAATATATATATATTTTTTAAATTGTCGCTCTTTTTTTGTTTATAGTGCAAAAAAAAAAAAACGCAGAGGTGATAAAATACCACCAAAATAAAGCTTTATTTGTGAGGAAAAAAGGACGTCAATTTTGTTTGGGAGCCACGTCGGACGACCGCGCAAATGTCAGTTAAAGCGACGCAGTGCCGGAAGCTGAAATTTCGCCTGGGAACGAAGGGGGTTTATGTGCCCAGTAAGCAAGTGGTTAATGGCATCCCGGTCTTAGTCCAGGCTGGCATATCCTCCTCTAGGACAAGAACCCCTCTGCTCCAAAGTCTCAGAGAATTTATGCTCCCTCCCAGCCACCATCTGGGCAAGTCCCGCTAGGGATTGGTCAGAGCTGCATAAATATTCAGCCATTGATTTGGCTTTTAACCACTTAACGACCGCCGCATGTATATGTACGTCCACAGAATGGCACTTACAGGCAGATGGACGTGCGGGTACGTCCCTGCCTTCCCGCGGGTCAGGGGTCCGATCGGAACCCCCGGCGCTACATGCTGCGGTCGGTAAGTGTGTGGGAGCGATCCAGGATGAGGGGCGGCTGTTCGTTTCTGTCCGCCCCCTCGCGATCGCTCCCAGCGAATCCGCTTTGCCCGCCCTCTGCCTGTGATGTCACCTCTGCTCTCTATTTTCGATCTGGCGAGAGGAGAGAAGACATCACAAGTAAGTCGCACCAACACTACACTGACACCTGTACACATAGGCACACTTAACCCCTTCAGATCACCCCCCCCCCCAGCCCCCTGTCACAGTGTCACTGATTGCAGTGATCTTATATTTACTGATCACTGCATTTAGTGTCAGTGTGACAGTTACTGTGACAGGCAGTTAGTGTTAGGTCCAGGGTACCCCCCCCAATAAAGGTTTAACCCCTTGATCACCGCCCTAGTTAACCCTTTCACCCCCCATTGCCAGTGTCACTAAGCGATCGGTTTTCTGATCGCTGTATTAGTGTCACTGTTGCCGCTAGGTAGCCAGGTTTTTTTTTTATACTAAAGACATGTGGCTGAATACATTTTGGCCTAAATGTTTGACTAAAATTTAGTTTATTCGATTTTTCCTATAACAAAAAGTAGAAAATATTATTTTTTTTCAAAATTTTCCGTCTTTTTCCGTTTATATCGCAAAAAATTTAAATCTCAGAGACAATCAAATACCATCAAAAGAAAGCTCTATTTGTGGGAAGAAAAGGACGCAAATTTTGTTTGGGAGCCACGTCGCACGACCGCGCAATTGTCTGTTAAAGCGACGCAGTGCCGAATTGTAAAAACACCTTTGGGCATTTAGCAGCAATATTGGTCCGGGGCTTAAGTGGTTAATATTTTTTTTTAGGTGGACCTCCGCTTTAACTTCTACGCCATGCACTACTGCATGTGGCCAAAGGTGGTGGAAGCACTGGAGAGCCTCGGAAATACCGGGGACAGCTTGGCTGATCTCAGAAACCTATGGAAAGGCTCGGAAACTGAGTATTTCTAAGAATTTCCAAACGGCTCAGAACCGTTCCGAGTGTCACCGGCGCCCCCGCACCTCTGGCCAAACGCGGTACTGCGCACCTTATTAGCTTGAATTCTCGTTTTGTAAGACAACACTCGCAAACTGAGTCAGATTAAAAAATAAAATAAAGTTGCTCGTCTTTTAAAATGCTTGTTAACCACGTTACTTGTAAACCAAGGTTCCACTGTACATGGGTATATATACCATAGTTTGTAGAAACTGTCAAGCAAATCAATCAATCAATACCAAAGACATGCAGCAGAATACATTTTGGCCTAAACTGATAAAGAAATTCGATTTTTTTTATATGTTTTATAACAGAATGTAGAATTGTTATTTATTTTTTTCCGAATCTTTTATTTAGGTAGTAAAAAATAAAAACCCCAGTGGAGATCAAACACCAGCAAAAAAAAAAAAAGCTCTATTTGTGTATAAAGAATGAACAAAAATTTTATTTGGGTACAACGCATGGGCGTCCGCTCCATAGGTCAAGGGGGAGGGTCTATTGTGGCCGTGGGCTGTCTGAAGGGGGGTATGTGCTGAAGGGGGAGTCCATCTGTGCTGAAGGGGGGGTCTGTGCTTAAAGAGGGTCCATCTGTGCTGAAGGGGGGGTCTGTGCTGAATGAAGGGGCCTGTGTGGAATGGGGGGGTTTGTGCTGATGGGGGTGCATCTGTGCTGAATGGAGGGGTTTGTGAAGAATGGAGGAGTCTGTGCAGAATGGGGGGTATGTGCTGAAGGGGGAGTCCATCTGTGCTGAAGGGGGGGGGTCTGTGCTTAAAGAGGGTCCATCTGTGCTGAAGGGGGGGTCTGTGCTGAATGAAGGGGCCTGTGCTGAAGGGGGGGTCTGTGCTTAAAGAGGGTCCATCTGTGCTGAAGGGGGGATCTGTGCTGAATGAAGGGGCCTGTGCTGAAGGGGGGGGTCTGTGCTTAAAGAGGATCCATCTGTGCTGAATGGAGGGGTTTGTGCAGAATGGGGGAGTCTGTGCAGAATGGGGGGGTCTGTGCTGAAGGGGGGGTCCGTCTGTGCTGAATGGAGGGGTCTGTGCAGAATGGGGGGGTCTGTGCTGAAGGGGGTCCATCTGTGCTGAATGGAGGGGTCTGTGCTGAAGGGGGGTCCATCTGTGCTGAAGGCGGGTCTGTACATTCTCTAGGCTATATTTATATGGGCATAGAGTGAAGCTGAATTATCTCAAGAGCTATTTCACACTGCCAGCTTCCACAGCATAGTGGTTAATCTGGTGCCTCTGCTCTGTAGTAATACCATGATATTGTAGTAGAACGGTGTCTGTGGGTCGGAGTTTCCCGTCATCTGATTGGTGTCAGAGGTGCTTTCTGCAGGAAGCCCGCACTTTAATCTGCCTGTCTAAATGAGCTGTCAGCATTGCCGCGCCTAGAATTATGTGAAGGGTTGCTGGCCTCGGGGTGCTCTAAAGATCGTTCATTATAACACCTACTTACTGAAGGCAAGATTCTTCTGAACAATCGCTGAACCATTGTACGTGAGTCAGAGGATTATGGTCCGCCATAGACTTGCACACCTCTCATGAAGGTTCTCGTTTATCCCGGTCATGGTAGAGCTGACCGTAGTTAGTCCTGTTCTGTAATGTTGAGCATGTTTTGTAGCTTCTCCAAGCAACTTCTTCAGTTGATAGGGACCTACCCTCGCATGGGGTCGAATGGGGTCGTCCCACAACTTTTTCTCACCTCCCATCCTGATGTTGGACAATCAACATCTGCCTTGACATATTCTTTGGTGATTGGAAGGGCAGTCTTTCTCAACCAAAGTTCCTGCAGAGTTGGCTAGAGGTTCCTTGAGCAATGAGCAATTTCTGCCTCTCTGTCAGTGGCGACGGGTGCCCAAAATTCTAGGGGGGGGGGGGCGCAAGCAAAAAAAAAATAAACATCAATTGCAGCCACTGTGCCAATCGAACGCAGCTACTGTGCCCATCAATTGACACCACTGTGCCATCAAACGCAGTCACTGTGCCCACAAAAGCAGATACTGTGCCAATTAAACGCAGCTACTGTGCCCATCAATTGTAGCCACTGTGCCCATAAAACGCAGCTACTGTGCCATCAAACGCAGCCACTGTGCCCATAAAACGCAGCTACTGTGCCATCAAACACAGCTACTATGCCCATCAAATGCAGCCACTGTGCCATCAAACGCAGCTAATGTGCCCATCAATTGGCACCACTGTGCCATCAAACGCAGTCACTGTGCCCACAAAAGCAGATACTGTGCCAATTAAACGCAGCTACTGTGCCCATCAATTGTAGCCACTGTGCCCATAAAACGCAGCTACTGTGCCATCAAACGCAGCCACTGTGCCCATAAAACGCAGCTACTGTGCCATCAAACACAGCTACTGTGCCCATCAAATGCAGCCACTGTGCCATCAAACGCAGCTACTGTGCCCATAAAACGCAGCTACTGTGCCCATAAAACGCAGCTACTGTGCCATCAAATGCAGCCACTGTGCCCATCAAGCATAGCCACTGTGCCATGAAACACAGTCACTGTGCCCATCAAACTCAGCCACTGTGTCCATCAAGCGCAGCCACTGTGCCCATAAAATGCAGCCACAGTGCCCATTAAAACACAGCCACAATGCCCATTAAAATGCAGCCACAGTGCCATCAAACGCAGCCACCATGCTATCAAACGCAGCCACTGTGCCCATCAAGCACAGCCGCTGTGCCATCAAATGCAGCCACTGTACACATCAAATGCTGCCAGTGTGGCCATCAGTTACCGCTACTGTACACCATCAAATGCTGCCAGTGTGCATTGCCCAGCACTTACCTGTCTCGTAGCAGGTCAGCGGCGGTGTCCTGCACGCTTCTCGATGTCTTCTTCCGTCCTCTCTAGCAGGCGTCCAATCACAGTGCCTGACGTTTCAGCCAATGAGGTGACAGGTAACAGACCCGAGCACCTGATTGGCTGAGAGGAGGTTCAGTGTTAGCAGAGGGGGGCGGCGCCCAAGCACCCCTTATGGATGCATCACCACTGCTCGAGGAGACCAGTGGAGGACTTTATTGCGGAATTCCGAAAGTGGTCTGCTGACACAGGGTGGAATGAGGCCGCCCTAAAATATCAATTCCGTCAAGGTCTCTGAGAGTCCCTCAAGGACGAACTAGCTAGAATTGATCCACCTGCTACTTTGGAAGCTTTGATTCAATCAGCTACCCAACTTGACAGACGCCTACGTGAGCGACGTTCAGAACGCTGTCAAGCCACTCGTCCCAGCTGGACCCCACCAAGGTTCCCTCCAGCTCCTCCGCCTCTCCCGGTTCCGCCCGCTTTCTCGCTTCAGGATCCTGAGCCCATGCAACTCGGGATGGTCCGGGCTCACCTCACGCCTGAAGAGAGGCAGCGTAGACGCCAGTCAAATCTGTGCCTGTATTGCGGTGGAGCAGGCCACTTCCTCCGCACTTGTCCCATTAGACCCAGTAAGTCTAGACCATCATCCACCTTCAATTACCACATTACCAACTTACCTCAGACTTATGTTATCCTCTTTCTCTCCCTACAGCTCCCGGAGGGGGCGACCCGGCTACCGGCCATCGTTGACTCTGGGGCCTGCAGCTGCTTTATGGACTCCGCCCTGGCCCAGAAGCTGCAGATCCCTTGTCGTCCTAAGGACCTCCCCTTACAGATCCATCTGGCAGACGGCTCACTCCCCCGCTCAGGACTTGTTACCCACGAAACCCTACCTATTCCTGCCGTCTCGGATACCGGACACCAAGAGTACCTGTGCCTAGACCTTATCCCGTCTCCTCTGGCCCCCATCATCTTGGGGCTTCCATTGCTACAAGTGCACCAACCCAGTATAGACTGGTGCGAAAAGGAGATCAAATTCCCCTCAGTCTATTGTGCCCAACACTGCCTCATACCTACTAAACCTGCTTGTGCTACCTTGATGACAGCGTCAGAAGACCTCCAACACGTTCCCGCGGTTTACTCAGAATATAGAGACGTGTTTGACAAACAGCAGGCAGACCGCTTTCCTCCGCACCGGTCATACGACTGCCCTATTGACCTGTTGCCTGGTTCTAAGATCCCTTTCGGGAGAATTTTTCCTTTATCAGAGACTGAATTAATAGCCCTTAAGGCTTACATCGACGAAAACTTAGAAAAGAAATTCATTCGTCCTTCCTCTTCCCCAGCCGGGGCAGGAATCTTCTTCGTCGAAAAAAAAGATGGCTCCCTCAGGCCTTGCATCGATTATTGGGAGTTGAATAAAATAACCATCAAGAACCGGTATCCGTTACCCCTGATCCCGGAACTGTTCCAGCGATTCTGTTCAGCCCGGGTCTTCTCCAAACTCGACCTCCGGGGTGCCTACAACCTTATCCGAATCCGGCCCGGAGACGAGTGGAAGACAGCTTTCAGGTCAAGGTTTGGCCACTTTGAATACCTGGTGATGCCTTTCGGGCTCTGTAATGCCCCTGCCACATTCCAGCACCTGGTAAATGACATCTTCCGCCAATTCCTGGATGACTTCCTGGTCGTCTATCTAGATGACATCCTCATCTTCTCAGTATCCCTTGAAGTGCACCGGGTCCACGTTAAACAAGTCCTGGCCATCCTCAGGCAACATAAATTATATCTTAAAGCTGAGAAATGCGAATTTGAAAAGACCACCATTCAGTTCTTGGGCTTTATCATCTCGACCAATGGGATATCCATGGATCCGCAGAAAGTCAAGGCAGTCCAGGACTGGCCAGCTCCGACCGACAAAAAGGGGGTACAGCGGTTTATTGGCTTTGCCAACTTTTACCGAAGATTTCATCCACTGTGTCCCCTATTACCAAACTAACCCAGCAGGGATGTCGTTTCCACTGGTCCCAGGAAGCACAGGAGGCATTCACAAAGCTCAAGACCTTGTTTTCTTCCACACCTGTTCTAAAACACCCAGACCCAACCTTACCCTTTATCTTGGAGGTGGACGCCTCGGAATTCGCCAATGGAGCAATCTTATCGCAGAGACAGGGACCTAAATCTCTGCTACACCCTGTAGCTTATGCTTCACGGAAACTAAGCTCTACGGAAAGAAACTATGACGTCGGTGACCGGGAATTACTGGCCATTAAGTTTGCCTTGGAGGAATGGAGGTATCTCCTGGAAGGTGCCCTTCACCCCATTCTGATTTTTACGGACCATAAAAACCTGGAATACTTGCGATCCGCCAAACGCCTAAGACCAAGACAAGCTCGCTGGGCCTTGTTCTTCACCCGTTTTCAGTTCCATATCACTTTCAGACCGTGGTCTAAGAATGGGAAAGCAGACGCCCTTTCCAGAATGTTCACCGAAACGCCCGATCCGCTGGAGCCTAGTACCATCCTAACCCCCAAGAACTTTTTATTAATTTCTCCAATTGACCTACTGACCTCTCTTAAAAGGGCCTCCGACCAATGCACCGACCAACTGGCACTCTCTCTGGAGAAACAAGACGGTCTACTGTGGTCACGGGGCAAAGTCTTTGTACCTACAGAAACAAGGCAATTGGTGTTAAGCACATTCCACGATCACAAGCTGGCAGGCCACTTCGGAGCACGGAAGACCGCGGAGTTGATCGGACACTCTTTCTGGTGGCCGAAATGGAGATTAGACTGTAAGACCTACGTGTCTTCTTGTACCCGCTGCCAGCGTTGTTAGAGTCCGAACACCAAGTCCTGGGGCCTACTCAAACCTCTTCCTGTTCCGGAACGCCCCTGGACAGATGTTTCAATGGATTTCATTGTAGATCTGCCTCCCTCCGAAGGCTTTACTACGATTCTTGTGGTAATTGACCGACTGTCTAAATTAGCACACTTCCTGCCTATGATTGGTACACCCTCCGCGACTGAGACAGCCAAAATTTTTTTTAAGGAAATCATAAGACTCCATGGGGCACCCAAGAGCATCGTGTCAGACAGGGGTGTGCAATTTACTTCTAAGTTCTGGAGGGAGCTCTGCAAGTCGCTTGAAATTAAGATCTGCCTCTCGTCTGCCTACCACCCGCAGTCCAATGGCCAGACAGAGAGGACCAACCAAACGTTGGAGCAATACCTCCGTTGTTTTTGTTCATCATCCCAAGACGACTGGGCATCTTTGCTACCAGCGGCAGAGTTTGCCTACAACAATTCGGTTCACTCATCTACTAACCAGACCCCGTTTTGGGCCAACCTCGGATACCATCCTTCCTTCCTTCCGGACTCCATTCCTGAAATATCGGTCCCAGCTGTCCAGGAACATATAGTTGCCATGCAACAAAACTTCCAGAAACTCCAGGAGACCATGCACCAAGCCCAAAAGAATTACAAGAAGTTTTTCGACAGGGGGAGGAAGGACTGCCCGAACTTCGAAGTTGGCGAAAAGGTCTGGTTATCGGCCACAAACCTCAAACTACCAATTCCTTCCCGGAAACTTGGCCCTAGGTTCATCGGCCCATTTAAAATCAAGCGGAAGGTCAACCCTGTGGCTTTCGAACTAGAATTACCGGACTCCTACAGGATCCATCCTGTCTTTCATGCATCCCTGCTCAAGCCTTTCATACCAGACACCTTCCCTGGAAGAGAAGAACTCCCACCGCCTCCGGTGGTGATCGAAGGTGAAAAGGAATTCGAGGTGGAATCCATTCTGAGTTGTCGAAAGAGGGGGAGGCAACTTCAGTACTTAATCAAGTGGAAAGGTTATCCTCCTGAGGACAATTCCTGGGAGCCTTCCAGAAATTTACATGCCCCTCGGCTGATCCGAACTTTCCATCGAGACCACCCGGAGTTGATGAACAGTTTGGGCGTCCGGAGCCCGCCCCTTGGGGGGGGGCACTGTCAGGGCATTAGAGCTGCCCAATCGCGGCCGTTCACCGCGGGCGCGCGCATGCGCGGCTCGAGCGCGCGCGTGCACGTATTAGGCGCGCGCGTGCGCGGTATAGGCGCGTGGCGCGGGCGCGCGCACGGGCGCGCACGGACACGCTCTCCATCCGGCCAATCAGTAGCTTAGGCGGGCTATTTAAGCCAGCCTCTTCCTCCTGTCTGGTTGCTGGCTTGTCACAGCTTCTAAGTGAATCTGATACCTACGACCTTTTGATCCTGATCCTTTGACCTTTGGCTATTGTTACCGGACTGCTGCTGTCTCCTGCTCTTGACCTTTGGCTTGAACTATCGGACTTCCTGATCTCTCCAACCCTCCTGACCACGGCCTGTTTCCCGGATTAATCTTCTGTTTGTTCCCAGCTCCAGCTATCTGGACTTCCGGACTATCTCCGCGTGCTTCCTCGGCTGACCCCAGTGACCTGCTTCCGGATCAGTCTCTGCTCCACGGGTCCAGTCTTCGTCCACCTGTCGGTACCGGTGCCTCCCGGTGCGTCCGTCCCCCTGTACCCACTCCAGGGGGCGGATCGCGCTAGGTCGCAAAGGGAGCCGCCCTCAGCATCTTGGTCTTGGTGAGTTTATCTTTAACTACCGTGATAGTGTATATATATATATATATATTTATTTATTATACTTTTCTATTTACTAATGTCAGCAAGATAAGGATTAAAATAGTCAATGTTGATTGAGAGAGTGAAGTTCCACTTCAATTATGCTCCTGAATTACAGCGGCGGAAGTTCTTGTAAATTCTTGGGGTGTCTTCCATGAACGTTTGAGATCTCCCCAGAGTGGCTCAATGATATTGAGGTCAGGAGACTGAGATGGCCACTCCAGAACCTTCACTTTATTCTGTTGTAGCCAATGACAGGTTGACTTGGCCTTGTGTTTTGGATCATTGTCATGTTGGAATGTCCAAGCCATCCTGGCTGATGAATGCAAATGTTCCTCCAGTATTTTTTGATAACATTCTGCATTCATCTTCCCAACAATTTTGACCAAATTTCCTGTGCCTTTGTAGCTCACACATCCCCAAAACATCATCGACCCACCGCCGTGTTTCACAGTAGTAATGGTGAACCTTTCATCATAGGCCTTGTTGACTCCTCTCCAAATGTAGAGTTTATGGTTGTGGCCAAAAAGCTCAATGTTGGTCTCATCACTCCAAATGACTTTGTGGCAGAAGGTTTGAGGCTTGTCAATGTGCTGTTTGGCGTATTGTAAGCGGCATACTTTGTGGAATTTGCGCAGTAATGACTTTCTTCTGGAGACTCGACCATGCAGCCCATCTTTCTTCAAGTGCCTCCTTATTGTGCATCTTGTATAGCCACACCACATATTTTCAGAGAGTCCTGTATTTCCCCTGAAGTTATTTGTGGGTTTTTCTTTGAATCCCGAAGAATTTTCCTGACAGTTTTGGCTGAAATTTTAGTTGGTCAACCTGACCGTGGTTTGGTTTCAACAGAAGCCTTCATTTTCCACTTCTTAATTAGAGTTTGAACACTGCTGATTGGAATTCTCAATTCCTTGGATATCTTTTTATATCCCTTTCCTGTTTTATACAGTTCAACTGCCTTTTCGGCAGATCTTTAGACAGTTATTATGCTTTCCCTATGACTCAAAATCCAGAAACATCAGTGCAGCACTGGATGACAGATGCAAGGGTCTGTCAGGAGTCCAGAAAGTCTGACCTTTTATACACACACACTAATCACAAGCAAACAGATAACAGGTGAGGATGGTTACCTTTAACCACTTGCTTACTGGGCACGTATACCCCCTTCCTGACCAGGTAAAATTTCAGCTTCCGGCACTGCGTCGCTTTAACTGACAATTGCGTGGTCGTGCGATGTGGCTCCCAAACAAAATTGGCGTCCTTTTTTCCCCACAAATAGAGCTTTCTTTTGGTGGTATTTGATCACCTATGCGGTTTTTATTTTTTGCGCTATAAACAAAAAATGAGCGACAATTTTGAAAAAAAAACAATATTTTTTACTTGTTGCTATAATAGCCCAATTTTTTATTTATTTTTTAAAACATTTTTTTTCTCAGTCTAGGCCGATACGTATTCTCCTATATATTTTTGGTAAAAAAAAAAAATCACAATAAGCGACTGGTTTGCGCAAAAGTTATAGCGCTTACAAAATAGGGGACAGAATTATTATTATGTTTTATTATTTTTTTTTACTAGTAATGGCGTCGATCTGCGATTTTTATTGGGACTGCAGCATTATGGCGGACACATCGGACACTTTTGACACATTTTTGGCGCCATTCATATTTATACAGCGATTAGTGCTATAAATATGCACTAATTACTGTATAAATGTGACTGGCATTGAATGGGTTAACACTAGGGGGTGAGGAAGGTGTTAAATATGTACCCTGTATTGTGTTCTAACTGTGGGGGGAGGGGGGTGACTGGGGGAGGTGACCGATCTATGTCCCTATGTACAAGGGACACAGATCGGTCTCCTCTCTCCTCTGAGGCCTTGTACACACGAGGGAATAAATCCGCTGAACATGGTCCGACGGACCATTTCAGCCAAAAAATCCGCTCGTGTGTAGGGGCAAACGGACCGTTCTGGCCGGATTCCTCCGGCGGAAAAATTTCAAGGCGTGCTTTGAAATTTTTCCGCCGGATAGCTGCCTGTCAGATATGTCCGCTGGTTAGTACGGCAAACCAGCGGACATATCTGCCCGCACATGCGTCGTATCCTATGAATGGATCCGACGCATGCGCGCGGAAGTGTTTACTTCCTGGTGCGGTGATGTGGCGGTGACATAGCGGTGACGTGGCGGCGTCAACGTCACCGCCGCGTGACCACGCTGTCCGCCGGCGGGGAATTAGATCCGATGGTGTTTACAGCCATCGGATCAAACAGTCCGGCGGACATATCCGATGGAAACGGTCCGTCGGACCGTTTCCATCGGATACATCCCATCGTGTGTACAAGGCCTTACAGGACATTGATCTGTGTGTTTACACACAGAGATCCACATCCTTGTCCTGTAACTGCCGATCATGAATGCCTGGCGGACATCGCGACCGCCAGGCACGTGCATCCGCATCTCAGCGATGCAGCGGCCCTCAGTGGCCTGGAGGAGCGCAAGCCGTCGTCAAAACACGGCGGCTCAGAGATTTAGAACCACCCTGCGGCCGTACAAAGTCGTACGGCCGTCAGGAAGTGGTTAATAGCCATTCAAACTCCTTTGTGTCAACTTGTGTGCATGTTGTCAGGCCAACATCACCAGGGTGTATAAACTTTTGATCAGGGTCATTTGGGTAGTTTCTGTTGTGATTATGATATAAAAAGAGTAAACACAGTTGATTGATAATAAATGGCTTCAGCCAAACACTGACCATGAGTGAAAGAATTTTTTTTGTGTTATCATTCTGTAGCCCTACCCCCGAAGGAGCTGCTGGTTTGTTTTGGGTGGCATGTTACCTCTATTCCTTCCCCGCCCAGGGTATATGATGAGAACTGAGAAAGAACTGCAATGTCCACACTTTAGGTTTCTTTTTCTTTGCTTTATTACCCAATGGGGTAAAAGAATAAAAGTAGTAGTTGAAGAGGTAGAAAGGGTAATAGGTAATAGGTTCAGGTGTATAACTTTGTTCGGAAACACTCCTGCTTTGTTTGGAAACACTTGGAAACACTCCTGCTTCCAGAAATGTAAATTTCGTCGCCGCTCTAGCTAGAGTGGGTATTGTGCACCTGAATAGGCCTCTCTCACCAGCCTAGCAGCCAGGGTGTCACACGGAGACCTTAGCAAAGTTTCTGCCATAGACCTTCCCAAAGGTGGAGATGTATAACGCGCTCCCGCGTATACCGCGCACACCTAAAGTGACCCCCAATCCTGTGGAAAAAAAAGTTATTCGTGTACTTACAGTTTTGGTGTCTTGCGCGGCGTCCATCGGCGTCCTTCTGCGGTGGGTCCGGTGTCCTTCTGCGGCGGGTCCGGTGTCCTTCTGCGGCGGGTCCGGTGTCCTTCTGCGGTGGGTCCGGTGTCCTTCTGCGGCGGGTCCGGCGTCCTCCCCCGCGTCCTCCCCGCCCGTTTCCCGCGCCGAGTTTTGAATACTATGCCAGCATATAGCCAGCGCAGTACACTCGGGCAGGCTCGGCAACTGTCGCGCTCACGTCCTGTACGTCCAGAACGTGACCGCGAAAGAAGCCGAGACTGGCCGAATATACCCGAGTGTACTGCGCTCGGTATATGTAGGCGGAGTATTCAAAACTCGGTGCGCGATATACGCCGATAAATACGGTATTTGGTCCAGAATCCTTCTCAACACAGGATTTAGCACCCGGATCTCTCTTGAATAAACTCTTGTGAACTCAGAACTGACAGGCGACCATCACTCAGCCTCTCAGTAATGGTGCGTCCTTCGATGAAGTTCAAGGCCTCTCCTGAGATACCAGCCTCGTGCTCGGTGCTCTCCAAGGCAGGTTCTTCATCAGGTGGCTTCCTCACAGGACCACTCTGTGAATGTAGACCAGGCCTACTTAGTAGATCACAACCCCGGACCAACTTGGTCCCGGAGCCAGGAACACTTGAACACGCACCCCCGGCCATGAGGGCCACACACGGAGGGTGGTGGGATGACAGCCAGGATCGGCAGCAACGGCGACGTCGACCCAGAACTAATGACGTCTGTCCCTGAAGTACTCTCCCCCACTGATTGGCTGCAGAGGAAAAACAACCAATACACCCTGACTTGACTGCTGCCACCCTTGGCCTGGGGTGGTACCAACACCCCAGACAGCAATAGTGATCACTCACAGTACAGCCATGGCTGGAACAGAGGCCCAAATGTGGTAAAACAATACAGTCAGGCGGCGTACACACGACCGAGGTTCTCGCTGGAAGCTGCATTCCAGCGAGGACCTCGGCCGTGTGTACACAGAGCGCTCGCCCCGCTCGTCGGGAATCCCGTCGAGCGAAAAGAGAGCACGCTGGTTGCCATTCCCGACGGGCGGGTCGCCGATTTCGACGGCCGGCAGAGAACCTCGACGGGCGGAACGGCCTCAGAGGTAATTAAGTCCCTGACCACCCTCTAAATTTAAGGCAGCGCCACCTATGAAATTAGCAGGGCGCTACAATTCATATCTTTTGAAAAATGGCCAAGAAATCATAAATTCTGCCAGGGTATGTAAACCTATGAGCACAACTGTATATGTTTTTGTACGCTTTTCTTTTTGTGCAATAGCCCTGAGGAAGGGGGAGTCTTTATTCTCCCAAAATGCGTTGGTTCACTTACTTGTTGCTACTCTCAATAAACTATTACAAATTCACCTTCCAACTTGCATTCACTTGATACCAGGCATTCATTTCCATATACCTTTACAAATGACCACGGGGTACCCAAAGGTAGCAGCCCAAACCCCCAAAAAGAGCTTGCCGGGACTTTTTTTTTTTGGCCAAAAAGCATTGGTCATCACCTACTCATTGACGATGACTGATTGTGTCAGTCCAGAGCGATCTCCAACCTTAGAGAGCTCTTTGTATTCCTGGAATCATTTGTTCTTTCTCACTCATCAGATATGTTGAAAAATCTCCACTGTTCCTTCTGTTTGGGGACATTCTTTTTACGGTATGTGTGCACTGCAATTATACTTTGGACCAGTGGCAGTGCGTCCATAGAGGGCGCCGGAGCGCCGCCCCCTCTCGCTCTCGCACCGCCACTAATTACAATACATAGATTCATGCATTGCATGAATCTATGTAATGTTGCCGTTGCCGCCGACTATTCAGATGGCCGGATCGTGAGCGCCGGCCATCTGAATAACAGCAACTGGTTGGCTGTGTGGAAGTGCCTATCAGAGCCAGCGGCGGGGGGGGGGCATTTTACAGGGCACAGCGGCGACAATTGGCACAGTGACAGTGGCAACAATGGGCACAGTGGCAGTGACATCAATTGGCACAGTGGCAACAATGGGCACAGTGGTGACATTTGGCACAGTGATAGTGGCATCAATTGGCACAGTGGCGACAATTAAAGGGCACAGTGGCGACAATTAAAGGGCACAGTGGCGACAATAAAAGGACACAGTGGCGACAAATGATGGGCACAGTGGCTGCGTTTAAAAGGCATGGCATAGTGGCTGCGTTTGATGGCATGACACAGTGGTGACATATGATGGGCACAGTGGCTGCGTTTGATGGCATGGCACAGTGGCTGCGTTTAATGGCATGGCACAGTGGTGACAATTGATGGCACAGTGGCTGCATTTGATGGCATGGCACAGTGGCGACAATTGATGGCACAGTGGCTGCGTTTGTTGGCATGGCACAGTGGTGACAATTGATGGGCACAGTGGCTGCGTTTGATGCCATGGCACAGTGGCTGCGTTTAATGGCATGGCACAGTGGTGACAATTATTGGCACAGTGGCTGCGTTTGATGGCATGGCACAGTGGTGACAATTGATGGCACAGTGGCTGCGTTTGATGGCATGGCACAGTGGTGACAATTGATGGGCACAGTGGCTGCGTGTGATGGCATGGCACAGTGGCTGCGTTTAATTGCATGGCACAGTGGTGATAATTGATGGCACAGTGGCTGCGTTTGATGGCATGGCACAGTGGCGACAATTGATGGCACAGTGGCTGCGTTTGATGGCATGGCACAGTGGTGACAATTGATGGGCACAGTGGCTGCGTTTGATGGCATGGCACAGTGGCTGCGTTTAATGGCATGGCACAGTGGTGACAATTGATGGCACAGTGGCTGCGTTTGATGGCATGGCACAGTGGTGACAATTGATGGCACAGTGGCGACAATTGATGGGCACAGTGGCTGCGTTTGATGGCATGGCACAGTGGCTGCGTTTAATGGCATGGCACAGTGGTGACAATTGATGGCACAGTGGCTGCGTTTGATGGCATGGCACAGTGGTGACAATTGATGGCACAGTGGCGACAATTGATGGGCACAGTGGCTGCGTTTGATGGCATGGCACAGTGGCTGTGTTTAATGGCATGGCACAGCAGTGACAATTGATGGCACAGTGGCTGCATTTAATGGGCACAGTGAGGCTGCAATTGTTTTTTTTTTGCGCCCCCCCCCTCCTCCCCCAAAATTTGGAGTACCAGTCGCCACTGCTTTGGACAATTAGAGAAGAAGGTTATGGTGCACCACACTAGTGGATGGACAGGTGTCTCCCTACTTGTCATTGTCTGTGCCACATCTGTCTATGTATGGCCACCCTTACGCAGACTCTACTTTTATGAGGAATGCGTAAGAAATGTTTTTGCAAAGACAGTCCAGCAGAGAAAACAGAAACTGCCATAAGCATTCAGCTGACAGAATGGATTATATCAAATCCCCGCATGACTGACAGTCTACACAAAACACAGTACAAGCTATAGATGAAATTACATTTTGCCCTTAAAAACAACCTCTTTGTTCCTCTTTAAATCCCTGGGAACTGGCGATGTGCCCAGTCTCCATGCTTACAAAGAGGCTAAAATATGAGCCATCAATCCGTACATTGAATGTCCTGCAACAGGGAAACTGAGTTTGCTGCAAAATTACTGATTGCACTCTTGGCAACATTTTGCAGCAAATTAACGTTTCGGTTTTCGTCCTTTGAGCTGTTTAGGCAATCTACTCTACTTTCCTCTACTTTTTTCTTCAGGTCCTGGATGGCCCACAAATAGGCAGGTGCAGTGTATTTTCTCCACTGCAGGTGGCGCTTGTCCACAGCAGCAAAACTGATGGAGGTTAAGTCAAGAGGAACATGGTTCCTTTATGGTTTCTTGGGTCACTGAGAGAGCTATCCGATTGCATGGTGCCACCCCATGTGACTCTGGTGATCGTCTTGGGTTAGGCAGAGTCTATTTAATACCCTGGCTCCCCGGCTTGGTGCTTATTTCATGTGGGGGTAGTGTAGGGACAGGTCACCCATCTGTCAGGGACAGTAATAGTGTCGGGTAGAGGTTCCAGAAGAGTAAGGAAATGGCAGGGAGATGCCATCCTTCTTGGAAGCCTTCCCATTTTGGTCCAGACTGGCCAGGCCATGTTGCAACCCTCAAGAGTAACGCTGTCGGTGCACCCAAGACCTACTGTTATACTCTTCACTGCAACATTCTGTGAGTGTGACCAGTTGGGATTGCCTTCCTGATGGGTACCGTATTTATCAGCGTATATAACGCACACTTTTTTCCCCCTTAAAATCAGGGGAAAATCGTGGGTGCGCGTTATACGTCAATCCGCGCCTGTACTAGTACCCAGCCGTGGGTCACGGCCGGGACCAGGACTCGCGGACCCGATCGCCGCTGGAGTGCGGCGTTCAGTCCCTGGAGCTGAAGAACGGAGAGAGCAGTGTGTAAACACGGCTTCCCCGTCCTTCACTGTGGCGGCGTCATCGATTGTGTGATCCCTTATACAGGGAATCACAATCAATGACGTCACACCTACAGCCACACCCCTCTACAGTTGTAAACACACATTAGGGAACACATAACCCCTACAGCTCCCCCCTTGTGGTTAACTCAAAAACTGCATTGTTTATTGTGAAAATGACAGTGCAATTTAAATGCATTTTTTTGCTGTGAAAATGACAATTGTCCCAAAAATGTCTCAAAATTGTCCGAAGTGTCTGCCATATTGTCGCAGTCACAAAAAAATTTGCTGATCGCTGCCATTAGTAAAAAAAAAATTAATAAAAATGCAATAAAACTATCCCCTATTTTGTAAACGCTATAAAACGCTATAAATTTTGTGCAAACCAACCGATAAACGCTTATTGTGATTTTTTTTGTACCAAAAATAGGTAGAAGAATACGTATCGCCCTAAACTGAGGATTTTTTTTATATTTATATATTTTTGGGGGATATTTATTATAGCAAAAAGTAAAAAATATTGCATTTTTTCAAAATTGTCGCTCTATTCTTGTTTATAGCGCAAAAAATAAAAACAGCAGAGGTGATAAAATACCACCAAAAGAAAGCTCTATTTGTGGGGAAAAAAAGGACGCAATTTTGTTTGGGAGCCACGTCGCACGGCCGCGCAATTGTCAGTTAAATCGACGCAGTGCCGAATCGCAAAAAGGGGCAAGGTCCTTTAGCAGCATTTTGGTCCGACTCTTAAGTGGTTAAGGGGGCGTGGCAAGGGGTGTGTCCTAGGCCTGCATACTTTTGCTGATAGGTGTCCCTCATTCCCATCTCAGAAAGTTGGGAGGTATGGGATCTGAAAACTCTCAAGTTCTCTCCGACCCACCAATCAATCTTGGGCTGTTTTCCAACTCTTCGCTGGGAAGCACTTTCCGCTAATTCCTGCAAATTTAGGGAATCTCTTGGGGACCCTCAGGTTACCAGAACTAGTGTCCCCATTGGAAGATTTCCACCCTAGTACTTTTCCTGGAATAACCCAACATTTGTGATTTTCTTTTACTTTCAATGATAATGGTAAAAAGGACAAATGCAGAGGGTGAATTTCCCTTGTGGGGGGGGCACAGAAAGCACTAAAAACGGACAAGTGTTCTAATCCCTTTCCCCTCTATACGAAACAATTAATTTTTTTACCTTTAGTTGTACTTTAACCGCTTGCCGCCTGCCGCACGCAGATATATGTCTGCAGCATGGCACGGGCAGACAAAGAGATGTACCTGTACGTCCCCTTTAAGAAGTAGTTGTTGCAGGGGCGCTTGCCTGCTGCGATCTCCATGAACGCGCCCGCGGGTTCCGCGGACTTGATCGCCGCGGGCATACCCGCGATCGTCTCACGGAGACATAGAACGGGGAGATGTTAGTGTAAAC
This sequence comes from Rana kukunoris, assembly GCA_029574335.1. Taxonomy (NCBI): domain Eukaryota; kingdom Metazoa; phylum Chordata; class Amphibia; order Anura; family Ranidae; genus Rana; species Rana kukunoris. The sequence continues at coordinate 8,195,849 of CM056053.1, forward strand.
ACAACATCTCCCCATTCTGCCTAGGTGACACTGTCACTGATCATGTTCCCTGTCATCTGAAACACGATTAGTGACAAGTCACAGCAAGCCACGCCCCCCTACAGTAAGAATCACGCCTTAGGGAACACTTAACCCCTAGAGCGCCACCTAGTGGTTAACCCGTTCCCTGCCAGTGTCATTTTCACAGTAACCAGTGCGTTTTTATAGCACTGATCGCTGTAAAAATTTGTCAAAAGTGTCAGCCATAATGACGCAGTCACGATAAAAATTGCAGATCGCAAAAATAATAATAATAATATAAATGCTATAAAACTATCCCCTATTTTGTAGACGCTATAACTTTTGTGCAAACTGATCAATAAACGCTTATTGCGTTTTTTTTTTTTTTTTACCAAAAATATGTAGAAGAATACGTATCGGCCTAAACTGAGGGAAAAAAAATTTTAACATCTTTTTGGGGGATATTTATTATCGCAAAAAGTTAAAAATATTGTTTATTTTTTTCAAAATTGTCGCTCTATTTTTGTTTAAAGTGCAAAAATTAAAAACCGCAGAGGTGATCAAATACCACCAAAAGAAAGCGTGGAAGCCACGTTGCACGACTGCGCAATTGTCAGTTAAAGCGACGCAGTGCCAAATCGTAAAAAGTGGCCTGGTCAATTAGCTACAAAATGGGCTTAAGTGGTTAATAGGCTTTATCTTGAGCCTACAGCTGGCGCTCAGCTGAACATTATTTATGGTGCGATTTTTTTTTTTTCGTGTATTCAGGGTAGTTTCCTTTCTTTCATTTAATAAAAAAAGTTGTGTTGTTTTCTTGCCCTTTTTATATCCTTTGTGTATTTTGTTGTTATTTGTGTACTGCCGCTTTCCATTGTTTCCTTTTTTTTCACATTTTTTTTACTTCTATAAAAAAAGTTGATAACAGACACAAGACTAAGAGAGGAAATTTGCCCCAAAAAAAAAAAAAAAACAACACTTTAATTTCGCCTTTTCTTTAAGACCAATGCATTTCGCCAAAATGTCCACATTTTCTTGAAATCTCGTGATTTTGGCAGAAATTTTGAAGAAATGAAACTCAGTTTTGCGCATGACTATCCAGGAATGACCTGAACTCAGCTGAAGAGTGGGATATGCTGATATTTTCAACTACTCGTACACGGGAAAGTATTAAATATTATGTGGGCAGCTAATGTTCTTAGTCCAGTTCATACCCTCTAAGCATTATGGGCCAGATTCTCATATATTTTCGGCGGCGTAGCGTAAGCCATTTACACTACGCCGCCGCTGCGTACTAGAGCAAGTGCTTTATTCTCAAAGCACTTGCTCCGTTGTTTACGCCGGCGTCTCGTAAATCGCCAAGCGTAAACCCGCGCAATTCAAATGGGGCGGCTTGTATTTAAATTAAGCGCGCCCCCGCGTCGAACGAACTGCGCATGCGCCGGGGAAAAAGCCCAGTGCGCATGCTCCAGCTCACGTCGGGAAGCGTCGTTAAAACCGACGTAAAAGCGACGTGAGCGTCACTACGCAAGTCCCTATTCGCGAACGAGTTAGTAAAACGACGTAAGCGACGGAAAATGCCGACGCTGACCCGACGCCATACTTAACATGGCGTCCGACGGCACCCGACGGCATCCGACGGTACTTTGTAAGGTTACTCCACATAGAAGCTGGGGTAACCTTACGAGTTCGTAAACGACGTACGCGACGACGGGGCGGCGTAAAAGCG